>OY728121.1:1991655968-1992855968 GCA_963277665.1 Viscum album
GAAATTACCATGGAGGCTGGGTGGTCTGTTCAACAATGGTGGATCCACTAGAAATTTTTTTTGAGACTATTACCTCAATGGAGGGTGTAAATATGGAAAGCATGATGGAGTTTTCTAAAGGATATATGGTGAAAGATCTTATTATAATGCATGTAATGAATTTATCCGATAGATCTAACAAAACAATGTTGGACGAAGAAATGTTTCTAGTAGTGAGGGAAATTTGGAATTTTATATTGGAATTTCAAAGCATGAAATTCCCATTATTTGAGTCTTCGGTTGATTTGGATTAAAATTTTCCCATTAAGGGATTTTCAAGAGTCTATGATAGTAAGATTCACCTCGAATCATCCAAACATATTAGAAGATTCTTTTTTTAAATATATAGTTGCTAGTGAGGATCGTTTGTTCGAATAGATTTTATCAAAAGTTGGTAATTTCAAATTGACGACCCATACACAGACCTATTTTAGGTCATCCCTCCCAGAGTGAACATGACTCCAAATTAATAATAGGAAAATATATTAGATTCCTCTAATGAGAATTAAGCCATTTATCATAGTGTGATGAGATATGTTTTGAACATCCTAATCATCACTCGGATTGAAAAACTTCCATGTTGGGTGGGATCTCCTTGGAACTGGACAATCACTATAGGGAATTATGGGTTATACTCCGTCAATATAATCTCACTATACCAGGAATTACATTTTTAGTGCGAGGATTCCTAATAGAAATTAATTATCCTCTCATGAAAGAAGAAATAATTTTAGAGATCCCATGTTCTTTAAGAAGTTGATGGGTACATCACCCTCCATGAAGGTAATTTGAAGGAGCAGACGATTATCACTGACTCTCATGTCATGAACATCAATAATTTTATGACCAATATTAAGGAGTTTGTGTCCAATATAGAAAAGGATTTACACATGTAAGTTATGTACTTGGATGGTCAAAACTAGATGTGGACCTGGGATGAATAAGTCTATACAGGAGTTGAAGGATAAGCAGATGACATATAAGATTGGGAAAATACTATAGAGGCCTCTCACTAGAGGTTACCAAAGTTGGAAAGCCTGATCAATGTTCTTTTTCATTTTAATAATTTTGAAAAGAATAGGATACAATGCGTTTTTTCCCTCTAGAACAATGATAGGTTTTAATTAAAATAATTCTTAAATAAAAATGTTTTTTTTATTTTATTAACACACATTGATAATACTCATGAGAAAACTGGTGAACATTTAATAAACACATGTGAGTCATGATAGGTCTGAGAAAATATGGATAACCATGTTCATTATAATTTATATGAAAGTTTTATACGGTCATTGAATTCCTAGGGTCTTCATTTTTTGACTATCCCTTGAGAGTCTCTAGTCTAATATGTGTTATGGAAATAGGAAAAGGCTCTATAAACAGATGAATTTGTTTTTCAACATTATCCTATGAATGAATGGTGTAATTCGTAGTGTGTTGAATTATAAAATAACAATGGGTAAAAAAGATAATTAATCATAATGAAAAATTTTTGGAAGATAAAGGTGTAGGTGTGACGATGGAGGATAAATGTTGATTATGTTCAAAAGACAACATCTATTATAGATTATCTGAGGATAGGGGAGAAATGATGGTCGACTGGTGATCATGTTAAATCCACATGACCCATCTCAAAATGTTTCTTAAATTATTTTTTTGAATTTTCCTAGGATGATAGGTGTTCTAGTTTTGACAAGCATTACTTATGTTAGAGGTGGAATTAGGATGTAGAAGAGGATGAGAATCGAAATATAGGGGCATGAGAACATTGGAATGGACTAAAGGAATTTTTTATTAGATTAAAAATATATTGGAATTAAACTACCATATATTTTAGAATATTTGTGTTTGAATATAAATATATGTAATGAAAAAATATCATCCTTTAGAGGGATCATCCCCTCAAATGCTATGTGACGGTAAAAAAACAAGAATAAGATGGTTGGTGACTAAAATCGAAAAAACATCCTCTTAGTAAAGGTCCCAGGATTCTATATAGTTTTATATCATGCAATTATTATGATATTAATATATTATAAAATCATATGTTGAGGAAATTGGACATGTACATTAACAGCATACGATGAGGACATCGTATCGCAGAGTTTAACTTCTTGTGAGCGAGATGTAGTGTGTCAAGTTAAATTTTATAGGGATATAGTCTAATATCTTGAGAAATTAATTTTAGTGAACAAAATTGAATGATCATACTATAATTCCCTTCCTAATTAAATACACTAGGGTCACCTTGTATGAATAATGTTTAATTTCGTTGTGCTGAGGTTATGGCTAATAGTTTATAATAATAAATTTTGTAAAAATGAAAACCTTAAATTGATTGAAATGGGATGAAGGAGTAGTATTCTAATGTAAATGGTGGTCAAGGGAATCCTAGTTCCATGTAAAACATAACAGTTAGGATACACATGATTTTAGATCTTGACACATGGACTTTGGGATCTGAGTTTAATTTCAAATTGTTTGGACAAATATAAAATTTTTTATGGTCGTAATTCATCGTATGGGGGTTACTTGTCACTAAAGAACATGAATTGCATCGAATAAAGATAAACCCAGATGGAATGAGTGGTCTATGAGGAAACATAGTGACACATTAAAAACCCATTAGACAACATGTACACTGTTTAAACCTGTGATGACTGAACCATGGGGTTAAAAAAACTACAAATATATGTATAGTGCGTTAGAGTGAGAAACATGTCATGAATGGAGCTACAGAGTTCCAACTCCACATATCATATTCTTGGGTTAACTCACACACCATTTAACATCATGATTCTTAGACATGGAATTCAATATTATGGACATATAGTTTGGCCTAATGGGATATTTCTCATATGAAACATGAATGTAGAAACCCACTTCCCAACTCATAAGCATGTTAGTCACAATATTAGTGTTGAAAACAAGGTGAATAATATAATTCTTATAGTTCATTTGGAGGAATAAAATAAGTGGAATTAGTGATAAAAAAATCCCATGAAGGGGATTGTGAATTTCTATACCTCGATAATGAAACATGGTAATTAATTTTTGGGAGGGGAACAAATATTAACCATGATCACAACATATGATCTGTACTAAAATTGGTCAGATAAGTGGTGAATAAAATGTTGGATAAACCATTGAATTAGTTTTAAATTAAAGACACACATTTTAAATCGAGTATCAATCAACGCATGAGCCTAGGATGGTAGGTGATCCAATGTGGAAAAAGAACCATTTCCATTAAGAAGCTTGTTCAGATTGGGTGAATGATAATTGTCCAATTTGAAAATGAAATGGAGCATCATTGACCCAACATGGTGGGACACTAACATCGGTAAGGTGATATGCTCACGATAGATGATATGATAACATCTCACATTAGGAGGAATCCATAAATTATATGGGGTAATGTGTGGTCCATGTCATACTTATCATATGAGTCATCTGGGATGTATGCAGGGTAATTTTTATATCCTATACACATTGTTAGAGGAATACTATTTTTTGACGTGGTAAATTGTTTGATCATCATCTTATATTTATTCCATGATCCATCAAAGTTCATCATGTAGGTTAAAAATTTAGTTTAATTTACAATGTCGAGGACATCAGGAATGGTAGCATAAATTCATACTACTAAGACTATGGATTCTTCTATATTTTAGATGTTGAGATGAATTTAAAAAGAAATTTTTAGTTTAATGTCTTATAGAATTGTCCAGGAGGGGAGCATGGGTGTCCCAATGAGGGTCTTGTCATAAGAGGGAGTGATAACATGACATGAAAGAGGCTTTGAGGGGAACCTCTACCACATAAAACATGAAAAACCAGAAACGATTAGATTTCATAAAAATGGGAATACAAAGACCCCACATGGTTTTAAAGAAGGTATTAGTCCTAGGAGGAGATAAATAATCATCACTACATAACCCATGAGGATGGTAATAAAGTAGCACATAGTTTTGGAAAATGGAATGGTAGGACACAACATTGGTAGGGGATACCCTCTCAGACAAGGATACTAAATTCATTTCTATTAAGATATGATGGATCCTAAATATATAGGAATTATGGAATGTGTTTAACATATTTTGATGAGTAATTTTGTGTTTGTTCATCCAATATTTTTCATTTAGGGTTTCCTGGCTTGAAACATGGTAAAATTATCTCTCATTAAAAATCATCATTATTTTCATGCAGCATGTTCACCGTTTAATGTCATTAGCATAGGATGTGGTGTTTGTGTCCTATGATAAATTATGCCCATTTTTATACCTAGAATTGGTCAATGATGTAATATCAACCAACTGATGGTTTAGTGAAAATAAATGGGGTAATACCAAAAATGGATTCCCATAGAGAGTTTTGGGATGATAAAATCATAGCTAACAGAGGGTTTTAGGCGGAATCTATATCATGGAATCAAGAAAAATGGACTAAGAATTAAAATGTATACCATTATGATGGGAATCAAGACACACATAGTTTGGGTAGGTGGAGGAATGGTTTTCCTAGATTGATAGTGGGGAAATAGAAAATATCTCTGAGGGTGAATTCACATAGTTTAGGGACGCAATACATGGATAAGGGATTCTATTTTTAGGACAAAAATCTTGTACCAACAGAAAATAGATTAACTTCATAATTCTCAGACCACATGTGGGGGTTCAAGAATGTTTTTATGTCTCGTAATTGTGAAGAAACTAGCATGAATAGAGATTAGGAAGACCTACCCTACATAATGAAATCATGAAGCCTAGTGTACACTGTTAAATTTCATACATCCTGGACTATTGTAATTTGATTCATTTAATGATTTTGGGACTATCAATAAACAGATTAAAGGAATTTTTCATGGAACATTGAAAAAAACGTTATTTTCATGATTCGTAGATTTGGGAAATGATTTTTATGGAACTTTTTTTGTATAAAAAGATTAGAGCCCAACCTTAAATGACATAATTCTTATTGATCTACCACAAAATTTCCATGAAATAAACATAAAATAGTTAAAGTCATAATTGATGGACATGGGTGAAGGTGGAAAACACATTTATATTGTCATTCATAGATTAAGATGATGTTGGTGTCAAGTGTATTTTTGTGGAAAAAAGGTAAAAAACTAATTGAATGGAGAAAAGGTGTCTCATGTACCACACATGAACATTGAGTAAAATTACATATAGTTTAAGTTCATAAATCATGAATGATATTTGGGGCCAATTTGGATGGAGAATATTTTTGGAAGTTTAATGTTGTTTTTGAGTCCTTATTCAAAGTAATTATAAAGGAAAAAAATCTCCTCACTTTGTAAAAGTTGGTTATCATAATGAAAATTTGTACATTGAAAATCATACTCACAATTCATATGATATATCTTTATAATGATCTTATAATTTTAAATTGGTTCTAATAATAATGAGATTTTTATCATTATGGTGTTTAAAATGTAATGAGTTTCTGACCATAATCGGATTCATTATTGACCCAATATAAATATGAAAATAAATTTTAATCATTTATTTCTAAAAAATTAGTAATATGTTGGAAGACATGCGATGTTTTTATTATGAAATAATGGGGGAGTTTAGGTGCTCAAAATCGTATTCAAAAATCGATTGATTGTCTACAGACAAAAAGGTTTGTTCAAAGAAATATAAGTTTCAATACATTCCATTATATGTTAGTTGATGTTATTTTGAACATCAATGAAATAAAATTAATGAAGTAATGAATACTAGATGGTATTTCTAGAAGAATATTGTTCATGAAATCGAAGCCTTTCTGTCTCAAGACCATCGGTTTGAAAATACTTTTTTCATAATTTATAAAAATATTTAAACAATATATTTATTCATATATATGATTGGTACTAAAATATAATACCGATTTTATCAAAATCTAGAATCTTCATTTAGAAAATCAAAATGAATAAATCCTATTGAGAAAAAAATCGTAGAGAATTTTACATGCAGAAATCATAATGAATAAATTGTATTGAAAAAATAATACATGATAATCATACTGATGAAAATCATAATAGAGAATGGTGCTAAAAATCATACTAAGAAATAATAGTAATGATATTGTATGGAAAACCCATTACTAGGGAATCATAATGAATAATAGTACATGGAAATCATAATGGATAATCAGAATTGGAATGAATTCTGTTACTAATGTAAGAAGTGAGATGAAGTTGATAGAATATTCACGATGGTCTAAAATGGGTTGAGAAGCATTGAAGAAGTCATAAATATTTATTAAATTATTGGATGGTAGAATTTTAGTGAAATTTGGTTGAGTGGGAATCTTTTAAATAACCGCTACAAAAAATTTTTATGGAACCTATAAATGAAAAATTACATTGTACTTTCTAAAATAAATTTTATTGTTCATCATAGAAGAGATAGAATATAGATATTGTTATGGAGTATATTCTTATATTGATATTTTTTTAATAAAGTGTATCCAAAAAAATAATAAATAATAAGAGACAATATTTTATTCAATTGTTCACTATATTCATCTAATAAACACATGCTGCTATGTGTTGTATTCAACTAGGAATCATATTTATCTAATCATCATATAATGATGGGATTAATATTCTTGTAGTAATTTTACTCATATGGGAATCATATTAAACTGGATATCGTATTCATGTGTGAATCCTACTAGGACTTCCACACCCATAGTTCATGTTTTTCATAATTTTCTCAACTGTATTATGATAGTGTTATATTATCATATTATGTAAATAATACTTCAGATTCATTCTGTAAAATCATGATGAATATTCAGTAAAAATTCCATATAGTTTATACCAGCCTCTATGTAATAATGTTAGGCATAGTATTTAATGATATTATTTGTGAAATTTTAACAAGAAGAACCATAACGTGTTTGTTACAATAAATATATTATATCATTTCATGTTATCTGAATAATTTTTTTGTATTGATTATAAAGATACACATGTATAACAGAATATCCTACATGTTTTATTCCACCAAATAGGATTTTTTTTCTAGTGGATTTTGTTGTATTGGATTGTTTCCAAACCATATGAAGTATTTACTAAATTTTACTGACTACTGAACATTTTAAAAAAATGACTTCCTATGGTTGTGTGTTGGTTTTTTTCAACAGGTAATGAAATCATTAATATGTCTCGAATTTTTTTTATATTGGATGAAAATTAAATGAAAAAGATATCATTGATTCACCGCTCCTCTAATTAATGATACAACTACACTATCAGGGAAATTTCATGTGGAATCAGATTTAAGATCCCTCCAGTTATTCTTTTCTATATTTTTGGAGACATGTTGATCGAGAATATGAATTGATTGAACATTAAGGGGACTCAAATATTTAAATGTAATGAAAAATAAAATTTGGAATGATATAATAATTACTTATCTTATTTCTCTTGGGTATGTTGTTCATGAAGCTGCAAAAGATGGATTTACTCCTCTTAAAGATAGATATCCTCTTACACATGATAATAATAATATTATTAAGAATAATTAAAGGTATAATCACAATTTACTATCATTACATTCTAAAAGTAAAATCATAAGAGTTAAGGGTGTTGAAACATACAAAGGTATCATAGATATGTCGAAAAATGTTTATCAAGTAAATAAAAAAGTGAAAAGAAAAGAAAAAAATCTGGAGACTGAAATATAATGATCCAATGATGGGGGAATATGAATCCGTTGGTGACATCTTTACCACTATTAATACCATTAAATTATATATAAGATATCATGAAAAAAAATTATAATATTCAACCATTGTTGAATATATTATTAAAATACTTCACAAAAAGTATGATTGGAATATTTCTTCATTTGAATAATGAGATCTGGGAATAATATCTTTGGATGTTTACATAGCACTCTTATTACCTATTAAATGATAATGATGGAGGTTTTAATGGAAAGGAAAAAAATATAATTGAGATATATATTTCCAATATTCCACGAAAAAAAAATTTAATAAGGGTTCTTTAATAATTAATTGATGAAATGAAATAAGGACAATTCATAATATAAATAAGCTGACAATGGAAAATTTTATTCCATAAGGAAATATTGAAAATTATAATAATTTTAAAGGTTGAGTTTACTAACTAAAGATGAATAATATGATGAAAGTGAAGCAAAATCAGAAAAGTATACATAGCATGTTGGTTTGAATACATTAATTGTACTTGTGAATGACAAATAATTGGGGAGAATCAGTTATGATGATGAAGACACTCAATATATATTTCATTTGAAGAAGGGTTTAACGAATTCATGAGAAATATTAGAAGTCATGAATTTTAAAACAAGAATTTGGATGATAAATGATACTCAAAAAAAATTGATGAATGTTTCATAGATGGGAATAACAAGATATTAGTGTAGATTGGAGAGATGAAGAAATCATCTGGTAAGGAAACAACTCATAATGATAAAGTTGAGATTGATTATTTTAAGGATTCTCTTGATAATGAAAATAATTGCTATATAAATATAGGGATCAAGACGAAGGAATAATAAAAGAAATTGAAACTTATCCAAAAAATTATTTTTAATTTTGTATAGTGTGGTATAAAATTCCAAGAATCTATGTTAAAAGGTGGTGAAAGGTCAGATAAGGGTGAACCTAAGAAGGATCAACAAAAGTTACCTACAAAAGCTGAGATAAAAAATGGAATTATTTCTGAGATAAATAACAATGGAATGGATATGTACGTGGGAAATATCAACAAAGTAGAGAAGTTAAGTATTTATAAACATGTTGAGTACATAAAATTTCTTAATTCTTATGGTTATGATAATGCTGCAAATAAATATGGGATGATAAAAAATTATCTTTTGAAAATTGAAATGATGATGACCAATAGTTTTCTTTAATGAATGATTCTCATAAATGTGTTCACAAGTCCAGTTAGTATGGAAGTTTCATATGAAAATACTCTTCTAATGGATAGTGCTTGTATTATGGTTGATTTAAAAATATTATTAATACGTGTTTGTTCAATCTGAAATATTTATATTATCCAAAAATTTATAGAACACATGATTTAATGGGTAAAAAGTTCCCCCAATGAATGAAATATGATAATGATTTTTAGGAAAACATTTTTGATGTATTTTATAATGAAACTTGAGAAGATTAATGTGAAAATAGAAAATAGGTTTCATCCTTTGGAAATTAATTTTTAATTATTTGAACGACCTAAGAATATTACTAAGGGATGTCATATTTTTTTACTAGAACAACAAAATTTTCTTATCAATTCTCAAATGTTGGAGGAAAAGAACAAAATTCGCTCATTATTGAAACCACCATCAAATATATTAATGTTGAATGAATATCGATTCTTGATAGGGGGTGTTCCTCACACATGAATGTACATTTAATTATTTTCATTAAATTTAAAATACATCAAATAAAGAACTGTGATATTTGGAGAAGATGAATCACAACGAATCAAAGGTGTTGGATCAATTATCATTGGGGATGAAATGTTAAAATACAATAAAAATTATTATGGTTATGGTTTGAAAATATCATGTGGTGTGTTTTAAAATTGTGTGATGAGGTAACAATGTTACTTTTAGAAAATATGGTTTTGTTGAGATATGTGATAATGATGAAAATATAGTTACAGGAGTCCAACATACCAAGGTAACCTTATTTAATTTGGTGAGGTATGCAACTCTTTTTAAATATGTGTAGTAGAAGAAAATAAATATTGGAAAAAAATGATGGGACACATACATTATAGAATCCTGATAGATTTATCTAAAATAAATAGTGTTTTGACATTCCTTCCATGTCTTGAATTAGAGATTCATGCTAGAATATATGTTATAAGAGAAATATTTCAAATTTTTTCATAAGAAAGATGACATTTGTTAAAAATGACCCTTGGGTTATATCCATTCTGATATATGTGGGTCAATCAACAAACAATCAAACAATTGATATAATTATTTAATCACATTAATTTATGTCTTTACATACATTACATGTGTTGTGTATATGAAACATAAATCAGATTGTCTGTATTTTTATGAAAGAATCAGGAAGAATGGAAATAAAAAATGTAATTATTCAATAATGAATATGATAATTGATAATAGTGGTGAATACAAAAATAAAGAATATTAAAGTTGTTTTTATAATCATGGAATTATTTATGTGTATTGTTCGACATAAACTACTAAAAATATGGGGTTTCTGAAATGATGAAAATAGGTCTGGTCAAAATATGGAAAACTATGTTATGTGAACCCAGTATTTCCTAATAAATATAGTGGTAAGACATGAGTATTTTTTTGTATATTAAAAACTGATGAGTTTAGAAAATGTTTTGATAAGACTTCATATAAATTGATTTCTGTAATAACTCTATTATTGAAACACAGAAGTCTTATTGGGATTCCATGCATTACATATAAGAGATGTGGAATCTTGGGATTAATAGAGTAGAAAGAAGAAGAATTAATTTTTATTACCTATACTAATAATGGAAAAGGGGAAAAATATTTCAAAAATGAAACAAAAATAATTTTTAATTATTATGAATTATATGTTACAGATTATGATGAGGATGATTAAAAAAATCTTACACATAATAATGTTCAAAATGATATAGAATTATTTCATAATAATTATGTTATAGATACAAACAATTTTAAGACTACTTAATAATAAGAATAAGACTCACATATTTCCAGTGATGAGGAAGATACTAAAAAATCATATTCTATGATGAGAAAGTTATTCGGTTATTTTAATATTATTGGTGATGAAAATTAGAATGAATAATAATGAATATCATACAATGCCATTACAAAAACATTATTACATTCAATAGTGGTAATGAACATTTTTTATGAAACATTCAAGCTTCCAGAATGGATTTAATAATTGAATGAATAACATGATCAGACTAAAAAGAATCAAATCTATAAAGTCATACCAAATCCATAAAACAAAAATATTAATAGTACAAAGTGGGTTTTATGGATAAATATGAATAAACAGGGTGAATTGATAATGATATAGGAAATACTTGTTTGCAATGAGCATTCTAAAAATGAATTTATTTATTTTAATGAATGATTTTATTTGGTGGAATGATTAAAATCTTTATGAATCGTTATTCATATTTCTACAGAACAATGTTGCAATATTTTTAAAATGGATGTTAAATCTCCTTTTTTGAATGGAGATATGGATGTGGGTATTTATATTGATCAATTTTGTGGATTTATTTTGGGATGAAAAAAGTTAAGTTTGTAATATGTAGAAATACTTTTATTAGCTAAAACATGTTTTGAGAGAATGGTACTCAAAATTTGATACCTTTTTAGGAATATATGTTTTATGAATGGAATTGTTTTTTGAAATATTTACATTAAAGAAATTCATTAATTTCTTTTATCACAATTTTTATCATTGATGGAATTATAATTGATAATAATAATGAAGCAACATGTGAAGGATTTGCTAAAGATCTGAAAAGTTGTTTGTAGTTCCCATTTTTTGGGAAATCAAATATATTCTTGGGGTAAAAATCATTCAAAAAACATATTCTTCCTTCTCTTGAAATGTATGACAAGGTACTACCTAATAAATTATTCATGAAAATTTAGAAAACATTTTCCACAACTATTTCATTGGTAACTACGTTGAGAAATGATGGAGAAAGCAATGATTTTGATCAGAAATAATTTTAAATGTTGATAGGATGTTTTTCATATTTTAATTATTCAATAGCCATCATTTTTTATGTTGTTAACTTGTGTGAAATATTTTATAGATCACTAAAAGAATCACATTTTATTGGTGTAAAAATATTTATGAGGCATATAAATTGAACAAAAAAAATTGGAATCAATTATAAAAAATGGGAATCTGTTAACTTGATTGAGTATTCAGATGTTGATTGGATATGGAATATTGATGATCAAATATTGAAAACATGGGGAAGAATCCTTATAGGGAAATGTTTTTTTTGTTGGAAGACAAAGAAATAAATTATAATAGGAATTATTATTGATGATGATAACTATGTTGCTACCACTCAAGACATTTTTCAACTTATGTGGATGAGGAATCATTAACAATACATACATGGTAAAGTCATGTTTCCTATTATCTTGGGATATGTTAATCATCATGAAAAAAATTACAAAGAATCTAGTATAACATTCTATTTCAAAACATGTAGATATCATGCATCACATCATTAAAGGGAATGTATAGAAGAATGAATTAGTGATGGAGTATGTTGCAATATCAGAACAACTTTATAAAATTTTCTTAATCCATTAATGATGTAAAATGTTTACAAATTATGGTTGATAATGGATTTACCACATCATTTTCATAAAGGATATAGTATTTTATTTTCCCCCTTCTGCCTTATCCTCAGATAATGTTTTCAAAGGGGGTAAATTTGTTAAAAAAATATATCTTTTATATTCGTCTAAAACATGGGAGTTTTGGGTATTCTAATATTATAGATTATAATAGTATTAACTTGTAAATATTTATTAGATTGGTTATAAGAAATAAACTTCTTCTTTCTAGGGAAGTTGATGTAAGTGAATTAAGATTCTGATGTTTCATAATCATTACTTTTGGAAATTATTGTTTTTCTATCTATGATTGTTTTTTCCTACAAGGATTTAGCTCATGTTGACTTAAAATCTTTGATATGTAATTCATAACATGAGTCTATAAGGAGTTGTGATATATAAATCATTCCTAAAAAAGAAATATAACAAGGGATATTGTTGGTACCATGTTCAATGGAGAAGGTTTTATGAAGATTTAAGGTGATTCTTATCTTTTATTATCAAAGGATTTTGAAATGAATGAAGTCACGTCACTTTGTAAAAGTCGGTTATTGAATCAAAAATCATACTCAGTAAATCATATACACAATTCTTATGAATTTTCTTCGTAATGATGCTCTGATCATTCTTTTGTTTTTATCATAATGTGGTTAATATCATAATTCATTTTTTATCATTATTGTATTCATAACGGATTCAATATAAATGTACTGATGGTTTTAAATTATATATTTATCACAAATGATATGTGTGTTGGAAGACTTGGGAATCAATCATGTTAAAATAAAGGCGGATTTAAGGTGCTTCCAATTAAATATAGACAAGGTTGGTTTGGCTGGAATAAAACATTGTTGATGGATGAATATAAATATACAATATGTTCCAATATAAGTTAGATGATTCTATGATGATATTAAATGTAATATAAGTCATGAAGGTAGTAATTATTATATGATTAAGTTTATAGAATAAATATTTATATCAATTAAACTCCTTTCAGTCTCATGTCTATTAGTAATAAAAAACATATCAATAATATCTCTGATGATAGGATCTATCTATTTTTTAATATATTCAGGTTGTACTAGAAATATAAAAATGAGAAAATCATACCGGATAATCATTCTGCTGAAAATTATACAAAAGAAATCGTATAAAGAAAATCGTACTGGTGAATCGTACTGGATAAAATCATATAAATGATATTGTACTGAAAAAAGAGTACAATAGAATCATACTAAACAAAGCTGTAATATAGAATGATACTGGAAAAAATACTTCTAAAAAATCATATTGGATAAATTATACTAAGAATACTATACTGCGGAATTATATTTAAGAATCATAATGAATAAATAGTACTATGAAATCATAATACCAAATCAAAATCAGACATAAGTTTGTTATGAAAGTCATAAGTGATATGATTTTGTTAAAAGATTCTAGAATGAACGAGAATAGTTTGTAAGAATTTAAGAAATCATAAATCCATTTAAAATTGAAGGTTGATTGTGTTTCAGGTAATTTTTTATCAGTGGGAATATTTTTATGAGTCCCACTGAAATTTTTTCTAGGAATATATAAAAGAAAATGTACATTGGACTTTTTGACACTAATGGAATGTTAATCACATTAGAGATAGATGCTTTGAATTTGGGGGGTGAGGCTTTTTTATAGATCAGTGTTAAATAATTTTCCTCTAGATAGAAGAATAATGGATAAAAGACAAGGTCATATTAATCAGAACATCATATTCAACTGATCATCCTATTCAGCTAGGAATCTTATTCAGGTTGGAATAATATTCACATGATTGTTGTATTCTATTGGGAATCATATTCAACAAGGAATCAAATTTAGTTTGGAATTATATTTATTTGGGAATTGATTTCAAATGCGAACAGTATTCATCTTGGAATCATATATAGAATTAAAAACTCAAAATAAAAGTGGTTTAGAATTATATCAATCATATTTTGATGGATTTTTATTATAATTTTAGGTAAATCAAACATGGTAATCATACTGGAATATATGTCTATGTTATCATTAAAATGTTCAGGAAGTTCATACCATATTCTAGGTGATAATGTGAATAAAATTATTTAGAGATCATATTTGGGAATGTTGATCAAGAAGCATGGTGACATGTTTTTTAAAAAAACATTCTTATGTCATTTAATATTATTTGAAGCACATGATCTATTGTATTTATCATCGTCCTACATGAGTTTGATGGAATAACATATATATTTTATTCCATATCTAAGGATTGTATTCTAGTGCGTTTTGAGGTATTGTATTGATTGAAAACTTCAAAAGGATGTAAGTAATTTTATTGAGTTGTAAACCTTGTAAATTTTTATGTCCCTATATCTATTTGTTCAATTATTTTAGTAGTGATGTAAATATTTATCAAGTGGAAATGGTTTATTCTAAATATTTAATGTTAAATAAAAATTATATCACTAATCTACCTTGACTCCTCTAGTGATACAACTATATTATCCGAGATAATAAATTTAATTGCTTCCCAAGGTAAATATAGTTGATAAATTTGGGGCTGGTTTCAGAGGTGAGAAGTCTATGCATCTCTAAATATCCCATAAGAATGATAATTATTCCACAGATCATTCTGGAATAGGGAGTCAAAGAATACCAACACTACTAGGGGAAATTGTCTCTTTCTTGGGAATTGAGGCATCAAAATATTGTCTTAGAGAATATCATGCTTATGAATAGGGGTATTTTTTTTACCATCCAACACATATTCGATGTGGATACCATTTTCCTATAGGTGTGAAGATCATCTATTATTAATAGGAATCATAATTTTCTATGGTGTAAGATTATAGTTCAACCTAATGCATTGAGGATGTCAGGATTTTTAGAAAAAATTCACACGACTTAAACAATATGGCATATTAATAGTTTATGGTGATAATTTGTGGACCATTTTCATGAAAATGATATTTGTGTTTCATGGAATAATGTGTTTGTTGTTACTTTATGTTAATAGATCTTCGATCTTTGATTGTAGATTATGGTCCTGTTTGATGGACAATGGTGATTTCCATAAGGTCATACCACCTAGACCATTTCTCTTCATGCGATGTACTACATCAGAAACATGAAATTGTAAGGAGGTGTGATTTCTGTCTTTGTCCATGGTAATCAAATAGTATACACTATTAGAATGGGGATTATGAATGATCTAAGATCCTTCCCACATAGGATCCAAATTTGGAGGATTTTTTGGGTATCATCATCAGAAGAATAGTCAATATCATGTATCCCTCTAGGATGGAGTATAGGTGAACATTGTTGTTGAAGTCTCTTTATATATTATTTATGTTCCCCCATGATTCTTTATGTTGTATAGACTATACTCATTGAAGGATTACAACTTAGCTAGATAGTATTTTTTTCATTATTTTGTATCAACAGGTCATAGAAAACTATTCTATGTGATGATAACCAAACCTAAATGGGAAATAATTCATATATTCTATAAATAATGTATTTTGGAGTAACTTGGGTGAAATTTTTAATTTTATTATGATATCCCCAATGGGTGGAATGGATCTTTTCCAACAATAAATTCTTTTTTTAGACAACCATCTTCTAAAAAATATTACATAGGGTCTTGTTGAATGCATAAATCTATTAATTTTTCAGTGTATGGTTTTGATAAGTATTGTATGTTTGGATTTTATAAAAGGAATAAAATTTATTCATCTTATTTGCCTATAAGATATATCTATTTTCCATGTTAAGAATAAGAGTAATTACAAATTGATGGATGTCATGGGACATCTGGAACTTGATCATAGTCTGATCATTGATATCCTTGAGGGGGATCTCTTCAAACCAGTAAGAGAAGAAATTCATCGCAGTCAGAATGAAATTGAATTGGAAATCATTCAATATAGGGTATTCCACTATAACTTTTATTCCCCATACAACAAAGGGCCGTGAATAATTCTTTGTTTAGAAGATATATGGTCGTTGATTTCGAAAATTAGAATGGATCTGACATGCTTGACACCCCTTATATGACTTGATTTTGTTGTAGATTATATGGGAGTTGATGTATCCCAATCTCAAAATCTTGGGGGACAGTATGAATCCTTCATGATTGTTCCACATGTCCCAGTGTGTACATCCTATAAAACCTAAGGGAGCTCATATCCTTTGATGTAATTTTGGATAATTCCAACAAACCCACATCCATGAAGAGTCTTCTTAATGAAAAAATGACACATTAATTTAAATTGTTCTTCACACCGATATATTTTCTCATGATTTTATTGAACTGATTAGAGGTTACACGGTATAGATACTGAAAAATGTATTTTTCAAATAATATTATTCCTCCACTATGCGGGACCTATGGGTCCTGTAATATAAGAGACAACATGTAGATGGATAACTTGTTTCCTATATTCGATATCTAAAATGGTGGGATGACTCTCCTATGTTAAACATAAATAACTAGATCATATTGGTTTTATTCTATTAGGTATGTGGACATAATATACATGGAATATTCATGGATATTTTGTGAATCATGTACATGATTCATATCCAGCTAAATTGAAAACTGGACCATAATTTTATTGGTGCACATTCTTTGGGGCATAAACACTTGTTTTCTGATGATATAGTCACCAATGTCCCTTTTGAGAACTAACTGATAGTGTCCATTCACATTAAAATTAATCTCTATAGATAAATCAATCGAAATAATGGGACCCTAAAACTCTACATTGTTGTTGGTGCAACATTCGTATAATAGGAACAAGTATGGAAGACGACCAATGCAACAGTGATGAATAGGATCATCAAGACATTATTATTACACTAGGGATTGTAGATCCTTCTACCGGTCATGCTATGGAAGAACAATCGAAATGAATCATCTGCCACTGAATACCCTAATCCATTGATAGGATAGTCTCATCATGGAAATCAATAACCATGAAAAATTCATTCGGGGCTAGATGGGTGAAAAAAAGTCTAAGTATTCTTGGCCAATCCGTAAATCGCATGTATCTATTGTCAAATTACACGAGAATCATGTGTCAATGTGATAATAAGGCTGTTATCATGGGGATATTTAGAATATTCACTAGAGGGTCTACTAAAGAAACCAACTATATCTCATGATGCTTCATATAATGTGGAAACTTATTCACTACAAAAACTATCATTAGGAAATTATTATCCATAAGGAAATATCTAGAGTTTATGTTAAGGATCGTGTTATTGAGACAATATAAACAATTTTATCCATACTCATTATAATTAAATGTAAGAAGGAAAATGAGGGACCAGTCAAGGGTAGTTTCATAGAGGACCAAATTAATACCTATGAAATGATTTATTAGAACCGTATGTTTTAGATTGTACTTCATGATGGCATCAAACATGGTCTAGAATTCGTCATCCCACTAGTAAACAATACCATTCTTCTTGATCCTTGATAAAGGATTACGATTTCCATTAATTTTTGTGATAAATCGAAATTTCTAGGTTATGTGGCTTTGGAATCCCCATTACTCTCTATTTATTTTTGGGAGAGGCACCTAATTGATGTATTAGACCTTTTACTGGATGATTCCATTTCTTTTATGACATATGAACAATCTAAGAATATTTCCAATTTTTACCTAAATGCACACATGAAGGGGTAATTATTAATATTTCTAGAGTGTAGAAAGATGCACACTTTCTCATGTTCATTAATATGGTATTGGATCATATAGTATTAGACCACCATCTCATCCACATAACATTATAACCATGTCCTAAGTATTTCATGAAAGATATGTTGCATGATTTAATGATAAGTGGATCCATAATTTTTCATAATGAAGGAAATAAACTAAAAATAGTAATTCCCTTACTGAACCTTGAAGGTGAAGAACTCATCAACCTTACAGGTCATCCAAATCTAGTTATACATGGAATATAATTCCATTAACGAGATGATCTAGAACCCATATTTGAAATCAATAAATAGCCCTACCATTGTAATGGGAAAATTATCCATTGTACCATGGTGGATGAGGTCCTGAAATTGGATACTGGTTATGATATTCCCAATATTGTACTCAATTTGGATGATGTTGTGTACCAATATATGGTACTGGACTTCATGAAAAAATATGTCTTGATAATATTATCATCCTAGACCTAGACCATAGCACTATAATAGGAGTACCTATTTTAGGGAGTTTTCTTCAACTATTGATGACTCGCAGGGAGACTAAGACAGTGGATGGATACTTGAGGGTCATGTCCTAGAATATTTCTATTGCTCTAAGAAAATACATCGTGATGATGATTTGGGAAATCCACGTAGTACAAATTCTCCACTATTGTCTTGTTTTCACATAAAACGGTAGACTAATATTTTAATAGTTACCAAGGTTCACATGATTCAACTCAACAATGTGGGTGGAGGCACCCTCTTCTAATATAGTTGGGGAATCTTCCAAATATACTTCATCATCTATGATAGGATAATCTGGAAGATGATGTTGTCTATTATGGTCATCTAACTCAGGGTAACCACTAGTGCATGCTTTGGAAGACACAAAATACTTTCTAAGGAGTGATTTACCTACTAAAAATCTCTTGAGAGAAGATGTAGTTCTAATTGAATCAACCTATAAACCATAGGGTCTATTTCTAATGTCAAATCAATAGTTGTCAGTTGGCTTCCGTCGGATCATCTGTACACTATGGAACATGTTGGAATTCTAATTAATTGTGTCCATAATGTGAAATTCTCAGTACATTATTGTATTAGCGGCTTCTCATAGAAATTGAGCACATCTTGTGTAAGATTAAAAAGAAGTCTATAGATATAAATTATTTTTAAGGACATAGAAACCCTTTTTATTGGAAAAAACAATACAACCTCCCATGTCAGTCATTGTGGGATCCATCCAATAAATCATGAAAATGAACTAGTCTTCCATGTTATTCAATGTATTGCATATGTTGGACATAAAATCATTAGGATAATTGTTGTGCTAAATTCCATTGGGTTAATCATGCTTCTCATATATTTTCTATTTTCTGAAGACTTGATATAGATATTCACAATAGTGGACAGAGGATGCATCATTCCAGATGACCCATAATTAAAAATTGAGGGATTATTTGAGGAACCAGTGATACCAGTATAGGAAAGATAAATTCTAATGAATCTAAGGCATTAATACCAGAACATTGTAGGTAGTGTCCAATGAGACTTCCAATCATATAGTGAATGATATCATGCCACAGAATTGGGTCCCCAACAAGACCATTACAAACAATTTTTTCTCTCTGTTGTCATAACTATGAATTTTAAAGTTGGAATGAGTTAGACATGATTTAGTAAACCCCATATTGTAGATCATATTTTTCAGGATGAGGTTGATCCAAGAACCAATGTCCACAATGGAATGGATAATCTCAATGATATTGAACATCCTGATAATGTATAGTGGAAATATGTACCTCTAAAATAGGACATCCTAGGGTTCTATATATAATGAGATAATGTATTAGAATTAATATCACTTAATATCCTTTTTATAGTTATCATATGAGGAACATACCTCATATTTGATCTTGAGGGGTATTTTCAAGATTTCTGAAAGGGACTCACGAGTTTCCATTAAAAAGTATATGACCTCAAGAATTGAATTCTTTGTAGGTATACATACCACATTCTATAATACGTATGGTTTTTTTTCACCAAGGGCATTATTTTATCATCATAGGTGTATATCCATTGTTGGTGGAATAATGAATACTATTGGATAAACTACAAAGCTCTGGAAACTATGGGAAATATTACAAAACTAGCTCAGGGACATTAATTGAAAAATTATGAGATAGAGGAAAGTAGATGAGGCCTAGATATGGCTATTAATGGTTGATCACCTCGTTATTATGACTAATCGTCTATGTAAAATAAATCTATTGGCTTTTAACACATACTTGATTGCATAGATAGGTAAGATAATGGTTTATTTCACTATGAAAAACATGTTGCCTAGTCTTTGTATCATTTTTGGGCTAGTTTGATGAATTTTACAATGAATTATTATTGGTTAAATTTCCTTGTATTTTCATTCATCCACATTATTCATAGTTATCTCGGGGGGTTTGATTTTCATTCCTCACTATTGGTCATCGTGAAGCATTCTACCTGCTTGAAGACATTCACATAGGTGTACTCTTTCTCTTCATTAGTGATGTCATCCAGTGATAGTAGGACCTTGGGATAATATCATAAGTCTTTTGTTATGAAATCATCTATGATATGATATGTATTACACACCACTGGCGGATTCTAATTTTCAATGCACTATAGAAGAATTTTCATCAAGGACATGTAGGAATAAAGTAGAGATGCTAAAGCGTCATTCAATGGAGGTGAATATACCACAAGATGTTCTTCTATGTCAATTTGATCATGCATGACACCATGGGTGTGGGAAAATCCTTAAAATATATCTTTTCATAATATTTCAATGTCCCAAGATGTTTATCATGCTACAAATCTCATATTCCGTCACTATAACTATCAGGGCCAAAAGAGACATGTGTCACCTATACTAGAACGTCCTGCAACTTGATCCAATTTATAATGAATCCAATATTTGAACATGTTTAATTCCTTTATGGTGTGTCCAAGGATCCTATGGTACATGCAATGATCATGAGAACTGGTTAGTTCAGTCTACTAGAGATTTACACACTCTTTCATTTTTAGGATTCCCTTCTTTAGGGTAGTGATGATATTGCATGGGACATATGAATCCCCGATGGAATTGGTATTTTTAATTCTATCTATGAAGTTATTTCAGGAGGTCTGGCCATGATGTGGGGCAACAGACACATTTTCCTTATTCAGTTGTAATGCTTGGCTAGGTTTCACATAATGGTTTTGTGATCGGTGAGGCAATTAAAGGTAAGTCTAAACACAAAAATTCATATCTACTAAAGAGAAAAGACACTACTAGAAAATCATCTCTATAACTATAATAGTGATAGTATATTCCTTTTTTTTGTCCATATGAATGGATTTGGATGAGTAAATGGGTGATTGTTTCATGTGATATAGAGGGATTCTTCTAGAAAATGAACCCTATAAGATAACTCCCAAAATCTCTTAGTATAATCATGGGTGATGAGAACAAGAAATATATTAACTATGATGTTCCCCATGAAATATATTAGTATTTCTTATTTGGATAGTGGCATTCCATGTGAATATATGAGGCCTTCCAACGAGAAATAATGAATGTGGAAAACCCTTTAGGCCTTTTTTCTATTTATCTTGATAGTAATAAATTTCCAATTTTTGGGGACAATACTAGTATAAGAACTATCTATGAATGTCTTCCTAATAAAATATGGACCCTATGGGTAGCTGTCTATAACAGATGAACCTTGGTCCAATCGGTGTATAAAAACACACCAATACAAGGAAGAATTTTACTATTTCGGGGTTCTAACTATAGTTCTATACATTTAAATAATTTGGATAGGTTCTTCAACATGTATCACATTTCATTTAATTGGTTGGATATGATATTTATAAACTGAAAAGTAGTAGGAATATTTTCTACCCACAAAAGGTGAACATATTTTTCAATATGGATTCCACAATTCCTGTTTCACATGACACATTGAATGCATTGAGAGTGGATATGATGTCATATTTTTTAGATTCCCTATTATATCAAAGGTCTCTGGAAAATAATTAATTTTTATACCTATCTACTGGAGGTGTGGGTTCATGGAATTATATTGGGACACATTCTATATCCTGAGGAGGATAATTACGATTCTCCATAGGTTCAATTACTAACACCTAATTCATATGAAATAACCAAAATCATCATCATCAAATGGATGTGTATAGCTACTGAGAATGAGTGAATGTGTCTGGTTAGGGATAACTAGGTAACCCATTTGTGGGGTAGTGGGGTCCCATTGGGAATTTCTATAATCCATGTACCATTCAGCAATGATTTTTTTGAAGAACATTTTGTAATCCTCAACATGGTGGATTTGGATGAATATTTTGGGATCCAAATAATTATTTGAAAAAACCATAAAATATTTAGTGCACAAACATGGACCTATCCATTATCTATATACATATGGGTAGAACAAATGTCTCATAAATGGGGTCTCTGAGGCCATGTGTTTTCCTTTTCATATGTGTGAGGGAACATGTGACAGAGTCTTCTTTTACTGTGTCACCCATTGTGATGGATCTTCTCTACAATTCCATTTAATTGGTTTTGTTACCCTTATGATCCTCAGGTAGCTTGGGTGTAACACCCCAAGATTTTATGAAAAATATTATTTTAATTTCATTAATTTCTTTTGTTGTATTCTACACCAATATTACCTTGCGCTATACGCAACACCGTATTAGCTTGCAGTATACGCAACACTATTCATGGACCGTGTTACACACAATTTTGATAATAGTTATTCTACGCAACATTGATTATATATATATATATATATTAAATGTATAAATGAAATATGGTTGGATTCTGTTATACGAAACAACGAAGGATTCTTTCACAACACGCAACCCTGACTTGGCTTGCATTACACGCAATCACGACCTTCCTCGATAGCGTGTGTTGAACGCAATACCGGGTTTTAATAAACAATGTTATATTATTATAATATTGTCATGAACTAGCCGTTATGAATAGTATTAACTAAATTTTTAATTTTATAACATTATTATTCATCTTACACATTTCTAGAACATGGTATAAGAACAAAATAAATTTTTCGGGTAAAATAAGTATTTTTCAAAAAATGCAGTTTTGCCGCCTTTAGATGGCGCACCCACTTTAAATCTGGTTTTTGACATGTTTATAAGTTCAATTTTACAAAATAAAATTATTCTTTGGAATCAAGAAATAAAAATTTACTTTGGATAAAATTTTCATATTATTCTGGTAACTTTCACATTTTAATGAATAGTAAAAACACGCTATATTTTAATTAAAAACAACTTTTTTCATCGTAATATCATATGTGGTTAAATTATAATATTCTATGGTTTTAAAGTATAAATAGAATATATTTTTACCATTTAATAAAATTTATGTCATTAGCATTGATTTTACCTTGAATTCGTAGGTTAAATCAATTCAATCTTTTGCAATGTTTTAAACAAAAACTCGTTTTTATTCGACAACGAGATTAATTTTAATTTAATTTCTGCAACTTCTGTGTTTTGAATCTTAAAAAATGGATTCCATATTTGGAATAATTGGGTCCAAATTATGTTAATAGGATACTTTTTATTTTTGGGAATTATGAATAGTAACTACGGTAAATTTTATTTACCATAGTTAAAGGTAAATCATGTAATTAAGGGTAAATATAATATTTTAAAATTACCCTAAAAATGTCAAAATTATATTGGATGACTAAAAAACGACCCATGTCACGTAAGGGTCGGATTAGATTAATTAAATTAAATTTTTTCAATGAAAATAATTTAATTATTATTAAAACAAAGAATGTGACAACATGTCACTTTCTTAAATATTATAAGTATAATAAATTTAATCTAGTAATTAACTTCATGAAACTTCGAACATGAATAGTCTCCATAAATCTAATACAATTATCTACATCATAAGAATTTATTAAGAATTTTTAGGGATTAGATAATAATCATTTATTATGACAGAAAGATGATGCAGTAATTGTCTTATTAATGAAATATTGATAGAATTGATGTTATAAATGCCCAAATAAATGTAATTTGAGACTTTTTATGACTTAAACTAATTTTCTAGGTTAATATGACATGTTATTGTTGATTTAAGTAACTTGGTTCGAACTTATCATTCTATTATGAATTTCATAAAAATCATGTACCAAATAGTGTCAAAATTGACATAAAATAGTTTTTAAAACAAATATTATATTATTAATTGTTATTTTATTCCTAAAAATCTAAGGATAGGCCAAATGACTTATATAAGATTATATATATTAATAATAAACAACTTGGGGTTCTTTTGGCTTGATATAGTATGTTTATTAACCATATAGTGTATGAAAACAAAAAGACACGGTAAAAGTTAAATTATTTAACTTAGAGTTAAATCTAATTGATAAGGTTAAAATAATAAACTAAACTTGTATAAATCATATTGGTTGATAGGATTTAGACCCATCCCCACTTTAGCTTCGAAATAAGACCCTTTGGAACCATTATAAACCGATTTTGACTTTAATATAAAATAATATTTTGAGATATTCCTAAGGTGCCCCTCTCCTCCCTTATAAAAGGGAACCTCCTCCCTCTCCTCCTCACACCATTTTGAGCATTCAAGCTTGGCCAACCCCTGCCAAAATCTCCTCTACACTTCCCTAGTATCATCATAGAGGTCCTGGTCTTCATAAAAGACCAATATTAGTTCCCTAAAAGGAGGTCTCAAAGAAGCACTTCAAAGAAGAGGTAATATCCATTACCGATCTTTTTCAATTTCTTTCTTCTTCAAATTATTCTTCATTAGTTGTTTCATGATAAAGTAATAACATAAGTATTTAATATATACTGATATGTTATTATAAATATTAAACAACTCTAATTAACCTTCTATCCATCCTACGGAAAAAGGAAATCACCGCGCGTGCGTACGTACGGAATACCGTCTCCACGCCGTGGAGTAATCTATTTTCTTCCACCACCTTAATTGGATGGGTATAATGGTGTAATGAGTAACTATATATGATTATTATAATTTTATATTGATACTGAAATAGTATACATACACTTCAACACAATTCCACGACCATGGGAATGATATCATCGCTCGTGCGTACGTACGGACTACCGTCTCCACGACGCAATGAGATTCATTCTCCATGTTAACCATTTAAGAATGATTATAAAGTATATATAAGAAATAATAATGAAATATATGACATTATAAAGCTACTGGATTTATGTATATATATATATATATGTATGTCATCTACTTACTTCCATTCAAGACAATAAGGAAAGGAAAACAGCGTTCATGCGTACGTACGGACTACCGTCTCCATGAACGGTGTTTTTCATTTCATTTATCTATCTATTATATATATATATATACTGAATATATATGATATATAAATCATATTTTATATTCTGGAAGTATGTAAATCATGATATAAGTAATAATAATGTCAAGAACAACAAGTCAAAACACCTACGATAAATGAAACTATTTTACCCAAAACGCTTCTTTAACATGGAATTTACAAAAGAACGAGTAATATAAAGTCATAAGTGAACCATATATGATATCATAACAGTTAATATGATTCTGTAATAAGTCAATGACATTATTTAAATCATTATACAGGAGGTTCGGACACATACGAAGCAAATCGGACCTAAGGTAAGGGAAATATCACAATCTCATTTTTATCCGAGATTGTTTATTCGTAAGTATTTACTGGGGTGTATTTTTTCATCCACATACATTTTTCATCAATATGTAATATTATTTCCATCCACCTACAATTTTTTAAATCCATTTTTACCCTTCGGTGTGTTTTTAGTAATATCTATGAAAGGAATCTTTTGTCGTACGAGGTACTTTTTGACTTTTCCGACAAAAGTATGAAGAATGTTTTTTATACTTATACGGCATGAATGGATTTTTAAAAAATTATTTCCAAGAAGCTTCATTTACATGTTTTCAAGTTTATTTTTAATCAACTTCTTTTATTTTAAAGTCGTATGACATGTTATGGAAGGAAAAATGTTTTTAAAGTAGAAAGGATATTTTCCTCAAGAATGGAGTTCAAGTATTTTATCAAAATTATTTTCTATCTAAGATAATAAAAGGGTTCTATTTTTATCCCTATTATTACATGGATTTTATTATGTTGTGATGGAAACATTTTTATGAATTCCTTTATCTTATATGAATTGTTTTATGATGTCATGTTATTTAAGAATCCCATTTTTATTACATGGGTTACGCTATGATGTATGGTTTATGATTATGTGGCACACATAAGAAAGGATTCATTATGAGATGGGTGGGACCTATATCTCCCTCCAATGCATTGGGTAACAATTTTATATCTCATGAGATAGACATGGCTGAAATGGTAGGTTATACCGGTTCAGTGAAAGAGGACTGAAACGAGGGTTACTCGATTCAGAAAGGGACTTTGTCCACTAAGATAGTCTTGGAAATGAGTCTTGACTAACAAGAAATGATTCTCTATGATTATGTGTGTATTCCAAAATGTTTCATGTTTTACGTTATGCTTAATTGTATTTCATTTCACTACCATGATTTATCCCATGTTATGAAATCATGCTCTCTTTTGCAGGTTAAGATTTCCAAAAGTTATGTTCTTATGAATATGATGTGATTGATTTTTCTTTTTCTTACCCTTACTGAGCATTTGAGCTCACCCTATTATGTTTTCTTTTCCCCAGGATATAAATAAAGGTTTTAGGTATAAAAAAAATGAAGATCTTTATGGGAGATATTGAAGATCTTTCACCAGGATTAGAAGATTATATTCCGAGTTTCCAAAGACACTAAACTATTACGATCCTTGTGTGTGTGTTTTTGTTATGTACTAAGTATTCCGTAAAAGTAATGTAATGTTCATGTACGTCAGGCTTCGGGTCTCTATAGTTGGTATCAGAGGAAAGGTTTAGTCAACCTTTGGAAACTAGGATGCGAAAACGTTAGTGAGATCCCTAGAGATATTTCTAAGGTATGTATAGGGATGTCACTAAGGATAAGTATACGTATAGGATATAGTCCTAGAACTATGGTAACGATATTAGATTAAACCTAAGATGTTAGATATTGAAGTGACTCCCCCTTTATTATGATTTTTTCCTCTAACGATATTCTTTTTGGGTTTTAGAAAATGGATGGAAACAAGATTATTCACGATAATGGAGGATATTATAGACAATGGAATGATATTCTTCATGAGAAACCAAATGAAATGGGATTTGGAAGTCCAAACATCATTATTATGCCAAATCAGCAATCTCATAATATGATCAATAAAGTAAAATTTGGTAAGTTTCCTGACTCGGCTAATAAGAGAAAGATGGAGTTTCATGATGATCATAGAGGAATGAAAGTTCAATTTCCCCTATGTAATTCATGTGGGAAGAGGAATCAAGGAGAATGTTTCAAAGGAACTGGAAGATGCCTTGGGTGTGTAAAAGAAGGACACAAAGTAAGTAAGTGCAAAGGAAAAGGTTCAGTTAACACCATGGATGAGGATAATGGTATTGCTACGACATCAACAATGGTTAAATGTTTTAAATGTGGAATGTGCGGGCATTATGAAAACCAATGCCCTAAGGGAAAGTCTCATGAAGATAATCAGTATGGTCGTATAGGAAGTATTTATGTGGATGATGATGCAGAGACTACAAATGATATGTGAGATGAATTAATTGTTGAAGCTCGGTCAATGGTTTAAGAATGTAGTGGAATGATTACATGTTTATCATGTGTAATGTTGTATAAGTAATCTCATGGTACTATGGATTAAAGAGACATGTAAGGATTGTTACACTGTTGTCTGATTAATGTTACCAGTATCCATGAAAGGTTATTCAGATATTTTTGGAATGTGGATGATATGCGCATAATGAAGGGATAAGGAGAAAATTAAATGTTTGATAGTATTCATGAGCTCATGACTGATACAAGGAGAAGGTTATATCATGGTTTGATTATATAGAATTTTTGGATTTTGGTATGTGGAAAGAGTTAACTTTTGACAGCATTCATGTTTTCACTAAGGTTTAATGGGTATTCATTTTTTTTCTAGAGAATACATCATTAAAGTATTCACATGATTGGAATGTGACCAACAAGATATATGGGGGATAAATGATGGTATTCACATGCTTGGTTGGCGACATTTAAAGTAATCATTTTCTTTATACTATGAGCTTGGACCGAAGTATTTTAGATAAGCCTAAAGATTGTAATGGATTATGTTAACCATAAGTTAGTATTGTTTAAGTATAGAACTTTTTTTTTGATATTATTTATGTGATGTTATAGTAATGTAGTTTTAGAAAAAGGACAACCTACAGGACGGGCGACAGCCCATCGCTTCGGACAAGGCTGTGGGAATCGAACCCACAACCGAAGTGTGACTGGCCTTTATCGCCTACCACTGACCTACAGGAAGTCCCTGTTTAGTAGAAACTAGTTTTATTATTTTAATCAGTATTATATGTGAAGTATAAGTTCATTTTAGGAACCATATATGATTAATCTCACTATAGATGGACTTATGTATTTTTTGAAAACTTTTCTAACCTTTTGTTTGAGACAGATGGAATGACCCATCATTCTATCTCATGATCTGCTAACACATCACGAATGAAAAATTAAACTTCATTTCTTTAAGAGATGAAGTGGAAATTGTCCAATGAACGACAAACGGTGAGACTATACCAAAATCACGAAAGTATTTCTTCTAATTCCAATTTCATCAACTTTAGGGAAATGTTCTTGAAAACCAAAACTGTTGTCTTAGTGCTCTTATATCTGATGAATCAGATGGTACCTTAGATCATCACAAATTTATGGCTTTGTGATTGCTAGCTTTTCCATAGCCATGTTCTCTACCACTCTCTATCAGAACATGATGGTTAGATTTCTCTTCCATATCCATATTTTCACCTATGTGGAAACCCAGTGATTAGTTTATTTGGGTAACCGTTACGTTTCATACTTTTTTTTAAAGATAGGTTTTGGTATTCCTTTTTACGATGTGGGTTTCTATCAAAGAAACTTTCAAATAGTAAACCTTTTATAACCCTGATGAATTTCAAGGGCGAAATTCATTTTAAGGGGGGTAGAATGTTACACCCCGAGATTTTATGAAAAATATTATTTTAATTTCATTAATGTCTTTTGTTTTGTTCTACACCAAGATTACCTTGCGCTATACGCAACACCGTATTAGCTTGCAGTATACGCAACACTATTCTTGGACCGTGTTACACACAATTTTGATAATAGTTATTCTACGCAACATTGAGTATATATATATATATATATATATATATTAAATGTATAAATTAAATATGTTTGGATTCTGTTATACAAAACAACGAAGGATTCTTTCACAACACGCAACCCTGACTTGGCTTGCATGACACGCAATCGCGACCTTCCTCGATAGCGTGTGTTGTACGCAATACCGCGTTTTAATAAACAATGTTATATTATTATAATATTGTCATGAACTAGCCTTTATGAATAGTATTAACTAAATTTTGAATTTTATAACATTATTATTCATCTTACACATTTCTAGAACATGGTATAAGAACAAAATAAATTTTTCGGGTAAAATAAGTATTTTTCAAAAAATGCAGTTTTGCCGCCTTTGGATGGCGCACCCACTTTAAATCTGGTTTTTGACATGTTTATAAGTTCAATTTGACAAAATAAAATTCTTCTTTAGAATCATGAAATAAAAATTTACTTTGGATAAAATTTTCATATTATTCTGGTAACTTTCACATTTTAATGAATAGTAAAAACACGCTATATTTTAATTAAAAACAACTTTTTTCATCGTAATATCTTATGTGGTTAAATTATAATATTTAATGGTTTTAAAGTATAAATAGAATATATTTTTACCATTTAATATAATTTATGTCATTAGCACTGATTTTACCTTGAATTCGTAGGTTAAATCAATTCAATCTTTTGCAATGTTTTAAACAAAAACCCGTTTTTATTCGACAACGGGATTAATTTTAATTTAATTTCTGCAAATTCTGTGTTTTTAATCTAAAAAAATGGATTCCATATTTGGAATCAGTGGGTCAAAATTATGTTAATAGGATACTTTTTATTTTTGGAAATTATGAATAGTAACTACGGTAAATTTTATTTACAATAATTAAAGGTAAATCGGGTAGTTAAGGGTAAATATAATATTTTAAAATTACCCTAACAAATGTCAAAATTATATTGGATGACTAAAAAACGACCCATATCACCTAAGGGTCGGATTAGATTAATTTAATTAAATTTTGTCAATGAATATAATTTAATTATTATTAAAACAAAGAATGTGACAACATGTCACTTTCTTAAATATTATAAGTATAATAATTTTAATCTAGTGATAAACTTCATGAAACATGGAACATGAATAGTCTCCAGAAATATAATACAATTATCTACATCATAGGAGTTTATTTATAATTTTTAGGGATTAGATAATTATCATTTATTATGACAGAAAGATGATGCAGTAATTGTCTTATTAATGAAATATTGACAGAATTGATGTTATAAATGCCCAAATAATTGTAATTTGAGACTTTTTATGACTTACACTAATTTTATAGGTTAATATGAAATGTTATTGTTGATTTAAGTAACTTGGTTCGAACTTATCATTCTGTTATGAATTTCATAAAAATCATGTACCAAATAGTGTCAAAATTGACATAAAATAGTTTTTAAAACAAATATTATATTATTAATTGTTATTTTATTCCTAGAAATCTAAGGTTCGGAAAAATGACTTAGATAAGATTATATATATTAATAATAAACAACTTGGGGTTCTTTTGGCTTGATATAGTAAGTTTATTTACCATATAGTGTATGAAAACAAAAAGACACGGTAAAAGTTAAATTATTTAACTTAGAGTTAAATCTAATTGATAAGGTTAAAATAATAACCTAAACTTGTCTAAATCATATTGTTTGATATTATTTCGACCCATAACCACTTTAGCTTCGAAATAAGACCCTTTGGAACCATTATAAACCGATTTTGACTTTAATATAAAATAATATTTTGAGATATTCCTAAGGTGCCCCTCTCCTCCCTTATAAAAGGGCACCTCCTCCCTCTCCTCCTCACACCAATTTGAGCATTCAAGCTCGGCCAAACCCTGCCAAAATCTCTTCTCCACTTCCCTAGTATCATCCTAGAGGTCCTGGTCTTCTTAAAAGACCAATTTTAGTTTCCTAAAACGAGGTCTCAAAGAAGCATTTCAAAGAAGAGGTAATATCCATTACCGATCTTTTTCAATTTCTTTCTTCTTCAACTTATTCTTCGTTAGTTATATCATGATAAAGTAATAACATAAGTATTTATTATATACTTATATGTTATTATAAATATGAAACAACTCTAATTAACCATCTATCCATCCTACGGAAAAAGGAAATCACCGCGTGTGCGTACGTACAGAATACCGTCTCCACGCCGTGTTGTAATCTATTTTCCGCCACCACCTTAATTGGATGGGTATAATGGTGTAATGAGTAACTATATATGATTATTATAAAGTTATATTGATACTTAAATAGTATACATACACTTCAACACAATTCCACGACCATAGGAACAATATCAACGCTCGTGCGTACGTACGGACTACCGTCTCCACGACGCGATGAGATTCATTCTCCATGTCAACCATTTAAGAATGATTATAAAGTATATATAAGAAATAATAATGAAATATATGACATTATAAAGCTACTGTATTTATGTATATATATATATATGTATTTCATCTACTTACTTCCATTCAAGACAATAAGGAAAGGAAAACAACGTTCATGCGTACGTACGGACTACCGTCTCCATGAATGGTGTTTTTCATTTCATTTATCTATCTATTATATATATATATACTGAATATATATGATATATAAATCATATTTTATATTCTGGAAGTATGTAAATCATGATATAAGTAATAATAATTTCAAGAACAACAAGTCAAAACACCTACGATAAATGAAACGATTTTACCCAAAACGCTTCTTTAACATGGAATTTACAAATGAACGAGTAATATAAAGTCATAAATGAACCATATATGATATAATAACAGTGAATATGATTCTTTAATAAGTCAATGACATTATTTAAATAATTATACAGGAGGTTCGGACACATACGAAGAAAATCGGACCTAAGGTAAGGGAAATATCACAATCTCTTTTTTATCCGAGATTGTTTATTTGTAAGTATTTAATGGGGTGTATTTTATCATCCACATCCATGTTTCATCAATATGTAATATTATTTCCATCCACCTACAATTTTTTAAATCCATTTTTACCCTTCGGTGAGTTTTTAGTAACATCTATGAAAGGAATCTTTTTTCGTACGAGGTACTTTCTGACTTTTCCGACAAAAGTACGAAGAATGTTTTTTTAACTTATACGACATGAATGGATTTTTAAAACATTATTTCCAAGAAGCTTCCTTTACAAGTTTTCAAGTTTATTTTTAATCAACTTCTTTTATTTTAATTTCGTATGACACGTTATGAAAGGAAAAATGTTTTTAAAGTAGAAAGGATATTTTCCTCAAGAATGGAGTTCAAGTATTTTATCAAAATTATTTTCCATCAAGATAATAAAAGGGTTCTGTTTTTATCCCTATTATTACATGGATTTGATTATGTTGTGATGGAAACATTTTTATGAATTCATTTATCTTATATGAATTGTTTTATAATGTCATGTTGTTTAAGAATCCCATTTTTATTACATGGGTTACGCTATGATGTATGGTTTATGATTATGTGGCACACATAAGAAAGGATTCATTATGAGATGGGTGGGACCTATATCTCCCTCCAATGCATTGGGTAAAGATTTTATATCTCATGAGATAGACATGGTTGAAATGGTAGGTTATACCGGTTCAGTGAAACAGGACTGAAATGAGGGTTACTCGATTCAGAAAGGGACTTTGTCCCCTAATATAGTCTTGGCAATGAGTCTTGACTAACAAGAAATGATTATCTATGATTATGTGAGTATGCCACAATGTTTCATGTTTTAAGTTATGCTTAATTGTATTTCATTTCACTATAATGATTTATCCCATGTTATGAAATTATGCTCTCTTTTGCAGGTTAAGATTTCCAAAAGTTATGTTCTTATGAATATGATGTGATTGATTTTTCTTTTGTTTACCCTTACTGAGCATTTGAGCTCACCATTTTATGTTTTCTTTTCCCCAGGATATAAATAATGGTTTTTGGTATAAAAAAAATGAAGATCATTATCGGAGATATTGAAGATCTTTCACCAGGATTAGAAGATTATATTCCGAGTTTCCAAAGACACTAAACTATTACGATCCTTGTGTGTGTGTTTTTGTTATGTACTAAGTATTCCGCAAAAGTAATGTAATGTCCATGTACGTCAGGCTTCGGGTCTCTACATTGGGACTGACTATATAAACCACGACTATAGTAGGGGGAACTATATATGACAATATATTGGCATAGAAGTCTTGGGATATGGATGTTATAGAGTGTAGTATATAGTCTCCATCCCCTAAAAAATATGTGAAAAGACTCCTCATCCATAATATGGAATATCACTGTCAAGATCAAAACATATCATTGTTTATAGATATTAAAGTAGTTGTATGACTAGGGGGACTAAGCCATTGGGAGGGTAACAATATCTCCATTTTTCAGTAATGTTTAATGGAATCGAGGTGATCATCACTTCATAGGTAGATCAATGGATGATCTCAAAGGTGGTGTAGTATCAACATGATAATCTAGATGAAAAATGTTGAATATCCCACAACAAAGGACTCCAATATGTATACCTCTGAAGCTATATGCTTCTAGAACTCTACTAATATACTACCCGGAGCTAGAGCCTCTCACAAGTCCCCTTTATCATAGAATAATACATTCTCATGGTTGGTATATGACCTCATCTTCATAATCCATGATATAGGTTATGAATGTAATTTATAATGGTTTTGATACTAATTTATTATAGGAGGATTCACTACATGATTCAAGCGTCTGATACATGATGGAACATCTCTCTAGTTGGTTCGAACATATTCATCACATCCTTATTGGTGAGGCTATTCAACCCTGCCATGTGACCAAGGGAAACAATGTCCATCTATAGATTCATAGAGTGTTTAAAACATGATTTTTTTAATACCATGTACATAGATATCCCAATGTATTTTTTAAAGTTAGCGAAGCGCGAAACTAGCAGTGATATGTAATGTTTATGTATGAGCCCCTAGAAGGGACCCATAACATCCTCCAACAACATGTACCTTTAGTTGGATAGGGGATCCAGTGGACATTAGAACCCAGGGTTGAAAATCTCAACTATAGATATCTTGTTATATACCTTGGGAGTTTGTGTCGAGGCTCCATCTTCTATTCAAACACCCCCTATGAATCTGAGCAGTAAATGAGGAAAAAGAAAACATTCCACTTTATAGGGTTCTATCTTTTATGGTGTGTATTAGGCCTCCTTTTAGGGGACAATTATTTGGGAAATGGTATTTAATTAGTACATGCAGGTCCTCTATTCTATTTGGTTGTAATATAGGGTGGGCCTTTACATTTATTGACTTGAGCTAAGGGACAACCTCTATACTCTACATCAATGGAGTGAGGAGGATATCCAATCACAGTAGTGGTGGCATGAGTTGGAATTCCATATTGACTAGTGAGAGTGTGATGAGTACATTTGTAGTGGGTGGTTGGAACATTGAGAGTAACTCAATATTGGTTATTAATAGAAAAATGATTGCCTATGTACTACACCTTCACATCATGGGATGTCAGGTAATTAATGTCAGTGGTGGAAATGATTGAGATAGTAAATTCATCATTCCTACAAGGTTGTTGGTGTCTTGATATAATCAGGATAAATGGATCCATGTTCTCTTTTCACAAGGATTAGTCATGATCTTCTTCTGCTGGAATGTTCTATTAGATCACTGGAAGATTATCATTATTGGGAACCATCCATAAAATGCCCCTAGGTAGAAAATGTGTGATTTGGACTGGGGATAGTAGAGCATGGTTTATATCTATTTCCTCTCTATCACATTAGATATGTCTATTATAGTTTTGAAAAGGCCTGGCTGGATCCCTTCTACGTGGTTCCTGAGTTGTTTCCATAGCTGGTACATCTTGAACATCACCCACCACCTCACCATAGTGGATGAGTTCATCAAGGAACTCTAGGGAGAGACTCCCAATGAAATTTTTCATTGGAAATAAGTGATGTTTTACCATTGTGGGGCCCTCTAGGTGGTTACATGAACACTGTTATGATACATCTTGGTCATCGAGGTCCATATTCACTATGAAAATAAACCTAACCTTCTCATACAAGAAAACAAGGGTTTTGATCACCCTCTGATGAATGATTTAATATGGTGATGTGGTGAGTAGAAATCCATTTTATGAATGTGATGTTTAATTTTCCATAGAATAAGAGTTTTTTGGTACATAATCATCAAATTTTATTATACTCTAGGGTTAATGTGAAATAGTTTTTTGGACTCCCATAGGTCGATCCATGTAAGGATTATGGATTCACAATTCAGTATAGGTATAATAAAATAGAGTCACAATCCACTAATGTCATCCAATCATTTGAGGATTGAGATGGATCAACACTAATGATGTCATAAAAAAGGAATTCCAAATACTAACTATAGATATTCCCAAGCAGGTTTAATGATGGATCCACTACATTATTTCTGGGACAAAATAATAGATATTTGAATCCAATTCCATGACAATATATTGATTCCCTAACACTACTAATGCCCATGTTGAGAAGATGATATTAATATCTAATTCACCATTTTAGTTCATGGCACTTTCTCCAGGTTGGCAAGCCTGAACTACATATGGATTATGTTTCCCAATGTTAACAACTTCCAAATGAAGGAACATTTCATCACATTCATCAGTGATGTTTTCTCTTTGATTGAAACATGATGATTGTTTGTTTGTCCCACTATCAAAGGATTCATCCTTCGATATCGTTTCATTATATGAGTTTCCCTAAAAATTGAGTATGAAATTTGGAACTCATTCTTTGTGGCATCTAAACATGGATTCTTGTTAATTAAACTACTTCTATCTTGATTGGGTAGAAATCTTATGTCATGAAAGTGTTCATATTGGTAATCAATGAAAATTTATTGAAAATGTGTACATTAGTCACCGATATATTATCCTGGTTATGATGTAATTCCATATAAAGCTTCTTAATTGTGGTATCCATGGAATCCTAGGACATTCATCAGTTATTTTATACAACATTTACATATCTTCAAATGCGTTTTCCCTTAAGATTTCGATTTTAATTACATGGGGTGAGTATAATGGATCAGGTCACTAGTTTATGGTCATATGATTACGAATCAAAACATCATGTCAAAATGGGTTAGGGAATGATATTAATGTCTTGTAGAGATAGTAACATGGTTAATGTTTTGTGGAGATAGGATGGTTGATTAGAACACAAAATTGAGGTGGATCAATGTTTTGTATCCTTGTAATAGAATATATCAAACAGGGGATTACCAATAGATAAAAATTCTACATGGAGGTTGATCCACAATTAATGGATTAGAATTACATGTGGAGGTATATGGGATGTGTTTCCCTAGGAGGGATGATGTGAGACATATGTTTACTCATGGGTCAGAATTCCCATTAGAGATGGATCCATAATTGATAGATCAGAATTCCATATGGACGAAAATCATGGAGGCGTGTCCCTATAATTGAATATGTCACACCTAGGTTTTTCAATGGTTAAAAATTCACAATGTTATAGGATCTAGAATGAATTTATTAGAATTACCTTGGAAGGTAGGTCTAAGATGTGTATCTATAGGAAGGAAGATTTCAATCCTGGGTTTAGCGATGTATCAGAATACCCCATTGAGGCGAATAAATAAATGGATGGAATGAAATGCTCCACTAGAGGTGGATTAGGGAGGTGTGACCCTTCGAGAGATGATTTCACACATAGGTTCACTTATGTTTTATAATTTCCCATATAGGTGGATCCAAAATTGAAGGATAATGATTCCTAGTAGAGGTTGATCATGGATGTGTGACCGTAGGAGTGAATATGTCAATCCTTGGTATACATATGTATCCGAAGAATGTGTGGATCAAGATTTAGAATGGATTGATCAAAACACCTCATTGTGGTAGAAGTGGTAGGTCTATCCCTAACATTAAGGATGTACCATAAGGGTTTACTAATGGGTCAAAATAGACATTGGTGGTGGATCTAGAATTGATGGATCAAAATTACCCCCAAAAGTAGATCTGCATGGTGTCTCCCTATGAGGGAAGATGTCACAACTGGTTTTTACAGATAGATCAAAATTCCCTATTGAGGTAGATCCTAAATTTTTCTCCGTAGGAGGAATGATTTCACATATGGGTTAGCCATTGGTTCATAACAAACTATAGTGTTGGATTCAAAATTAATGGATTTGAATGCCCTATGTAGGTGGGTATAGGATGTTAATTCCTAGGAGGAAATGAATCACACAGGGTTTTACCAGTTGTTAATAATTTAATGTGGATCAATTATTTGTGACCTAAGATAAATTAATCCTCACCTAGGTTTAGCATTTTCCATATTTAAACATAGGGAGGTTTCCTATGTACCCTTTATATGTTTTACCAATCAAAACCCATGTAGTTTTATTGTTTATATTAAAAACATTTGAAAGGAAAAATCAGTTTAGTTTAACGTGACGTGATTAGGATGTTTGTGTCATGAATGGAGATTATGTAAGGGATATTTATTGGCATACACATAGATGATTCTCTTGGTGGGTGTCACATCTAATAATGCTGAATCTAATTGTGGGTAATACATGTGTAACGTATTGGGGAAAATGTCCATCCCATGATTGGGGATGAGATGTACACCAATTTGATATGTACACATGGAATCCAATGTTTTATGGAATAGGGAATGAGGTGTGGGGTCACACCATGTCAGATAAAATGTGGAATCTTATTATCATCAAAGAGGGTAAGTCCCTATATTTATGTGTTTTGTGATTTAAATTGTAATTTACTGAATCTTAATATGAATATCTCCAAGAACTATGAATAATAACAGCATGTATGTCCAACATGGCTGGGATCCATCCTCAGGGGGTCCGTATCAGTTTGAAAGGAAGATAATTTATAAGGACCCTCATCCAAGATAGCTTCAAAGTTTACCTCAATGTGCCACCCCTAGTGCTTATGTGACCATAAATCATGTTCCTCTGGGTGAGACATGGTGTTTGTACATCCATGTAGGAGTGTCTATCTTGAGGCCGACCATTATGGAACCTATTTTTAGAAGAAATAAAAATTTGGGTACTTGTGATAAGAATGAAAATTGTTGAATGGAGGCCCTTTATGCAGTTGATGTAAAGTGGATGAACACATGAATTGGTGGAACTAGTCATGTATGCACTCAGGGTGAATATGAACTTTTCATGATTTGGTATGGTGGCCTTGGGTACTAAACCACATAAAAAGGGTTTTAGTTGAAGGGAGTAACCATAGAGAGGCCGATGACAGTAACTCCATGAAACATGGGGCCTTTAAAAGGGATATATATTGCATCTCATATTCTTATTGATGCTTATGTCTTCAGCAAAAAATTAAGGTTTTGTGAAAAATAGTGTCCCCAAGTCATAGCGACATCCTGGTCCCATAGGGTTTGATTCATGAAGGATTAATGCTTCAAAAGGCCTCATGATCCACAATGGAAATTACTGTTCTATGTAGGTAATGATAATATATTAAATTCATCATAAATTTATGTTGAGTATCTTAATAAAAAATGGGTTTCATATTCATGACTCTTGTATACTTTACACAATCAATTTATACTTTAACACATGTATCTCAGGTGGTTCATGTACTAATAGCATTTATTATATGTTCAAAGGCCGCACATCCCTTAAAATGTCTAATATATTGTTGTATTTATTTAATTTTACATTATCTATGATTGGATGTTTTCAAAATGATCTACAAGATAAATGATTATCGAGGCTATATGAATCTAAATGGTGTTATACAGAGCTTACTATCAACCCTCCATAAGGTCATGAAGAGAATTATGAATACACATCATCATTGTGAATAGGATACTTCAAAACTTTTTCAAGCCTCAATCATTTGGAAATGTGGTAATGTTCTTGAAAGAAACCCTTGGATGAAATTTTGGGCCTTTTGGATCATTTTTATCCCAAAACATCCATTCCTTCATTGACCTCTCCAATGGAAGTCATATTTCAGTTCAAAAATTATGATTTATTTTTTTAAATAAATTTTCCTAAATATATAAAATTTGTTTATTCAAATTCATGTATACATTTTTAACATCATGCTAACAATAGTTATATTTATATAACAATATTATAAAATTGATGTGGTTCATTAAAACTCAGTTTTTCGTGTAACACATAAATTCATTGAAAGTTTATTTATTCCAAAATTATTTCATAACATATTAGTGTGTCACGTTATAAACCCACTAAAAACAATTTTCACTCAAAAATAATTTAATGAAATTTAAATATATTAAGAAACATATTCCTCATCATTTCAGGATGTTCCCACATTTCATCATCAAAGAAGTGGCCTTGCTAGAAAACATTAACCAGGTGAGTGGTAATGTTTCAAATATCTTCTCTTCCTAATATAGAATAAATACTAATTATTCCTCATAAGAAATATCATTCATTAGTTCCATGACCATTGGGATCAGTATATGTGATGGATAAGGTATTTACATCATTGTTATAGATACATTTAAAACATCATGTCATTGATAGAGGATCAGTGAATTTGCTAATAGATAAGAAATGGTCTAAATAAGATCATAAATTTAAAATAGAATATACCATGGTTTTAGTTTTATTTCATCCTTAATCTCTTAACCATCATCAATGGAGTAAGTCATTGAATCAAAATTTCACTAAATTAAAATTCAAAATCATTGAACTGATTATTGTGAAAACTTTTCAGTTGAATTTATCTGTCCCTTATATGATGTTTATCAGATCTAACCTTCTATATCATTTCTTATGTTGTCTCAGTAAGAAATAGCATTAATTTAACATATTCATTATATCATGTTGGAGCTCTATATATCGTTCAATATAGGACATTATAATTTTCTAAATTGGTACTTTAATGAAGGTTTCAATTGTACTAAAACTAAAATCGATTAATGTATTGATACCGACCACCATTGAAATCTAGTGAACAAAAAATCAACATATACTCTAGGGATTGAATTATTCTCTCCGAATGACAATATATTTGGGGATGATATGTAGTCCTAAAACTGAACCCTATATCAAGAGCATGTTGAGGACATTTCCATAACATAGAGGTAATCCTAGGATCACGATTAAACAAAATAGAATTCGGTACACCATTTAAGTATACGACTATCTTAATGTATATCCTAAAATGATGTTGTAAAATGAAATATTCCCAAATTGTATTGAAGTGTGTTTTCATAATAATGTGATCAAATATAACCCATATAGAATTTTTCATTTGTTATTTTTGAGGAATATATTGAAAAATTATATAATTTTGTTTTTCAATATCCACTATTTTATGTGTAATGGATGTATCATATCCTTTTTTGTGTCTCAATCTTATCTTTATGTCATTCCATGTACCAAGATACAATCATTATGATACCCCTCTTCATGTTATCCAACCATATTAACTCTTCCAAATATGTATTCATCTTCATACATCCATGATGAATAAAGAATTAAGATCCTTGAGGTTTATATAACAAATAAATTATCAAATATGGTATGGATGATGTCACGACACGTCCTTGGGGCCTGTGCCGTGACTACCCCAAGCCCGCCTTCCATAGGCCAGGGGCTGGTGACTAGCACCAAGGCGTAAATCCCAACAAAAGGGAAGGCATTGCCTGTGAAAAGTAAACAAGCACCACAGAGTAACCAAGCGGAAAAGAGTAAACACTAAGTGAAAACTGTAACAAGCTGTGCTGAAAGTAAAAAGGGGCTGGAAATACAAGCCCAACTGTAAAGTACAACTGAAAGGGGAAACCAACAACTGAAAAGAAAAGCTACATCGTCGGGCCGTCCTCTGGAAATCCCACCTGAAGGGTGGGTACAGATAGCTCCACTGCTCTTCGGGTCCCACCGTCCGCTCCGAGTACGTCCCACCCAGTGGTCTACCTCCAGGTACCGTCCTGCTCTGCAAGCCTCAACCACGATCAACGTTGTCCGTCGTCTGCAACCAACACAACGTAGTGCGGGCATAGCCCGTGCAAGGGTGAGTATAAGCTACTCAGTTGGGACCCCGAGACCCCCGAAGGTCTCCAGAAATCCACAAAGGATAAACCACAATGGAAGGATACAATCATGAAGTAACAACCGACATTGCTTAGGTATATGCCCATACATATACCTAAGTCATCAATCCCTGTTCGGCTCCAACATCCGATCCCAAGCACAACCCAGTCCACACAGGAAAGCAAACGTAAATCCACACAGGATAGCACAACACAATCCACAAAGTAGTGAAAAACGTAAATCCACACAGGATAGCACAACACACTCCACACTGGAGAGCAAAACCTAAATCCACACATGATAGCACCACACAATCCACAAAGGAGAGTAAACAGTATTCAGCTCACACAGGTATACATCATTGAAAAGGTTAAAGAGATGATCAGACACAGATACTGAATCATCTAAGATGGGACCCACATAGGATACATGACCAGCACAGCTAGGACCCACATAGGATACAAGACTAGCTGTTTTCATTGATTCATCTATACTGGGACCCACATAGGATACAAGACCAGTATTAAATCATCTAAGCTGGGACCCAAATAGGATACAATACCAGCATAGCTGGGACCCACATAGGATACTAGACCAGCTGTCTTCATTGATTCATCTATACTGGGACCCACATAGGATACAAGACCAGTTTTGAATCATCTATGTTGGGACCCACATAGGATACAAGACCAGCACAGCTAGGACCCACATAGGATACAAGACCAGTTGTCTTCATTGATTCATCTATATTGGGACCCACATAGGATACAAGACCAGTATTGAATCATCTAAGCTGGGACCCACATAGGATACAAGACCAGCACAGCTAGGACCCACATAGGATACACGACCAGCTGTCTTCATCGTTGCAGTCCACTAAGGGTCTTTGCACAGTCGTCGTCGTCGAAGTCGCAGCCAGCTCTAGGGTTCCCGCACACATCAAGCTCGTTCAGGAGGGTCCGCTCCACGAGCCGAAATTATGATACATCAACTGTCACATTGTCCAGAGTTGATGTATCCAAATGTTCCGTATCGACAAAAAGAACTCAACGCAACAGAAGGCCCGTCAATCGGACGCCCGGTCTGAGAGTTATTGGTTTTTTCGTCCCAGGGGCCCGGTTGGTTTTTAAGGAAAAACCAACCCGACCGTACTCCACCTGCAACCAAACCTCGGGCGGATTATTCCAAAAGATTCGTCTCACTAAGAGGAACTCAACAAAGTTGGCGGAACGTAAATCGGACGTCCGTAGCTCAAGATATGAGTGTTTCCGCTCCAAGGGCCTGGTTGGTTTCGTGTACGAACAAACTCGGCCGAACTCAAAGTATTCCGAAACCTTCAATGTGATATACCGAAACGATCGTCTCGACCCAAGGATCACACCGCCCCTGACGGCGCATCGTTTGGAGGTCCGTAGCCCGAGTTATGGGCATTTGAACCCAAATCGTTCGGTATCGGGGGTTTCGGGCCCGGGCTGACCCGGTCCGGCTTTGCCCGGCCTGGCAGACTGGCCCGGTGCCGGTCCGGCACAAGGCAGCACGCTGGGCGCGCTGCCAGCTCTGCCTTCGGCCGAGCTGATTGAGAAAATGGGGGGCGCCTGCCCCCCCTTTGTAACCGCCCCCCCCCCCCCCTCATAATGGGGGGCCATTGATCTGGCCGGGGGAATTTAATTCCCCCGGCCTTCCCCATTTCCGGCCGCCCTGACCTGGCCGGCCGGCTCGTCCTCGACAGGACCGGCAAAGGCCGGTCCTCTTCCGGCTTCCGACACCGACGGCCCGGCTAGCCGCCGGTCACCTTGTTCCGCCGCGGCCCGGAACCGGCCACGTCCTTTGCCGTCTGGCGCGGTGCGACGGCACCGCGCCCCTCTGCCATGGCCCCACTCCGGCCGCGGCGTCCTCGGTTTCCTTCGACGCGGCGCGACGGAGTCACATCCTTGATTTCCTTTCCATGGCGCGGCGCGACGGCGCCATGCATATGTTCCGCATGATACCGCGTGGTGCGACGACACCACGCTCCTTCGTACCAACCACAAAGAAAATATTTATGAAATAAGGAGGAGGGTCGGCCATGTTTGTGCGGTCCGGCCCCCTCGCATTAATCAATATCAATTATTCAAAAACCAAGAAATTCGACATGCCAGAATCAAGAACAGAAAATAATTAATTAAATAACAATAAACCCCTACCTCGGTTTCAAGTGCGGAGCACGTCAACAAGCAAAAGAAGACAAGCGTCACAGAGGTCGGGCGTCGTGGGAATCGAACATCGATTCCATTGACATCAAGGTGCGTCCGAAGAGGTAACATCACTGGAGAAGCTTCGTAAGCTGACGAAGAATGTCCAAGGAGGAAGCGGCATCTCCTTTCGTTGACACGGGAAGAATATCGGAAGAAGCGGCGTCGTCGATCTACGGAAACACACCGACTGTGAAAAAGAGAAGAGATGGCACGTCTTTCTCTTCTTATGGTGACGACGTTCTTCGTCAGAGCCTAAGTGTTCTTCGTGTTCTTCGTCGTGGTTGAAGAAGATGAATAATGCTTCCCAAATTCTCTCAAGGTGGCAAGAGAAAACTAACCAAAATAAAATAAGCTTAAGCCTTATTTTATTTACACAACTTCACCTCTTTGAATTTCAAAAGTTTGAAAAACACTAACTCATCTCAATTAAAACTCAAGTTGTCAAAATTAAAATGAGTGGAGTTATTGGGAGTTTAAAGGGGAGTTGAGGAGTTAGGGTTTGTGTGGGCCCCACCACACTTAATCCTATCAAGGGAGGTTAAGTGGATGTGGGTCCAACCTCTAACTCCATTTGGGAGGATATAACCAACATGGATAAAAATAAATTGTGTTTCCACAATTTATTTAACTTCATTTTATTTCCCCCAAAACTAACTCCCAACCAGCATAAAACGCAACCTCAGAAAAGGTCTCCTTAAGCGAATATCAGTGTTGTGAGTTCATAGGTGACCTCAGAATTTGATTCCGGGCACCGGTTCAAAAGTTAGAAATTCCCGCTCATTCGTTCACTGAACGTACCCATGCCAAACTTCGGAAATTGATTCCGGGCATACCGGGCCTCGGAATCAGGTGCTGTCAGAAACCGCATTCTTGTAAAATTTCAAAGAAAATTAAGAAACAAAATTCCTTGAAATTTACGGCTCTTTACATTACTCCCACCATAGGGCTTTGCATCCCCGTAAAGCTTCACCACAAACTTAGAGATACAAAGGCGGTACTGAGCACGCAACTGAGCCTCCCGCTCCAAAGTGCTCTCCTGGAGGTTCCCGTGCAGCTATCTGAAGCGTACTAGAGAAATCGATCATCCACGTAGGACCCGCCCCTGTCGATCCTCTATCTCCACCGGGACCTCCGTAAAAGTCGCCCCATAATCCACGTCTAGCTCCCCATGTCAACGATGTGTGTCGGGTCGTGCACGTATCTCCTCAGCTGAGATACGTGGAAGACGTCGTGCACCTGGTGCAACTGAGGTTGTAGAGCCATGCGATATTCCATCTCGCCAACCCTGCTGAGGACCTGGAAGGGTTCGATAAAGCACGGAGACAACTTGCCGCCTCGGCCAAATCTCCGCAAACCACGTCGAGGTGAGACACACAAGAAGATGTGGTCGCCATCCTCGAACACTAGTGGCCTCCGCCTCCTGTCAACATATGACTTCTTCCGGCTCTGAGCTATCCTCATCTGCTCCGGGATGACCTGGACCATCTCTGGTCCTACAAGAGCTGCTGTGATTTCTTCTTTGCCGATAAGAGAAATCTGGTCTCATCCCCTGGATGAACCACTTTCTTTTCCTAATACAGTCAATCCCGACATGGATGATACTAATCCATACCAAGTATGACGTCGTAAGGCCTCGAAACTACTACCAAGAGATTGAACCGTTACTCTCGCCTCCAAGGGTTGAGTCACACTGTCGGCATCAGTGTGTGGTAACTAGGTCTCCTCCAGTAGATGTCTCACAAGTGAGGGTCAAGTCAACAGTGAAAACTAGACCCTCTTAGTAACAACACAAAAGAGGACAAGAATGAAAACAACACAAAGGTATGCGTCTTTTATTATTGCAGCTCATAATACAAAGACGCTACACAATAGCAACAAGGAACTACAAGTACAAAGGACGTATCCACTAGTTCTGCTCTTGTCCATTTGCTCCATGATCGAAGGCATCAACTGCCTGAATCTGAGCTCTCCCATGTCCACCAACTCCCTGCGGTCGGGGTGGACCTCCTGGTGGTGGTGGTGGCAACACCTCGAAGTGTCTCCCACCATCAGCTACTCGACCAGCTCCTCTGCCTCGTCCGCCTACTCCCTGCGGACCTCCGTGGCCGAACATCTGTCTGGGAGGTCCTTCTACCACCTGCTGCTCATCTGTAAGACGAGTCGTGCAGTCTCGAGCCATGTGACCTCGCCCGCTGCATGCGTAGAAATGATTTCGCCTCGTGTAGCTGGCTCTCCTTCGGCTTCCCCGCACAACCAAATCTTCATCCTGAGACTGCCCATCTGATGGTCTGGCCCGTTTGAACATTTGCGTCACTTGTCTACTGCCAGCTGCAGAAGACCCTACTACGGGTCGTCCTGCGGAGGGCCCTGTCAGTGGAGCTTGCTCGGCAAGAAAACTCTCCACTAGAAGGGCTCTCTCCAACACCTCTGCCTGAGTCGGAATGTTGAGGGAGATCATCGAAGCCCTGATCTCATGCCTCAGTCCCTGGTCGAAGGTCCGGGACCGGAAGAACGGGTTCCGTACCATATCTGTGGAGTAGCGCGAGAGATCAGTAAATCTCGCTGAGTACTGGGCCACTGTCAAGCTGCCCTGCCGCAGCTGAAGAAGCTCCTGAATGCACACCGCACGGAGGGTGGCTGGGACGAACTCGGAGCGGAAGATGCTCTCAAAGTCCGTCCAGAGAAGAGATGTCTCGTCGTGCACCTGGAGCATCAAGCTCCACCATCGGCCCGCTGCTGCATGTAGTAGGCTCGCCGCGAGGATCACCATGAGGTCTGCCGGTGTCCGCACTAGCCTGAAAACACGCACCACTGCCTCTAGCCAGTCCTCGGCTGCCTGGGGGTTCGTCTCCCCACGAAACCTGGACGGTCGCTGACGCTGAAACTCGTGCAGCGCGCTAAGGCGACATGCATCATCAGCAGCTGGGGCTGGTAGTATCTGTGGCACGGCGTGTAGTGCTACCACCGGTGCCACTGCTGAAAAAGGTCCCTGCAACGAGGCCTCATCGCTCGGTGGGCTGTCATCATGCTCGACTCTCGGAACCCTAGTTGGCTGCCGTCGTGGGGCCATCCTGAAAAGGAAACAGGTGCGTCATGGTCAGAACAATATTCCTGGTGAGAAGATACAATGTAATCACAAAGAAAACTTGAAACCCACACGCAATCAATGTTTTCGTGCATTAAGTCGGAAATCAGAAGTTAGGGTCCTGGTGTACGGATACGTCGGCCACCGCACCAACACTGGACTCCCTGGACTGGTAACCACACTCAATACGCTAAACATTATTGCTTCACATAGAAAAGATCGGAGTTCGCGGTAGAACCAAACTCCTCTGATACTAATTTGTCACGACCCGTCCTCGGGGCCCATGCCGTGACTACCCCAAGCCCGCCTTCCATAGGCCAGGGGCTGGTGACTAGCACCAAGGCGTAAATCCAAACAAAAGGGAAGGCAATTCCTTTGAAAAGTAAACAAGCACCACAGAGTAAGCAAGCAGAAAAGAGTAAACACTAAGTGAAAACTGTAACAAGCTGTGCTGAAAGTAAAAAGGGGCTATAAATACAAGCCCAACTGTAAAGTACAACTGAAAGGGGAAAACAACAACTGAAAAGAAAAGCTGCAGCGTCGGACCGTCCTCTAAAATCCCACCTGAAGGGTGGGTACAGATAGCTCCACTGCTCTTCGGGTCCCGCCGTCCGCTCCGAGTACGTCCCGCCCAGTGGTCCACCTCCAGGTACCGTCCTGCTCTGGAAGCCTAAACCACGATCAACGTTGTCCGTCGTCTGCAACCAACACAACGTAGTGCGGGCACAACCCGTGCATGGGTGAGTATAAGCTACTCAGTAGGGACCCCGAGACCCCTGCAGGTCTCCCGAAATACACAAAGGATAAACCACAACTGAAAGATACAATCACGAAGTAACAACCGACACTGCTTAGGTATATGTCCATACATATACCTAAGTCATCAATCCCTGTTTGGCTCCAACATCCGAGCCCAAGCACAACCCAGTCCACACAGGAATGAAAACGTAAATCCACACAGGATAGCACAACACAATCCCCAAAGAAGAGCAAAACGTAAATCCACACAGGAAGCACAACACACTCCACAATGGAGAGAAAAACGTAAATCCACACAGGATAGCACAACACAATCCACAAAGGAGAGTAAACAGTATTCAGCTCACACAGGTATACATCATCGAAATGGTGAAATAGATGATCAGATATAGATACTGAATCATCTAAGTTGGGACCCACATAGGATACAAGACTAGCACAGCTAGGACCCACATAGGATACAAGAATAGCTGTCTTCATTGATTCATCTATACTGGGACCCACATAGGATAGAAGACCAGTATTGAATCATCTAAGCTGGGACCCACATAGGATACAAGACCAGCACAGCTGGGACCCACATAGGATACAAGACCAGCGGTCTTCATTGATTCATCTATACTGGGACCCACTGAGGATACAAGACCAGTATTGAATCATCTAAGCTGGGACCCACATAAGATACAAGACCAGCACAGCTAGGACCCACATAGGATACAAGACCAGCTGTCTTCATTGATTTATCTATACTGGGACCCACATAGGATATAAGACCAGTATTGAATCATCAAAGCTGGGACCCACATAGGATACAAGACCAGCACAGCTAGGACCCACATAGGATACAAGACCATCTGTCTTCATCATTGCAGTCCACTGAGGATCTCTGCACAGTCGTCGTCGTCGAAGTCGCGGCCAGCTCTAGGGTTCCCGCACACAGCAAGCTCGTTCGGGAGGGTCCGCTCCACGAGCCGAAAGGCTGATACATCAACTGTCACATAGTCCAGAGTTGATGTATCCAAATGTTATGTATCGACAACAGGAACTCAACGCAACAGACGGACCGTCAATCGGACACCCGGTCTGAGAGTTATTGGCTTTTTCATCCCAGGGGCCCGGTTGGTTTTTAAGGAAAAACCAACCTGACCATACTCCACCTGCAACCAAAACTTGAGCAGAGTATGCCAAAAGATTCGTCTCACTAATAGGAACTCAACAAAGTTGACGACATGTCAATCAGACATCCGTAGCTCAAGATATGAGTGTTTCCGCTCCGAGGGCCTGGTTGGTTTCGTGTACGAACCAACCCGACCGAACTCAAAGTATTCCGAATCCTTGAGTGCGATATACCGAAATGACTGTCTCGATCCATAGATCGTATCGCCACTAAAGGTGCGTCGTGTGGAGGTCCATAGCCCGAGTTATGGGCATTTGAACCCAAACCGTTCGGTATCGGGGGTTCGGGCCCGGGCTGACCCGGCCCGAGACCCCCCGGCTGGCCCGGACGGGGTCGACCTGCCCCAGACAGGGTCAGCATGGCCCGACACGTCCCGGCCCGTCCCGGCGCGGCCCAGCACGTCCCGGCCCGGCACGGCGCGGCCCGGCCCGGCCTGGCAGACCGGCCAGGCTCCGGTCCGCCTCAAGGCAGCGCGCTGGGCGCGCTGCCAGCACGGCCTTCGGCCAAGGTGATTGAGAAAACGGGGGGCGCCTACCCCCCCCCCCCCCCCGTTGTAACCCCCCCCTCATAATGGGGGGCCATTCATCTGGAAGGGGGAATTTAATTCCCCCGACCTTCCCCATTTCCGGTCGGCCCGACCTAGCCGGCCGGCTCCTCCTCGACAGGACCGGCAAAGGCCGGTCCCCTTCCAGCTTCCGACACCGACGGCCTGGCTGGCCGCCGGTCACCTTGTTCCGCCGCGGCCCGGAACCGGCCACGGCCTTTGCCTTCCGGCGCGGTGTGATGGCACCGCGCCCCTCTGCCGCAGCCCCGCTCCGGCCACGGCGTCCTCGGTTTCCTTCGACGCGGCGTGACGGCGTTGCGTCCCTGATTTCCTTTCCACGGCGCGGCGCGACGGCGCCGCGCATATGATCTGCATGATACCGCGTGGTGTGATGGCACCACGCTCCTTCGTACCAACCACAAAGAAAACATTTATGAAATAAGGAGGAGAGTCGGCCGTGTTTGTGCGGTCCGGCCCCCTCGCGTTAATCGATATCAATTAGTCAAAAACCACGAAATTCGACATGCCAGAATCAAGAGTGGAAAATAATTAATTAAATAACAATAAACCCCTACCTCGGTTTCAAGTACGGAGCACGTCAACAAGCCGCGGAAGACAAGCGTCTCGGAGGTCGGGCGTCACGGGAATCGAACGTCGATTCCGTTGACGTCAAGGTGCGTCCGAAGAGGTAACGTCGCTGGAGAAGCTTCGTAAGCTGACGAAGAAAGTCCGAGGAGGAAGCGACGTCTCCTTTCGTTGACACGGGAAGATGATCGGAAGAAGCGGCATCGTCGATCTTCGGAAACACACCGGCTGCGAAGAAGAGAAGAGACGCCACGTCTTTCTCTTCTTATGGTGACAACTTTCTTCATCGGATCCTAAGTGTTCTTCGTGTTCTTCGTCGTGGTTGAAGAAGATGAAGAATGCTTCCCAAATTCTCTCAAGGTGACAAGAGAAAACTAACCAAAATAAAATAAGCTTAAGCCTTATTTTATTTACACAACTTCACCTCTTTGAATTTCAAATGTCTGAAAAACAATAACTCATCTCAATTAAAACTCATGTTGTCAAAATTAAAATGAGTGGAGTTATTGGGAGTTTAAAGGGGAGTTGAAAAGTTAGGGTTCGTGTGGGCCCCACCACACTTAATCCTATCAAGGGAGGTATGTGGATGTGGGTCCCACCTCTAACTCCCTTTGGGAGGATATAAACAACATGGATAAAAATATATTGTGTTTCCACAATTTATTTAACTTCATTTTATTTGCCCCAAAACTAACACTCAACCAGCATAAAACGCAACCTTGGAAAAGGTCTCCTTAAGCAAATATCAGCGCTGCGTGTTCATCGGTGCCCTCATAATTCGATTCCGGGCACCGGTTAAAAAGTTAGAAATTCCCGCTCCTTCGTTCACTGAACACACCCGAGCCAAACCTCAGAAATTGATTCCGGGCACACCGGGCCTCGGAATCAGGTGCCGTTAGAAACCGCGTTCTAGTAAAATTACAAAGAAAATTAAGAAAAAAATTTCCTTGAAATTTACGGGTCTTTACAGATGAACCACATTCATGTTTACTAAACCTTATCATTAAATCATGATCAAGGTTAAACTTGGGTGTAACACCCCAGGTAAATAAAGAATATGACATTTTTATATTTATCCATATTTGTGAATAAAATATTAATATTAAATTAAAGGGAACGCTATGAATGATGGCTTACTCAACACGCAACAACAAGTTCTTTTGAAATCTTACGTTGCACGCTAACAAAAAAATAATTTTATTTTAAATGGTAGTTAACACCTAGCCGTTTTAATGACATGAATGAACATAAGTAACTAAAAAAGTATTATATATGTTTGTCAAATATATTTACTTTTTTCAATAAATGATAGAGGATTAAAAATGCAAATGAATTCAATTTTAAGCATAAATCATCTAATATTCTTTAAAATGTCGATTAATCGCCTTTTGATGGAAAAACCTTTTTAAATATAATTTTGACAATTTTATATATTTTATTTGACATAATAAAATTCTACTTTAGAATCGGGACATCAAAACATACTATGTGTAAATAATTGTTATTTTTCGGATAATGTTCATTTTTTAATGAATAGTCAAAAATGTTGTATTTTAATTCAAAACCACTTTTTAATCTAATTTATTTATGTGATTATATAAACTTTTGAATTGGTTTTAAAGTGAAATTAGAATAATTTTTTTCCATTTAATCCAGTGGTGGTCATTGAAAATAATATCACTGTGATATTGGACATAAACGAGTGTCAATCTTTTGATAGATATTGTTTCTTAAAAACACGCTATTAGATTTCACAGAAGGATATAATTATAAAATTAATTAATTAAACATCTATGTAATGAATTTGGTAAAGTAGACATCATGTTTTCATTCGGAATTTCAAATATATCTTAGTGTTAATTTTCGGTATTTTTCTGAAAAACCATAATTTTTGATGAATTGTGAAACCAAAAAGTGGTAGTTACAAAAACTGACTTTTCGTTTAAATGCAACATTACCACTTCTGTTATTTGAATTTCAAAAATCCAATTTAAATGATTTTTATTATTAATTAAAATTTGGTTCAATGGGATGAAAATAATTTTTGATGAAAAGTGACTTTTAAGTTTTATTAATCGCGATTAAAGGTAATCAATGTCATTTAAGGTAAAAATGATATTATAATAAAATGAAAATATCTTGAAACTTGCCCTAACCCTATTTTATGAGTCATGTCCAACCAAGAAAACCCATGGGTCTTTTTTGGGACCCCATGGAGACACTTTGGTAAGATAATGACATTAATGACTTTTATTTAAAGTAAAATTAAAAATGACACTGACATGTATTGTTTTAATATAAAAAAATTTATGTGGGGGTATACAAGTGATATTTTTTACTATAAATAGTAATTGGAATTCTAAGAATATTTACTACATCATAATATTTTTTTATAATTTTTAAAAATTAAATAAATAAAATTATTTATGACACCATGATGATGCATCGATTACCTCATTATTTAACGATTTAAATAAAAAGGAAAGATAATGTAAACTCTAAGACCTAAACATGTCAAAAACATATTGGATGGGTTGATTTAGAACCCTTATCACCTTATACTCGAAAAAATTCAATGTGGGACCATTAAAATTCGAAAATAATTCGAAAATAAAGTAACATTTTATACCTTTCCAAGAGTGCCACTCCTCTTCTCTTATAAAATGCCCCAACCTATACCTCCTTACCCACACCTCTCAAGATTTTGGCTCGGCCAAGATCTGATTATTTTGTCTCTCCACATCCCTCTCCCCATCCTAGATTCCTTACCTTAGGCCGGAATCTCTTCAAGAAACCCTTTTGGTTCAAACCAAAGGGAGTTACCTGATTTTAAGGTAACGTCTTCACTTGTGATCTTTTGTTTGATTTTTCTACTCCAGCCCCTAAACTCTTTTTATTCATTTAATTGGTAACAACACCAGTATATTACATATACTAGGATGTTGTTATAATAATTATTTGAGATACACTTACACACACCGACATCTAATGGTTAAAGAACATACTGTTTCTATGGATGTCGAATTTCTGCCGCATGAAACGATGATTGTTCAATATACTTTTTGTAACACCCCAAGCTTCTACGGTACGTTTCCCTTCGAATAATGTGATAGCGTGTGTTGTACGCAACACCGAGTTCTAACACACCATAACTAATCAAACTAGCCGTTATGAATAGTAATACCTACTTTTTGAAATTATATATATTTTATATTTGAAAATGGACTTCATTTTTGGATTCGGAATATCGAATTTAGCCTAGGGTGAAATTTTGGTACATTTCGGATAACTTTCATATTTTGATGAATAGTGAAAATTACTAAATTTTAATTAAAAACAACTTTTTTAATCAAATTAATTACTAGTGATAAATTATGAATTTGAGTGGTTTTAAAGTATATTTAGAATATATTTTTACCATTTAATATAATTTTGGTCATTGGACATAATTTTACAATTAAACCGAACATAAACAAGTGTCAATCTTTTGATAGTTATTATCTCTTAAAACACGCTTTTTGTTTTAACAGCGGGAATTAATTTTAAATTAATTTCTGCCACTTCTGTGTTTTGAATTTAGGAAAATGGATTCCATATTTGGAATCAGGATGTTCAAATTGTGTAAATAGGTAACTTTTATTTTTAGACATTTTGAATAGTTACTGTGGTAAATATTTTATTTACCATGGTTAAAGGGTAAATCCGGTAAATAAGGGTTAAAAAATAATATTATAATAATACAAAATTACCCGAAAACGTGTCCTAACCTTATTGGTGGACACATACCCGACCATGGGAATCCTTGGGTCAATTTGGGGACCCCTTGGAGCCACTTGTATGTGGTAGGGACACTTTATATTAATAAAGTTAAAATAAAAATAAAAATGGCATAAGCTTACATCTTTTAGAAGAACAATTTTTACATAGGGTTATACATGTTGTATTTTCGATTATAAATATTAATTAGAAAGATAAAAAGATTTCCTACATAATGATATTTTATTTATAATTTTTAGACATTATATAATTTATTTTATTTATGACACAATGATGATGCAGTAATTACTAAAATAGTGAAAAATAAAAATAATTGATCTTATAAATATCCAAATAATTATAATATGAAACTTTTAGTGAATTAAACTAATTTTCTATGATAATATGATATATTAGGATTGATTTAATTGACATTGTTCGAAGTAATAAATCTGTTAGGAGTTTCACAAAAATAAACTATTGAATAGTGTCAAAATTGACATAAAAGAGTTCTTAAAACAAATATTATATTATTAATTGATATTAAATTCCTAAAAATCTAAGGTTCGGCCAAGAGACTTATATTATGATAGGTTCCTCATTAATGGACCACTTGGGGGTCTCTTGGATGTATATAGTAAGTTTATTAATCATATTATATAAAAATACAAAGAGACATTGTAAAAGTGAAACTAATTAACTTAGAGTTAATACTTAAAGATAAGGTTAATATAAGTACCCAAACCTATCTAAATTCTATTGGATGAGTTGTTTTCGACCTATCCCCACCTCATCCTTTGAATAGTCAACTTTGGAGCCTTTAGAAACCGAATATGAATTTATTATAAATTAATATTTCTAGCTTTTCCAAAGGTGCCCCTCACCCCTCTTATAAAAGGGCACTCCTCCTTCTCATTTCTTCACACCTCTAAAGCCTTTTGGTTCGGCCAAACTCTGCCCAAATACTCTCCCAACATCCCTCAATACATCCTAGAGGCCTTAGTTTGATCAGAAAGCCAACCTATGGAGCCCTTTTGATCAAATCAAAAGGAAGATCCCGAAGAAGAGGTAATGATCTCACCACCCTTTTCTAAGTTCATTTCTTCTTCCACTTCTTCTTCCTTTGTTCTTACCATTCTGAAATAATAACTCCAGTATCTCACATATACTGTGATGTTATTATAAATATGGTACAATCATATTCAGTATTCTATCCACCCTTTGAATAACATGTCACCATACGTGCGTACGTACGGCTTACCGTCTCCACGTCGTGGTGTAATTGTTATTCAATATAATATTATTTGGATGGGTATAATAATGATGTGTAACTCATGTAAATAATAAATATAACATGTTAATGATTCTGTATATATGATATACCATCCATTTATATATTATTTTAATATCAAAAGAATGATATTGTCGCTCGTGCGTACGTACGGACTACCGTCTCCACGAACGCGATGAGATTCATTCTCCATCGTAACCATTAAAGCGTAATTATCATTTTATGATTTAAAAATGATGTTTAAGGACTTGATATCATTCTGGATATGAATAATATACAACCTATCCTTTACAAACATGTCTTACGTAACAAAACATATGAAAGAAAACAAGTAAGTTAACACCCGAAACAACGATAATACTAAGATATTATTATCAAATCAATATTAAAAGATCATATATGATATCATATTAATGTATATGATTCTTGTATAATTTAATAACAATTATTTCACCATTATACAGGAGGTTAACCTACCAAAACCAAGGAAAAGTACAAGGTAAGGGTTATTTCACAATCTCTTCATTATCCGAGGTTGTTTATATGTAATAATCTACTGGGATCTCTTTATCATCCACATCCATGTTTCATAAAAATGTATTTCAAAACATTTTTACTATTTACAAGAATATGGGTTAAAGTCATTTATACCTTTTTTTGATTTTTTATAAGAGGTTTATAAAGGAATCTTTCCGTCGTTTTCAAAACAAGGTCCTTTTTAACCTTTTCGACAGAATTGAGGTAAGAATGTTTTTTTTAACTTATACGGCGGGTGCGGTTATTTTACGCCGTTATAAAATCTTCAAAGCTTTCCTTACAAGCTTATAAGAATATTTTCAAAGAAAATGTTTTATTTTATATGGATCTTAAATGATTTCAAAATAAAAGGAGATATTTCTTTAAAAAGAATTTTGATTTCATCTATGTCAACATCCTTTGATGGATTTTAAGATTATTTGAAGTTGATTTATTATGATACAAAACTTCTATATTGTATTGAAGGTTTTGTGATATGTTTGACTGTGGATGTGCTATTTTTATACCATTCATAGTTTATTGTGAAAGTATTGACATTTCGTATGCTAGTTTTAATACGAATGTTTATGTTATGTTTAAACCTTTTCATATGGGAATGCATTGGACTTAATAAGTGACGGGTGGAGCCCGCTATAGCTCCTCGATGCATCGGTAGGTCTCATGAGACAAACTAGTGTCTTGGCACAAGGCCTTGACAAAATCTTATTTGTAGTCTTGGCACGAGGCCTTGGCTATGTGGTTATGATAGTCTGGCATTATGCATTCCAACATTATGAAAGTGGTTATTGATTTTTGCATGTGATTATTCGATTAGTAGAATATCCATGTGAATAAGTAAATGGCATTATTTCATTTTACTTTTGCCATACCATGTTGAAGTTCAATTTTAAAAGGCTTTTGTTTTAGTAATGCATTGCCTTAAATGTTTATTCTTATTTATGAAAGTTTCCGCTATATTGTTATCCTTACTGGGCATTTGAGCTCACCCCTTTTCTATGTTTTATTTTTCCCCAGGATGTGAAGAAGTAAATTATGAATGACCTGCAGGGATATTATGAGGGGATAGTAGTGTGGATTATGGAGACATTATGTTGTTGTAGTAGTTTTTCATTTTATGATGTAATGTAAAACTTATGAATATATCTAGTGTTTCCAAGGCTACTAAACCAATCGGTCTTTCGAGATTTGATCTTTCTTGTGATCATGCCAATGTTATGTAATAATGCACCGACTCTAGGCAACTAGGGTCGGGGCGTTACAGTTGGTATCAGAGGAAGTTTAGTACAAACCTTGGAAGCTAGATTTAGATAAACTCTGATTAGAGCACGTAGACCTAAGATGAACTTTGAGGATTAGTATAGAAGAACTTCCTAGAAATTTTGGTATTGTAGAGATTTTGTGAGTTTTCCGAGCAATACATCCCTGTCTGGATACGAGCAGGTAGAGGCGGCTCTGGCACAGATGTACCTAGGGGTAAAACCCGAAAACACCGCTTTGAGCTAGACTCGAACGGGAACTGGTGCACGACAACGGGCCTTGCTGCACTCTTGGTTACGACACTCCCGGGGGATATGCTTAGGATAACTCTCACTTTCTTTACAAATCATTATGAAGGGTTTATGAGTATATACTTCCTCAAAGAAAACATATTTATGATTATGGATTATATCCATATATAGTTCAATTTATGTTTAGTGTTTTATAAGTATGGGATTATGTATTTTGATTCATAAACTGATCTAGTTTATGACATTGTTTAGAAATGGCGCCTAGTGGAAGAAATGGAAACCGTATCAATGCACGCACTCCATGTAGGGATTACCCTCCTGCTCAAGATAATTATAGTGGGGCTGGTGATGCAACTGGTGCTGATCAGCTAATCACCGTACTGGGACAACTTACTCAGGTTATGAATAATAACCTTACCCGTATGGAGCACCCTGATCCGCAGCGTGGAGGATCAATGTTAGATCGATTCATGAGACAACAACCACCAACGTTCAATGGGAGTACAAATCCCTTAGTAGCTGAGCAATGGATATTTTCCCTAGAGAAAATATTTCAGGCTTTGGGGAGTAGTGAAAGGGAAAAAGTTACCATGGCAGTTTACCGCCTCACTGGAGATGCTGATCAATGGTGGTCATTGATTCAAAACATGAAGGAAGATGATGAAGTATCAAACATGGAATGGAGGGAGTTCAAAGATCTGTTTTTAGAAAAATACTTTCCTCGCGACCATCGAGCAGATATGGAAAGGCAATTTCTGAGTCTGAGACAAAAGGAGGATGAGAATGTCACAAAGTATGAGGCTAACTTTACAAGGTTAGCGAGGTACGCTGGTGATTATATTCGCAACCCAAGAAGTAAGATTGATCGTTTCTTTGATGGGTTAAAACCATTTCTCCGTCGAGCATTAGTCTCACAATCCTTTTCATCGTACGAAGACATTGTCTCATGTGCTATCAAGACCGAAAAGGAATTCTCTATGTCTTATGACTTTAAAGCAAAGCAAGAGAAGAAGAGACCTGCTGATCAATCTGGGAATGGAAATAAGGGGAAGAAGGGAAAGGTTGAATATCCATCTTGTGGTAAGTGCGGGAAGAAACACCCCGGTGCTTGCCTGAAGGGAATGGGAGTCTGTTACAAGTGTGGTGAAAAAGGCCACCAAGCTCATGATTGCAAGGGGAAGAAGGAAGCTACCAATGTTCAGTGCTACAATTGCAGGGAGATGGGGCATTATGCAAATGCATGTCCTAAGCGTCAGGAGAACTTACCTCAGAAAAGGCCAAGGGATCAAGGCCAGGCTTATTCTATCACTACTGCTGAGGTAGAAACTCCGAAAGACGTGGTGGCAGGTAATTTAATGGTTTCCTCAAGTTTAGCAAATGCATTATTTGATTCTGGATCATCGCATTGTTTCATATCTTCCCAGTTTGCTAAGAAAATTAGATATTTCCAATTTGATTTAATAAGGGAGTTGTCAGTTAAAACTCCTAAGGGAAGTATCATTGCAACAAAGTTTTGTGAATCAGTCCCCATTAGAGCACATAAATTTTATTTATCTGCTGATTTCATCGTCATACCTATGATTGAGTTTGATATAATCCTCGGTATGGACTGGCTTTCGGACTATGATGCGAAGATTTATTGTAAGAAGAAAGAGGTTACGATTCTTGATGATAATGATAAGGAGCACCTTATTTTTAGAGCAGAATCGTCACCACCTAATTCTTATTTAGATCCACCCCCTGTAGCTCAACTTAATTCAATTATCGGGGAAGAAGAGAATGAAATAACTGTCGGTGAGTAAAGAAATGTTCAAATAGAGGATGTACCTATTGTGAAAGAGTTTGTAGATGTATTTCCGGAAGATTTACCTGGACATCCTCCAGAACGAGAAGTAGAGTTTTCCATTGATTTAATTCCTGGATCAAGGCCTATATCGAAGACCCCTTATAGAATGGCCACTGTAGAGCTAGTCGAACTAAAGAAACAACTAGAGGAATTGAGTAATAAGGGATTTATTCGCCCTAGTGTTTCTCCATGGGGAGCCCCTGTTCTTTTTGTTAAAAAGAAAGATGGATCTATGAGGTTATGTATCGACTACAGGGAGATCAATGCTATAACGATAAAGAACAAGTATCCCCTACCTCGTATTGATGATTTATTTGACCAACTGCATGGAGCTCAATACTTTTCAAAGATTGACCTTCGATCTGGATACCATCAGTTGTGTGTGAAGAAGGAAGACATTCCGAAGACAGCATTTCGAACCAGGTACGGGCATTACGAGTTTACTGTAATGCCGTTTGGATTGACTAATGCACCCTCTGTATTCATGGATCTGATGAATAGAGTTTTCAAGGAGTATCTCGATAAATTTGTGGTGGTATTTATTGATGATATCTTGGTATACTCCAAAACCTACAAAGATCATGAAAATCACTTGCGCATTATCTTGAAGACTCTGAGGAGGCATGAATTATATGGAAAGTTTAGCAAGTGTGAATTCTGGCTTCAGGAGATTTCTTTTCTTGGCCATATTGTCTCTAAAGATGGAATCTCTGTTGATCCTTCTAAGACCAAGGCAATCCAAGAATGGCCAGCACCTACGAATATAACTGAGGTACGTAGTTTTATTGGTTTGGCAGGTTATTATCGACGTTTCGTCCAGAATTTTGCCCGATTGGCTAACCCATTAACGAAGCTCACACGTAAAGGGGTTAAATTTGTTTGGACAAAAGAGTGTGAAGAATGTTTCGAAGAACTGAAGAGAAGATTAGTCAATGCTCCTATATTGACTCTACCATCGGGGAATGATGGGTTCGTTATTTATAGTGATGCATCGAAGAAAGGACTTGGCTGTGTCCTTATGCAGAATGATAGAGTTATTGCCTATGCATCACGACAGTTGAAAATTCATGAACAAAACTATCCTACTCATGATCTTGAGTTAGCAGCTGTGATCTTTGCTTTGAAGATATGGAGGCACTACCTCTATGGTGAAAAATGTGAGATTTATACTGATCACAAGAGTTTGAAGTGTATTTTCTCACAAAAAGAACTCAACATGAGGCAAAGGAGATGGCTTGAATTACTCAAGGATTATGATTGTACGATACACTACCACCCGGGGAAGGCAAACAAGGTGGCAGATGCTTTGAGCAGAAAAGACCATGGAGTTCTGAACATGATGAGAATTGAAAGGGATTCAATTTTCATGGATCTAGTGAAGATGGACATGGGAATAACCAGGGAAGGTGAAACATCAATGCTTTTTCAAATGGTTTCCAAACCATCTTTACTAGAAAGGATTAAGAGTTCTCAGACCGATGATGAAGAATTTCAGAAGAAGATTAAAGCTGTGAATGATGGGAGATTGAGAGACTTTGCGTATGAAGGTGGAATTTTGAAATTCGGGAAGAGACTTTGTGTTCCCAATATACCTGATCTAAAAAGGGAATTGCTGGATGATGCTCATAGTTCCAATTTCTCTATACACCCTGGGAGCACCAAAATGTATAGAGATTTGAAGGAACATTTTTGGTGGGACAACATGAAGAGGGAGATTGCTGATTTTGTGTCAAGATGTATGGTTTGTCAACAAGTGAAAGCTGGAAGGCAACAGCCTGGAGGAGTCATGCAACCTCTTCCCATACCGGAGTGGAAATGGGACAATATTACGATGGACTTTGTCATGGGGCTACCAAAGACTCCTAGAAGGAACGATGCAATATGGGTTATTGTTGATCGTCTTACCAAGTTAGCACATTTTCTTGCTATAAGAGAAGATCTACCCCTGGAACGTCTAGCAAGACTATATATTAATGAAGTTGTGAGACTTCATGGAGTACCCCTATCGATTGTTTCTGATCGTGATCCCCGTTTTACTTCAAGATTTTGAAAAAGTCTTCAGAAATCCCTGGATACTGAACTTCATTTGAGCACTGCTTACCACCCTCAGACAGACGGACAATCAGAACGGACTATTCAGACCTTAGAAGACATGTTGAGATCTTGCTCACTTGATTTTCAGGGTATGTGGGATCAATATTTACCACTAGTAGAATTTTCCTATAACAATAGCTTCCATTCGAGTATACAGATGGCACCATATGAAGCGTTATACGGAAAGAGATGTCGTACACCAACCTGTTGGGATGACGTTGGTGAAAGAAAACTTGTAGGCCCAGAGCTGGTGGAGGAAACAGTGGAAAAGGTGAAAGTAATCCAAAATCACATTAAAGCAGCTCAAAGTAGGCAGAAGAGCTATGCCGATAATCGAAGGAAGGATTTGGAATTTCAAGTCGGTGATCATGTTTTCCTGAAGGTATCTCCATGGAAGGGAGTCATACGATTTGGTAAGAAAGGTAAATTGAGTCCCAGGTACATCGGACCTTTCGAAATTCTAGAACGAATTGGGGCTGTAGCTTACCGATTGGCAATGCCGCCAAGTCTCTCCAAAGTTCACGATGTGTTCCACGTATCTCTGTTGAGGAAATACATGCCTGACCCAACACATGTACTCACCTATGAGGAATTAGAACTGGAACCCGATCTTTCCTATTGTGAAGAGCCCGTCAGGATTCTTGATACAAGAGAACAAGTACTGAGAAACCGGACGACGCGTCTGGTAAAAGTTTTGTGGAGAAATCATAAGATGGAAGAGGCAACGTGGGAACCCGAGGAACTTATGATGAAGAACCACCCGAGTCTTTTTATGCAGTAATACCCTAGAAATTGCGAGGACGCAATTATTTGAAGGAGGGGAGAATGTAACACCCCAAGCTTCTACGGTACGTTTCCCTTCGAATAATGTGATAGCGTGTGTTGTACGCAACACCGAGTTCTAACACACCACAACTAATCAAACTAGCCGTTATGAATAGTAATACCTACTTTTTGAAATTATATATATTTTATATTTGAAAATGGACTTCATTTTTGGATTCGGAATATCGAATTTAGCCTAGGGTGAAATTTTGGTACATTTCGGATAACTTTCATATTTTGATGAATAGTGAAAATTACTAAATTTTAATTAAAAACAACTTTTTTAATCAAATTAATTACTAGTGATAAATTATGAATTTGAGTGGTTTTAAAGTATATTTAGAATATATTTTTACCATTTAATATAATTTTGGTCATTGGACATAATTTTACAATTAAACCGAACATAAACAAGTGTCAATCTTTTGATAGTTATTATCTCTTAAAAACACGCTTTTTGTTTTAACAGCGGGAATTAATTTTAAATTAATTTCTGCCACTTCTGTGTTTTGAATTTAGGAAAATGGATTCCATATTTGGAATCAGGATGTTCAAATTGTGTAAATAGGTAACTTTTATTTTTAGACATTTTGAATAGTTACTGTGGTAAATATTTTATTTACCATGGTTAAAGGGTAAATCCGGTAAATAAGGGTTAAAAAATAATATTATAATAATACAAAATTACCCTAAAACGTGTCCTAACCTTATTGGTGGACACATACCCGACCATGGGCATCCTTGGGTCAATTTGGGGACCCCTTGGAGCCACTTGTATGTGGTAGGGACACTTTATATTAATAAAGTTAAAATAAAAATAAAAATGGCATAAGCTTACATCTTTTAGAAGAACAATTTTTACATAGGGTTATACATGTTATATTTTCGATTATAAATATTAATTAGAAAGATAAAAGGATTTCCTACATAATGATATTTTATTTATAATTTTTAGACATTATATAATTTATTTTATTTATGACACAATGATGATGCAGTAATTACTAAAATAGTGAAAAATAAAAATAATTGATCTTATAAATACCCAAATAATTATAATATGAAACTTTTAGTGAATTAAACTAATTTTCTATGATAATATGATATATTAGGATTGATTTAATTGACTTTTTTCGAAGTAATCAATCTGTTAGGAGTTTCACAAAAATCAACTATTGAATAGTGTCAAAATTGACATAAAAGAGTTCTTAAAACAAATATTATATTATTAATTGATATTAAATTCCTAAAAATCTAAGGTTCGGCCAAGAGACTTATATTATGATAGGTTCCTCATTAATGGACCACTTGGGGGTCTCTTTGATGTATATAGTAAGTTTATTAATCATATTATATAAAAATACAAAGAGACATTGTAAAAGTGAAACTAATTAACTTAGAGTTAATACTTAAAGATAAGGTTAATATAAGTACCCAAACCTGTCTAAATTCTATTGGATGAGTTGTTTTCGACCTATCCCCACCTCATCCTTTGAATAGTCAACTTTGGAGCCTTTAGAAACCGAATATGAATTTATTATAAATTAATATTTCTAGCTTTTCCAAAGGTGCCCCTCACCCCTCTTATAAAAGGGCACTCCTCCTTCTCATTTCTTCACACCTCTAAAGCCTTTTGGTTCGGCCAAACTCTGCCCAAATACTCTCCCAACATCCCTCAATACAACCTAGAGGCCTTAGTTTGATCAGAAAGCCAACCTAAGGAGCCCTTTTGATCAAATCAAAAGGAAGAACCCGAAGAAGAGGTATTGATCTCACCACCCTTTTCTAAGTTCATTTCTTCTTCCACTTCTTCTTCCTTTGTTCTTACCATTCTGAAATAATAACTCCAGTATCTCACATATACTGTGATGTTATTATAAATATGGTACAATCATATTCAGTATTCTATCCACCCTTTGAATAACATGTCACCATACGTGCGTACGTACGGCTTACCGTCTCCACGTCGTGGTGTAATTGTTATTCAATATAATATTATTTGGATGGGTATAATAATGATGTGTAACTCATGTAAATAATAAATATAACATGTTAATGATTCTGTATATATGATATACCATCCATTTATATATTATTTTAATATCAAAAGAATGATATTGTCGCTCGTGCGTACGTACGGACTACCGTCTCCACGAACGCGATGAGATTCATTCTCCATCGTAACCATTAAAGCGTAATTATCATTTTATGATTTAAAAATGATGTTTAAGGACTTGATATCATTCTGGATATGAATAATATACAACCTATCCTTTACAAACATGTCTTACGTAACAAAACATATGAAAGAAAACAAGTAAGTTAACACCCGAAACAACGATAATACTAAGATATTATTATCAAATCAATATTAAAAGATCATATATGATATCATATTAATGTATATGATTCTTGTATAATTTAATAACAATTATTTCACCATTATACAGGAGGTTAACCTACCAAAACCAAGGAAAAGTACAAGGTAAGGGTTATTTCACAATCTCTTCATTATCCGAGGTTGTTTATATGTAATAATCTACTGGGATCTCTTTATCATCCACATCCATGTTTCTTAAAAATGTATTTCAAAACATTTTTACTATTTACAAGAATATGGGTTAAAGTCATTTATACCTTTTTTTGACTTTTTATAAGAGGTTTATAAAGGAATCTTTCCGTCGTTTTCAAAACAAGGTCCTTTTTAACCTTTTCGACAGAATTGAGGTAAGAATGTTTTTTTTAACTTATACGGCGGGTGCGGTTATTTTACGCCGTTATAAAATCTTCAAAGCTTTCCTTACAAGCTTATAAGAATATTTTCAAAGAAAATGTTTTATTTTATATGGATCTTAAATGATTTCAAAATAAAAGGAGATATTTCTTTAAAAAGAATTTTGATTTCATCTATGTCAACATCCTTTGATGGATTTTAAGATTATTTGAAGTTGATTTATTATGATACAAAACTTCTATATTGTATTGAAGGTTTTGTGATATGTTTGACTGTGGATGTGCTATTTTTATACCATTCATAGTTTATTGTGAAAGTATTGACATTTCGTATGCTAGTTTTAATACGAATGTTTATGTTATGTTTAAACCTTTTCATATGGGAATGCATTGGACTTAATAAGTGACGGGTGGAGCCCGCTATAGCTCCTCGGTGCATCGGTAGGTCTCATGAGACAAACTAGTGTCTTGGCACAAGGCCTTGACAAAATCTTATTTGTAGTCTTGGCACGAGGCCTTGGCTATGTGGTTATGATAGTCTGGCATTATGCATTCCAACATTATGAAAGTGGTTATTGATTTTTGCATGTGATTATTCGATTAGTAGAATATCCATGTGAATAAGTAAATGGCATTATTTCATTTTACTTTTGCCATACCATGTTGAAGTTCAATTTTAAAAGGCTTTTGTTTTAGTAATGCATTGCCTTAAATGTTTATTCTTATTTATGAAAGTTTCCGCTATATTGTTATCCTTACTAGGCATTTGAGCTCACCCCTTTTCTATGTTTTATTTTTCCCCAGGATGTGAAGAAGTAAATTATGAATGACCTGCAGGGATATTATGAGGGGATAGTAGTGTGGATTATGGAGACATTATGTTGTTGTAGTAGTTTTTCATTTTATGATGTAATGTAAAACTTATGAATATATCTAGTGTTTCCAAGGCTACTAAACCAATCGGTCTTTCGAGATTTGATCTTTCTTGTGATCATGCCAATGTTATGTAATAATGCACCGACTCTAGGCAACTAGGGTCGGGGCGTTACACTTTTAACACCTTAAAAGGTGGCCATTAAGATGTAAAAGTATTTATATATGATATATAATATGTTTATTTTTTCCTTATGATTCTGTATTCTTCATTTATGGCATACCTTTATGGTTTCCATTATGGGTAAACGCGATATCTTCATTTTAGGAAGTGCAGACTACCGCCCCCTCAATGTGATTTGATTTGTTAATACCATATGTGGTATGTATAAAAGATATATTTAATGATATTATATATGATACCATACTGGAATTATAATACTATTATGTATAATTATGTTTTAATTCCATTAAATATGAAATAGAAATGCAAGTAGCGTTCATGCGTACGTACGGCTTACCGTCTCCATGAACGGTGCATTTCATTTCATACCTCTAAATGATTATGTAATGTTATAAATGCATGTATATAATGGATATATATAATATATATGATATCTAAATAATGAATATAATTATGGATATAATGGATATTTTACCCCATGAACAAACATTTGATTATAAAGAGTTTATTTTTGACTCAAGTACCAAGTATCAACCAAACGACCGTTATTAACATAAATGATTACATAATGTGAATAACATGGTAATAAGTGATATAAAAGGAATAATAAACTTGAAAAAGCTTCTTAATAAAGTATAATTTAACTCAGGATTATTATTCAGGAGATTAAAGAATGATCGAGTCAAGTCGGACACGAGGTAAGGGATCCAACTGCTCTCTTTCTTTTTAAGTACTCTCTTTTATGTCATTTATTTTAAACTCATCTTTATTATGTTTGGGGATTTTATTTTATATTCATCATACATTAATTTTTATGTTTATATTATGAGAGACCCTATTTGATCTCATAAATCCATTTTTGGATGTTTTAAGTGGCACCGTTAAGCTGTCGAGTTTTCATAAGGGATTTTTCATCACACTTTTATTCATGTTACATTTATGCTACGTTTGCCACTATTTCCTTTGATTGGTTTATGTAATGCCCATTATTATACACTTTGTTTAGTATAATTCCATTTATGTCTATTTAAATCATCATTTTATGACCCTTCTTCCATGGGGAGTACGTTTCGTAAGATACCCAACTAGGTAAGGGGACCTTTCACCCTCCTCATTTTAAAAGACTTATTTCTTAGGTCTTTTAACATTGATATGATTTCATATGTTCTTATATATCCTTATATATATAAATTTATTGTCAAAGTGATGATATACCCCTTTTTATCTCACATCAACTCATTTTCTGAATTTTGAAGTGATGTCGTTAGGCTGTCGAATTTTTGCAAGGGAACATCTTAACCCAATTTTGATTCTATGGGATAAACTTGTACTCCATGAAATATGATGTTCTAAGAATATGTGTGAATGAACTATGATCATTTTACACATAATATCCACTTATATTTGGTGAATTCATTTTTCACACATAATTATGTAATTGATTTATCCTTAATCCAAGGATACCGTCTTTGTAAGGGACTTCGTCTCAATCTCCTTTCATTTAGGAATATTTTGTTCTAATATAAGGCTTTATATTATACAGTGTATAAACCCATTTTAATTTTAATTTTATACAAAAGGAATCTTTTTATAAGAAGCATTTTACAAAATGACAAAAAGGAATGTTTCTTTTAACGTACATGGTGACAACGACCTTTTCCGCCGCCGCGAGAATTATTTGATCTTTGGCATCCTCAACAAGCCATTATATTTTTAAAAGTAAATAAATACCATATACTCCATTTTGGTATTGAGAATGGTTTTGATAAATGATTTGTTATGTCAATATATATTAATGATATATTGTGCTTGAAATGTTGAAATGTTTTCTTTCCATTATAATTGTTTTATGTGTTATGATTTTATAAGGGTACTTGGACATATGACGGGTGGTGTCGTGAATACCAGGACATGTGGTTACGTCATAACCTCCAATGAATTGGGTAAGGAAGTCGGCTGTATGTCTATTCCATTAAGTATGTATGGAAGTCGGTCGTATGGCTATTCCATTATGTATGCGTGGAAGTCAACCGTATGGTTATTCCATTTAAGTGTGTTTATGTCTCATGTTACCTTTATATGTTATGTGTTCTTTATATGGGTTTTAGGGTAATATTTTGGTTACAAAAGGGTAAGAAATGATCTTTTATTCAGTGAAGAGTTTTTTTACTACTTCATAAAGGTTAAAAGTATTACTTTGATAAAGTATACATGGTTTACTTGTTATTTTGAAAAAATAGCAGTTTTCCTTCTATTTGTATCCTTTACTGGGCTTTTTATGCTCATCCAACGTTTTTTATTTTTTTTCCACATGACTTAAAGACGAATAGGGTCAAGGAAAGAAATTCTATCTAAAAAATGGAACTAGACATGTTTCTTTTTATGGTTTTTTATTTTATGGAAACTTAGTAGAAGTGTCTACTATGTAATCTTTTGAGATGTAATAGTTATGACCAAATTCTCTAAAACTCTAAACCTGAAAAGATCATCCATATGAATTATTCGTTTAATTCATGATTAAGTAATGATTAAAGCCAGGGCCTTATAGTTGTTATCAGTGGTCGGTTTAGATAACTTTAGAGGTTAGGGTATTCTCTAAGCATAAGTGACCGTACCAAAATGGTTAGGATTTCAGAAAGAGTCCTTGTTTTAGATAAAGTGAATGAGTAAGTAAATAATAGTGTTTATCTTCCTCATTAGTATATAATGGTTTTGTTGATATACTCACAGTTACCTTTTTGGTTTTAGTAAATGGAAGGATATAGCAGGCACCAAAGTAACAGTGGATGTGAAGGAAACTATGATAGTTTTCTGAGCGAGCAACTGAATGATATGGGAGGTGCAATGAGAACTCTTGTGTTTATCCCCAACCAACTATCTAGAGTCATGATTGACCACCTAAACCTTGGTGATTTCTATAAGGCATAATATATGCCAGGAACAAATCCCTATGTAACTACAGGTAATAATCATAAAGGTATGTGTGTTCAAAAACATATGTGTCAAAGATGTGGAAAGACACACCTAGGAAAATGTTTCAAAGGGACAAAAATATTCTATAGATGTGGAAATAATGTTAATAAAGCAAGAACCTGCCAGGGAAAAAGGATGCATCAAGTTGACTCGAGGAAAGGGAAAGAAGTTCTTTCTGAGGGATAAATTGAATGTTTTAAATGTGGTGAGCATGGTCATTATGCAAACACATGTCCTATGAAGTAGTTTTGGGAATTGGATCACCAAGATCATACAAATATTTGTTTACCAAAACCTAATGCCATTCCGATTAAGGATGAAGAAACTGACAATGACCAATCAAATGTATGGATTATTTCATAACTTTTGTTTTCCTATTTTGGAATCTTAGGATATGATTCATGATTTTGTTTGTAGGAAAGAAGTATTTCAGAATAATTTGGAATGTAATGGTTAAAGTATCATAAAAAATGTTTAATGAGTAAGAAGTCAACATATAAGGGCTTCAAGAGTTATGGTGAAATTCTTAACAGTATTATGTCTCTTTTGATGATGAGGTTACATTAGAAAACTTTTTTATAGTATGTGTGACCCTGATGTTTGATATATGAATATTTTATTCAAGGAATAGTTATCTGTTCTATTGTGGACATAGTTACAAAAAAACATTTGGGTTTATATGAAACTTCCTTTTGAGGTAATTATGGGTTACTATATGTTATGATGGAAAGTGAAAGGCATGAGATAAAATTGAGGTTAAATTATGTTATGGTTATTTTTGATGATTTTATCACTTTTTTGGGAATAATTTGAGAATTATATTGTTTAGAAAAAGTTCATCACGCAGAACGTGTGACAACCTGTCGTGTCGGACAAAACTTTGGGAATCAAACCCAAAACCAAAGTGCGACTGGTATTTATCACCTACCACTGGACTACGTGAAGTCCCTTGTTAGTTTGACTAATTTTTTTTAGTTAGATGATTTTATGAATTAAGATTAAGTTGATTTTGGGTTATCTATTGAATTTATTAACCTATCATGGATGATATGTGATTAGGTTAATTGCTTTTCAATATGAGATATTATGAGCAACTGATGTTGTTAGGAGATATATGTTACGATTTATCTTGGAAGACTATGTGATTAAATCCTTCAAATATTTGGGTTTCAATCATTGTTTGGTTTACTTTTGGTATTCGTTGAACTTTGGGTCTTGTTGGACAAATTTTGGAGATTAAGAATAGATTTCATTTTTATAAAGGATTATCCTTTTTGGGTATCATCTGATCTCATACTAAACTTTTTGGTTTCATTTTTTTAAGGTCTAAAGACATAGGAAGTAAACAATTCTCTTTTTTTGATTAGGTGATTCTCTATAAGTTTATTATAGCTCTCTTAATGTAAAAAAGTCATCCTAAATACTCATATTTGGAGAAAATATGAGTTCGTGTAAAAAATCAAGTAAAAGTTGAAAGTCAACATGACAAGTAAGTATGTTTCCTTATGTTTTAGATAAGTTAAAAAATAGATTCCTCAATTAAAATTAACTAAAAAAATGTTGTTTGTTAGCTTTTCCTACTGGGGAATCCAATAACATTTAACCCAACACATGTTTGTGATTTTCTGGTGGTTAACTTTTTCCTAAACATGTTTTCTATCACACCCCCTATGAACATGTCCCTTTGTTTTTTCTTCCATATCCATATTTTCATACATGTAATCCTAGTATGGGATAACTTAGGTGACCTTTTTTACTTCCCTTTCTTTCTTTTATAGTGATAGTTTAATTTACTTATTTTCTGATGTGGGGCCTTCAATGAAGTTTCCGAGCCCAATTTTAAAATTGCGAGGACACAATTCCCAAAAGGGGGGAAGGATGTAACACCCCTGGTAAATAAAGAATATGAAATTGTTATATTTATCCATATTTGTGAATAAAATATTAATATTACTTTAAATGGAATGCCATGCTTGATGAATTACCCATTACGCAACAACAAGTTCCTTTGAAATATTACGTTTCACTCTAACAATAAAATAATTTTATTTTAAATGGTAGTTAACACATAGGTGTTGTAATGATGGGAATGAACAGAACTAACTACAAAATGATTACATATGTTTGTCAAATATTTTTACTTTTTACATTAAATGTTAGAGGATTAAAAATGCAAATGAATCCAATTTTAAGCATAAATCTTCTAATATTCGTTAAAAGGTAGATTAACCACGTTTTGATGGAAAACCCTTTTTAAATATAATTTTGACAATTTTATATGTTTTATTTGACAAAATAATATTCTTATTTAGATTCGGGACATCAAAAATTACTTTCTGTAAATTTTTGGTATTTTTTTGATAGAGTTCATTTTGTAATGAATAGTGAAAAATGTTGTATTTTAATTCAAAACCTCTTTTTAATCTAATTTATTTATATTATTAGATTATAATTTGAATTGGTTTTAATTGAAATTAGAATATATTTTTCATGAACCGTCCTCAGGGCCCGTTCCGTGACTACCCCAAGCCCGCCTTCCATAGGCCAGGGGCTGGCGACTAGCACCAAAGGCGTAAATCCCGATAACTAAGAAGGAATTGACTTTATAAAAGTCAAAAAAAACACCACAAAGTACAAGCAGAAGTAAAACACTAAATAAAACTAAAACAAGTTGTGCTGAAAGTAAAGGGGCCAGAAATACAAGCCCAACTGTAAAGTACAAGGAAAATGATAAAACACCTGAAAGGTGACAAGCAGCTCCTGGATTGTCCACCATGGATCCTACCTAAAGGGTAGGTACAGATAGCGTAGCTCCTTGTTCGTCCACCACGGATCCTACCTGAAGGGTATGTACAGATAACCTCCACAACTCTCTCTCCTGTCAACCTCCTCCGAGTGTCGTCTCATCGTGAAGTCCACCACCAGATACTGTCTCGTCGTGAGGTCCACCTCTGGGTACCATCCAGTCCTCGAACACTCGGCCTCTGTCTGCGTTGCCTGTCATCTGCAATCAACAGAACGAGGTTCGAGAATATCCCATGTAGGGGTGAGTATAACGATACTCAGTAGGGACCCCGAGACCCTCATGGTATCACTAAATCCAACAAGGATAATCATAATGAAGATGTCAACAGATAACCTCTACCTAGGTATATACCCATACATACACCCAAGTTATCAAGTAACCCATCTCAATCACGAGAAATCACAAAGATTATGAAATCAACGGATAACCACTACCTAGGTATATTCCTATACATATACCTAAGTTATCAAGTGACCCATATCAATCATGAGGTAAACACAAAGGTCATAGACTAAGCTCAAACCAGGATTTTCATTATCGAAACCATAACTGCTGAAGAGTCCCATCTCTAGAGTGTACAGTGGTCCTGTCACGACTCCGAGTTACTGCTTCCTAACCTAAGACTGCTGAGGTACTCCTCCTGTCGAGTACTGTAGGCCAGCCACCCAAACACAGCAGTGCTTCCTGCCAGGGTATGCCACCCAAACACAGTAGTGCAAACCCCCTAATAGCCTGCAGAGGTACTCTCCGGACGAGTACGGCGGGTCTGCACTGTCTCCGTACTCCGAACGCTCGTATCCGCGAGGGTCCTCTCCACATGCTACAAGTCGATACTTAAAGTATCTCAAAGTCCCACGAAGAAGTATCTCAATGGACCGCCTCGTCATATGGGTCTCAACGCAATAGACGGCGCATAAATTGGACGTCTGGTCTGTGAGTTATTAGTCTTTTCGTCCCAGGGGTCCAGTTGGTTTCGTGTGCGAACCAACCCGGCTGTATCTCAACTGTACCCCAAACTCTCATAGGGTATACTCATAGGGATCGTTTCTCAATGTGATCACCAACGCCGCTGACGGTTCATCAAACGGACGTCCAGTCTGAAAGTTATCGGCTTTTCCGTTCTAGGGGCCCGGTTGGATTTTTGGTACAATCCATCTCGGCAATATTCCAACAGTGTCCAATCCTTAGGAGAAGTATACCAAATGTTCCGTCTCATCAAGAGGAATCCAAAAAAGTCGACGTCACTTCAATCGGACGTCCGGAGCTCAATTTATAATTGTTTCCGCTCCGAGGGTCCGGTTGGATTAATGATTGATCCAACCATGTTGTACTTCAAATGACACCGGTTTACCAAACCAGTCACACCATTGAAATCCATACGGAAAAACACACGACATAGACTACCCATTGGTCCCAAACGGATAGACAGTGAGAAAGTTCCATTTCACCGCATCATGCGTGAACCGGGCCTCGTGGGGCCCATGACTCAACCTCGACTTAAATATCCAAAAATTAGTCTTGAAACATATGTCTTAATTCCTGGGTCGCGACGTCGCAGACGGTTCGTCATTCTGACACCGTATGAGAGAGATATGTCCGATACAAGATCCCGTAATAATAATAATAATAATATTATTATTCGGTGTTTCGTGGAGCCTCACCATGAACTAGAATTTAGTATCCAACATTAGACTTGATTAGACCGTATTAACTATGGGATTATATCGCCACTGACGGAAAGGCAATCAGACGCCGCACGCATGAGTTATGGTGGGTCGAAGATTTAATAATAATATTAAATCTATTATTTTTGTGAGCGCTTCGGGTACCCAATCCAAAAACCCAAAAAATACATCCAATATTGGACTCATAATGTCCGTCTCGGAATCTGGGACACATTGCCAAAGAAGGTTCTTGAATCCGAGGCTGCACGAAGAAGACACCGTTAAAATACAGTTTTCCCAATGAAAATAATAATAACATTATTATATTATTTTTATTTTTATTTTTAATTTAAAAAATTATAATATCCAAATCTTCCACGCACCAACATTGGCGCCTCCTCCATGTGGCATGCCCAAACCTACTTTACTTTATGGTTTTTTTATTATTTACTTTATTATTTCATCACTTCAATTTCGCTCTCCAATCCAATCTAATTTCTCCTTCCCCAAAACAGCGCCTCCAACATGTGGCACCCACGGATTCCGCCTCGGCCTGCCAACTTTGCTCCGCTAGACAGCCCTACTCGTGCCACGAGATCATTCCGCACTCCATTCTGACTTCGATTTAACTCAAAAAAAATACGAATGCATATCCATGATCATCAGGTCGAGATCTTCGCGTCCATATGTCGTGCTCAGGGAAACATTGAGTTCCCAGCGTGCTTAATTATTTGGGGATTAAGAACACACAAAGAATGTGCGGAAAATGAATAAGAAATGATCACGGTCAAAGTGTGTATCGATATCCATGTTAGTTTGGCCATCGTTTTTGAGAATCATGAACATGTGGAATTGAAAATTAAATATTTATCATGGTTCAAGAATTTCAAATTCAAGACAAACAATAAGAAAATTAATTCAATTGATTTTTTATTGATCCACGAATTATTTTATTTAATCAGGATTCATTATGAGAAATTTAAAATGAGGTAAGGAATCCACAAAGATAAATCCTACAAATAAATGCTCAAGATTGAGGGTATAAACAACAAAAATGAGAAATATACAATATTCCCCTACCACGGAAAGACGCCGCACGTCGTCAATCCGTGGAAGACGAACACCGCGGTAGATGGCGTCGCGAAGAATGGCGTCGCGGAGAAGAGAAAGGAAGGCGCATCGACATTCTTCATGGAACCGGTGTCACGGAGAAGAGGGCGTCATTCTTCGTTGGAGGCGTTCTTCGTCAAAGAGAAGAACATTTTCTTTATCTATATCTCCAGAGATTTCCCAGGTTTTCTCCAACACCACAATTTCCCAACTAAAATAATAGATCTTCCTATTATTTTATTCTGACAACAATTGAATTAAGAATCAAACACTATAATTAAATAATTGGATAATCTCCTTAATTAATTATAATGTGTTGGAAATTTATTTGGGAGGAAGGTGAAGAATTTAAAAAACTTAATAAAGATAATGGTTGTCACAATAAAAGCAAGGAAGTTTAAGGGGGGTTTCAAGGGAGGTGAAAGTATGGGGCTCGTGTGGCCCTCAACTTACAAATATCTACACATGGGAAGTTATGTGGGGGTGGGCCCCACCATTAACTTCCCCATGTAGGATTTAACCACCATAGTGTATAAAATTGTTTATACATTTTTATTTAACTTTTTGACTAATCCCCAAATTTTTACATTCTACCCGTATAAAACACAACTACGGTAAAGGTCCCCTTAAGCAAATACCAGTGCTGCGAGCTCATCATTGCCCTCGGATTTCAATTCCGAGCACCGGTTCAAAAGATAGGAAAACCCACACGTACATTTACTGAACGTACCCGAAAAAATGTTTGGAAAATTATTATCAGTCATCGTCACCCCACGCTTGTCAAGTTCAGGCTCTTCCTAAGTGAAAAACTCCCCAATGAATCCAACGATACTCTCGGATTTTCAATCCGAGTTACCGTTTAATAGATATGAATTTTAAAATAAAATAATTGTCATTTAATTATTTTATTTACGGCCAAAAACTAACTTTTTCTGGTGGCCGGCGCTGGCCAAAGTTAGTATCTTCTTAAATAAACCATGCCCTCACGAGTTCAGCAGTTGTATCGGATTTTTAATCCGAGCTAGCGTTTGTGAGATATGCAAATTTGAAAAATAAAATAATTTATTTTTGTAACATCCACAGATGATAAAGGGTTAAATGACTAAATGATATGACTCATGTCAAGAAGGTGCACCTTCCTTTTCGGGAGCTTGTTTGATTAGAACTCAAAAGTTAAGCGTGCTTGGCCTAGAGTAGTGATCAAGATGGGTGACCTTTTGGGAAGTTCCCCAGGGTGTGTGTGAGTGAGGACAAAACCCACTAGAAAGGAAATGTGTTGGCCTGTGGGGACTATCATTAGTCAGATGACACTTCAGGCATGTGGGTGGACCCTAAAGGGGGCCCCACATGTCTGCGGGGCAACTAGTGGTACCTAGTGGGCAAGGACCCGACGTCCATGTTAAGACGAGGTGGTTGTGCTGTTACCGGGACCCGGTTGTCACATTTGGTATCAGAGGAGGAACCCAGCCTTAAGTGTGGTGCACTACCTGGGTTGAGTTGTAGGTCCCACAACGAGGGCGTTGTGCTCTAAATGGGTGGTGACTGTAACATCCCCAAATGATAAAGGGTTAAATGACTAAATGATATGACTCATGTAAATAAGGTGCACCTTCCTTTTCGGGAGCCTGTGTGATTAGAACTCCACAGTTAAGTGTGCTTGGCCTGGAGTAGTGATCAGGATGGGTGACATTCTGAGAAGATCCCCAGGGTGTGTGTGAGTGAGGACAAAACACACTGGAAAGGACATGTGTTGGCCTGTGGGGACTATCATTAGTCAGATGACCCGTTCAGCCATGTGGGTGGACCGTAGGGTGGGCCCCACATGTCTGCGGGGCAACTAGTGGTACCTGGTGGGCAAGGAACCAATGACCATGTTAAGGTGGGGTGGCTGTACTGTTACCAGGACCTGGTTGTCACAATATTTTTACCATTTAATCCAATGGTGGTCATTGAAATTAATATCACTTTGAGATTGGACATAAACGAGTGTCAATCTTTCAATAGATATTGTTTCTTAAAAACACGCTATTTGATTTGACAGCGGGATTTAATTATAAAATTAATTAATGCAACTTATATGATATGAATTTGGTAAAATATACAACATTTTTTAATTCGGAATATCAAATATAGATTAGGGTGATTTTTTGGTATTTTACTGAAAAATATAATTATTGATGAATAGTGAAACCACAAAGTGGTAGTTACAAAAACCGATTTTTCATTTAAATGGACCTTTTCCACTTATGTGATTTGAATTTCAAAAATAAAATTAAATTTATTTTTATTATTAAGTAAAATTTGGTTCAATGGGATGAAAATAATTTTTGATGAAAAGAAACTTTTAAATTTTATTAATCGCGATTAAAGGTAATCATTGTGATTTAAGGAAAAAATGATATTATAATAAAATGAAAATAACTTGACAGATGTCCTAAACCTATTGGATTAGTCATGGTTGACCAAGACAACCAATGGGTCGATTTTTCGGACCCCATGGAGCCACTTGGGTAAGATAATGACATTAATACCTTTTATTTAAAGTAAAAGCAATAATGACACAAACATGTATTGTTTTAATAAACAAAAATTTACATGGGGTTATACAAGTCAGAGTTTTGACTATAAATTGTAATCGGAAAGATAAAAAGATTTCATACATCATAGTATTTTTTTCTATTTTTTAGACATTAAATAAATTAAACTATTTATGACACTATGATGATGCACCGATTACCACATTATTTAACGATTTAAATAAAATGGAAAGATAATGTAAAATATAAGACCTAAACATTTCAAAAAACTATTTGATGGGTGTATTTCGAACCCTTATCACCTTATACTTGAAACAAATCATTGTGGGACCATTAAAATCTGAAACGCATTTGAAAATAATGTAACATTTTCTACCATTCCAAGAGTGCCCCTCCTCTCCTCTTATAAAAGGCCCACACCTCTACCTCCTTACCCACACCTCTCAAGCCTTTGGCTCAGGAAATATCTGATCATTCTATCTCTCCACATCCCTCTACTCATCCTTGAAGCCTTACCTTAGGCAGAAAGCTCTTCAAGAAACCCTTTTGGTTCAAACCAAAGGGTGTTACCTGATTTTAAGGTAACGTCTTCACTTGTGCTCTGTTGTTTTATTTTTCTTCTCCAACCCCCTAAACTCTTTTTATTCATTTATTTTGTAACAACACCAGTATCGTCCATATACTAGGATGTTGTTATAAGAAGGATTTGAGATACACATACACACACCTATATCTAATGGTTAAAAAACATAATTTTTCTTTGGATGGTGAATTTCTACCTTACGAAACAATGACTGTTCAATATTCTTTTAACACCTTCAAAGGTGGACATTAAGATTCCACCATATTTATATATAATATTTAATATGTTTATGTTTTCCTTGTGCTTCTGTATTATTCATTTATGGCATACCTTTATGGTTTCCATTATGTGTAAACACGATATCTTCATTTTAGGAATTGCAGACTACCGCCCCCTCAAAGTGATTTGATTTGTTAATATCATATAAGATACGTTTAAAGGATATATTTAATGATATTATATATGATACCATACTTTAATTATAATACTATTATGTATCATTATTTTTTAATTACATTAAATATGAAATAGAAATGGAAGTAACGTTCATGCGTACGTACGGCTTACCGTATCCATGAACGGTGCATTTCATTTCATACCTCAAAATGATTGTGTAATATTAGAAATTCATGTATATAATGGATATATATGATATATATGTTATCTAAATAATGAATATAATTCTGGATATAATGGATATTTTACCCCATGATCAATCTTCTGATTATAAAGAGTGTATTTTGGACTCAAGTACCAAGTATCGACAAAACGATCGTTAATAACATAAATGATTACATAATGTGAATAACATGGTAATAAGTGATATAAAATGAATAATAAACTTGAAAATGGTTCTTATGAATGTATAAATTAATTCATGTTTATTATTCAAGAGATTAAAGAATGATCGAGTCAAGTCGGACATGAGGTAAGGGATCCAGCCTCTCTCTTTCTTTTTAAGTACTCTCTTCTATGTCATTTCTTTTAAGCTCATCTTTAATATGTTTGGGGATGTTATTTTATATTACTCATACTGTAATTTTTATGTTCATATTATGAGATACCCTATTTGATCTCATAAATCCATTTTTTGACGTTTTAAGTGGCATCGTAAGGCTGCCGAGTTTTCGTAAGGGATTTTTCATCTCACTTTTATTCACATGAAATTTATGCTATGTTTGCCACAATTTACATGGAGTGGTGTATGTACTGCCCATTATTATACACTTTTTGTTGTATAATTTCATTTATGGGTATTTACATCTTCATTGTATGACCCTTCTTCCATGGGGTATACGTTTCAAAAGTTACCCTACTCGGTAAGGGGACCATTCAACCTCCTCATTTTAAAAGACTCCATTTTAGGGATTTTAATCTTATTATAATGGTATATGTTCTTATATATCCTTATTTCTATAAATTTTATGTCCAAGTGATGAGTACCTCCTTTTATCTCTCATCAACTCATTTTCGGAATTTTTATGTGACGCCGTTAGGCTGTTGAATTTTTGCAAGGGAACATCTTAACCCAATTTTGATTCTTTGGGATAAACTTGTACTCCTTGAAGTATGTTTTTCTATGTATATATGTGAATGACCTCTGATTATTTACACTTAATATCCACTTATAATTGGTGTATTCGTTTGTCACACATAATTGTGTAATTTATTTATCCTTAATCCAAGGATACCGTCTTTGTAAGGGACTTCGTCTCAATCTCAATTCATTCAGGAATATTTTGTTCAAATACAAGGGTTTATTTTATATAGTGTATAATCCCATTCGACATTTATTTTTATACAAAATGAATATTTTTCTATGTAGCATTTTACAAAATGATAAAAAGGAATGTTTTTTTTAACGTACGCAGTGACGACGACCTTTTACGCCGCCATGAATATTATTTGATCTTTGGATTCCTCAACAAGCCATTATATTTTTAAAAGTAAATAAATACCATATACTCCTTTTTGGTATTGAAAATGGTTTTGATAATGTATTTGTTATGTTAATATATATTAGTGATATATTGTGCTTGAAATATGGAAATTTTTTCTTTCCATTATAATTGTTTTATGTGTTATGATTTTATAATGGTACTTGGAAATATGACAGGTGGTGCTGTGAATACCAGGACGGGTGGTTACGTTATAACCTCCAATAAATTCGGTATGGAAGTCGACTGTATGGATATTACATTAAGTATGTATGGAATCGGCCATATGGTTTTTCCATTAAGTATATGTGGAAGTCGACCGTATGGTTATTCCATTTAAGTATGTTTATGTCCCAACATAACTTTATATTTTATGTGTTCTTTATATGGGTTTTATGGTAATCTTTTGGTTAGAAAAGGGTATGTAATGATATTTTATTCAGTGAAGAGTTTTTTACTTTCATAAAGGTGAAAAGTATTACTTGGATAAAGTATACATGGTTTACTTGTTTTTTAGAAACTAACAGTTTTCCTTCTTTGTGTATCCTTTACTGGGCTTTTTATTCTATCCCATGTTTTTGAAATGTTTTCCACAGGACTTAAATATGAATAGGGTCAAGGATGGGATCAAGGAAAGACATTCTATCTAAAACATGGAAGTAGACATGTTTCTTTTTAAGTGTTTTTTTAATTTATGGAAACATTGTAGAAGTGTATACTATGTAATATTTTGAGATGTAATAGTTATGACCTAATTCTCTAAAACTCTATACTTGAAATGATCATCTATGTGAATTATTCGTTTAATTTAGGATTAAGTAATGTTTAAGGCCATGGCCTTATATTGGGACTATTTCTATCCTTCTTATGTGTATTACATCTTTATTCTTCACCTCTTTAATATGTATGTGGATGGATGGTTGAATAATGAATCGAGAAGGATATAATTTATACCCTTCATTCTATATTTTCATATCCATCATTTTGATATATTTAAATATTATATATTCTTAATACCCATCTTAGATATGCTATAATGATCAATTTGACTCAATGCATCCTCCACCATTCTCACCTTCTTAAGGTGCTAATGTTTTGAGTAGTCATAATAATTAACCATATATAACCATATTCTCTATATAATATTCAAGTATACATATGTAAATATATTCATCAAACTTTTTGGGTTGGTATATATATCACACATTTATCCATAAATATAATGACTTAATACCATAAATCTAAAAATTATCATAGGTAACACCAAATCATGAGTTTTTTAATTTTCCTAACAAACAATGACCTTCCATGATGAAAAATATATAACAATCTCATTTTTCATAAGAAAACATAAAAATCATCTTGAATGTATCAATATATATTTTAAACCCTTCTCCAATAATTGGTAATATAATCATAGGTTCAGATTCATTAATTATTTCTAGTTATATTAAATTTTCATCATAATCATCTATCTAGTGGATATTTTATCCTTAAGAGTTATCCTAGAAAGAGTATTATATAGTAATGATAAATTAATAAAAATCCATTGACAATATCCACTTAAATAATAAAAAATATGTCTCTTATTAACCATGGTTTTTTTGAACCGACAATTAGTTTCCTTAATCTTTTATAGATGTACTGATATACCCTATCATGAGATTATGTAACACAAAATAAATCCTTCCCCATCCAGTATTCTTGTTTTACAATTTCTCATATTGATTCTCCTTCTTTAGAGATTTTATTTCAATTCGCATGTGTTCTTCAAGATTTCACTTACTGGTTGAATTAATAACAATATTATCTATAAATAATACCTCAAACTGATTATGGAAATATCTTAAGAATATATCCACATAATAGATGATGATAAATGGGGAATTAGTAATAATGAATAACATAACTCAATAATCGTAGGGTCTATATAATGTATAAAATTATATCAATGTAATATCCTTTTTCATGAACCAAAATTGATTATATCTAGAATTGAATTTAATCATGGAAAAGTGTTGTGGTGTACTTATTTGATCAAATAGGTAATCAATATCTGAAATATTATACATGATCTCAATCGTGATTATGTTCAACTCCCAATATTCCGTGTAATGTAACATCAGTCCATATTTCTTTTTATATGTAATAATAGTTTCACCCCATGGTGATATAAATTGTTGAATGAATCCCTTTTCAATGTTGTCATGGATTTTATTCTATGATTATTGAATATAAATAGTGTCTATTATATATGGTTTTGATGTAATTTTAATATAACCATGTATGATTTATATTAAAACTAAACTTTAGGAATCACTGTAAGATAAGGAATTTTATTCATAATGACCCAAAAATTACAACACAATATTCCCATATTTGAGGTCAATATTCTCACCAAAATTATGAGATTATCACCCCTTCTGAAAAGAAATCAAGACTCATATAATAGATTCCATCTCCAAATGAATTTCATTATTGTCACCAAATTAATTTTTGATCATAAGATTATTATTTTTTGAATTTAAAAACCAACATCCCATCCTTAACAGTTGATATTGGATTTATATAAGATAACAATAAATCATGTCTATGATAACATAACATTAAAATAGAGGAAGAATGACATGATTATCTAGAATCATATTCTAACAAACATCTACCAGACATGGATCATATATGTGAGATATGATCATCTAATCATTAGGGGTTTTCACTTGTATTTATACATCAAATCATTTTGGTGGAATCATTACAAACATATAAAATTATTCAGATACAAAATAAAGGATTGATCAATAGTAAAATAAAATTCTATTAGTTCTAGTGTTGATAGAAACAATACCTTTCTCCATGATGAAATTACACTCGTAATCAGAAATAGTAATAACCCATTATTTCTCCTTCCCTTGTAGATTAAGTGGTTAGTGACATTGATCATCAACATTAACATCCGAATTGGGTCATTTGTTAACATATTTCATATACTAATTCTATTTGAAACACTAAATTGCATATGGTGTATTCTATATAGTTTTCCATATATTCACATTGTTAGCTATCTTATTACCATCACATAAGAAATTAATTTCTTTATGACTATCCTTCCCACACCTAAAATATTTACTAGTCCCCTAAAGAAAACTTCATGCGTGATTCCATATATGATTTCAGCAAGACTAAAAAAACATCTTCGCCACTCTAGGATTTTTTTATTTTCTATTGAATTTCATCTTCCAATTTTTCAATACCATGACATTTATGGGTAACAATGATCTCAATTTACTCAATGGGTGGGCATCATAGGATTTATTAATAGCTACTAAATTCTATATTTTCTAATTCCATTTTAGGGACATTGATTTATGTCATTGAATAATTATTAAACATTCATTTTTGGTAATATAATAATTCAAAAAATGTAAATAATATTTTGTTAAAAAAATTATTATAAGAACCAATAGATTCATCATGATTATTATTTAGGTATGGGGTTTGCTTCCCCATTTTTTCAAAGGATATGATTAATGTACTTATTAAAAATTATCTGATAATCTAATCCTACTATATGGATTCAATTTCATAATGATTCTTTTATTCATGATAAAATTAAACCATTTATTGCATTAACGATCCAAATGAAAGAAAACCAATAACAATATTCAATGTTCTAAATCCTGGATAATGGAAAATTTCTTTTTAGTCCTACAAATCAATTGTTTAGGAATTATAGGATCAAAGGAAATACTTAATGATGGTGGATGATGCCTCATGATGAACTCAACAAAACATTTTTTCTCCATTGATTGTTTCGATGTTAATAATGATTCATAGATTTATAATGATTAATGACTATAGAAATGATATTTTATATTATAGATCAAAATAAAATTTGGATGATCATGAGTATAATCACTGAATTGTCCAATACACCCCATATTAACAATGATACTTCATGTTCCAACCCATGTCAATAACCCAAAAGTCAATATTTTTGAAAAAATAACTACAGTTAGTAAGCACAAAAACATGATAAACTACTTATATTATATATAAATAAATTCACCTAATTTTCAATTAATGAGACCATATTTTTATTTTATTCTATTCATTTACATCATCGATTTAAATAACTTATTGTGGGTTTTAATGAGTTTTTTTAATTACAATGTATTTCACTTAGGAGTGTCAATCTAAGTGTGTATCATGAAATTTTTTCCAAAAACATGTGACGATTGAGTTGAAATAAATACTCCCTTTTGGGGTTATTACACTAAGTTACCTCTGTTCACGATCCACATCCACATGTTAAACCAAGAAAAAAGTGTAATTTATTTGAATCCACTCACTCTATCAATTTCAAAAATTCCCAGACATTTTCATTTATTATGACTTAAACTTAGTGTTATCCTATGAATTATTCATATATTTCTCCCTATGCTTTTCAAGTACAAGTTTCGAAAGGATGACTAAACCAATCATATGATACCAGATATAATTACACAATCATGACCTACATTGATATTATGAATATTCATTACATTACACAAACACATTCTAGATTATAATAATGATCTAGTACTTTTTAAAACTAGGACCTCCAAACAACTCATCCATAAGTGATAAATACCATATCCCACAATGTTATTCATAAATATATCCCTTCTAAGACATATGATAAACAAATATAATTCATCATAGCTGAGGAAATGGAAACATTAAAGAGGTGACTTCAGTTTCATAATAATGGTAATAATGGGAGATATCAACATATCATGTTTCTAGGGTTATTATAATATTATAATATCATTTGAAAACCATACCCTATAAATAATAGAACATAAAATTGAGTCATGGAATAAATATTAGATGTTATAAGATATGAATCAAAATGGTATCCATGAAAATGAACCATAATATTATTAAATATTCATACATTATAGATTTATGGAATATACATAGAGAGGCATTTCACCAACATGTTCAACGATCGGTGAAAATATTTTCCAAGTAGATAGGATTAACTCTCTAAATGATCATATAAGTCAAGAATCACTCCTCAGACTATCATAGTGTATATAGTATTTTTTTATAGTATGTTCTGTCCCCATTCCATTACTATATATCTCATAAGATATCAATATTTACAAAATGCATTATGGGGAGATTTATGTCCCTCGCATCACGTAATGTATTTAAAATTAATGTGTACAAAAATATCAAAAAACTTTGTTCATGATGAAACCACTATAATGAAATCAGTTGCATTATTATTTCATTATATGATAATAATTCCAAAAGAAAAATGTTTCAAAATCATTTCATCATATATTCAAATAATGAAAAATTGAAAAAGAATAGAGTTTAATAAATATTTTACCATGGTACAACTTATGGTGGATAAATTGGATTCATTAATATCTTTTTCTCATAAACATAATGAATTTAGACAATCAACGAGGAGTGTTTCTGTGGATCATTTCCCCAATAAATAAGAACAAACAAAAAAGGATTTCATCATAGATAGAAAATTATTTTCAATGAAAAATCACATTCTACATTTCATGTATAGAATATACTTTCCTTGAAAATTCTTTAAAAAAATGTAAATATTCATAAAATATTGTTGAAAAAACATTCTTTGATAATATTATTAAATTAATATAAAATATTCTTCAAAGAAAATAATGGTCTAGGTATTTGAATATATCCATTAAAGTTGTATAAGTTATAATAATGGTTTATTTTAAATTTTCCGTAAATGGAAAAACGTCTTGTTTATAAAAAACAATTTTAATTTGAAATAATTTTTAAAATAAAAATTTAGTATAATTTTTTTAAATAAATCATTGAATGAAGGATAAAATTATCCATTGAAATCATTTATTAAAAATAATATTTTAAATGAAAAATGATTTCAGACTGAAGATGATTTTTCTTAGAAACATCATTTTGAACTCTTTAGTACAATGAAAGGATAATGGTAGTAGAAAAATTTATTCTCTAAAAAATACATGATAGAAATGAAATCAGTTTCACGATATATAGAATAAATTATTTTATCAAAATAATCATAATCATGATATATTCTAATAAATGAAGACATTTTAACATAAATTGCTTACCACTTTGTTCACATAGAATTATAAGCCCCATGAATAAATAACAATAAATGAATCATTTAATACCATTTGCTGAAATAAATTCATGATATTAAATTTTAATTAGTCATTATATAAATATTATAAAATTATATTGGTGTGTAACATAACATATATCTCATACATTGAATATTGAGACCAAAATCCATTAATTTGTATAAAAAATTCCATTATAAACATTTTAAAATCAGGTAAAGTAAATTTTATTTCAATGAAATTATAATTTGTAACTATATATATATATATATCAAAAAATATATGACATAATTTTTCCATTTTATTTCCAGTTTATTAGGATGTTTTTTTAAAATACTTCGTTGACGGGGACAGTTGGGTGTACATACACACGATTTTGATTCAACTTTCACGTTGCACGAGAGACATCATCGTATTTACATTGAATTGAAACACTGAATTTAAATGTGATATAATAATTTCATTACTATAATAAAATCATAAATAACATATATAAACATTTAACCATCCATTATACCCAACCATTATAGGATCATTCTTTGAAAATTAAAGACATCACTTTGTTAGGCGACAATCCACCATACACACGATTGATGATTTTAAATCTCATTCGATGGAAGTGGAATTATTTTCATTCATAAAAATAAAGTAAAATAATAATATTATATGATATATTATATGTTTATTATATCATAATGTTTGAATAATATATTAATAAGGTGGAATAAGAAATAAAATAAAACCACATATTGAATAACGTGACATATTATTTAGGTAACCTCATTATGATTTAACCAAAATCACTACATATATTTATTTATAACCATTATATGTTTAATAAAATTAGTTGAGGGTAATAATGATGGGATATGAGTTTATTATTTTTGAACTATATATTTTTGGATGTGTGCAAAGATAAGAGGAGTGGGCTTTTATAATTTACAAGAGTGGAAAACTAATACTTTTTTATAGAGAAAGGTGTAACAAAGTTATTCATATGAAAAATTATCATAATGGACCGTTACATACCATTATACGTTATTACTTGGGTATTTGGACATAAAATTTGGTTTGGATAGGTTTTGGGAGACATTAAACTAATATCATTTTAGTTTAACTCCCATGTAAACCAATTTTATCCTTAACTGTGGTAAAATATTTTTAATGTTTTATATATACATTATGGATTAAAAATATATTAAAATTATATAAATTATAAATTATTATAATTAAATAAATGTTTTATGTTTATCCAAATTCCATTCAATGATGTTTCAATATTTAATTGAAAATGAAGCCCACAGAAGTGATAAAGAAGTTGTTTTCCAAATAAAAAATGATCACAAGTGTAAAAAGGGTTAATTTAATAATTCAATTTGAAAATTAATCCAACGAACTAAATCGTATTAATTGAAAAAAAAATTATAAAAAAATTACATTCCAAAACATTTTAAAACAAATAGGAACCTTATATGTTCATTAAATTAATATGAAATTTTAAATAGTAACCATAATTTGTTAATATAATGGTGGAAATTTATATATTCAGAAAATTAAAAAAAAATTATCCTAATAAAATGTTGAAATGGTAATTTTTAAAATAACACGTATTTCATTAAATTTAACATTTTAATTGTGTGAATGTTAATTATATATCATTTCAAAAAAATAAAATTAAAAAAAAATTATGTAAAATAGTATTTTTGTAACATATAAACAAAATACTAAATATTAAGAACATTTTTATCAATATAAATTTTTTATTTAAAAAATATAATTAATATTAAAAATATTTTTATTCATATTCATTGTTCAATATTTAATATCCATTAAATATTTTTTTATAAATAATAATAGAAATTGATTGTCTTGGTTTGTTAAAACATGGTGTTGTGTGTAACACAACCTATAAAAGGAATTTAATTTAATAAAAATATTTATATATCTAAAAAACGTTTTTTACAACTAGTAATAATTATTCCCAATTACCTTGAATTTAAAACACTAAACTGTGGGTAGTGAAAGCTATGGGGCATTCTCTCTATTTTCATCATTAACTAACCATTTCTAGTTTCATGAATATTTAATTTCCTAATAACCATCTATTCTATAGTTGAACACATTACCTGTTCCCGTATAAAAATTTCAACTCTCTTTCCTTTAAAATTTTGATCATAATAGAATGAAAATATTCCTCTCTAAATGATTTTTTTAATTTCATTTGGATTACAATTATTTTCTAACTATATGAATGAGAATAATGGGGAAACCAAATTTCCATATCTATAATGATGGAAACTGAGGAATTTCCTCATATAACGTAATAGTAAAAATGTAAAAATTCTATTAAATACATGGTTTTAATACAATAAAGATAAATTTAAATTACATGAAAGATGGATGATGATACCATAAGTATACATTGAAGGTCATTCGAATGTTTTCTCATCAATAATAACCAATTCATCATCCATTTTATTTAACTCAATGAATTCATTCTCTTTCATCATATAAAAATATGAGTATAAGTATTTTTTGAAAATTTATATTTTAAATTCATAAAACTCTAGATATTACATTTATTCTTACTCAATAATGTTCATTATAGTATTCCACCGATGATATGATTATCCTTCATAATGATAAACAAAATAAATTAATTTGTCTAATTTTGAATAATGTACAGTAGAAAATATCTTCTCTGTTATATTAATCCATTACTCAGAAAAGATTGGATCAAAAGAACAGTTAAAATAGGTTGGTCAATGCCTCATTAAAACAAAAGAGAATTAAATTTCCCCCTTTTCTTTTTTATAAAATATGAATGATTTATATCCCGAGATAATTGAGAGTGTCAAAATTATTTTTCATTCCATCTCCCATGAGATTTATTTTCATAGTAGGACAATCATTTCAATTTCAATTTCACTAAACATTTACAATATTACATCATGTTCCAACCACTGACTAAAAAAAATATTGTTTGAGCTCCAATAATCTTGTTCACATTTCATGTAATCATTATTTTTTAATATATATTAATAATATAAACTTCTTCTATGAAACCATAGGTATAAAAATGTTCATTCATTATCCTTACCAAACCATTTTTACTTTATATTATACTTAGAAATATACATAGACATATTCCAACGATTTATATAATTTATTGTAATTCTTTTTTCCAACTATTGAAAAAATATTTCTCTAATACCAACTATTGATACCCATACATTTTATACATAGATAATACATATTAATGTACTAATATTAAATAAAAAAATTATCCATGCCAACTATAGAAACCAATAAATTTCAAGCATGAGGGTCGTTACGTTTTATCAATGGATTGGATTGTAAGAAGTTAGAAAAAATATTATAATTTTGGAATAATAATTGTCACAAGAATATCATATAAAAAAATTAAACCCATCACAATACCCATCCATATATGATGGTGATGAAAATTTAATCGCATCGCTATGTGTAGAGAATAATCCATACACATGCACAAGTGTTTCATTCAAATAAAATTGGATAGGAAAGTGGGTTTATAATTTTATTTTTATAATAATAAAAAATTTAAGATATTTTTTTCATGTGTAATTTATTATTTTATGATACATGAAATTGATTTAGTATTTATAATTATGTGTTAAAAACAATGTTATCAAGAAATATTATTACATATTATTTTAAATTACTTCTTTAGATGTCCTATAAAGGGGTCTAGGGTTGGGGTTTTTGGAATAAGAGTACTAATATAATAGGTTTAGGGATGTTTTGGATAGATATTGAATGATTTTTGTTGAGTTATAAGAATAAACATGGTGTGAAATTTGAGGGAGTAAGTTCCATTTTATAATTTATGGGATGTGAACACTTGGAATTTCAAAATATAAGAAATTATAACTAATTCATTATCAGTTCAAATGCCTCAAAATAGAAATTTATTCAGTTATAACATATGATTGGATTTTAATTCCATAAAAAATTATAATATAAAATATTTTGGTATAATTTAAATTCTTATCATGGTGAATAACCTATAGTTCACCAATTTTAATTCATATTGTGACAACATATTTTTCCTTATTAAATGGTTATATTATTTTGATTATACAGTTAAAATGGGAAAATAAATGGTAAATTAATAATATTTTAGACTACATAAAAATTAATTTTTTTAAATAATTATATGATTCTTAAATAATTTACAAAAATATTATTTGGATTTAAAATTTTACTTTCAATTTTGGAAAATTTTCATTAATTTTACATTAAATATATCAATACAATGAGGGAAAAATAATCAAATGATTTAAACACAACTAATGTGTCATATATATTAATAATTTTTTTTGGGATATATTATTTCATTAATATTCTATGTATTATAATAATGTAAAATCATTTACTTTATTTGTTATAAAATAGGAAAAAATACATTTGTTTTTCATATGAAATGATGGTGATTATATAATTCCAAAAAATACAAAAAGAAATATATATATATCATGAAAATAATTTAATTTACCTCAGAATTAAGAAATTAGTTATTTTTAACATACTATTTTCCCTAAGGAAATGAATTATTTATATTATAATCAATGAGAGTGGGATTTTGTTTACATTAATTTATATAAAATTATATATAATATTCATGGAATGGTGTACATTAAACAATAAATTTAGGGAAAATGTTATTTTTTCATATTACAATAATTAAATAAGAATTTAGACGAATAATTATACCATTATCACATATTTTTACCGATATAAAACCAGTGTAACCTACACCAAAGTGATAAATTATACCATGGTTACTCATTATTCAGAGAAAATATTAACGGAGAATTTTTTATCAAATATTAACTTCCTGATTCAAAATATGTAATAAAATTTATCTATTTATAAACCTATATGTTGAGTAAAATAATTTTAATTTATGTTTTCTTAATTCTAAAAACATATTTTGGAATAAATACATTTTTAAGATTAATATTGGATTTATTCAGATTATATGCCTAGAAAATTAATTTTTAATATTCCATGGAAATTATAAATAAAATAATATATAAAATTCATTAAAATAATTCATTAACAAGTGGTAATTTGATTTATTATCCTAAAAAAATTATGTTGAAAAAAATATTTTTTGGATAAATATATATTTTATTTCGAATAATTTTAATATCTATTTATAATCTATTAAAAAATTAATAAATTTATACATGTATGAAAAATAATATTAAATAATTTTTTTACCAATATTCTAACATTACAATAAAATATTTGGTAGAAAAATATAATTTTAAATAATAATATATAACTATATATTGTAGTTCTCATAAACACAGTGTTTTTTGTAACACAACCTATTGAATAAATAAAATTATTTAAAGAGAAATATTTATAAAAAATCAGAGATTTATAACTCTGTACTATTTTCTTGGTTCTAATCCTTGACTTACACTTATGTCATATTATATATTTTTGGAATATTCCTGTGATTCCATGGTTTTATGATTCTCTGTTCATTATTTCATTCTTCCACATGATTATTCAGGGGCCATATATTTATTATTTAAATATATTCTCGTTGACTAATTTACTTTTTTCGCATTATTAAGACTATCCAATTAATTTGATTTATAACTTGGCATTTTTTCATATTCCACATTATATTTTCTATCATTTTAGACGGTCATGGAAATTTATGATAATATTTCAGTTTTTTAAATAATGATCATGTTGTTGTGTTTATGTTTTTCATTAATTTTTATAATAATCCAATGATAATTGACCTCTCAATAATCCTGATGTGTCTAATTTAAATTAATGTTAAATCCTATTTAATAATATGCTAAGAGGCTTTGGTCTTAATATATCCCATATCCCACTAATCATTAGTTTCTCTATTCTGATTTAAATCCACCCATAAAAATATACTCACTTATGGAACTATAGTAAATGAAATACTAGTGGAATATGAATCCACTCCCTAAATTTGTATATAGTGTTTAAATATTTTCATGAAAATAGACATCAAATTTCCTGAAATCAATAAAAAAAATTATAGATGTTCTGATGAAATCAATGAATATATATTTCGTACTATATGAAGTAAATAATATCATAGAAGAAGTCAACTATCTAAGACATCTAGAGACCTTTAAAATTAATTATCTAGAGATATTACTTATTATATAATCCACTATCTGTATGGTATCTCATATTAACAACTACTGATATAGCACAATAAATCCCAATCTAGAAATCTCATCATAATATATCGTAAGTTAAATCTTTACCTAAAAATAATGTATATGATGAACTGGTTAGCACTACTCTAACCAGTTTTTCCCATGTGGACTACCAGTGTTTGAATTAAAATAAATCTTAAAATCACATAATCATGTCATGAATATTTAGGATACATAGTCCCAACTATTATAATCCTAGTTCACATAATAAGGCTTCAGTCATGTATCATAAATAAAGGTCACACACAAGAATATTTTTATTGAAGCATTCATTACAAAGCCCTTTATTATGAAAACATAAAAAATATATTTATTGAAAAAATCTATCTAAACTATCCAAACTATTCCACACATGTTACTTTATTATTACTCAATACAATAAATCTAATACAAATAAATCATGTAATGAATTGTTATAAGGTTAATTCCTCATACCCTTTTCCATAAGGATAAGGTCCAATATCCAGCACCTTATATCTAAAAAATAGTGTGGGGAGTTACCTCTAAACAACTTATCACCTAGTGTTGTACACCAATTTCTTCTATGATATGATTGATATATAATTTCAAAAAAATTATAAAAAAATTATTATACTAATCCATATTACAATATAAGATAATTTACATGAAATCCCCCAATATACAAGATATACATACTGAAAATATTCAAGTATTTCACTTCTGACGTTTTTTTATTTTCATAATGAATACTCCACTCCATCATCTACGCACATAAATCCCCTAACTCTATCCTCCATCATCATCCATCATACACAAATAATTATACCATTCATGTTTATCTCATGCAATGAGTCAACTTCATAAAAAGCTACCAACTACATGAGTCAATAATATGTAGTGTATAAAAAACTCCAACAACACAAAACATCATCATGAAATATATTCATTATAAACCATGATAAATCTACATGTATTTCAATAACATTATTCATTCAAAATAATAATTATTCTTTATAAGGGAATATAATTCACATCCCAAAAACATATCTTAGAATTCCCAGCAACCAATTTCACATATATACAATAATCAAGATATTATTTAGGAAATATATGTCTCCAACAATCTCAATATTAATGTAGAAAAAATATATAATCAAAATACTTAGTATTATTAAATGAAAGAGAAATATCTTTTTATATATTAACTTTTGGAAGAAATATAAATTTAAAAGTATAATTGTTCATCCATTTCATGAAATTAGAGAAATACACAACTATGGTGAAATTTTTCTAAACAAGATTACTAGAGTAAATACATCACACCAAATGTATAGATTAATTTATGATAGTTAATTGTATTAATATTATGATTCGGAAAAGAAATATATTTTTTTCAATGAAATCTACAACAACAACTATGATGGGTCATGTAATGTGTTTCATGAAATATGTGAAATATTTTTTAATTCATTCTAAAATATGGGAAATTTTTGGAAATATACATACTATCGCAACATATTGATTGAGTAAAAATACTAGGGATAGTTGAGGAACTACACATCATCATCAATCTCATAATGTTACATTTAAGGAAATATCTATCTATAACTACATACTATAAATATATTACCATTATAATCCCATAGTAGTATGGGATTATTGGAAAGTAAATTCCCATTTCACCATTGGTTTCTATATTGTTTAGTAGGCGAGATTGGGTATGTTAACCATTATATCTCTCAAACACTCGATGAATCATATGTTTTGGGCATATCCATCCATATATATAGTCTCAATAAAAATCCATTTCCCAATGATTCATAACATCATAAGATATGAAGTACACATCCTAAGACCCCATTTATAATTTGGTGGTCCCTCATATTGGGGATTTAGAAATTCCATAAATTCATCAAGATAATACTCTAATGATAATGTATTTTATCATTCCTAGGATAATAATACATGAATTAATATTCAAAAATAAATATGTTTTGTTACTTAATGATCTATATTGTCACACCGCATCATATAATATATTACCTTTCTCTTAATAATTATTGTCTTGGATATCAGAATTAACTCCTCATAATTTCAATATTCTCACAAAAATATATCAAGATACATGATTCCTCTTGAAAAATATTCTACCAGCATATGAATTAAATTGTTACCACCATCCATATTTCTTTTTTATATTATTCAATGAAAATTATTTTGGTATATGTAATGCATTTCTTGATGTTGATAAATTTTTATGAAAAATAAAATAAATTATTATAAAGTTATTTTTTCAACTCATATTGAGTCATCTAAACCAATATCCAATACAAACCATAATTATTTAATCATTTAATTCTCAATATTTTTTTAGTTATTAATAATTTCATGTTATTCATTGATTCATTTTATCTCTTTGGATCATGTAAAAATATTTATGCCATGTTAGGTAGGATTCACTCCTATAGTGATATCAGTGATGATGGGATAAATATGGAGGATTTTTTATGATGTATAGAAATAGATAGATTAACAATATACTTTTAGAGTGGATAATTTGGTAGAGGGATGGGGGGAATTTTACAAATGTTGTTGGAAAACAGTGATCAAATATTTGATGAATGATTTTTGGATTGTTGTACTCTATATTCAGACTATATTAGGTTATTTTGATGTACTAGACTCGAGATCATCATCTATATATCAATTAAGTTTTCATTTTGATTATTACTTATATGTTTTTCTTTATCATGCTGGTCGTCCTTATCCATATGTGGATCTTTAACTATGGGTATTTCTCATTAAATGATGGGATGTCTTAGGTCGATGTAACTCCTTGTAGCGTATGGATTTCTGTAGGGACATGTACTGGTTTTCATGAAGAGAATATCAATGTGGGTAATAGGTGGACACATAAATATAAGAATCCCATAGTATTTTATGAAGGAATTAAACTTATAGAAACCCATTAATTTTTTAAACTATCTTTTTCTTGGTTTCTAACATCGAGTTAATGGGATTTCGTGCGATCAATTTTTGTAGTTTGAGATCTTGTAATTAACATTGTTCTGATAGCTATTTGGGGTATGTTTTTTCGACATTGGTGATTCGAGGCAGTTAGGCCTAGATTATTTGTTGACTTTATAATGTTTTAAAATAAATAAGGATAATATTTACAGGGAACACAAATTCTATATAAAACTATTGTTTCTATAAAGTGGTAGATAGATGAATATATTGTTACAAACCATTTTTCATATTTTAAAATATTTAACTACAACGAAAATAGCCTATAAGAGTTCTAAAATCGGTATTGAATGCATAAATATGCAATGAAATTATGAGTTCCATTAAAGAAACAGTTAATTTATCAACACATGAAAAATAATTGTGAAATGACACAATGCTCCTATAGAACTATATAAGCCCCTACAAAAACACTATAATAGGAAACCAAATTCAGAAACCTATAAGTATATAAATATTTTGAAAATAATATTGTAAATAAATTTCATTAAAATATCAATTAATTAAAAAATTACATATAAATATTTACCATGATGTGATATTTATAATTACTAAAAGAACAAACCCAATTATTCCAATTTAATAATCATAACTAGACATACTATAAAAATAACCCTACATACAAAATCATTACATTAAAATAAAACAAATTATCATTTTATAAATCATAAGTATAAAATAATCAAAATAATATTTTAGTTTTACAAATTACACATATATAAAATTATATTATTAATTACTGTATATAGTAATTATATTATCAGTTATACAATTATTAATTTTATTAACGATTATATTGTAAATTATACATAAGTTATTACATAATAATTATATTATTAACAAATTATTATATTACTAATTGTTAATTATATTTTTAATTAAAATTATATTTAAATTATAGTGGTAGTTATTACATATATTAATGATATCATTAGGTAATAATTATCAAAATTTTATAATGTAATTTATAATTATATAATCACACTTAAATGCCATTTTTATTTTTAAAATAAGATCATGGAGTCATATTGACAACCACATTTTCTATATTTAAATGAGGATGATTCGTATACGACATAAATGAATTATTAATTATGCTCCCACTATATGATTGAAATTCCGAACGTTTCACTTTGTTTTAGATACATGATGTGTGTTTTAAACTAAGATAACCCTTTTTATTTTGAAAAAAATAACTTTTATTCATACCAACCACATCATGTATAGGTTGATGTATGGACAATTCATACAGGGAAAAAATGAATTATTGATTATTTTCTTATTTTTTGAACACATTTAAATCTTTTTTCCTTGTATTGTCAATGTGACACAGTTTTAAACTATATTGGGGCTTTTATTTTGAAAATATGAACTTCAATTCATAGTACCACATCATGTGACATATTACAAATGATGTCCATTCCAAAAAAATAGAAATGAACATCAGAATTTTCTTCTTCTTATTTTTGACTATAAATGTGATTTTCCATTCCTGGTTTGGGAAATGAGAGAAATGTATTAAAATAAAATGGATCTATTATTTTTTATATAGGTTATTTGAGTCATACTGAATTTATAATGTGTCTGAATTACTTATGGTTTATTAGTACACATAAAAAATATATTATGTATTGATTTCATAAATATTAAAAAAAGATCATATTCATTCGTTATTCCATTTTGTGAAAATTTTATTATAAAATGAAATTTCAATAATGAAAAAACATCCTTTATGTCATACATTGTACATACTATTTTTAAGTAAATTTCAGATGATTATTTTTCCTCAAAATTGAAATATAGATCATTTACTAATGATTGAAATCATTTTTTGAATGTTTTCATCATTTTTGTTGTGAGATGCATCGTATGGTAAAAAATGGAACCTTTTTATGGAAAACAAACATGTTCATTCACAAATTACACACCATATGTCATATTGATACACATATGATTTCTACACATCCCAAATGAATTATGTATCATTTTTAAATTGTTAGAATAAATCATGTGCTTGTTTTTTTGGTTTTGGTTATTGGTGATTTCATTCACCACAAATGAAACTTATATATAGAAGACATGAATTTGAGATATAATATCCACATCATGATTCATACTGACATGTGGTAAATTAATATACATAAAAAATTAAAAATGGGTAATTATTATTATATAAGAAAACAATTTTAGCACATTTGGTTGTTTGAAGATATTTGATGTGAATTTTGAATGAAATGGTACTTTTGTATTAAAAATTTCCCTTTCAATCATACATGACCCATCATCTGTTGGAATGATTTTTATTCTATTCATTCACATCACAATTTAATTATCATTTTTTATAAAATTGGAAAAAACAAAAGATAGTTTTCTCGGTTTTGTCTATGTGATGGGTGTCTTAGTCATATATGGAACTGCAATTTTCAAACCCACAACATCCATTCACAAGGACCACATGTTTTGTCAAATTGGGTTGTAGTTCATTTAATCCCATCATAAATAAATTATAGAAATTTTTTCTAATGTATTAATGAAATTTGATATCATGTATTCAGACTATGTGCCACTTTAATCTCCACTCCCATGAGAAAAACTAGATGATAGTTATTATGTAACTTGTATGCTAGGATATTATACACCAATCCACTTGAAAAAAAGTGATTCATGGGCATTGATAGATATATATCACATTCAATATCACTGTATATAATATTATTTATAAAATTTTATCGAAATTGGATTCTTTCTCATTAGGGATAAATATTAATGAAAAATGGATTTCTATAGGTAGGGATGTTGTTTAAGAGGAATAATTATCATCAAATATGGTAGGGTTATTTGGATCTTAATATAATGAACATTGTTCCACTCCCATTTCTCTTTGATACTTTTAGAACTATTAGTCCACTAAAACATTAAAAAAACAATATCATTCAAATAACATATATCTACCAACATGACCTTAAACATCTCATATGTGTCTTCTTATGGTGTTTTCTTTTCAAAAAATTATCACAGTTACACTCTACAGCCCACACCTCTAATGTGAGAATATGTTTTTGACAAATTCAAAGATACTGGGAATTTTTTCATAAGGTATAGACCATTCCAATTGATCTTCTTATAACATATAAAAACATAAAAAATGAATTTATATATTTCATTAATTAATTTATAAATCTTAATCATTAAAAATTATTTCATAAATGAATATGATTCTAATTCTTCATATATTTTTCATGAACTATATTATCATCATTATTTATATAGTCCTTTCATTCCATAGAGAATAATTTTGGATGGAATTGGTTCCATATTTTAACACATCAATCGATATAAAAAAACATATATTATTTAATATTGATTTAAACTATGATTATATAATTCATATACATTCTATTTTCTCTTCATGTGAAGTGAAAAAGATCCCTGAATTACGGTTGGGGTATTTCTGTTTGGATTCATGTTTATTACTTTAATCCCTCATATATATCATAAATTAATTTTAATGAATCAAATTGGAAGAAATAAATATTAAAAAAATATAGTTTTCATAAAAATTAACCTGAAATTATTTTTCATTACGATGACTAATGAACAATTTCAATGATTCCTTGTATATAATGTCTTAATATTTAACTGGATGGTGGAATTATATATTCCTCTTTGTATCTCGAATATGATATTTTTTGATAATTTCAAAAAAACATATTTAAGGTATTCGAGATACCATCAAAATATATTTCTTACAGAAATCATTGAAAATGTTTGGGTTCTAGATTGGGTAATGAAAATTAAATCATTTTGTCATTAAATAATTTGTCAATAATTTTTTGATGTATCTCATAACATTGTATTAATATCTTCCAATATGTTTTCTTTAATATGTGAAAAACTTATTTGGGTATCTATATGATTTGGAACATGATATATCATGGGGATACCAATGTGTCAAATGAAAATTTCATTTTTGGGTTCCTCAAAATGATCGACTTAGATCCATCGAACCTCATATTTTACAACTTTTCTTCTTTCCTTGAAAAATTTTCTTAATATGGTAATTCTACACCATTATTGATTCTTTCATCAACATGTTTTTGAACATGAAATAATTTGATACATTCATTTAAATAATTTTCTATTTAACATGATTTCTAAAAACATCATATGATGAATTAAATATCTATATTAGTAGATAAATATTTAATTATGATTACATATATAAAATAGTGAACAAATAATATTATGAGGAAAATAATTATATATTAAAAAATTTGAACATTCACATTGAGATATATTTATTTACATTGAATGTTAATGTAAATTGGTCCCTCTACCAAGTATACAAATCTCTTATATAGGATCCATTTTAATAAACAATACATTTTCATCATTGTGACTACCTTGAACTGATTGTAATCTTCCAATATAAGGGTCATCCTCAATTGAATTTCCATGAAAACTCCTAGTGGTTTTTATATCTGATAGTATAATAGTCTACCTATAATTTTTTTGATTTATTAAATAAAATACTTTCACTACATGTGAATCCATTATCAATGAATCATCTTTATTCCCATTCACACTAGAATTCACCTTCATAAACATCGATTTACTGACATTCCCTACACTGGAATTATCAAAACATTTGAAATTGAATATTGAAACCTAAAATATATTGTATAATATACCTCTTATATCCTTTAAATAAAGAAAAATAATAAAATATTCACAAAAATATGATTTATTTTCTTATAATATGTCATGTACATTTCTTCCGTAACAGTATTTGCTCTATTATTTTACATCATACTCTATTCATCATGTTAATTTTAATGTAAAATATAAACATTAATTATAAATAAATGTAAGATATGAAATTTATATTTGTCCCATATTCTTCTATATGAGTTGTTCAATTATTGAATTTGAATTTTAAGTTATATCCTAATAAATATAATCTCTGAACCAACCTATAATATATTGATATGGGTATTTTGTAACTCCTAAAAAATAATTTATTTTATTAACAAAACTATTATTTTGTATATAATGATATATTTTTATTTCATAGATATACTTTTTTATTTCAAAATAAATTTTTATACCATAGTTTGTAATATAAATTTAACACAAGTAATAGTCAAAGTATATTACACACATTCTAATAAAATATCACTTTATTCAATTATTCTCGAAAATTACATTCAGGATAAAACAATTAATATTATTAATCCAAATAATATAATGGTAATACTAATAGAAAATAAATGAATCAAAATATAAAAAATGATATCTATGATCCCCTAGAGTTATCTGGGACAAAAATACAATGTTTTAGATAAGAAATGGGTTGTTATTAAAAAAAATCATTCTAGAAATGATTTAGAAGCAAAATAGAATCAATGTGAATGATTAAGTGTAATATAAAATGTGTATTTATAAATATATATGATAAAATAAATATATTTTTATAAATTAATATAGAGAAGTTAAATTATAATTAATAGTAAATAAAATATTTTTTTATTGTTTTATTAGTTACATAGATAACTTTAAATGGTTTTCAAGATTGTAAAATATATAATAAAACTTAATTAATTTTGAATACTATAAAAGAAATTATATTAAAAAATGATGTATATTTAAGTATTTAATATGATTTTACATCATATAATAATATTATTAAATAATTTCTATATGATAATATTTTTTTATTAATCTCGATGTAATTTTTATAAATGTCCAAATGATGTCTTTTTAAAGGACTGATAAATTTTATTTTCAAATACTTATATAATTAAAAAACTATAATTACAAAAAATAGTTTGATATTTTTAATAAATAAATATCATTACGGTCTCATAAAATAAATATTTTATTAATGGTTTTTTTAATTTCATAAATACTTTAATTTATAATGAAAAACTAAAACATACCACATTAATAATCGATGTGATTTTTATGAAAAAATTATTACATTGACAAGTATAAATGATTATGAACAAATAAATTTAATCAAAATATAATTTAAAATTTATAAAAAATAATTTAAAAATATAAATTATTATTTTATGAATTTATATAATTCATTTTGTGTTAAGAAATTTGATTTCTAAAGAAAAAATTATTTTTTGTTTTTTTTGCATTAATTGGGTGGGATTTAATGTGTGGTTTTATTTTGGGATAATATTAACAAACAAAAAGACATAGAAAACTTATATATTCATTAAATATAGTTTTAATTTGTTGTTCTATGTTTTTTTATTTTATAAAACAACAAAAATTTAATTACATAAAACACACCCCAAATCTTGAACTGATACAACATTTTCCCCATCCTCTCAAACAATATGTAAATTCCAAGATTATATGAAATTTTGACAAATAAAAATAACTTACATAGTGTTTATATGGTGTAAACAAGGTCCTTGGTTTTCCCCATCAATGATATAAGAAAAAACATTTCAAGGTGAGGGAATTCTTGTCATCTATCTTTTAAATTCACATGATTCTGTTGTGTATGACATATAATTGTTATTAAGAAATATTTACCTATAACATTGATAGTAAAATTAAATTAAAATAAGATTTCTACCAATTGGATAGATTGTTTTCATCACATTAATCCCATTATTATAAGGAAAACCATATACCATTATGTTGATGAGATTTAGTATGGTAATTCTCCTACTATTCTTTCACTTTTATATTCTTCATCCATTTTTTATTTTATAAATTGTAATTATAAATCCTTTTAATGGTATTTTGATCATACCTATATATACCAAGTTATGTTTCATCAATGGTAGACATCATATCCCTCCCATTATGTATATTTAAAAAGAGACAGTGTATACGGTTATGTTACCATGTTTAGTAAGGAAAATTATCAGCGTCTCATTTTTCATCCAAGAACCTCTTTTATATAATCCTTATAAATTAAAATAAAATTCCATACCAAAATTGATATATGTTAATCCTTATCCAAATGTACTTTTTAATGCAGGACCTCAATTCACTCACATTATGAATTTTCATCACAATTGTTATATAATTTCATTCTTCTGAATTTATTTCATTCAATTTATCATTACGACATGAGAAATATTAATTTTATGGATAAAGAATTATAATAACTATATGTTCAATAATATGTAATAATTTCATATTTATTTGTTTATATACAAAGATTAATATCATATTCCATTTATGTGGGTTAAAAAATTATTTTGTTTTCTAGACTATAAGAAACCATTAAGCAATATTATTCATATGAACCACGTTCTATATTTAAATGGGTAATTGATAAATTATTTCTGTTATGTTAAATTATGGTCAAATTAATTAATAAAAATTAATGGTTGACCTTGGTATCACTTTAATGAATTTTATAAATAATTAATCTCTGGATATGACATGAAAAAAAAAGATAACTTGGTGAATAACCTTGATAATTATATACATGACACCATGGGATGAACCTCGGTGAGATGAAACATTTGGGATGTACATCTATGAAATTAAACCTTACGGATAGACCATGGTGGTTTATTTATTAATGTACTGTTTTTCACATTTCAATGTTAGGGTTCTTATTATTTATATTATGACATGCCTCATTATCATATGAACATGCCTTATTTATATGCCTCTTCCTCTTATAATCAGTGGTTTTTTTATTGCAATGATTTATTCTCTCACCATTCAGTGATTTATTTCCCTATTATTTGATAGTTAGTTATATGAATTACGGATTTACTACAAACGACTCTTCCAAAATAATTGAATATGGTTTATTTTTATGTTATCCTTTTGTAATTAATGTAACATATACAAAATTTACACGAATCTAAACCCAAAACATATTCTAAATTAATAAATTCTTAATCATGAATTGGAATTTATTTATAATGAATAATAGAATTTCAAAAATTTCTATCAATGTAAATTTTATTTATTTTTTTTGGAATTTGGTGTTGAAAATATTTGGAGAAGCACTAATGATGAGATTAAATATATGAAAAACAACCTAGTATTTTGGTGACAATAATGTAAGTTGATTTAATTAAATTAAACCCCTATCTAGTGATGAAAATTTGGTGTCTCTATTACATAGATTTACCTATGGGTAACACCTAAAACATATTAATTTTTATATAATTCATTGAGAAAAGGTGCTTGACAATTGGAATTGTTTCAATCGTGGTTTAACACTCCCAATAGATATTCATTTTTAAATTCAAAATATTTTTATGGACAATTATTATTTTAACAAAATTCCATAGGAGTTAAGATAATGATATTTTTAATGGATATGTAATATTAAAAACATATAGATTCCTATTTTTTGAAATATACTATATGATATTAAATTTTATGAATAAAGGATATACAAAAATTTAGTTGCATAGATTTTATATATTTTTGGGAATCAACATGATAGTAGTGTGATTGTGATCAATGGAATTGGGTTAATGGGTTTGGAAGAGATAAACATGATAAAAAAATATTAATTCATGATATATATATGTTGTTAATCAATTTTACTAATAAAAACATTTATTCACCTTAAACTTTCATATGAAAGACTAATAAAGTTTTAGATACTCTATACTACTATAAAGTCATTGATCACTTGTTAATATATATATTATTTTAATTTGAAGACATTAAATAATATTCAACATATTTCATTATAATTAGGCAATCAGTAGTGAATTTCATGTATTGAATATATTCTTAAAAAAAAATATGGCAGCAGGATGTTCAGTTACCAATATTATCTCACTTCTTGAAGATCTACTAGTGTGGATTATACTAAATAAGTTATTAGATTAAATCAAAACATTATCCAATAATATATATATAGGAAAATATCTCTTTGATATATCTAATTCTTCTACCATAACCAGGTTCTTTTAAGGGTCAAGGAATTTCGATTAGTGAATCATTTACTCTCAACAATCTTACCTTGATAATCATGGGAAATACCATCTGGTAAATTTAAATTTATTCCCTCTATTATAATGGCATGAAGAACTAAATTATTTTATAGATTTTTTAGAATAGGGAGTCCTCTGAGTATCTTATTTGTATCAAATTATAGATTTCTACATTTGGAGAAATATCAAAATTAATATAGAAAAATCCAATTTATAAGTATATGAAGGTGACTCAGTATTATTGTATTATAGAAAAAATGTTCAATAAGATGTTTTATAATAATATATCAGATATATATTTTCAATTATTTACTGATTCTTCCATTGATTTAAAAATATTTTCAGGATTTTTAGTTAGTCAGTGGAAGTAGTTGATTTTGGGAACATCGTGAGGTAGCATATTGATGAAAAAACCATCACTACGAAAATGAAATATAAACACGAATAATTAAAAACATTGTTGAAATTATGAATAACAACAAGAATTATTCATTAAAAGTGATATTTAATGTTTTTCCATGTTTATAAGAAATAAAATATCAAGGAAAAAAATTCATTATAGGTGGAACAATGTAATTCCCCCAAAATTCATTTTTCCTATTAACATAAATCTTATTTGATAATTAATCCTTTAATATGACCACATAGTCAAATAGTTATACTTTATGATCAATTTTACATCATTTATATAGATATAATTTTAAATCCCAGATGAATAAATGAATATAAAAGACTTACTAGAAAACCAACAACACTTTATTCATTTATTTAATCAAATTATAGTCAGTCTATAAAAATTTGAATTAATAATCTCAATAATATAACGGAAAGACTAAAATATAATAAATTATATATAATATACTAGAAATTATCTCCTCGGTCTCCTATAATCATCCCACCCATGAACATCACTTTAAAAAACAAATATAGAGTTAATGATATGAAATTAAATATGGGAATGATGTAGAACCTTGAGAGAATCAACGTGGATAATGAATGGTAAGAAAGACAGAGTATATATTGGTAAATATGATCAATTAATTTTTTTTCCAATTGATATGGTTGGTTGACATTGTGATCATTATCCAATTTAACAGTTGGTCATTATTTCATTGGTCACTTGGATACTTTTATAATATTTTTGGATTTTTTATTGGCATAATCAAATTATATTATTGTTAATGAATATAAAACACATTCTATTAATATATGATTTATATGATGTATTGATTTTTTCACTTTTTATTTTATTATTATAAAATCATTTCACAATTATATTATATTTTGAATAATCCCAATGTAATATTTATAATGGTTCGAATAATGATTTTTCTATTATATAATTTACATTTATTTAAAAAAACTTAATTTTAAAATTAAAATTCCAAAACCAAGAAAATTATTTTTAATAAATAAAATTAATTTTTTATCAACACACCAATAAAATATTTTGGATGTTTTTTAGGAATTTAATTGAAATGTTTGATTAGTAGTGAACATGGAAAAATATTGTGTTAAATTCACTACAATGTTTACGATATCATGACTAATAGTTTATGAAAAATTATATATATTGAATACATAATTTAAAATTAATATATTTATTTCATAAATTTACATCATTTATTTTTAAACGTACAAAATTTATTTTTAGAGAAACAATTATTTTGATTTTTCATCAATAGTTTTGATGACATGAAGGTGAGGATCAGTTTTGGGAGGAAATTAACATATAAAAACCTAAAAAAACTATTAACTAGTATATTTATATGGTTTGAATTTATTGGTTCATAAGCTGTTCGATTTTATTGTTAAATAACTAACATTTAGTTACTTTAAATTGACCCCTCCTCTTGTATAAATATCACCATTCCTATTCTACTATACTCCAAATGGATTAAGGAATAAGTTATTCACCATTAACCTATAAAATTATCTTCCATGGGGTTAAAGGTTTGTCTCTAAGGTCATAGTGTCTCAAAATCCAAGGGATAGCAAGAAAATTTTCATCGTAAGGAAATCATTGTCATCGATCTTTAATATTCAAGTTATTATGTTGTGTACATCTACTCAAGGGTATGAAAAATTATTTCATTATGAAATATATCATACACATAATAATAAAACAATTTTTCAATGGTAGACCTTAGTTCCCTCCCATTACCACCTTTTCCATAAGACACTGCATATATCAATATTCTGCTGAGATTTCATAATGTAATTTTCATACTCCTCTATCATTATATTTTACTTCATCTCTTGTGTGTCTTTAAAATTTGAATTATAATATTTTTAGATGAAAAATTTTCCTTCCATATATTTTCCATGAAATTTTCCTTCTATGTGATAAATTATTTTACGCAAATAGTTTCCATATCATAAGCCACATTGTATATGATTATTCTACCAAAATTTTGTATGGGAAACTATCATATTTTTCTTTTCCATCTACGAACCCATTTTCTTAATCCTTATAGATGTTAATAATATTTATTATATTAGTATATATATGTATAAAATACATCCCAGGTAGTTTATTATTTACTGAAAACATCAATTACCTCCCATTATGATTTTTCATAATAAATATTATGCACCTTCATACTTCAGAATTCATTTCTTGAAAATTTCTCTTTCCTACATGATAAATTATAATTATATATATTAAAATATAAATTCCATGGATTTATACCTATTTGTAAAATATTAGTATTTATTTATATATATATATATATATATGAATCCAATATTCTATTTTCAGGGGATAAAATGTTGTTTTCATCCAGAATTTAAGCACTTATCTAAAATTATTTGGATATGGAACATATTTTTTACACATTTTATTAATGAATGATTTACATTATGATAAATGTGGATCATATTAATTAATAAATATTAATGCTTCACCCTGATATAAATCCAATTAATAGTGTAAATAATTAATCAATAGATATTTCATGTTTACCATACCTTAGTGAATAAGCTTGGTAATTATGATTCATGATGCCATATGGATATACATTGGTGATATATCACTGATGGATATAACATGGTGATATGAATACTTGCTGAATAAATTTGGTGATATAAATCGTTTAGAATATCCCTTGGTGATATGAAACCATTTGGATGGACCATTGGGATATGAGACCATGGAGATATACATTGGTGATATGACACATTGGGGATTGACCATGGTGATATGACACCTTGGGAATAGACCATGCTTATATGACACAATGGGGGTCGCCCATGGTGATATTATTATGAATTCCACAATTTTATGTTGTAAAAACATTTATGTGTTATGGTTATTAATAATTATATTATCTTATTCTAAATATTCATATAATCATGCCTCATTTATATAACAATTTAAATCATGTTAAATGGTTATTTTTCTCACCATGCTAGGCTCTATGATCACACATCTCACTGATATATTTCCCCAAGACATCCGATGTAGTGAGATGAAATAAGGTGTGATTACAATGGATTATCCCAATATAATTGAATAATGATTATGTTTATGATATCCTTATGTAATTCCTGTAACTTGTACCTAACATCCAAGACACTAAACCGAAAATATCTAATGAATTATTAAATGTTGTATATTGAAATTTTATATTTATGTTACTGAATGGAGGGTCACAATTTAATTGATATGATCCTATTATATCTTGAGGGATTTATATTTCTTTGAGTTACATTGTGGGATTAATTATATGGAATAATAGATACACTATTATATAAAATTTAAAGTTTATCTTTCTCCCTATCTGTGATGGTAATTGTTAATACTTCTCTTCTTGAAATCCATTTTTTCGTAGGTTATATTTTCTGATAATATTTTTTTGAGAATAATGCTATAATATTTTTATAGATATACATTATATAATTACATATCTCAGTCAATAATATTTATTTCTTCAATATGGCCGTCTTGCCGACATTTATTCTTTTGTTACCAACTTAAAATAATCATAAAACATTCAATGGGGTATATCCATCTATAATAGATATGACCAAAAAGATAAATATATGTAACTTAGTAAACCATCAGGTGAACCATTAAATCAATCATTGATAGTGGGTAGAATATCATGAAAACAAATTATATGACTATGATCTCCTTATTAATGATTCAAAACATCACTGGGTCTACACCATTAGTACATATGGTTTAGAAAAAAAGAAATATTTTGTTAATTAACACAATATAATTATATGGAAAATGAATCATAAAGGGGATATTATCAAATATTTCATCATAACATGACATTTATTTGACATTATACACTAGAACATAAAATTTTTCATTGACATGACATTATTGATATTTGAATGATACCATTACAAAACATTTAAAACGTTAAATAAATTGAATATTATGAAATATTATTATCTTTAAAGGTAGTAAACTTGTCAATAAATAAGATTTCATTTATCTCCCTTCACATATTACAAATATTCATTTATCCCCATGTCAGTTATGTCTAACCATACACGATTGAAACTTATGATTACTTCTAAAAATTTAATAATGTTCCATCAACAATATCAAATGCATTTTTTCTACATTATTGACATCAAGAATATATATATTGTCCAAAATATTCCATCTCTATAATTTAATGAAAATTTATTTTTTACCAATATGAATTTATATGATTTTTCTAAATTTCATAGGGAAAAAACTTCAATACTTTTTACTTTCATAAACATTTGATAACAAATTTTTGGAGAAAAAAATATTCCTTATTATATATTCCCATTTAATGAAGTCGTATGTGATAAATATTTTTTCATTGGGGTAATTTTTTGGAATTTCTAAAGACATACTATTTGTTGAATGATTCAACCTAATTGAGTGTGATAATTATCAAAAAATGTGATATGAAAATATTAATGTATTTATATAGTGTGAAAATTTACATAAGTAGGAAATCCATTTATCATCGGTTAAAACATGTCTATAAATGTTAATTCATCACTTCATTGAGCATATTACAATGTGACACCTATATCATACATTAATTATAGTTCATCATTTAATGGCACAGTAATGTTTTTTATGGACCTGATTCATAATTATTGTTTCGATTTGTGAGGCACTTATGAGATTTTTTGGGTGATTCATGGTCCTTAAAAAACAATTTTAAGTAATTTGGAAAAAAAATATATTTTATAGAGATCATTACAATTGAATATATCATAATTTTATCATAATATATTCAATAGGTAAGATTATTTTACACTAGTACAACATCATTTAGGAGAGAAATCAAATTTTCAATGATGGTATCACTCTATATACCACCATTATTAAAATTATATAACTTCAATACAATAGAAAATGATTTTTATTTAGAACAACCAGTATATAATGGACTCTAAGAACATATATTTTTATTATCAAATATCATTGGATAATAAAAATGTTATCCAAAATTTTATTTTACAATTATTCCTTATGGTATCCATCATTATGCTCACCTATATTCATATACTATGATCCAAAAATCACTATAACATCCCAATCATTAGGTTCATTTAGTTATTCTATATGATTAGAAATGAATTTATTGCTCTCATATATTCCATTTGAAATAAATTATTGTTCCAACTCTTCTAGATTAATAATTATTTTATAAAACAGGTATACATGAAAAATATATTTTAGAATGGTTGAATATATTACCAATTGTAAAAATGTGTAACTTTTTTAACTCCATCATAATAAAAATTTTTTATATAAATAGTGTCCATAGATTTATGATTAAAATTGTTCATAAAATGATTAATAATATTTATTGTGGACAAAATACACATATTTAATGAATATAATCTTTCTATGTATTGATATGTAAAACACTTATTGAAATTTGAGGGTGTTCATGTTTTTTTAATATTTTTAAATTGACTGAACTATGTTTTGATTGATATATATAATTATTTTTAAATAAATTTTAAAATATTTTTGAAATAATATTTCAATTTGATAACTTATAATGTAAATACCGTCGTGGAAAATTAATTGTAGTCTTTGTTTTTGGGATAATTCAAGTGCAGAATATTTGTAAATTTTATGTATGTTCATAAATTCATTAGATATATGGATCTTTCTCTAAAGATATTCTGAATGTTCTAATATTAATTTCATGTTTTTATTGTTCTAAAAAGTTTCTACTAATGCAACAGATTCACTGATATTTGAGATATTATTAAAAATAAAACAATAAAATGGAGTAATTAATTAATCATATCACATCAATGACTCCCAACAATTGAAACCTGGAATCCAACAAATCATGATATTCATTTAAAAAATGAATTTAACATATCGTATGAATATTAAAACGGTATAATATAGTGGATATATTTTAGAAAATATGATGTCTTGGATATGATCATTGTTTTCATGTTCTCATATATGATTTGTTGACATGTCACTAAAAAAATAATATAAAAATATCATAGTATTAATTTAATCATTGATTACTCGCATTTTTTACAATTTAAATTATGATAATTTCCAATGAAATAAATAATGAATTTGAATTAATTTATATAATGATATATATATAAAGTATTGGCTTCTATGCTATATAAATGTAACAGAATATGTCTACTAATAATTAATTATTTGAAAATAAAATTCATAACACATGATTTGAAATGAAGACCTCAAAATTTTTATGTTTAATAATAAAAATATCGTACAAAAACTATATGTATTTTTTTATAATATTTAAAGAAAAAAATATAAAAATAAATTGTCTAACCTATCTAATCCATTTAATTATGAATTTATATTATATATATATATATATTTATATATTACAAAAATAAAATATATATATATATATAGAAACATACTTAATACTAATACATAGGAAACAAGGAAAATAATAAATATAAAACGTTTGTTAATAAATTATATATTATAAAAAATATTAAAAATTTGAAATATATTCTTCCCTAATTAGAAATAATAAAAATAAATTAAAATAAGTTATATCATATATGGAGAGGAAAATAACAAAATATATAAAGGGAAAATTAGATATAATTAAAAATTATTATATTGTCTTTACGACTACAATACATTCCATCAAGAATAATGAAAACAAAATCAATACCCTAACATATGAAATTACTTTTGAAATATAAAATGATGACATATTTTTTTTATAATTGGTTGAGTTTAATTAAAATTAAATTCAATTTAATATTACCTAAAAAAGATTTCAAAAATTTATTGTGCCTCTTTCTTATCATGATGAATGAGTGTGTGTTTCTGTATTATATTTCTGTAATTTTGTATATATTTTTGATAAATTAACATTTTAAATGTTTGATATATATTAAATTCTAGAATAAAATGAAAATTTTTTAAATGTATATTACGTGACACCAATTAGTCATTATTTTTAATTGATATTAATTTTAAATTCTTTTTTTTCAAAATACAATAATTATATAATGTAAACTTTTAATTTTTATTATATATATATATATAATATTTTAGAAAATTTCATATACATTCATATAAATATATATATTTATAATTTTCTATATTAAATGTATTAGTGAATAAATATGAATAAAAACACCTACAAAATTAAATTATAAAAATAATAAATTAATTTGTATTCGAAATGAATATATTATAAAATTGTAAAAAAGTCACTTATGCTTATTAATAGATAAATTATATTTAATAAATTTATCTAATAAATGGGTGAAATTTAATTAAATTTAGAGTAGATTTAAAATATTTAATAAATGATATTTATAGTTAATAATTTTATATATTTTTTTACAAATAAAAATGAATTCATCTTTAAAAGAATATGACTAAACATATTAATTATGTAAATTTTATTTTATTAAAAAATAATAAAATTTATTCAATTAAAATAATTAAATATTAAAAATGTTTAATATAAAAAAATAATGAACAAAAAAATTATAAAAAATAAATGAAATATACATATAAAAATTAAAAATTAAGAAATAGCTTCTATTAAATATAAATATAAAAAATCTATAAAATTTATTAATTAAAAGCATTATATATTAAATATAAAATATTAATAGGTAAATATTTATTTTTTAATGTAAATAGATTATTGAAAAAATGAAATTGATAAAAATTTGTTATTAATTTACAATAATAATTATTTAGTAAATAATTTTATTTGTTATTAATTTTTAATTAAATTATAAACATTTTTACACTAAAAATATTAAAAATAATATCATTTATAACACATTAATTAATTTTATATAAATTATATTTATTAAATTTATTGACACAAAAACATATATTTAACAATATATATTTCTATATAAAATATGATTATTAAAAAATATTATTTTTTTATTCCAATTTTTTAACAATATTTTATATATTATGTGAAAATGTATAATTATTCATATATATATATCATATCTAGTAATATATATTATTTTTTAATGAATATATGTATATTAAATATTGAAGTGTTTTATAAAGAAATAATTTTATTTGTATATATAACATTCATCTTCAAATTTTATCATTGTTAAAGGCCACCCATTTTCAATGATAAAAAAACTTTGGATAATGTGGTGCCATTGTCTACCCTAAAAAACTGCTAATAAATTGGTGCCAATAACAGAACTAATGAAATTACGGATAAAGGCATGTATTAATCATTTCAAATGAATGTTCTAATAATTACTACTATTATCAAGTGCTTTCAGTTATCTATAATAAATGATATCAATGATTATCGTGTCTTTTATAATATATTTTGGTGAGAATGAAGCTTATTACATCATTGGGATATCATTACCAAATATAGTCTTATAATCTATCATCTATAATATGTCTATCTGGTAAGATTTTGATTAAATTATTTTACCCTTTCCACAAACTCATTAATGAATTCGACACTTTTTTGATTATCTTCAATCTATTCTATTACATCCCCATCCACATTATGAGAATCTCTAATTATTTTAATCGTGTATGTATTTGGTAATAAAACAAACTAAATATGTAAATATATATTTCTCATAAATCATAAAAAAATATCTACGATGATACAATATTTTATTTCCAGAAATAGATATTTTTAATATTTTAGAGAAGAAAATGTGAATTTATATCGGATAATCCTCATCTCACTATGTCTGTTCAATAGAATATAATAATCCTCAGCGATAATTATCTATTACTATAATGCCATAACCCCAAAATTTTTGTGTCAACTCATTAAATCATTACATTATAATAAATTCAATCTTCAGATCCCAAGGTACTAAACATTTTAGTTGTTAGGGAAATAAAAATAAATAAATTACACCAACTATTCATTTGGAAAAAAAATAATGGGAATAAAGGTACAGAATCCTTCAAACACTTTTAATGGGTTCTTCTTTATATCCAATGGAAGGTAAGTAAAAATAATGATGATCTACAATGATTAGTATGGTTAATTACATTGGAAGAAATAATGGATTGATGATAATAAACCACCATGGAATGATGTATTTCTGATAAAAGATGCCATTAAAATAATTTGACAAGGCCTAATCATTAAAGTAAGGTAATAAAATGAAACTCATTTTATATAATTATTAAAATGAGAATAAAAAGAATCCATATATTTTATTATATGAAAATCACTTGGATAATTAAAATAATATCAAAATTATATATGAAGGAAATGATTATTTATTGGATGTCATGTATGAGACACAAGAAAACATGTACCATCCTGACATTTCACTAGACATTTTATAACTTGGGATAGAAACACATTTAATTTGGCCAATTTTTTTTTCTCATGAGAACCTATCAATGAATTGAGGGTTTATATAAATTAAAATCCCCACACATCACTTCTAGTCTAAATAATTCCTAATATCAACTAACAAATTAATAATCAATATAACATATCAAATATCCATATAGAATAAAGAATATTGATTTTTCAACATTTCCCCATATTATAAAATAACAATCAATTTAAACCCCATATGCTATAATCGCGTACGATTTATGAATTCATAATATACAATAACCATGAATGGTGCTAAATAAGGATATATCCATGAAAAATGATTATGTTTATGTGATTTTTTAAAGGGAATCTTAGTAATCACAAAAGAATAATAGATTTCAAGGATAAAATTTACCACTTTCTAACATTCAACCAAAAACCCTTTGGTGAGGTAATTAAAATTGAATCATAAAATAAAATGGACATAAATATTGAAGATATAATATATTAATGTGAGCAGTAGATACAAAATAAAAAAATTATGTGGTTATATGGACATATGAATCATGGAATGAAAAGTTACACAAGAATCCCTAACCTTGTTTGTCCATTTTTTGAAAAATCATCTATGAATGTATATAATGGATTTTAGAAATTTAATAATCTATTATAGAACCATATTAATATTTTTTATACCATATATGATCTTATTATAACACCTCATGACTCATTTTTTGTTATTCATTCATAATTTTCCATATTTCAGGTTTCAATTTCATAGTTTCTCAAGTATAGTTTAACATGTTAGATTTTTTACTATTAATTAAATCATTATTTAATAATATTCACAATTTTGACCATTTTTTCACATCTCAGGTAAATAAAGAATAATACATTTTCAAATTTATTAATATTTTTTAATTAAATATTAATTTTACTTTAATGGGGTTGCTATGTTCGATGGTGGACCTGATACGCAACAAAGGATGTATTTGAAATCTTACATTACACACTAATAATATAATATTATTATTTTAAATTGTAGTTAACACGTAGGCATTTTATTTCTGATAATGAATATAAAAAAACAAAAAAAAGATTATATAGGTTTGTTAAATGTTTTTACATTTATCTAATAAAAGATAATGGAATAAAATATGAAAAGAATTCAATTTTAGGCATGAATATTCTAATATTCACTAAAAGGTCGATTTATCACCTTATGATGGAGAACCCCCATTAAATATAGTTTGGGTAACTTTTATACATTCTATTGGACAGAATAAAATTCTAATTTAGATTCGGGACATCAAAATTTACTTTGTGTACATTTTGTAATTTTCTGATAATGTTAATTTTTTAATGAATTGTGAAAAATGTTTTTTTTTTCAATTCAAAACCATATTTTAATCTAATTTATTTATAGGGATATATTATGTTTTTAATTGGTTTTAATGTGTAATTAAAATATATTTTTACCATTTAATCCAGTGGTGGTCATTGGAAATAATTTTACTTTGAAATTGGACACCAACAAGTGTCAATCTTTTGATAGATATTGTTTCTTAAAAACACACTATTTGTTTTCACAACAGAAATTAATTATAAAATTCATTAATAACATGTAATGGGAAAACGCAATAATTTCTACTTGTAATGGGAAAACACAAACATGTGTGACTTCCTTATTCTTCTGTATTTCTCAGTTATGGTATACCTTTATGGTTTTCATAATGGGCAACCACGATAATTTAATTTTAGGAAGTGCGGACTACCGCCCCCTCAAAGTGATTTGAATCGTTAATGTCATATGTCAGAGGCATAAAGGATGAAGTTAATAATAATATATATGATATTATACAAGAATTAAAATTTACCTCTATAACATATTTTTTAATTCCATTAAATGCGAAATAGAAGTGAATGTAGCATTCATGCGTACGTATGGTTTAACGTCTCCATGAATGGTGAATTTCATTTCTTACCTTAAAATGTTATGTACTATTATAAATACATATTACACTAGATATATATGATATATATGATATCTACATCATGAATATCATTTTTTAGATAATGAATATTTTACCACATGAACAAATTGTAATTATAAGAAATTTATTTTTGACTCAAGTACCAAATATCGATAAAAGGACTGTTATTAACTTAAATGATTACATAATGTTCATAACATGGTAATTAGTGATATAAAAGGGATAATTAAATTGAAAAAGGTTCTTAATATAGTTGAAATTATCTTTAGTTTATTATTCAAGAGATTAAAAAATGTTCGAGTCAAGTCAGACATGAGGTAAGGGACTTCGTCTCAATTTCCTTTCATTGAGGCATATTTTGTTTTAATACAAGAATTTTTTTATACATTGTATAAACAACTTTTACTTTTCATTTCATTCAAAGGAAATATTTTTCTATGAAACATTTTACTAAATAAAAAAAATTAATGATTCTTTTAATGTACGTAGTGACAACGACCTTTCTGCCGCCGTGAGTATTACATGAACATTGGATTCCTTAACAAGCCACCATGTTTTTAAAAGGAAAGTAAATACCATATACTCTATTATGTATTTTGGTTTAGAAAGTGGTATTGATTATGGATTTGTTCAGTCGAGATATTTAAGTGATATATTGTGATTCAAATGTGGAAATTTTTTCTTCCCTTTATATCTTTTGTATGTGTCATGATTTTATGATGGTACATGGAAATTTGATGGGTGGTTACGTGATAAAACATATGACGGGTTGTGCCATGATAAACCTGGTTGGGTGGTTACAGTATAACCTCCAATGCATTGGGTATGGAAGTCATCTGTATGGCTATTCCATTTAGTGACATGTGTGGAAGTCGACCATATGTTTATTCAATTTAAGTATGGTTATGTTACAAGTTACCTTTATATGATATTTGTTATTTATATGGGTTTTAAGGTGATATTTTGGTTACAAAAGGGTAAGAAATGATATTTTATTCAGTGAAGAGTATTTACTACTTCATATAGGTTAAAATTATTACTTATGATTATGTATTCATTGTTTACATGTTGTTTTGAAAAACTAACTTTTTCTTTCTTTGTGTATCCCTTACTAAGATTTTTATTCCCATCCCATGTTTTTGTAATCTTTTTCACAGGACATAAGGTGGAATAGGGTCAAGGATAGGATCAAGGAATGTTATGTTGTCTAAAACATGGAACTGGACAGGGAATATCTTTTTTATGAGTTTTTATTTTATGAAAATTATGGAAACTGAGTAGAAGATTTTACTTTGTAACTTTTGAGATGTAATAGTTATGTCCTAATTCTCTAAAACAGTAAACCTGAAAAGATCCTCAATGTGAATTATTCATTTAATTAAAGATTAAGTAATGTTTTAAGGCTGGGTCCTTACAGTTGGTTTCAAAGGTCGGTTTAGATAACTTTATGAGTTAGAATATTGTTAATTTCAAGTCCATAAATTAATTTATGGTATGATTGAAATAATATAGAATTTAAAGATTACCGTATTTCTTCGCCTAAGATATTTTTACGTTCTGAATGGTTTTCTGTAGAAGAAACATGGAAGGTATGATGGGATTACATCAAGAGGAAAACAACCTTCCAAATCAAAAACCTGAGACGATAGGAATCAGAACTGAACAATTTGTTTTAGTGATGGAACAGTTTAATCAGACTATAAATGGTGGTGGTATCCATACACAAGATCATCTAGATCAGCCACAGAGGAACATGTCATTAGTGGAGCACGTTATGAGGAAACATCCCCCATCATTTAGAGGATCATCTGACTCTGTGCTAGAATAATGTTGGATTAAAGAACTGGAGAAGATTTTTGATTTCATGGGGTGTTCCGAACATTAAAAGGTTAGCCTCATTGTTTACCATTTTGAAGATGAAGCTGGTCAGTGGTGGATGATAGTGAAGAATATCAGGGATAGTGAGGAGATTGATTATCATGACTGGGATGAAGTCACATGTCTGTTTCTTGAGAAATTTTTTCCTAAGGTGTTTCGTCGTAGGATGGAAAAACAATTACTAGAATTAAAGAAGTAGGATGACTCAGTGGCTTCTAATGAAGAAAATTTCACTCGACTGGCAAGGTATGCTCCAAATTTTATACAAGATCTTGATAGTAAAATGAACCTTTTTTTACTCAGGGTTAAAGCCAATGTATCGAAGGGATTTAGCTTCTCACGAGTTCAAAAGTTATGAAAAACTTGCTTGATGTTTGGAGAAGGCGGAAATGGGTTTTGTTGATGATCAGGTGTTCTTTGACAAACAACAGAATAAGAGGTCTAGTTGTCAGGAAAAAGGAACGAATTCATCAAAGATTCCTGGAGTTAAGAAAACCAAATATCAATCCTATGAGAAGTGTGGTAAAATGCATCCTGGAGATTGTTTATCCAACTCTGTAATGTTATTCCGGTGTGGAAAATCGGGTCATATTGCTCGTATCTGTAAGGAAGATAATCAAGCAGGAAATGCAATGCCAGTGGTAAGATGTTTTATGTTTAATGAAATGGGACATTATGCAAATGAGTTTCTAGCAAAGAACTAAACTGAGAGAAAACAACCAGACTACAAGCAGAAAGCGGTGGTGAAATCCTTTGCAAATACTTCAGCAGATGATGGGCCATCAAATAATGTAGTATCAGGTACACTTTTTATTTTTTATGATTATGCCAAAGTGTTGTTTGATTCAGGGTCTGCACATTTCTTCATTTTTGCAATTTTTTCTAGTAAAATGGGAATTCCATGTCATGATATGAATCCTGAACATATGGAAAAAAACACCCGGAGTAAATGTTGAGACGAAAAGAAATCATGAGAACCTTTTTGTCCTTGTGTGCGGAAAGAATCTACCTGCAATCCTAATTGTTTTTCCTTAGTAGTGTTTTATGTTATTTTGGGCATGGATTGGATTTCTGATTATCATGGTATGATTGACTGTAGAGCTAAAGATGTTTCTTTTCAAAAATATTTTCCGTTTGTGTACAAGAATGAACCCTTACATTTGATAACATATCAGTATGCTGAGAAACTAGTAAAATATCGAAATGAATGTTACATTGCACATATTGTAAAAACAATGGAACTGTTCAAATTAATGATGTCCAAGTGGTAAATGAGTATCATGATGTTTGTCTTGATGATTTTTCTGGTATTATACCTGATCGTGAAGTTGAATTTACAACTGACTTAGTTCTTGATTCTATGTCAATTTCAAAACCCCCTTATCTAATGTCTCAATTTGAACTTTTAGAGTTATAGAAGTAATTACATGAGTTATTAGACAAAGGTTTCATTCAACCTACCACATCACCATGGGGTTCTCCTATCTTTTTTGTTAAAAAGAATTATGGTTCAATGAGACATTGCATTGATTATATAGAATTGAATAACATCGCTTTTAAGAACTAGTATACTTTTCCTTATATCGATGATTTGTTTGATCAGCTCTAGAGAGCTTAGTATTTTGCGATGATTGACTTGAGGATGGTTTACCATCAGTTGAAATTAAATGAATCAGACGTTCCAAATATCTCCTTTATTACTACATATGACCATTATGAATTTTTAGATATGCCTTTTGGGTTATCCAATGCACCTTCTGTATTCGTGTTTCTAATAAATATAATTTTTCGTGAGTTTTTGGATAAGTTTGTGTTTGCCTTCATTGATTATATTTTTTTCCCAAAAATAATGTGGATCATGAAATTCATTTATGGGTTGCCTTGAAAACCTTAAAAGGAAGGAAACTGTATGGAAAATTCAGCAAGTATGAGTTTTGGTTACAAAAAATGTATTTCCCTAGGCACTTGTTTCAAAAAAGGGAATAACTATTGATCCTGATAAATCAAAAGTTGTTGAAGAATGGCCAAGACCCACAAATATAACTGAGATCCGTAGTTTTCATGGTTTTTCTGGTTATTACTAGCAGTTTGTTGAAAAATTTTCACAGTTATCTACTCCAATGACTATGTTTACTTGAAAAGGTGTTAAGTTCATTTGGATAAAAGAATGTGATGATTGTTTTCAAGAATTGAAAAGAATATTGGTGAATGATCCATTTTTTCACTGCCTTCCAGAAATGGTGAGTTTTTTATTTACAGTGATGCTTCATCTAATGGACATGGTCGTGTCCTTTTGTAGAATGATCATGTAATTTTTTATGCATCAAGTAAGTTGAAAACTCATGAGTTCAATTACCCTACCCATGATTTGGAATTAATTGATACTGTTTTTGATTTAAAAATTTTGAGGCATCATTTCTATGGAGTAATGTATGAAATATATATTGATCATAGATGATTAAATTATATATTAACTTTGAAATAATTGAACATTACATAGAGGAGATGGCTGGAATTAATAAAGGATTATGATTTTACAATTCCTTACCATCCGGGAAAATCAAATAAAGTGTCTGATTCATTGAGTTGAAAAAATTAATGCTTCATTAACCAAGATACGTTTGGAACGAGGTCCTTTGGTTTTTTGGTTTGATGAACTTTGGAATAGAAGTTGTCGGTGTAAGAAGTTCTTCTATTTTGATTCAGTGGTCCGTGAGATCATCTCTTTCAGACAGAATTAAGCAAGCGCATAAGAAAGATAGTGAGTTGCAAAAAAAGGTAGATCTGGTTTAGAAGGGTATGTTTCCTAAGTTAAACATTGATAATGATTGTTTTTTGAGGTTTGGGAAGAGATTATGTGTGCCTTTTGATTCACAACTGAAGAATGAGTTGTTATGTGAGGCTCATAATTTCCCGTTTTTAGTTCATCCTAGAATTATTATGATATATAGAGATCTGTGGGAGTATAACTGGTTGGATGGAATGAAAAGATATATTGCTAATTTTACTGTTATGTGTTTGACTTATCATTTGGTTAAAGAATAGCGGTAGTTACAGAAAGGGATTCATCTGTCTTTACCGATGCCAGAGTGGAAGTGGGAAAATATTTACATGGACTTCGTTGTGGGATTACCAAATACATCTCGATTTAATAATGTAATCTGGTTTATTGTTGATAGAATGATTAATCTGCTCATTTATTTCCTATTCGAGATACTTTCACTCTAGATCAACTATCTCGGTTTTTTGTTAAAGAGATAGTCAAGTTACATGGAGTTCCCCTGTCAATTGTATCTGATCGTGATCCCAGGTTTACTTATATATTTTGGAATGGACTTTAGAAGTCGTTGGGTAGTGAATTAAATTTTAGTATAACTTTTCATCTGAAATTAGATGGGTAGTCAGAATAAAAAATTCAGACCATGGAGGATATTTTATGTGCTTGCACGATGGATTACCGAGGAAGTTGGGACCAACATCTTTTTTGGGATGAATTTTCTTATAATTATAGTTTTATTTCTAGTATATAGATGGCTCTGTTTGAGGCATTATATGGAAAATGGTGTCGAACTCCATATTTTTGGGATGGATTTGGGGAAAGGATGCTGATGGGACCAAAATTTGTAGAAGAGATGGAAAAAAGGATTAGTTGATTCAGAATCACATGAGAACAGATCAGAGTAGGAAAAAAATTTGTGCAGATAACCTGAGGAAAGATCTGTCTTTCGAGGTAGGTGATCATGTTTTTCTCAACGTTTCTCAATGGAAAAGTGTGATGCATTTTGGTAATAAGGGAAAGTTGAGTGCAAGTTTCATTGGACCTTATGAAATCCTATTGAATGTTGGATCAGTTGCGTACACAGTGGATTTACCTCCATTTTTATCCCAGGTACACAATTTTTTTCATGTTTCAATGTTGATAAAGTACCAGATCCATCTCATTTTTTGGGCCCAGACATAGTTCAGTTGGAAGTGAATCTCTCTTTTGAGGAACAACTGGTCCAGATTATTGACCCTAGAGAGAAAGTGTTATGGAATAAGGTAATTCATCATGTGAAGGTTTTGTGGAAAACCCATATGGTTAAGGAGGCAACATGGGAATCTGAAAATGCTATGAGGGATAAATACCCCCATTTATTTGACAAGTGAATAAAATTTCAAGGACGCAATTCCAAAAAGTGGGGAAAGATGTAACATCCTAGGTAAATAAATAATAAGACATTTTTATATTTAGTAATATTTGTGAATTAAATTTTAATTTTACTTTAATGGTGCTTCTATTTTTGATGGCGTACCTGATATGCAACAACAGATTTATTTGAAATCTTACACTACACATTAAAAATATAATAATATTAAATTAAATGGTAGAAAACACATAGTAGTTTTATTGGAAAGAATAAATAGAAATAACTAAATATGATTATATATGTTTGTTAACTGTTTTTACATTTATCCAGTAACATAATAATGCTTAAAATAAGATAAAAATTCAATTTTAGGCATAAATACTCTAATATTAACTAAATGGTCGATTTATCGCCTTTTGATGGAGACCCCACTTTAAATATAGTTTTGGTAACCCTTATAGGTTTTATTGGGTCAAATAAAATTCTTCATTAGAATCGGGACATCAAAATTTACTTTGTGTAAATTTTTGGTATTTCTCCAATAATGTTTATTTTTTAATGAATAGTGAAAAATGTTGTCTTTTAATTCAAAATCCCCTTTTAACATAATTTATTTATATGGTTTTATTATCTTCTTAATTGTAATTAATGTTTAATTAGAATATATTTTTACCATTTAATCCAATTCTATCAATTGTAATTTATTTCACTTTGAAATTGGATATAAACAAATGTTAATCTTTTGATAGATATTGTTTCTTAAAAACACGCTATTTGTTTTGACAACGGGAATTAATTATAAAATTAATTAATGAAACTACTATGTTTTTAATTTTTTAAATTAGACATCATATTTGAATTTGGAATATCAAATATATCTTAGGGTGAATTTTTGTTATTTTTCGGAAAAACATCAATTTTTATGAATAGTGAAACCACTAAGTGGTAGTTAAAAAAAAGTGATTTTTCATTTAAATGAAATTTTACCACATCTGAGAATTGAATTTCATAAATCCGACATACATGGTTGTTATTAGTATGTAAAATTTGGTATAATAGGATAAAAATAATTTTCAAAAAATAGTAACTTTTGACTTTTATTACCTATGGTTAAAGGTAATTAGTGTAATTTAAGGTAAAAATAATGTTATAATAATATGAAATTACATTTACACATGATATACCCTTATTGGATGAGTCATGGCCAACCAAGACAAACCATGGGTGAATTTTGGGACCCCAGGGAGCCACATTTGTATGATAATGACATTAATACCTTTTTATTTAAAGTAAAAATAAAAATGTCACAAACATTTATTTTTTTACTAAAAAAAATTTTACAAGGGGTTATATAATTGATATATTTGACTATAAATATTCATTATATATCTATAAATATTTCCTACATCATGGTAATTATTTTATAATTTTTAGACATCAAATAAATAAAATCATTTATGACACAACGATGCTGCGATGTTTACGTCATTATTGAATACTTTAAATAAATAAGAAGATAATGTTTAAAAAAATATCCAAACCTTGTCCAATTATTATTGGATTATTTTATTTCGAACATGGGAAACCATAAATTTGTCTTTAATTATTTTTTTTCCTCTAGAAACCTAAAATCATTGTATAATAAAATAATATTTCCAAGCATTCCAAGAGGGCGCCTCCTCTCCTTTAAAAAAGACCTCAATTCCTACCCATTTCTCACACTTCTCAAGCCTTTTGGCTAGTCAAAAATCTACTCAAATAAGCTCCCAATATCCCTATCTTCCTCATAGAATCCCAACCTCCGGTAGAAACCACTTCAGGGAACCCTTTTGGTTCAAACCAAGGGAAGTTACCCAATTTAAAGGTAATGTCTTTTCCTAGGTTCTATTGTTTTATTTTTATTCTCCAACCTTCTAAAATCTTTTTATTACTTTATTTTGTAACAACAACAGTATATTAAATATACTAGGATGCTGGTATGAGAAGTATTTGAGCTACACTTAAACAAACTTCTATCTAATGGGTGAAGAACATACTATTTATGTGGACGGCGAACTACTGCCTCACGAAATGATGATTGTTCAATTATCTCTTACCACATATCATGGTGGACATTAACGTATCAATTTATTTATACATGATATATATTATGTATATATTTTCCTTATGCATCTGTATTTCTCATTTATTTTATACCTTTATTGTTTCCATAATGGGTAAACGTGATAATATCATTTTAGGAAGTGCGGACTACAGCCCCCTCAAAGTAATTTGAATCGTTATTGTCACATGTGGGACATATAAAGTATTGAGTTAATAATATTATATATGATATTATACTGGAATTATAATATACCTTTATATAATAATGTTTTCATTCCAAAAAATTCAAAATAGAAGTGAAAGTTGCGTTCATGCGTACGTACGGTTTACCATCTCCATGAATAGTACATTTCATTTCATACCTTCAAATGTTATGTAATGTTATAAATACATATTATACTGGATATATATTATATATATGATTTCTAAATCATTAATATAATTATTTATATAACGGATACTTTACTACATGAACAACTTGAAATTATAAGAAGTTTATTTTTGACTGAAGTTCCAAATATCGACAAAATGATCGTTATTAACATAAATGATTACATAATGTTCATAACCTGGTAATAAGTGATATAAAAGGGCTAATGAACATGAAAAAGGTTTTTAAGGAGGTATAAAATAACTTTATTTAATTATTCAGGATATTAAATAATTATCGACTCAAGTCAGACCCAAGGTAAGGGACTTCGTCTCAATCTCCTTTCATTGAGGCATACGTTGTCTTAATACCAATGTCATTTTATACATTGTATAAAAACCTTTGACATTTAATTTCATTCAAATGGAATATTTTTCTACAAATCCTGTTAATAAATGACAAAAATTAATGTTTATTTTAACGTACGCGGAGACAAAGACCTTCCGCCACCGCGAGTATTACTTGATCTTTGGATTCCTGAATAGGTCGTAATGTTTTTAAAAGGAAAATTAATACCATATACTCTATTATATATTTTGGTATTGAAAGTGGTTTTGATAATGGATTTGTTATGTAAATATATTTAAGTTATATCTTATGATTTAATTGTGGAAATTTTTTGTTTCCTTTAATTTTTGTATTTGTTATGATTTAATGATGGTACTTGGACATTTGACGGGTGGTTATGTGATAAACCATATAACGGGTGGTGCTGTGTTAAACCAGGACGAGTGGTTACGATATAACCTCCAATGCATTGGGAATGGAAGTCATCTATATGGGTATTCCATTTAGTTACATGTGTGGAAGTCGACTGTATGGTTATTCTATTTAAGTATGATTATGTTCCAAGTTACAGTTATATGTTATGTGTTCTTTATATGGGTTTTATGGTGATCTTTTTGTCGCAAAATGTAAGAAATGATATATTATTCATTGAAGAGTAGTTACTACTTCATATAGTTTAAAAGTATTACTTATTATTATGTATTCATGGTTGACTTGTTGTTTTGAAAAACTATAAGTTTCTTTCTTTGTGTGTTCCTTACTGAGCCTTTTATGCTCATCCCATTTTTTGACATGTTTTTCACAGGACATAAGGTGGAATAGGGTCAAGGATGGGATCATGAAATGTCATGTTGTCTAAAACATTGAACCAGACATGACCCGTTATTTAAGAATTTTTATATTATAAAAAATGGAAATTGAGTAGAAGTGTCTACTTTGTAACTTTTAAGATGTAATAGTTATGGCCTAATTCTTTAAAACACTAAACCTGAAATGATCATCAATGATAATTATACATTTTATTCAGATTAAGTAATGTTTTAAGGCTTGTTCCTTACAATTTTTTAAATAAAATATATATCCATTATGTTTTTATTTATAATAATTCATTACATTTGGAGATAAAAATGAAACTCACTATTCATGGAGACATTACGTCATACGTACGCGTCAACACTAAATCCAATTCATTTTAATAATAAAATAATTAAAATTAAATGGTAAATTTGAATATTATAATTATTTTATCATATTAATTTCATATATTTCATATATTTCTATTAAAAAATCCATAATAAATTCCATATACGAGTGAACGAATCACACCGCTTTGATGAAGCACTATCCACATATCCACAAACGATGTTATTGTATTCCCACAAAGGATGTGAATTAAGGTATTAGTAATTTAAAAACTCAAGAATTATTAAAAGAACATAAATATAATATGTATCATATAAATATAGATTTTCCATCATAAATCCTACCAATAATGGTGTTAATGGAAAAATGAACAATCATCATTTCGTCAGTAAGTAGTATGTCATCAACATGGAAGGGATATTCATTTACAAAAAGATGTAACTGTTTATATGCTTAGGTTGAACACGTAGAATTATAAAATTTCACTATACTTAGGATACAATGGTTATTATATAATAATGTAATAATAATATTTTTTATGTTGAAGAAGGAATAAAAGACCTGAATGAGGGATGTTACATCTTATTTGGGTAACTCATTTTGTTTTTCATCAAAGGGATCACTTGGATGGACTTATTCCCAAAAGTGGGATTCTAGGAACTGTTAAGGATAGTTGGGAGATTAATATATTATAGTATGGTAAGGAAAATTTTATTGAGATGTGTGAATTGGGTCTATGGGTGAGTAATGTTTTATAGTGTGAGAGGAGTGACATTCATGACAGTTTATTAAATGGGAATTCCAACAAAGTTAATACCATGTCAAATGGATATAATAACGAATTTTTTTTGGAAAAAGAGAGTTAGATTCTAAATTTGAAATGAAAATTTATTTTTTACATAAATCTAGATAATTTTGTCTTTTGATTTTTCTTAAGTCTCTTATTAAGCTTAAATTTACCTTAATCATTATTATTAATTTTATTCACAAATACTACTGTTTTTTTAGAAACTATGTTTGGTGTATTTTAAAATATAAACTATTCTCATTCTAAAAATTTTATCCATTTTTTAAAATTCCAATTACATAATTGGATGAAATTAAATTAAATTTGATCCCATGGATGGGATGAAAAATCATGTTTTAATATAAAAATGTTCAAATGTTTTATATGATTTTATATCCAATATTAAATTGAAAAGGATTTAAATGGAATAATTTTTTTATATTTGTATATTTCTTTTAATGATAACATAAAAAAAAGTTTAAACATTAATTAAATTTATAAATAAAATATATGAAAAATATTTTTTGAATAATAATTCATTTTTCATCATTATTCATTAACAAATGAATCATCACAGAAAGACAAAAAAATAACAAGAAGATAATTTTTATGTCAATATTTCATAAATTATGTTTATTTTTTCATATAAAAAATTATCATATTTCCTAAATGTTGATTTAAAATATGAACTCTATTTAAATGTGGTAAAACTGTCATTATAAAAATATAGCTTATTATGTATAATATTATGTTCGTTCTCATATTATGATTATCAAATAAATAAGATGAAAGTAAAAATTATTTTATTTAATATTATATATATATCACTAATATCAATCACTACTAGTAATTAATTTAATATATATAAAATTCATTTGTAGTATAAAAATATATATTTTTTTAAAAATCATTAACTTTATATACATTATATTTTCATTTCTAGATTCTTTTTAAACCATGAATCTATATTATATACTTTTGGACCTTATTTTTTTCAAATTTATTTATTTTTATTCTTAAATTATTATTATTTTTATAGTGTATATATTAATATATTAAATAATATGGATTTATTTGTATATTATTGTTTGGTAAAACTTAGTATTCCATGTAACACAAGATAATGAAGAATGTATTGGTTGATTGTAACACAAGAAAACATAGAATTGAATTTATTATAATCTATATAATAAATTTAATTTATTAAAAACAATTGTTATATTTTAATTTCAAGGGATATTATAATCTCTAATGGAGTTATTGTTGTGCTTTATACACGTTTCCGAATTAAATTTTCATATATTTGAATTTATTGTTGTTACATTCTCACATCTATTATGAAATTGCATCTTGGATTTTAAATGTGATCTCAATAACTATGTAATTAATATTAGAAAATAATATTGTTGAAAATACAATATAAGAAATAGTGTTACAAATAAATCTTTTTATTAAGAGATACAATTATATAGAAAGGCCAACACTAAAAAAGAATTTCAAATTTTTTAAAATTAATGAATAATTTTACAGTTATTTAGAATATAAAATTCATGTTTTGATGGATTGTTAAATAGATAATATTCATGAAAATTATGTTGACAAAAAATCCATCAAGTAGAAGTTTGTAAAATGATCAATGATAGCATAAAAACTGATTATAATATGAAAAAAAAATTTGTTCACAATCCATTTTTCCAGAGTTGGTGAAATATTTCACTCCCTATGCATATAAGTAAATAAAAATATTAATTTCATAACAAAGACATATTATTTAATTGTTCCTTGAACTATTTCTACCACATTTCATAAAATTGATTTCATCACATGGTGATGTAATATTTTTACCTCTTAATATTTTTCCAATGATCAACTTAAACAATTTCTTAAATGGTTAAGTATCTAATATATTATGATCCATCATTTTATATTTAATGTCACTAAATACTTTAAATAAACTAATCAATATATATCCTCATCTTAAATTGTCTCTTTAATCATTATATACTAAACATGTGAACAAACTCATCCTATATTATCTTCTATCATTCTAATTATATTAATTACCAAAATATTTTTTTCGAAAAATGAATCATTGATTAATGCATTAGTATAACACATGTTATTGGTTATATTCCATAAATACAGATGTGTATTGAACTCTTTCAATGATTCTATAAACCACATTTAAAAAGGTAATTAATCATTTCAAGGTAGAAATCATTCATCCAAATACATTATTTATATATCCAAAAAACATTGTTACAACATTTGGAATATTTTAAGGATTATTTCTTTCTTAAAATAATTCCAAAACATTTATCATGATAATGAATCTCTTTTTTTGGTACCATCTAGCATATGATCTGAATTCATTAATGAAAAAATATTTAAGATCAATCCTTATGTATTTAATAATTAATATAATGGGAAAATAAACAGTGAAATTATTTTACAACATATTTCCTAGATAAAAATATTGAATAAATTACTAATTTGACTTTGGTTGTCTCAATAAAATATGATTAACCTTGACCCATTTCCTTTTTTGGAGGTACATTCCATTAATGATAAGAGAATTAATTGGAATAGTTCTCCATATACATGTAAATATAACAATAAATAGAGGAATTTTCCATAATCCCTTTTCATTATATTTCATAGTGAACATTTTCCCTAAACATATAAAAAAACTCCCAATATATTCTGAAATTTTCCAAGGTGATTAATTTTCTAGTGATCACATGTGTAAAAATAGTTTTTTCCCATCATCCTATGATATGTTTTAATTATATTACTTTATATTAATCTCTTTATTCCCATTGAATCCATATGATCAAGAGAATTATTTATCTATATTGATAACACATAAATATATTTTAATATATGGTGAATATTTTTTATACATCAGTGCCCTTCAGAGCCGTGGATTATTTCCATCAAATAAATTGTCAATCTTTCACTTAGTGTTTTGTATGAAATCTGTAGAAGTACATGATAACCATGTAAAGGTATATTCATATGCCACAATACTATTTTACACTTTATTAATCATTGGAAATAGAAATTCATCAAATTTTTTCATGTGGAACTATTTTTTGATGAATTTCTCCTTAAAAGTTATTAGTTTTAGTATATCTATTTCCATATCTTCGAATGAATTCATGATTAATGATAACCATTAATTTTCATTTCAATTTAATAAATACATAAAAAGTGATTCTTTTTACTTTTCACCATAACCCAATGACAAAAATTATTTCATTTCAATGTCTTAATCCAATGATTATCCAACACTGGGATAGTTGTCCCATTAAATGATGAGGGAATCTATTGCATAAAGAGATTTGACATCGTAGAATCTCATTATTAAAAACATTGCTCCATCTCAGAAAGGTAATGAATTTTTATGTAATTGTTCTTCTATAATATATCCAGTACATGCTTTGATGCAATACGAGCTATATCATATTTCTCATTAGGCAATCCTCTACAATTTTCATGTGTATTGAAGTAATATTCCTTTTAGGATGTTTTTATAAACAATGGAACAGACTATATTATTTGACAAAATTATAAATATATTTATGAATTTTAATATGGCCAAAATATCTAATGAAATTGAGATCTTTTTGCATATGTGATATCACAATCATAAATATTGATTTTTTTGTGATAAGATTAATTAAAAATACTTGACAATAATTTTTAAATAAAATGTGATTTATCCAAAACATTCCTCTTGGGAGTGTCAAAATAGGTGAAATATAAGGGCTATGTTATTCTTCTAGTTTATCCTCAAGTCAAGTATGACACAACTTCTTAGTGTTTTTACCCATAGGTACATTTGTGATAGAACCAAATCAACTTTTAGTATCCATATAGGGATGTATTTTTAGGCATACCCACATAATCTCCACCATACCAATGAATAATATTTCATTCTATACATATTATCTAATTCAATATTATGTCATGTACTCAAATCTATGTTTACTATATCTAGTTTCCATGGATGCAACTAAAATAACTATTTTACCAACTATAATATCCCAACGCTATAATCCTAGAGCCGATAAATTACTTCATTTTGTTTGCATAGATAAAATATCCAAATCCAAATTGTCTGAATCGTTTAGAAGTTTTGGAATACGAAATTACATACATGATACCAATAAGATAATAGAAAATATGAAAAAAAAGATCAGAATCCTTGAACATCATTCAAAGGATTCTTGTTCATAACATGGGAAAATGAGATGAAAATAAGGGTAACATAAAACACGTTGTAAGGGTAAGATGAGGGAATAAATAATTAATGATTGAGAATAAATCAACATGGAAAGGTAAATAATTGTTAACACATTCCATTCAAATAACTATATAAGGAATAATCAACATGGGAAGGTATTAAAATGAAATACTTGTCATTTAATCAATACAATGAGAATAAAATGTCTGTATATATATTATCATATAATTATATCAATGATAAACACAATAATAACATAAATACCCCTTAATTAAATTTTTAATTATTGGTTGTCATGTATGAGGCACATGTAAGCCTTTTCCTTCAAGACTTCTCACATCATGATTTAAAAATACGGATGAAACCCTATTTCATTTGGGCAAATTATTTGTATCATGAGAATCTATTGACTCATAGAAGAGTGTTATAATGTTTGGGGCCCATCCATCACTACTTGAATAGTAGATTACTTAATTTGTGTCATCGATTAATAAACAATATTCTATATCAAATTTATTTATCGAATAATGAATATGAATTTATCAATATGTTCACAGATAATAAAATGACTATAAAATTAATAAATTGTTGAAATATGTTATATGGTTTATGAAATAACAATATCGTTCACTAATTAATGTGTATATTTGATGAAATATCAAAAATAAAAATTATTACAATAAAATGATTGTTTCAAGAGAAAGAAAAAAATCATAAAAGAAAGCTATATTCGAAGGATAAATTTTACCACAAGGTAATTTTCAGTCTAAATATCATGGGTGATGTTATTAAAAGAGAAAAATGAATTTAAATGATTATAAAATAATTATTGTTATAATATGTAAATATGTCAAGTATATATAGGGCAGAAAATATATAAGTGGTGGAAATTATATATGTCCCATGGAATGTAATGTGAGACCAGAATCACATACCTTTTGTTTCATTGTCAATGAACACTTGTTATACTCCATTATAATAGATTTAATAATACTAATAACTTATTATAGAACTATATTAAGAGTTATGATATAATATATGATTTTATTAAAATATCCTATTACCCGTTTGTTAGTAATAATTTAACATTTTCAATATTTCATGTCTTAAAGGCATAGTTTCTCAATTATGTTTTTAATTGTAGCATGTCTTTAATATTTGTAATAAAAATATTTAAACATATAAAAAATTTATAAAATGATTAAAAATTAATATATATATATATATATATACAAAATATTTATTCAATCATAATAGTCAATAATATTTTGATATAAGAAATAAATAATGATGAAGTTAGGTCGTACATACTAACAATCAACACTTCCATTTCTTTTTAATTTTAAAATATTTAAAATTAATGGATTTATATGTATATTATAGTTTAAAAATCATATTAACGTCATAAATTTCAAATATTTTTATAAAAAAACATAATAAATTCCATTTATAGCGTGAAAATACATATCTTGGAGGAGACGATAATCCAAAAGTCCACAAATGATGTCACAATATTCCCAAAAATAGAGTGCATTAAAGAATGTGTTATATAAAAATTCAATAATTATAAACTACATAAGTATCATAAATATCATATTACAATAGTTTTTCTATCATAATAACCACCATTAGAGGTTGTAATGGAAAACGAACATTCATCATTTCTTGAGGTAGTAGTCCACCGCATGCACGAATAGTATGTTTGTTACCCATTAAAATTGTTTGAGTATAATTATAGGTAGAAAAATATAAAAAACATCACATTATATTGATTAATCTATGGATATTTTATATGAATTAAATTAGAGTATTTAAGGATCCAAGAAAGTAACAAAAACAATAGAGCATGATGAGGGATGTTAACTCTTATTTTTGAAACTCTTTTTTGTTTTCACAAAATGGAATAAATGGATGGAATTATTACTAAAGTATTTATTCTAATATTAGTGGAATGTTTTTGGGAGATTATTTAATAATATTTCGGTACAGTAAAAGGGCTTGATAGGTGTGAATGGGGGGGGGGGGTGAGTGACTTTTTATAGTGAGGGTGGAGTGGGATTCTTCTAATGTTTATAATAGGTAATTCCACCAATGTTAATCCCATATAATTTCCCTCCCATAATGAAAACAATTATATATAAATATGAATATGATATAAATATGTCCATCCGATGGATTTTGGAGATGTATCTAGGTCATTTTGGCTCATATTTTTAGTGATTATTCCCTTGTAAATTTTACATGGGCCATAATAATTATAATTAATATTAATCAAAATCACTATTATAGTTGTTAAAAAACATTATTAACTTGGTTATAAATTATAAATTATTATTATTCATATTAAGGAAGCCTTTTTATGAAATTAAAATTATAGAAGTGGTACAAATAAATTTAAAATTAATGCCATTGAAGGGATGAGAACGCGGTTTTTAAAGTAAAACCTTTCAAATGTTTGTTATTTTATTAAATAAAATTTCAAAGTGTAATGAATACCAATAAAATAAATTTATTCAATTTATTTATATCTGATATAATTATACATCGAAATCAATTATAATAAAAATTTCACATTATATGTTAATTAGTTGAAAAAAAGTTTAGAAATAAAATTCAATATGTTTCACCTTTAATCAGAAAATTAAACATGAGTAAAAAGTTAAAAAAATCACCATAAGATAATTATTATGTTTGTATTTAAAGAATTGTATTTATTTTAACATGTAAAATTTATAAGTATTCTAAAAATTATACTTAATGAATTTCCTACAATAAAAGGTGAAAAAACAACCATTAAAAATATATCTTTTTTGCATAATATTATGTTCGCTCTTATTTTATGTATATAGAATATATTGGATAAATGTAAAGAATATTTTACTGAATATATAATTTATATATTTAATTAATCTAATTAAATTTAGTTATTTAAATAATTTATTAAAAATTAGTTGGAGTATAAAAAAATTTATAAGATTAACCAATTAATATTTATTATAATTTCATTTCAATGTAATTTTTAACCAATGAATTCATATTATACTTTTTAGACCATATATGTGCATAATTTAGTAATTTTTATTAAAAACCAATAAATATTTTGATAGGTAATATATTAAAATAGTAAATTAAAATGTTTTATTAATATATTATTATTTGGTAAAACTATGTATTTTTTGAAACGTATGAAATCAAAGAAATTATTTGTTGTGTGTAACACAAGATATGTAACTATTTAATTCCTTGAAATATATAACATATATAGAATTTATTTTAAAAAATTATATTCTAATGTCTCAGGATAATATTATCCCTTCCGTGCTTGTTTTTGGTGTTATACATGTTATCAAATACAATATTATTACAATATAATTTAGTGGTGTTATAATTACTCCCCCAATAACTCAATTAAAAAAACATATTAAATATTTTCACATTAAATTAATATTACTATTCAATTAATAATACTTTTAACAATTCAACTAAAATACATCTTCAAAATACCAATTCATCCATATATTGGGTTTTTGATATCAAAAGGAGTTGAATCCTATTTTTAGATTTAATATATAAATACCCATGCATGTCTTATTGATTAAAAAAACTATGTTGTTCCACCATGGATCCTAATTCAAACACCTTCTTAGAATATGACCATTATCTAGTGGGGGCTCACTCCACCATTCAACAAAACCATTAAAATAGACCTGATATCACCATTCCATTGGGTGATGAAACATAGCCACCTATTTGAATACAAATATGGTTATATTGTAAATAAATGTTTTCAATGAGGAATAGGTCATGAATATTTCCAGAAAAAATTAATTATATATATACACTACATAATACGATTATACTTGTGATTAAGGGTGGATCCATAGAGAAGAAAATTAATAGATGGTGTGTTGCATAAGACAAAAAAATATTAAATAAATAACACAGAGGTAACACTTAATGGGTTGAACTATGAGTGAATAGGTGGTGGAGATGATAATGGGATGCATCTTAAGGCCAAGAGACAATCATAAGTTGAGCACTGAAGGAGAGGAATACCAATCGATTATTTGAAATTCAATAGATGGATTATGGGATGAATTTTAAGTGGATAACATATTCTAGTTAGTGTTTCTTAGTTTATTTTTCTTCCCTAAATATAGAAAACTACTGAACATAAAAAAATTAGCTAGTTTGGTATCTTGAATGGAAATCCTATATATCTAATGAGTCTCAAAAAGTTTACTAGAGACCCCATTCACCAACTCGTTGAATCAAACTATTGTTCAGTCCTTGAATGACCTATCCCTTTCTATGATTTATTTCCATATAATATGTTATTATTAAATAAAATAACAGAAATATATATCAGCTTTATTAGATATTTATATGTTTGAAATTACTCATTCAGTGGGAAACCGGTAGAACAAAAATATTTTAATAAGCGAGGGAGATATGTGCACCAACAATCTTAACCACATTCCCTGATTCATGTTCCAGAAACCATCATAACAGAAGTATTTAATGTCACCAATTTTTTTAAAAAATTTTATTAAAAATAGGAACTAAAAAAATTAATCCCTTATAAGTGAATAAAAAAAAATCTCCTCAAATGGCTTTATTATCAACCACTTGATCTTATATTCCTTAGTTTATCTGTGTATTGTTAATGTTAACAACCACCATCCCTAGTTGTCTGTCTCTGTGCAATAATTATAAAAATAATAACTCACATAATAACCTTCTAAAATAACCTACCTTATAGTAGAACCTTCTCCCAAAATGAATTATACCCACACTTCTCCCATACATCAGTCATAAAAATACGACCCTGCTCAAACTCCCATACATCTGTTCTGTGGTCTGGTTTTTTCTTCTGTGGCGTGGTGATTCAGTTGATGCGGGTTGAAGGCGGTGCCGTGATGGAACGATGATGATAGTGCTATTTTCTTGGGTTTGTTATTTGCGGGGTTTTGAACTGCAGTGATCTATTTAGGGTTGAATTTGTTCCCCAATGGTTCGAGGATGATTTGAGTCGATGTTGTGATTCTTCTTCGGTGAATGGTTCGAAGATGGCTGTAATACGCTGTTTTTCGGTGACGTCGTGGTGAAGTGAAGAGCATTTCTGTGGACGATTCCACAGTCAGGTGGTGCATGGTGATCCGGTGTTTGGAAGAGTGGTTGGTCTGTCACGCTTCTCAAGGTGTGCGGATCGAGGTGATCACGTGGATTGGTCTGAACTTGAATTATGAAGCTCGAGGTGGTGTGTGGATCGAGGCGTCAAAGACGGTGCCTTTTAAATTTCTGAAGAATGTCGTTTGAATTTTGAATTTCAAGTTGTGGTGTTTTGGAATTGAAGTGAATTTTTAAGGGGTACCGGGAACCCTTAAACCGGTCTCATGGGAACCGGCAACCCTCAAACCAGCCATTAGAAAATTTAAAAAAAAAGATTTGTAGGCTGAAACTCCCTAATAGATTCCTCATGGAACTCTACATTGTAAAACATCCAATATTCTGGTATATTTAACTCACCCCATGAATGATGATGTAGTTAATTGATCTCACATAGAAAATATGATCGATATAAAAAATTGGCCAATGTATTCATTCAACCACATATTTTATTCCATTCACATAATTTTTTGGGCTTCATACCTAATCACATATGTAGTTGATTTGGTTCACATTATTGATTGCTAACATTGGTTAATCCCTTAATGTAGTGAATTATATCATGTATGAATTTTACCATGTATCTAATTTCCCCCACAATGTTCATTACTGACATAGTTGATTCAACTGACATATCAATTTCTCCATGTATTCTTATCAACCATGTATCTAAATTAACACATATCTAATTATGTGATCTATGAGATTATAATTATTGGTTCTTCATATTATTTTAATCGATTTCACCCATATAATCATCTAATGTATATTTCTAGATTCTACTATTTAAACCCCATCCAATCATGCCATCGTATTGATTTAATAAAATAATATTAAAACAACAGTCGGAGGATGATGTTTTCTTAGGAATTTATTATAATATCATACAGGAAAAAGTTTACCTCTTTTTTTCTATTTAAATAGTTGAATCGAACCATAAATTTTATTTTCCCTGAATCCTTGGGATAATTATAATTCAACTCCAAAATATACTTTTGTTGAAACATATCCAAGAAAAACTTTTCACAACTTTCAACAAGCATGAAGCAAGACTCTATTAATGCTTAGTTCATGTACCTCTTAAAAATAGGGACTCTATCATAAACAATGGAGATATAGTATTTTTAATCAATGTCATATTTAGTTCCTTCATAGTTGAACATCAAAAAAATAATCATTTAATCAATTTTCATACATAATGGTGGTCTCAAAACCATCCAACCACATGGAATGTATAGATAAAATATTATTGATGTTTCATGGTGGTTATCAACATATTATTGGTCCGTATGAGTTAATGTAAAAATGAAATTGATATATTCTATCTGTATTTTATAAGAGACTTTTTACCTTCATAAATTTTGATTTAGCTGATATAACAAAGGTATTCTATCATATAATGGTCCAATCATAAAAAATAAAACTATTTATAATAAATGAAAATAGAAAACATGTGTTTAAATCAATTATTCCCCCAAAAACATCTATTTCCCATTTATAATTCATTTAAAAAAACTCTGTATGATTAAATATATTTTACAAAGTCCTAAATTTTAATCATTAAATATTATTAGGAATATATATAATTCGTCAAAATGGATATGTTGAAAACATATAACTTTTTACTCGTGGGAAATTTCGTAATTTAAATGGTTTTTTACAATGGATTCAGAATCAATGAATATCTTACTACTTAGTTTCAATCAAAAAATATGGAGTTAATGTTGATCATAAAACCATATATTTCATTATATTATCATTCATCCTATATGAGTTGATCACAATAACCAACAATTCAATACTAACTCAAATTCATTTTTAAGGAGTGATTACCATATAGAAACATGTATGTTAAATCTATAACAAAATGGCTGAAAATGAAGAGTCCACTAGGTTCTTTATGATTGATCTCAAATTCATCCTTCATTGAAAAAACTAAAAATATTTTCTTATAAATAAATTATTTTCATTTTCATTTTTATTTAATATTTCCCCCACCATCATGAGAACATTTTTTATTGGACTATATTATTTAAATTTTTACCAACAATAAATTTTTGTATGTAACCTATTGACATGGATTTATATACTAAAAGGCAGTAAACGTGACATAGATACTCATTATAGAATCCTAATTTCTCATTTTACACAAAATTGTAGGGTTTTTTATATGCTTGATTGGGTTATGTCCCTATGATTTTAAATATAACTATAGATACATTTCTAGGGTCCTATTTGAGTTCAATCATCCTTTTGTTATATTTCAAATTCCGTTCTACTATAAACCTTTGATCTATATTTCCATTTTTTTAAATTTTTATTTCCCAAATGGCTATAGAATAAAAAAACTAAAAATTCAAAAAATTCTCCGAAAATTATACACAATTAAATACCTTAAACATGATATGGAATTATTCTGATGGAAAAAAACCTTGAGTTCTTATTATTCAAATAAGATATAGGAATATCCCTTATTTTCAAAGATCAATAATAGTTTTATATTATCAAAATAGAATGTGTTTTGATAAAAATGGGGACACGTTTTTATATTGAATACTGGATGTACAAATAATACTAAAAATTATCCATTAAATCCCCATAAGTTCCACTCATTATTATCAACAATGATTAATAGGATGATAGGGATAAATTAAATTTCAAATGGCATATTATTAATAGTAGTCCTTATATTTTTTGAGGGGTCACATAGGTGTTTAAAACAGTATAATTCACAAAACATATGATTTGTTTTGAGAATAAAATGGGATTTCAAAAGTTCGGGTATATTGTTGTTATAAAACAATCAAAATATATTCTCAATTTGAATATCATGGAGAATGGTATAGAGTAAAATATTGGAATTCAAAAATAAAAAAAGTAGGATTACCCAACCCATTGTTTCTATTAGAAACAGAAGTATATGGGAATAATGAATCTAAAACTCCCAAAGAATTATTGATTATACGAGGTTAGTATAATTGTGTGTCAATCCTCTGTAAAATAAAATCATTTGGTTAGGATGTTAACTTCTGAAAAAATGTGAGAAAAAAATGACAACATTAAGAATGATAAATGATCATAAAAATTTGATAAATAAAATAAAATGAAATCAACGATCCATCAGTTGAATCCCATGAAGGATTGATTTTAGAGTCATTTATTAACTATACTAAAGAGTTAAATTCTAATGGTGGATAATGGTATCCAAACCCTTAGACTATCCCTTAATTTAATGTTTCATTCTAAGACCATTAATCTAAAATGGGATTTGATTATTTCAAAATAAATTCATAATATAATTTCATCACACATTTAAAATCATGAATGCAGATTACCACATGGATCTATGATTATGAGAGAATAAATTCATCCAATAATTTATTAGAATGACATAATTCCCCCACATAAAAGTGCATATTTAGAATTAGATAATCATGTAAATATATTTTCTTTTCCTTATTGAATATTTATAATATTCTCTCATGATTTTATGTAGAACACATATTTATGAATTCATATTTCCATATAGAATTGAAAATTAAAATTCAAGGCATTAATTACCCAAAATGATTAATAGTGTATCTTCATATCGAAGGGAAAATGATTTCTAATGAGAATAAGATATCCAGACATATATATTGGTGTTTTGAATTCAATATCATAATCCTATAGGAAATTATCTTTCATTATGGACTAATCCATCAATGATATATTGACATTATTATATATGATTTGAATAAAATCCATGTTATATGAATCATCTTTTCTTATAAATTTTGGATTGTATGGTTAAATAGTTTTGGGTTCACATGCATAATTTTCAATCAATGCAAAAAACATTTAGTATTAAAACATTGTCAAATTATTAGTAATTAAAACCTTTGGAATAGAAATCCTTGAAATTATATTCTTTTAATAGGCTTGATCCCACTTGTAGCTTAGTTATATAGATGATTAGTTTCCAAGAACATCGTTAAAACATAATTCTATGTATGTATAATATATTTACTTCTATTTTGGGATGGAAAAAAGGTCTATGATGTTCATTCCCCAAACATCATATATTTAATCATTCCAAATTAACTTATGGGAAATCCCTTGCATCCATACCAAATTACCAAATAAATGGAATTTATTATATCCTAAAACTATAATTTCATTGTCTTTATAATGTGTTGGGTAATAGAATATAGATTTTAGAACCTTTTGTTTAGTTATCTAACAACCATGACATCCACCATATGCTGAAGAATGAGAACTCAACATTAAGGGAAGTAAAGATTCCTTAGGAACACCTATTCTAATAATTCCTTCAAAAAACATTTTATACAATTTAGGATCATCCCATTAAAAGAAAATTTTCTTTGAGATAAATTTCATTCTCAATGTATCAAAAATTTTCAACGATATAAATTCAATTGGAAAAATCTAATCAAAGTCAAAAATCATGGAGTGCTATTTTCATATATAATTAAAATATATTCATCATGAATGAATTTTTTTTCACCATTGGTACTTATTTAAGGGTGTTGAATAGCCAAGGGAAATAGATACCAATGACATCTTTATCTGCATTTTATCATCGATAAGTACAAAAAATTAATGATGTAGTAAAACCCTTATCCTCATTTATGGATTAGTTTCACTCTTATAAAATATATACATAAAGGAGGAATGATAATTGAAATAAATAACTTTGGATCCAATCAAAAAAATCCTGAACATTTATAATGAAAAAAATTTCATTAAATATCCATCCTTTTTGTGGTGTAACACCATTGAAAACCATTCAGATATATAAAAAAATAATAGAAAATACACAACATATATTATTCCTTTATACTAAAAATTAATTCACATAAATTTCTATAGCATTTCCAAAGACATCAAAATGGATTTCCCAAATTGGGGATATAATAATGTCTTAATATGTTATATTTTCCTTAGGAAAAGTTAATGATTTAAACACTTTTCAATGAAAATTAAAAACAATTTGATAATATTTTGGTATTAATTGGATTAGTTATCTAGACATTCATATTAATAATCTCCAATAGTGTATAAATTTTCATGAAATCATTAAAACCATTGAAATTGTTAGTTTTGGAAAGATTTTGGTTGATTTCATGTTTGGAATTATCAACCAATATTCAATTCATGCAATATTTGTGACACATTTCAATTCATTAAGTTTCTATGAACTATTATTTTCAGTTAAGGAAAATAAATTTCACTTTTCATAAATAAAATATAGATTCTATATGTTTCAAATAGATAGAAATATTATAATCCATTGTGTAGAATTCATTTTTGAACAATTCGATATAGAGATCAATCATTTCTGTGAAAATAACCATTATACACCAATGAAAAGTAGTAGGAGAACAACATAAAATGGAAGAAATTTTCTACATGAAAATTACATGAATAAAAATAAGGAGTTGGTTTTATCATGGCCGTCATGGGATTCATGAATCTGATTTTGACTGTAAAACCCAAAGAAAAATAAAAATTTAGGCATGGAAACCCACTTGAAATCTTGTTTAAAAACATCACAAAAAATATTCTTTTTCTAATGGTAGTTTAATGTATTATATATTCTACATAACAAAACCATTTGTTAATATTTTGAATTTCAATATGTTCATTCATATCATTGTTCTCCATAGTGACTAAACACTTCTAAGGGAATAATTGAACATGACATTCCCATGGAAATTTTGAAACAAGAAGTATTATTCCAGTATCAAGTAGTGAAATCACTTATTCTCAGGAAAACATAATTCATGTTTTTATTAAGCCTATGATGATATTACTACATTTTTTTATAGTCATATTCTATTGGATTTTTTTATGATAAATGATGGTCGTATACCTTTAGTGATAATAATGTTTTAGACAACAAAATAAATAAACACTTAAAAAATACAAAATATTATCATATTAAAATCCATCTAAATTAGAGGAAATAATTTCTAGTAAAATTATCTTTTCACCAAGAAATGAATATTTCAAATAACTTGGTAGAGTTTTGAAATCCAATGTGGGATAGGTCATAGATCAATGTATCAAAATTGGTTATGAGGGTACTAATGGTCCTCATGTTGCCTCTTAAGTAATGTAGTACTAAATTCATCCAAATCTTCACTATTATTTTCAGAATATTGTTCCACTATGTCATGATGTCATGACAAGAATAATAAATTATTCACGGAAACCTGATCAACATATACCACGTTGTCCACCATATCCTTGTACTAGGGGTTTATTTTCATGAGTTTGGGTACCCATGTTATTATGTATTAAAATATTATTCTACATGGGTTTTGACTTAGTGATTCTAGATATCTTCCATCAGTCTCTAACTCTTTGGTTTTTGACTAACTTCCGAATTTTAAACTCAAGTTTTGAAACACTACCTTATTATTGTTCCATATCAAAATCTATATTCTATTTTATATCATTAAATTTCTCTATCAGTTGATGTAACAATACTTTGACTTAATCATTTAAACTATAAAGAGAATACCTTGTTTTATGTTGGAAATTCCATGAGTTCAATTGAAAAATAGGATCATTATCAGTTTTTAGTACTCTATACACATTCAATGATATTCTGGGATGGTACTGGAAGAGTTTTATGTTGTTATTTCACAATGGATAATCTCTCAGATGCATCCTAGGTCTATACTCATTGAAATTAACATTTTTGTTGACTTTGTTATGAAAATAAAAGTCTAGGATTGAGGAAAGTGAATATCAAAACATCATCCATTGGTGACATTATTCCAAAATATTTTGTTGATATTTTTCATTACATAACCATAATATTTTGATTTTTCTTTTAAATTTAATGTGGTTTATTTCGTAAAAATGGTCCCCCTTATATTTAATTTGTTTTCAGAAATTTTTTCAAGAAAATTAATCATCTATTTGTTCTCTTTATTTGTTTTATCATAGAAATCTAATCCCAATGACATATCTTAATAGGTTGTATAGTTTAGTGCCAAACTATTATATAATGTATCCATAAGAAACTCGTGTATACAATTATGGTTTAGAGACATTATATGTAGGTCCTTTAATATATCCCATGCATCATGGAATAGTTCACCTTAATCTTGTAAAACACTATCGATTTGTGCCTAATTTTATAAATCATAGTATTCTTATTAAACCTCAACATGGTGGTATTACAATGTTCATTCCATTTACAAAATATGTCATAATATATTATATAAAATAATAAAATTTCATTAACTATCAGGAAAAATGGGAAAACTCCTAATTTCAAAATTTCCTCAATCTACCCCTATATGGGAATTTTTTCATTATTATATGAAAATACAGAATGAAGTACGATGAATATTCATTTGGTTCTCCATGGTATAATGGTAACATTGGTAAATAATATTTCATATTTTCATTGTCTTAAGATCTCTGTGTCAATATAATGCATGCAATATAATTTGGAAATATAGTCACCTGAATCTATATAAGCCCCACTCATTAAATTATTCCATTTCCAAATAGTTAGGGGTTGAATGATTCATCCTTGTTATGATTTTCATTTTTTTATTTTTATTTTTTCCTCATTATTTTCTATTTAACATTTTTTATTAATATTCAATGATCATAGATTTTTTATTTTAGGGATGAATTCCACTAGGTCGTTATATGTTAATATTGTTTTCATTCACTGCATTTTCATAACTAAAATGCCTTTTTAGCCAATCTCTTTCCATCTTCCCCATGAATAATGCTAAAATATGGAAATTTAGCCTTGGTGGTCCCAAGAACAATAAAAATTTAATTATTTATAAACCCTATATAAGATATCTTTTGATGTTTAGAGGGTCGGATTTTATCAAGACCCATTCCTTAGGGCTTGTGTCGTGACTACCCAAAACTCATCTTCCATAGGTTAGGCGATGTTGACTAGCCCTAGAAAGGCATATCCAAAAAAGGGAAGGCATTTCTGATAAACATGTTATCACACAGACATGGAAAACCACACAATTCTAACACCGAAGGAACGAAAAGTAACACAACATCACCAATGTACAACCACTGAGTGTAATGTGTGTAAAATGAAAATAATGGGTCTAGAATACAATACTAATCGAAAGGAAATTACAAAAAAAGAATTAAAATTTCTAGATGTTATCTTTCAAGGATCCTACTTAATGGGAAGTTACAAATCTCCGTCGGATGTCACTGAAGTACACCACGCCTATGGATCTACCTCAAAGCACCATCTAGTCATGGCTCCCTAATGTCCTAGTAAAATATTATTATCATCTTCACAAGACAAAATAGGTACCCATCTTATTTTGTATTAAAATATTATTCTACATGGGTTTTGACTTAGTGGATTTAGATATCTTCCATCAATCTCTAACTCTTTGGTTTTTGACTAAATTCAGAATATTAAACTCTAGTTTTTCAACACTACATTATTATTGTTCCATATCAAAATCTCTCTTCTATTTTATATCATTAAATTTCTCTATCAGTTGATGTAAAAATACTTTGACTTAATCTTTTAAACTATAAAGAGAATACCTTGTTTTATGTTTGAAATTCCATGAGTTCAATTGAAAAATAGGATCATTATCAGGTTTTAGTACTCTATACACATTCAAAGATAATCTGGGATGGTACTGGAAGAATTTTATGTGGTTATTTCTCAATGGATAATCGCTCTGATGCATCCTAGGTCTATACTCATTGAAATTAACATTTTTGTTGACTTTGTTATGAAAATAAAAGTCTAGGATGGAGGAAAGTGAATATCCAACATCATCCAATGGTGACATTATTCCAAAAGTGTTTGTTGATATTTTTCATTACATAACCAGAATATTTTGATTTCTCTTTTAAATTTAATGTGGTTTATTTCTTAAAAACTGTCCCCCTTATATAGAATTTGTTTTCAGAAATTGTTTCAAAAAAATTAATCATCTATTTGTTCTCTTTATTTGTTTTATCATAGAAATCTCATCCCAATGACATATCTTAATAGGTTGTACAGTTTAGTGCCAAACTGTTATATAATGTATCCATAAGAAACTCATGTATACAATTATGGTTTAGAGACATTATATGTAGGTCCTTGAATATATACCATGCATCATGGAATAGTCCATCTTAATCTTGTAAAACACTATCGATTTGTGCCTAATTTTATAAATCATAGTATTCTTATAAAACCTCAAGATGGTGGTATTACAATGTTCGTTCCATGTACAAAATATGTCTTAATATATTATGTAAAACAATAAATTTTCATTAACTATCAGGAAAAATGGGAAAACTCTTAATTTCAAAATTTCCTCAATCTACCCCTATATGGGAATTTTTTTCATTATTATATGAAAATATAGAATGAAGTACGATGAATCTTCATTTGGTTATCCATGGTATAATGGTAACATTGGTAAATAATATTTCATATTTCCATTGTCTTAAGATCTGTATGTCAATCTAATGCATGCAATATAATTTGGAAATATAGTCACCTGAATCTATATAAGCCCCACTCATTAAATTATTCCATTTCCAAATAGTTGAGGGTTGAACGATTCATCCTTGTTATGATTTTCATTTTTTTTATTTTTTATGTTTTCCTCATGATTTTATATTTAACATTTTTTATTAATATTCAATGATCATAGCTTTTTTATTTTAGGGATGAATTCCACTAGGTCATTATATGTTAATATTGTTTTCATTCACTACATTTTCATAACTAAAAGGCCTTTTTAGCCAATCCCTTTCCATCTTCCCCATGAATAGTGCTAAAATATGGAAATTTAGGCTTGGTGGTCCCAAGACCAATGAAAATTTAATTATTTATAAACCCTATATAAGACATTTGTAGATGTTTGCAGGGTTAGATTTTATCAAGACCCATTACTTAGGGCTTGTGTCATGAGTACCCAAAACTCACCATCCATAGGTTAGGCATTGTTGACTCGCCCTAGAAAGGCATATCCAAAAAAGGGAAGGCATTTATGATAAACATGTTATCACACAGACATGGAAAACCACACAATTGTAACACCGGAGGAACGAAAAGTAACACAACGTCACCAATGTACAACCACTGAGTGTAAACTGTGTAAAATGAAAATAATGGGTCTAAAATACAATACCAATCGAAATTAAATTACAGAAAAATAATTAAAATTTCTTGAGGTTATCTTTCAAGGATCCTACTTAATGGGAAGTTACAAATCTCCATCGGATGTCACTGAAGTACACCACGCCTATGGATCCACCTCCAAGCGCCATCTAGTCATGGATCCCTAATGTCCTAGTAAAATATTCCTATCATCTTCACAAGACAAAATAGGTGTAGGCGAAAACTATTCACAGGTGAGTATAAAAAGAGTCAGTAAGGACCTATAGACCCCTAACTGTCCTTTAGTAATCCCATAAGAAAAGCACCACATAAGAAATACCATAGGGGTAATACCACTAGAAAAGACCTCAAACATAAATAACATTGCAAAAATACTCAGCTCACACCATGTATAAAATAATTACAAATGTATCGATGATTAGACGTAATGCTGCATATTATTATTCTATCAAGAGGCTCTAATGATGATCTAGAAAGGGTTTCCAGTTGCTGACCCACACAGGCTCACTGGGTGATGACCCACACATGATCACTAGGTGTTTACCCATAGAGTATCTATAAGTATTGACTCACACAAGATCACTAGGTGCTGGACCTCACAGTATATCTATTCATTCTTCATGTTAGAGTCAACCACTGGATTCTCGCACTTATCCCCCTTGATTCTGTTAGTATCCTCTCCTCAAGAATGTTTTCGTACCATGACTCCACAAATACCCACATATGGTAACCCCAACGAAACTTATTTTTGAAAGGGGCCCAATGAAATAGACGATGCATCGAATGGAAGCCGGGTCTGCAAGATAAGGACATTTTTTGTAAAAAGTTACCAGTGGGATTTGAGTCCGATCGAACCCAGTCATTTGAAAAATTATTCCAAAAATCAAGTAGAGTCTCTCAAAAGGAATACCATGCTACAAGGTTTTCAACACCACTAACATGGTGTTCATCAGACTCCTAGTTTGAATGATATGGTTGTTTTAGTGAAACATGGGACGATTGGTTCTGAGTTCGGTCCGACATGGGGTCAACCCGATAGCGCAGGTCCGACCTAGTTGTTTAGGTCCAGCATGGTAGCATTGGTCCTACCTGGTAGTACGGGTCTGACTAGATGTATTACCCTTTTTTCCATAGGGGGACCGGCCTTCGGCTAGGCTGGGACGCTGCTGGGAGTCGTGTCTGGTTCCTCAAATATAGTGACCTTCAGTGTACTATACTACAGGCGGTTGGGACCTCCATGTCACCCATAGTCTGATTCCATGTTTTGAATCTATCAATGTGGTTCCCGTATGGCACATTGGATCTCGTTATTTTAAGTTGAGCTATCGCAGCCTCTGCTTTCCTCATGGGCAGCCCGGACGGTGGCCACCATCTCCACAGAGCGCTGGTCAGCGCCGCACCTCCTAATTGTTTGTTAGCACCGATCCCCCACATCGCTGCGAACAGATCGTTGTGATGCACCTATGGGCACACCTCCTCCCTCTGACTATATCCACTACCCCAGGCCCACACTGACATCCCTTTCTGTGAGCCACCAGGCATTCTTAGGTGGTCCCTTTCTCCATTCTTCTACATCTACAGAATCGTTAGGCCACCAAATTTACGGTGATTTCCTCAAACTTTCTTTGCCTCATTTTTGAGAAATCAACCATGAAGAATTCACATGTCGAGGGGCTCTATCCTTGTTATTTTCATCATACACCCTCTACATTAAGTGTTTATAAACATTGGGATTTCCAGGGATGTTTAATTTGACCAACACAAGTGATAATATAATCCTAGATAAGGAAATCCCAATAGACTTCACACTCCTACAAGAAAACAGGGTCCATGTATTATCATGTTTATGGATTAATCCTTGTTTTACATTTTGAAAAAGAAAGATGAAAAATTAAATAGTTCTAACCCCTACCATGATATGATATCTGCCCCCAATGAATTCCATTCACAGGGTTCAAGGGGTCAACATCATTCATCACTTTTACGATTCTTCCATTGAGGTACATCGATGTCGAAGACATTCTACCAGTGTTCTTCATTCTTCATCAGAGAGAAATCTCACAGGAGATTTTTCCGAGATTTTCCCATGATTTAATCCTCCAATCTCTAATGCATTGGTTTAATAAAATGAAACATGTCGCAGCGTTTTGGTTATTCTATGACATTGTATCATTACATTGTTTGATTTATTTAACAGTGTAGTAGTTATGCTTCCACAATGATCTATTAAGGGGCATCCATAATTGCACCACTTCGTCGACTCGTCACCACACCACAATGTTTTCATCTACCTCTCAACAATGCTAAAAAAATAAAAAAAAACTTTTTAATGATATTGTATTATTTTTCCAAAAATGTCCCAATTTTGTTTTTCAATCTATACATTTCGTGGCGATTTTAGGTCCTCTCTAGGTGAATCCCTACATTATGAGTTCTATAGTTCCATCATATTTTGAATCTGATCACCTATTAAAAAGATATAAAATCGTTCTCTCACGTTTATTGAATATACCAAAAAAACATCAAAAATACTTTTCAGGAACACTGGGCCTCATAATCACGTTTTTTAAAAGCATGCAGTTTTATAATAATTCCATATAAATTGAAAAATCAATAGAAATTCTGACACATTACATTCTGCCGACATTAGAGCTTTACGTCCCTAAGAGAAAAAACAAGTGCTAATCAAACATGTGGGGGTACTGGGCGTGAATCTGAACCTCTTACTCCCATTTGCTCTCATAGAGGTTCCCATTCTACCATCGAACGCACACCATTGCAATCAATCATCATCTAAGAACCCACACATGTTGATCCACTATTTCCACTGGAAAATCCACAAATGTGACCTCATCATCAATGTCCATCTGGACACAGTCGATGACATGTGATGGATAATCCACGTACCCTACTTTCTATGAAACATAAAAACATCCCACACTCGATGCATCTATGGGATTTGTTCTAGGAAGTATGTCACCTCACCCACTCTGCTGAGGAGCTGGAAAGGTCCGATGAAACTAGTACATAACTTGCTGCCCCGACCAAGTCATTACAATACCCATTAGGGAGAGACCCGAAAGAAATCATGGTCTCCCTCCTTGATCTCCAAGGGTATCTATCTCCAATAAGCATAAGACATTGGTTAGTTCATTATGGTCCTCATCTTCTCCTGGATGATCTTCACCCTCTTTGTGATAGCCTGTACCATATTTGAACCCATGAGTGCTGACTACCCTAGGTCTTTCCATCATAGAGGTGATATGCATGGCCACCCAAACATTTCCCCATACGGTGCCATGCCAATGGAGGAGTTATTGCATTTTTTTTATGGAAACTCGGCCAGTGGTATGTGGCCCTCCCAACTATGAACAAAATCTTGGACAAAAGCATGAATCATGTCCTCCATTGACTTAATGGTCCACTCCATCAAACAACCTGACTGGGTGAAAATTTGTGCTCATGCGCAGTTCAGTCCAGAATGCCTCTTGGAACACCTTGCACAAGCTTTATATAAATAGTAAATCATGGTCTGAGATAATAGTCATAGTCACCTTATCAAGACAAAATATATCCTTGATGTTGAGGTGTCCCAATCCCTCTATCGATCCATGCCCATGGATGGGTAGGAAGTGAGGTGACTTGGGGATTGATTCAACAATCAACTAGATTGAATCATGTCCCTTGGATGATTGTGGTAACCCCATCACAAAGTCCATGGAGGTACCATTCTAATTCCACTTCTATACCTTATGTGGTGGTGTTATTCATGTCCGGCCCTAATGCTGATCCTTCGATTGCTGACAAGTGAGGCATTGAGAAAATAACTCTACCACTGCATACATCATCCATAACAATTAGTACGGACATCACAGCTCCTGGTCCATATTTAGCAGACTATGATATACCTCCAATGTGTATGTATGGAACTCCATCAACACCTCATCCCACAAATTCATAAGTAGTATGGTTCTTAATCTGAATTTAATGATGTGCTACCCACCTATCAAAAATCAAACAGGATAATGTCATGAGGATATCTGAGCACGTTGGGCCTCACAGTAAAAATACACATGTTGGGCCTCCATAAATTGTTCTAAGAGTGGGGGTGATTGTCATATAATGGAGGTAATCTAATCCATCACTCTCCATGAAGGATATATGCGTCGTGACTAGTTTAATTGTCACCTATCTTAGTAGATGAAAACCAGCCCTCCTGCTGGGTGTGTATACCACCATATTCCCCTTCCAATAAGTATAGATTTTCTCAATGTCATCATCATGGAGGAAATCAATCCATCTATGTTGTTTAATGTTTAGGTCCTTCTGTGAGAAGATATACCGGAGACTATGATAGTTAGAGAAGACAGTAAACCATTCACCCATCAAGTAGTGTCGCCACATATTCAAGGAAACGACCACTGTTGTTAACTCCATGTCATTGGTCGCATAGTTATACCGATGCTGCCTAAACTACTATGAGATGTAGATATTCACTACTTTCTCTTGGATAAGGACACATGCCATTATGATCCATGATGACTCATAGTTGACTACATACCCAACAAACTCTTCTAGTTTTCTTATGATGGGGGAACTCATCAGTCTCTGCCTCATCTCATGTAAACTCTACTATCACCTCTCCATCCATACGAATGGTTTTTCCTTCTTTGTAAATGCCGAGAGGGGTTCTAGTACTTCATAAAATTAAGATACAAACCTATGGTAGAAAACAACCATCCCCACGAAACATTCCTCCTCAGTCACGCTCCTGTGAGGCTCTCATGCAAGCATTGCCTCAATCTTCACCAGACCCACTACAATCCTTCTACTGATATGGTGTGTCATAGAATGTAGAACTCCCCAATCCAGAAGTGGAACATCTAGATATTTCCATAAATATAAGGCTCTCAGAGTTCATCTAGGACTATCTGATGGGGTGTATCAAGATCCACATATGAATTTGAGTACACCAATATGTCATTAATAAATACTACCATGAATAGATCATGGTAAGGCTAGAATGTCATGTTCATGAGTTCAAAGAACATTGCTGGTGCATTGGTCACCTCAAAAGGCATCACCAAAAACTCATAGTGGATGTACCGACTTCTAAATATTATTTTTTTAGTATGTATTCATACCAAACCCAATGTTGATGATATATAGATATGAGGTCGGTCATCAAGAACCATCTCGCTCCCTTCATCTGATCGAAGATGTTATCAATCATCGGTAGTGGATACTTTTTCTTCACGATCCCCTTGTTCTGGCACAGGAAGTCCACACATCGCCTTAAGATCTCATCTATCTTCATAGAAAACAAAACCAGGGATACCCATGGAGAAACAAAGGACCTCAAAAACCCCTTCATCTACATTTCCTCCAGCTATACCCTCAACTCATAATGCACTGTTGTAGGAATCCGATATGCAGGTGTAGATATCGGTGCCATCCCATGGTACAAGTCAATGTAGAAGTATAAATTTATGCAAGGAGGTAATCATGGGACATATTCTGGAATGACATATTCTTACTTGTCCCCCACTACAGGAAAGCATGGACTCCCCTCTTCCATCATACCGAGGGTGAGGATAGCCAACTCGTGAGTGATTGGTTGTACCCTCCTCAATGAATGTACATATTATGCTGAAACATTTCCCTTCTCACCAGTATGAGAAAATCCTGGTCTCGTCCTAATGGACACACTGAAAATTATATATAAAATAGTCAATCTGAACATGGTCTATAAATAACCAGTCCATACACAAGATGACGTCGTAAGGCCTCAACGCTTCTACAAGGTGATCACAACTGAACCTCTCAGCTTTTTGAGAAACTCACACTATCGGCACCAATGAGTAACCATAAAATCCCCTCCTATATGAGTATTTAATTTTAATGATCTATCTAATGGAACCACCAAAATCTACGATCCTTGAAAGAGTTCAACGGAAAGGAAAGAGTATTTGGCCCCTATTTCTATAAGAACTATAGCTAAAGTGTAGTTGAAAAAGTTAACTCCTCTAACAATATCTGGAGCTTTGCAATCATAGGCCTCCATTTCCAAATAAGGGATAGCCTCTATCTACCTACTCTCAGAGCTCGTGGTGGACCTCCTGGGGGTGTTGGTGGAAGTACCTTGAACGGTCGTCCATTGACTGCCGCTCTTCCATCTCCCCTACCACATATGCTGCCATGTGGACCTCCTCGGTCAAACCACTATCATTTTCTAAGAGGTCCCTTGACTACCTAGTAGACATCCGTCCAAGGATTCAGAAATTCAACATTCATGTTCCCCCAACCTCTTTGAATGTAACAAACTATATCCCTCATATTAACTCCTCTTCCTCAAGAGCTCTGAATCTATAACCCTACATACTGGGGTCGTTCGTCATAATTTTTGGCAAGTTTGGGCCGCTATGCCGTCTACCTAATGCATAAAAAATATGACTTGGCCACCAATAATCTAGTGGCGAATCTCACCGTTGGTTCCCGGTCAACTAGAATTCTATCTAGTAGTAGGGGTCCTTATAGCACACCAGCCTACACTACAATGTTGTGTGAAATCATCGATGATCTATTCTTTTGTTGGATCCCCTTCTCATAGAATTGGAGCCTGAATAAAGGGTCATGTCCCATGTCATTGGAATATAAATAGAGTTTGTTAAGCCTCACTATGTACTGGTCCAAAGTCAGGATACCCTACTATAGGTACAATAACTCTTGCATACACCATGAGATTAGTGTCTCTGGTAAAAACTATACCCTGAAGAGGCTCTCAAAGTCCAACAAAACAATGGTAACCTCTTCATGTGTCTGGAGAATCAAGCTCCTCCACCTCCAAGTCGTGCCATGAAAATGACTAGTTACTAGAACTACCATCTAAACTGTAGGTGTCACTACATAGTGAATATCCAGAGGAATGACCTCCATCCAATGCTCAACAACCTATGTATTTGTCTCTCCTAGAAACATTAGAGGTCTCTGTCTCTAGAATGCATATAGCACGCTTCAGTCTACGTGCACTTTCCCTAGGTGGGGATTGTAGCAATCATTGGTATATGGGGGGTGGTGTTGTTGGTACACCACTTGAAGGTGTTATATCTATAAGTGGGCCCCACACTGACATCTCATCATAATCTCTCAATGTAATCCTAGATGGATGTCTTCATGGAGGCATATTATAGGTAAAAAAATGTTCCACGAACAATATGTTGTAACTGATGAGCTGACCTAGTAGAGAGAAAGAGAAAAATATTTCCAAAACACAAAAAACTAGTGTTTTTATGTAATGAGTCCTAAAAAATAATTCAGGGTCCTGTTGTATGGATACATCGGTTGTAGCACCAACCTTGGACTCCCTACACTGAAAGCTAAACTGAACACACATGGAACTCTTTCCACCATTAGAAATATAGACTCATATTTATTTAGGTAAAACCGACGACCCTCTAACACAAATTTTTAACAAAACATGCCCCAGGGTTCTTGTTGTGATTACCCATAAGCCCGACTTCCATAATCCAGGAGAAGGTGAATAGAAATAGAATAGCATATCCCTAAAAAGTAAGGCATTTCCTTTAAACCTGTACACACACAAACAGAAAAATTGTGCAAAGATAACCATGAAGGAAATAAAATAAATACATCAATCCCAAAGTACCACCACTGAGCGTAATGTGTGTAATATGAAATTTAAGGGGCCATAATACAAGACCACCTAAAATGAATTTATAGATAAATATGTAAAAGCTCTAGTGGTTATCCCCCAATTATTCTAATTGAAGGATCTGTACAACTCTCCATCATATGTCACTATAGCCCACCAAATCAATTGATACACCTCCGAGAACATTCTAGTCAAGGCTCTCAAATGTCTCAGAAAAAGAAATCAGTCGTCTAGACAAGAGAAAACAGGTGTTGGCGAAGCCTGTGTATGGGTGCATCGAACAATACTTATTAGGGACCTCGAGACCCCCCGAATTTTACATAGTAATCTCTGAAGGAAAACTCCGAAAATGAAATAAAACAAAGGTAATACATCCATGAAAATAATCAATCACATAGAACAATGTAAAATACTAATCTCACACTAGGTATAACTTATGTACATAAGTACTGATGATTATTTCTAAAGCTAGATCATCATATTATATCGACAGGCTCTGCTGCTAATCCACCTAGGGTCTCTACGTGTTGAGCCACATATCATCACTAAGTTCACACCCATACATGATTGTTATGTGCTGACCCATAGAAGATCACTAGGAGCTGACCCACACTAGATCACTATTTATTTTCCATGTCACATCCATCCAATGTATTCTCGGGCATAGCATAATTGATTTCTATTGGATCTGTTCGACAAACAATCATATGTACATCAAAGTCCATAGAATTCCACATAGAGTAACCTAAAAATTTTATCTTGTCTTTAGGGACACAATGCAAGAGATGATGCATTGAAAATATGCCCAGTCTATAAGATATGGTAATTTTTTAAAAAAAAGTCCTAGTTGAATTTGAATCTAATCCAACACGTTCATATTCCAACATCCACAGAAACCTGGGAAGAGTTTCTCAGAGGTATTGAACTGTTACAAGTGTTACAACACCAAAAACAACTCGTCAATTAGACCCATGTTTAATTATATGATGGAATTTTAGTGAAATAGGGGTCAGTTGGGACCAGGAATGGCCTGACCAGTCCATATCGACCAAGTCTATCATGGGCCCGACTTATTAGACAATAGGTCTAGCCCAATAGCGCGATTCTGGCCCAGTAGTGTGGGTCCATCATGGTAGCGTGGGTCCATCCCATGGGTTTTTCTAGTCTTCCAGAGTCGGACCAGCCTTTGTCCGGGATGGGATGTGGCTGGGAGTCACATTCCATTCCTCAGCTGATGTGGTCAAGTGACAGCAGCCCATCGTGTGCCGCATCGCATGCAGTCTCTGACATGGATGAGAAGATGCGTCCTCTACATCACCCGTGGACCATGTCCACATCATAGCACCAATGTAGCACTGCAGTCATGTGACTTTGGCCTCTGTTGTCTGCCTAGGTGGTTAGGACCCAAGCCGCCGTCTCTATGCGGTGCAAGTAGGTGGTGTACCGTCATTCCGTCACCACAAGCCAATGGGCATGCCACCTCCCATCGCATGTGGCCACCACCAGCACCAACAGTTTCTTATGCGGGCCACTGGAGTTGCTTCAGTGTTTTTTTTCTCAATATTTTATGTCTACAGAATCGTTAGGCCTCCAAATTAACTATTATGACCTCAAACATGCTTTTCCACCATTTCAGGAAATCATCCTCAAAGAACGCACATGCTGAGGGGCTTGGGCCTTATTTGTGTCATAATGCACCTTCTGTCTTAGATGTATAAAAACATGGTGAGGTTTATGGATTTTTAATTAAAACAACACAATTGATAACATAATCATAGATAAAGATGTCCCAAAAGAAGTCACCCTACCGCTAGAACACATGGTCCTCGTATTAACTTGTTCATGGTTTAATCCATGTTCATCATTTAGAATAAGAATCGGGAAACATTAAATAGTTCAATCCCCATCCTTGATTTTCTTTCCAATGTTGAAGGGTTCCATTCGAGAGGGTTCAAGTGGTCGATGTCATTTTTCCCTTTCCATTTTCATCCTAAGAGGAAATTCCAAGTCGATATATTTTTGTCGATGTACTTTGTTCTTCGTTAGAGTGAAATCTCACTAGAGGAACATCATATATTTTCCCATGGTTTAATTTTCCACTCTCCAATGTGTAAATTTAATAGAAGTAATCGTGTCACAAGATTTCTATTACACTGTGACATTTCATCATTTCATTGTTTCATTAATGAAATAGTGCAGTAGTTACACTTTCCCAACGTAGAATAAAGGGGCTTCCTTAATATGGAATCCTTGTTGCCTCATCGTTGGACCACATCATCACTGCCCGCCGCTCAATTGTGAAAATGTAAAAAAATACCTTTTTATATTTATTGTATTATTTTTCAAAAAAGTCCAAAAATTATATATTCATTATGACCCTTTTCGGTTGAAGATGTGTATTTTTTAGGGGAATCCCGTCATTCGGAGTTGAACGGTGCACTCATATTTTTTATCCGAGCGCTGGTTCAAAAGATAAAAAATCCTACTCGCACGTTTTCTGAATATAACTTTAAAAAAGTAAAAATATATGATCCATTCACACTAGACCTCATAATCATGTGTCGTCAAAGCATGTGGTCTCAATATAATTCAATATAATTAAAAAAATTACACAAAAATTCTGGGACATTACAGATTCACTGGGATTGACCTCTATAGAATGTGTATCACATAAAGCCATGTAATGTATAATAAAATTTAAACCAATAATAATAGGTATAATGGTATGGGTAATGGTGGTGAAGATGCTGATGGGATGGAGGCTAAGGCCAAGAGACATCAAAGGGATGAGAACAAAGTGAGTGGAAAACTGAGCGAGCTAGTGGAATCAATTTACAAAAGGGTGAAGGTGGTTTGTGGAATTACATGGTTATGAATATGTTTACAATTATAATTATTCATTGATGTTACTCAATTTAGAGTCAAGAGTACTGATAAAAAATGGCTAGCTATTTTTCTCCAATGTCTAACATGTAGGTCAATGGAGTCATAAGTTTCTCAACATAATACCCCCTTTTACCCACTCATAGAAATAACTATGTGTCTGAACCATGAATTATATATCCTATTATCATATGTAAATACATATAGAATGTTGAAAATATCTATATCTCCCAATATATCTCTCAATGATTCTAGATTGTTGGTGGATAAAAATTACTCATTTCATTGGAATATGTTAAAATCCAGTAACTCCTAACTTTTGAGTGACATAAATGATGCCTCCAACATAACCTCATTGCATGATTTATGTTTATAAAACCATAATAATATAAATATTTCATATAAATGATAGTTATTGAGAAAAAAAGTAACAAAATGAAGCTAACAACAATGAATCCCTCAACAGGGGCTTCAAAAATTTAATCACAAATAGCTTGATTATGCATTTCCTTGATTTTTTATCCTCAGTATCCTTGATTATTCAAAGTGCCACCACCACATACCCAACACTCTATCTCTCACCAATCCATCTAAAAAAATATAGTCCCATCTACTTCATTTAAAAATATCTACTTCTTTGATAAACCTTCCTCGAGTAGAAGTACACCTAAAATAATACACCATTTCACCCATTAACACATATACCTGGATCAACCTATTATTAACCACTAAATGAATTTCCTAATGGTGGAAATATTAGCTATACATAATATTAATCTCCCACCTATAATAGTGACATAGAAAAATTGTTCCCATATTTTCTGTTTGATCGATGAAGGTGAGTGGTTGACATAGGCATTTTCAATATAGTTGATTCTATTCAAGTAAGGATTTGGGATTTGTATTTTATTTCCAGGTATGCAATTTGGTTTATATAGACAATTTTGAATGATGCTAAATCCATTAGATTAGTTTATTTGAACGGTAAATGTATTCCTATATAGTCCATTCCTATCATATAACTGATTCCCCATATAGCTGGTTCATCTATTATTTCCAATTAGCAATGTAAGAGTATCTTCCACAACAAAATACTAATCTCAAAGACGATTAAGTTAATTTATTTCATTTTCATTATATAACATCATGATTCATATAATCAATTTGACCCATCAGATTGGACAATGTAGGTGATTGGCATATATTTTATGGTTCCCAATATAGCCTCGAACCACAACTCTTGCATTTCATTTAAGAAAAATTTCAAAGTAGAAACTTCTAATAAATTTTAATTTTTTCACTAAACAAGAACTCTTGAAAAAAAGTGTCATATCTAGTTTAATGTTTTAGACAACATGAATTTTATTTGATCCCATCCATGACCCTATTTCACATTATGCCCTGTGAAAAATATTTCAAAAACATGGTATAAGCAAAAAAATATCAGTAAGGGATACACAATTATGGAAAACTATTAGTATTTCAAAACAAAAAGTAAACCATTAATACTTTATCATAAGTAATACTTTTCAAAATTATGTAGAAGTAAATACTCATCACTAGAAAATGAACATTACATACCCTTTTGTAACCAAATTATTAAGATAAATCCCATGTAAATAACACATAACTTATAATGGTAACTTGGGACATAAACATATAGAAATGGAATAACCATAAGGTCTACTTCCACACATATCACTAAATGGAATAGCCATATGGACGACTTCCATACCCAATTCATTAGAGGTTATTACATAACCACCCGTCCTGGATTATCACGACACCACCCGTCATTTGTTTTATCACATAACCACCCGTCAAATGTCCAAGTCAAATTATAAAATCATAACACATAAAACAAATATAATGGAATGAAAACATTTCCACATTAAAATCACAATATATCAGTTAAATATATTGACCGAAAAAATACATTATCAAAAAACATTTTCAATACCAAAAACTGTAAAATAGTATATGGTATTTATTTTACTTTTAAAAACATTATTGATTTATAAGGAAGCCAAAGATCAAATAATACTCACAGCAGCGGAAAAGGTCATTTTTGTTGGAACCACTTTTTAGATAGGTTTGTATTTGTTGTCAATAGTTTTCAATGGAATATAAAAATGAAAGAGATCAAGAAGTACTCCAATAAATTGGAGGAATGAAATATCACAATGAAGGAGATCATGAAGTACTCCGATGACGTAGAGGAGTAGTGATTCAGATGATTGTTGTGCTGATTGTAAGTTCAAAGAACATGTGTCAAAGGTGATACATTGTTTACAACAATAAATAATGTGAGGAGTAATCCATCCAAGTATGATTAAAGAAGGATGGTGTTTTTGGATGAAGACCATGGAGTTACTCATGATTGCATGAGAACTATGCTAGAGACTTCTTGACAAATTGAATCACATTGTTTGTTGGAAGTTGATCATGACGGTTGATGAATAAGACAATGTGCCAATGATTGGAAATCAATGATGGTCATGCAAGTATTGGAATTCGGAGATTTCCATGGACATCACATTTTCATAGAAGATGATGATGGTAATTATATGCCTTCAAAGAATACATATCACAATAGAGGAGTTTGTGATAAAAGTAGAAGAGTTGTTGAAGGATACATATCACCAAAAATAAGTGTTGTTGAGGTGATCGTGCTTGTTGACATAGCAAACAGACAACATACTAATTTGTTGACAAAGGAGATTCCATGGTGGCATGTCAAGTTCAATGATTGTGGATAATGATCCATGTTTTATTCATGGAACATCCACAAAGGAATGGATTATCTGGAGGTGGACTAAAAGAGCAGATACAAGGTGGCGTCGTTTTCTAGTGTTTTCCAAATTTTTGGGGTCCAAAATTTGGAGGTTGGTGAGCATCTCAAAAAGTGGATTTCCAGGAAGATCATAATTTAATATGGAAAAGGCATGAGTTTCGCGAAGATGGGATGCATGGACTGGATTTCGCAAAGACCAGATTAATGGAGGTAGTGAGTCTTCGCGATTACATCAAGCTTCGTGATTAGGTCAAGCTTCACAAACGGAAGAGGTTGGAGAGCTTCGCGGCGATGAAGGGCTTTGTGAGGGAGCTTCGCGGCGAAGGCACGAAGGAATGATGATGGTGATTCTTCGTGGTTATGTCAAGCTTCGCGAACGATAGAGGCTGAAGCGCATCACAGAGGAGAAGGGATTCGCGAGGGAGCTTCGCAGCGAAGGCACGAAGGTATGTTGACGGTGATTCTTCGCGACTACGTCAAGCTTCGTGAATGGAAAAGTGTCGTGGTGCTTCGCGATTTGGACAGAATTCCAGCGGAATCTTTGGAGCTTCGCGATTTGTGATGACGTGGCGTTGACTTCACGTAGAAGGGTCTAGGGTTGGTGGAATCCCCTATAAATAGAGGTCGACCCCCTCAAGAGAAATAGAGAGCTCTCAACGAAAATACTTTGCTCTCGGTTCACAAAGGTCTCTCGCGAAGGCAGTGTGCTTTGTGAAAGAGGAGATTCGCGGCGGCGGTTCTAGCTCCGCGAAAGTCTTGCGCCCCGCGTTGGCTCAGTGAGCTTCACGAAGAGGCAGGAGCTCCGCGATAGCCCAGCATTGAGAAGGCTAGAGCATCGCGAGAGTGCTTCACGATTGAGATTCGCGATTGAGCTTCCCGAAATGGCAGGGGCTCCACGAAGGCTTGTTTGAGCTTTGCAATATTGGGAGCCTCGCGAAGTAGGGTACTTTGCGAAGGCCTTTTCCAAAGGTTGTTTGCCCTGAGGAAAAGGGAAAAGGGGGTATTCATCCGTGGTTGGAATTTGGATCTTAACAGAGCATTTAAAAAAATAGGACTCTGATGCAAGGAAAGTCTCATGCTGAACAGGATACAATGAACTTCATGACTATCAATTGAAGAGACCTTCACGTCTGTAAACTGAGTGTGACTTCACCAACGGTACTGGGCGAGGGGGAGTCAACGGGAGTGACCTGAGGGAAGCAGTGAGCTATCCCTGAACCTTTGTAAAGGCAGTGAGCCTGAGACAAAGTGACTGTGCCCAAACAATTGTAATCTACAGCTAGTGAAGCATAGTGGATTCAGGTACGACTGACAACCTGTTGGCGTATGCTCCTTGGACGTAGCCCTTAGTGGTGAACCAAGTAAAAATCGTTGTGTCATATCTCTTAATGTGAATGTATCATTGCTGATCATATCATTCATACAGGTTTAAGTAGTTCCTACCAATTTGGGAACAAGATCCACAACTTTAAGAAGAAAAAGTTGACACCCTGATTCACCCCTCCCCTCTCAGGGTGTCCCGGGGTCCTACAATTTTTACCACTTACGATAAAAAAACATTCCTTTTATCCTTTAGTGAAAATCTTCATAGAAAAAAGATTCCTTTTGAAAAAAATTAAATCTCAAATTTTTTTATACACCGTATAAAATAAAGTTGTGTATAAAACAAAATTTTCCTCAATGAAAGAAGATTGAGACGAAGTCCCTTACCTCGTGTCAGACTTGACTCGATCTTTCTTTAATCATCTAAATAATAAACTAAAGATAATTTCTACTTTCTGGAAAACCTTTTCCAAGTTTAATTTTCCTTTTATATCAATTATTACCATTTTATAAACATTATTTAATAATTTAAGTTAATAATGGTCATTTTTTTTGAAATTTGGTACTTGAGTCAAAAATAGAATTTTTATAATTACATGTTGTTCCAATCATAAAAGGTTCAGTATATGCAGAATAATATTCATGATTAATGTATCATATATATCATATATATCCAATATATAAATGTATTTATAATATTACATAACATTTGGAGGTAAGAAATGAAATTCACTGTTCAAAGAGATGATATGTCGTACGTACGCATTAACGCTACTTACATTTCTATTTCTTGTCTTAATAGAATTAAAACATAATTATAAATAGTTTTATAATAACTAATTTATAATATCATATAAAATAATTGACTCTCTCCTTTATTCACCCCACATATGGAATTAACGAGGCATATCACTTTTAGGGGGCGGTAGTCTTCACTTCCTCAAATGAAATTTTCGCGTTTACCCATTATGGAAACTATAAATTTATGATATAAATGAAAAATACAGAACTATAAATAAAACATTAACATAATATATATCATATTTAAATACAGTTCCGTCATAATGGCCACCATGAGAGGTGGTTGGAGATAATCGAACAATCATCATTTTGTGAGGCATTAGTTTTCCATCCACAGAAATAGTATGTTCTTCACAAATTAGATGGAGGAGTGTGTAATTTTAGTTCTAATCCTTCTAATTAAAAAATAATATTATATTTAGTACACTCCTGTTGTAATAATAGAAAGGATTAAAAAAAATTTTGTGGTTGGAGTAGTAAAATAAAACAAAATAAAACAAAATAATTTAAGAGAAACGATTACATTTAATTTGGGTAACTTTTTTTGGTTTGAACCAAATGTAATTCTTGAAGTTTATTATTCATAAGGTAAGACTTCTAAGTGAAGGATAGGGATGTTGGGAGCTTAATTTTGTTATGATTGGATGATCAAAAAGGATTTAGAGGTGTGAGAAATTGGTTAGAAATGATCATCTTTTATAAGGGGGAGGGAGGGCTCTTTAGGAAAGTGTGAAAATATTATTTTATTATATATTGATTTTCTGTATCTAAATGGAAAAAAATCACTAGAGTAAAGGAAAATATGACTCATGTTTGATATAAAATCATCCAATAAGTATTGGATAGGTTTGGGGCGTTATTGTAATATTTATAATTGCATTTATTTAAATGATTTATTAATGAGGTAAACACTGTATCATTATTGTGTCATAAATAAATTAATTTATTAGAAGTTCAAAAATTATAAAAAAATAACATGATGTAGGAAATAATTTTATATTTTAAATTAATATTTATAGTCTAAAATATAACTTATATAACACCATGTAAAATTTACTTTACTATGAGATATTTGGTAATGTCATTTTTTCTTTATATTAAATTAATTAATCTAAAGTGTCATTATCATTTATAAGCAGCTCCATAGAGTCTCCAAATAGACCCAAGGATTCCCATGGTCTTCCATTACTCATAAAATAAGGTTAGGACATGTTTTAAGGTAATTTGGAATTATTATAATATTTTTTTACCTTGAATTACCATATCTACCTTTAACCGCTGTAAATAAAAGTCAAAAGTTACTATTAAAAAATAATTCATTTCATCTTATTGAACCATATATTACTTACTAATAAAAATCAACTATGTCATAGTTTCGAAATTCAATTCACAGATGTGATGAAATTTCATTTAAATGAAAAAGACAGTGTTTTATAACTACTACTAAGTAGTTTCACTATTCATCAAAAATTGAAGGTTTTCAGAAAAATAACAAAAATTCGGCCTAAGATATATTTGATATTCCAAATTGAGAAATGATATATATTTTACCAAATTCTAAACATATAATTTTCATTAATTAATTTAAAATTAATTCCCTTTGTTAAAGAATATAGCGTGTTTTTAAGAAACAATAATTATCAAAATATTGAAACTTGTTTATGTAAAATTTAAAAGTAAAATTAATTACAATGACCAAAATTGGATTAAATGGAAAAAATATATTACAATTAAATTTTAAAAAGAATAAAAAAATATAATTTGACCATATAAATAAATTATATTCAAATGCAGTTTCGAATTAGAATATAATATTTTTCACTATTCATTAAAAAATAAACATTATCAGAAAAATACAAAACATTTACACAAAGTAAATTTTTAAGTCCCTATTATAAAGAAGGATATTATTTGATCAAATAAAATATATTAAAGTGACCAAAACTATATTTAAATAGGGTTCACCATTAAAATGTGGTGAATCGACCTTTCTTAAAATTATATTCATTTACATTTTAAGCCTCTAACATTTATTGGAAAAAAGTAAATACATATTAAAAACATGTATAGTCATATTGTAGCTAGTTTTGTTCATTCCCACCAATACAACATCTAGGAGTTATATTCCATTTAAAATAATTGTATTATATTATTAGTATGCAATGTAATGTTTCAAAGAAACTCATTGTTGCGTATTAGGTACGCTATCGAACAAAGAAACCCTTTTAAAGTAAATTTAATATTTAATTCACAAATTTTAATAAATATTAAAGTCTCTTTTTCTTCATTTACCTGGGATGTTACATCCTTCCCCCATTTTTGAAATTGTGTCCTCACAATTTTTAATCGCTTATCAAAATATTTGGGGGTTATTTATCCCTCATAACATTTTCAGATTCCCACGTTGCCTCTTCAACCATATGGGTTTTTCACAAAACCATTACCTGGTGAATTACCTTATTCTACAAAATTTTCTCTCTACGATCATGATTCTGGAATGGTTGTTATTCATAAGAGATATTCTCTTCCAACCGAACTACCTCTGGGCACAAAACATGAGATGGATCTAGTAAATACTTTCTCAACCTCGAAACATGAAAAACATTGTGTACGTGGGATAAACATGAAGGTAAATCCACTCTATACACAACTGATCCAACATTCTCCAGAATTTTATAAGGTTAAATGAACCTGAGACTCAACTTTCCCTTCCTAAAAAAATGCATCACACTTTTCCATGGAGATACTTTTGGAAAGACATGATCACATACCTCAAAAGAAAGATCATTCCTCCAATTATTTGCATAACTTTTCTGTCTGATCTCAACTGTTTTCATGTGCTTTAGAATCAACTAAGATTTCTCTGCCATCTCTTCTACCAATTATTGTCACATCATCTTCCTTTCACCTAATTCATACTCAAAAGCTGGAGTTTGACAATTCTTTTAATATAATGCCTCAAATATATCCATCTATATACTAGAATAAAAACTATTATTATATGAAAATTCAACCAAAGAAATATGTTTTCCCAAACATCCCTGGTATTCCAGTGAACATGCGCATAGCATATCTTACAGGGTCTGAATTGTTTGTTCTAACTGCACATCTGATTGAGGATGAAAATATTTAGTAATATTTAATTCAGTACAAAACAAATTATAAAGTGCTTCCCAAAAGTTAGAAGTAATCTAGGATCACGATCAGATACAATGGAGAGGGGAACTCCATGAAACCTGAATATATCTTTAACATACAGTCGAGCAAGTTGATCTAGAGACCATGTATCTTGAATATGAAGGAAATGATAAGATTTAGTCATTCGATCAACTATAACCCAGATTGCATTATTACCTTTAGATGTCTTCGGTAATCCCAAAACAAAGTCCATATATATATTATCCTATTTCCCCTCTGGGACTAGTAATGACTGAAGTATCCCTTTCAGTAACATTTTCATTGCATTAACCTACTGACAAGAAAAACACTTCACAGTAAAATCAGAAATATATATTTTTATTCTATCCCACTATAAATACTCCCGAAGATCTATGTACATCTCAGTACTACCAGGATGAACCGGAAAACAGAGAACTATAAGATTCAAATAACAACTCATTCTTCAATTGTGAATCACAAGGAACACATAATCTATTACCAAACCTCAAAACACAATCATTATCAACCTTAAAATCATACAACATACACTTATTAACCAACACTACTTTTTCGGAAACTCCATGTCTTCCTTCTATGCTTACATTATTTTGTCTGCTAGAGATGATTTCACCGACACTTGAAACAAAACAGCATAATTTCTTGCACCAACAACTTCTATGCCAATGTTCATAAAATCAAAAACCAAAGGATCTCGTTCCAATTGTATAATGGTTAATGAGACATTAATTTTTTGACTCAATGCATCAACCCCTTTATTTCATTTCCCCGGATGGTAGTGGATCGTGCAATCATAATCCTTGATTAATTCCAGACATCTCTTCTGTCTTATGTTCAATTTTTTCTAAGGGAATATATATTTTAAACTTTTGTGGTCAGTATATATTATACATTTTACACCATAAAAATGATACCTCCAAATTTTTAAAGCAAAAATAACAGCAGCTAATTCCAAATAATGTGTCAGGTAATTTAACTCATGAGGTTTCAACTGACATAATGAAAAAACAATTACCTGATCATTTTTCATAAGGAAACGTCCAAGTCCATTAAACGAAGAATCATTGTAAATAAACAACTCACCATTTCTGGAAGGTAGTGCCAATACTATATCATTCACCAATCTTCTTTTCAATTTTTGAAAACAATCATCACATTATTTTGTCCAAATAAACCTAAAATCTTTTCGAGTTAACATAGTCATTAGACTAGATAAACATGAAAAAATTCTCAACAAACCTCCGTTAATAACCATAAAAACAAAGAAAACTATGGATGTAGGTTATATTTTTGGTCCTTGGCCATTCTTCAATAACTTTTGTTTTATCAGGATCAATAGTAAAGCCATTTTTGAAACAATGTAACCAAGGAATGAAATTTGTTGCAATCAAAACTCTGACTTTCTGAATTTCACATAAAGATTAGTTTCTTTTATGGTAAGCTAGATGACCCTTTAATGACTTGCATGTTCTTCTTTACTTTTAGAATAAACAAAAATATCATCAATGAACACAACCACAATCTTATCCAATAACTCATGGATAATTCTGTTCATAAAATTCATGAATACAACAGTTGAATTAGTTATCCCAAAAGGCATAACTACAAATTCATAATGTTCATATATAGTACGAAATGTGGTAATCTGAATGTCTACATCCTTTACATTCAACTGATGGTACCCTGATCTCAAGTCAATCTTTGAAAAATACTACGCTTCATGAAGCTAATCAAACAAATCATCGATATGAGGAAAAGGATACTTGTTCTTAATAGTGATGTTATTCAATGCTATATAATCAAGGCAATGTCTCATTGAACAATAATTCATTTTAACAATCATGACAGTATCACTCCAGGGTGATGTGCTAGGTCTAATAAAACCTTTATCTAAAAAATCCTGCAATTTCATCATTAACTCTAAACGTTCTATTTGAGTCATTTGATAAGGAGGTTTTGAAATTGGCATAGCATCAGGAACTAATTAAATAGTAAATTCAACTTCCCGATCAGGTATAATACCAGGAAACTCATCAAGAAAAACCTCAAGATACTCATTTACCAATGTCACATCATTAATATGAACAGTTCCTTTATTTTCAACAATATGTGCAAGGTAACATTGATATACATCTATTACTAGTTTTCATCTTCCTGATATGTTATCAAAAGAAATGGTTTATCCTTGTACACAAACTATAAATCTTTTATAAATGAAACTTCATTAGCTCTGCAGTCAATCTTAGCATGATAAAAATATAGAAAATCCTTTCCCAAAATAACATCAAACTCTACTAGATGAAAAACAATAAGGTTTCCATGTGGATTCCTCCCACATACAAGGATATGAATGTTCTTATGTTTTATTTTAATATAATCATTTCATCTAGGTGTTTTTACCATACGTCCCATATTCATATCATGATATGGAATTCTCAATTTATTAGAAAACATCTCAGAAATGAAAGAGTGTGTAGACCCTAAATCAAACAACACATTGGAAAAATATGAACAAACAAACAGTGTACCTGATACTACGTCGTTTGATGTCCCATTATCTGCTGAAGTATTTTCAAAGGATTTCACCACCCCTTTATGATTTTAGTTCTGTTTCTTTCCCTCAGTTGAGTTATTCGTTGGACACTCATTTGCATGATGACCCATTTCAATACACTTTAACGATCTTACCGATGGCTTTTCATTGCGTGTTTGATCATCTTCCTTAAAATTACGAGCAATATAACCAGACATACCATAGCAGAAGCACTATCCAGACTTTGATAAACATTCTCCACGATGCTTTTTACCAGACTTCTGACAAGTTGGATATTTAATTTTCTTACCTCCAGGAATTTTTGATGAATTCGATCCCTTGTTCTACCAACTGGACATCTTATTATGTTTTTTTCAATGAACACCTGATCATCGAAAAACTCCAGTTCCACCTTTTCCGCACATAGAACTATATATTCATATATTTTGAACTCACTAGAGGTTAATGCTCTTCGATATCATTGCTTCAGTTTTGAGTAAAATATTCTTATCTTACTATCTAGATATCGAATGAAAATTGGAGCATACCTTGCAAGTCGAGTGAATTTTTCTTCAAAAGTAGCCACTGAGTCATCCTCCTGCCTTAATTCTAGAAATTTATTTTCGATACTAAGTCGAACCACAATAGGAAAATAATTCTCAAGAAACATACATTTGAATTCATCCCAATTAAGAGATTCAATATCCTCACTATCCCAAATATTTTTGACCACCGACCACCATTGATCATCTTTACCTTCTAAATGGTAAACAGTGAGACTATCCTTTTGATGTTCAGAACACCCAATGACACCAAAAATCTTTACAAGTTCTTTAATCCACCCTTCAGCTAGCATAGGGTCAGATGATCCTCTGGATGTTGGGGGATGTTGCCTCCTAAAATGGTCCACTACTCACATGTTCCTATATGGTTGATCAGCCTAATCTCGTGCATGTATACCACCAGCAATTATTGCCTGAGTCAATTGTTCCATCACTACAAAAAACTATTCGGTTCCAATTCCGACCATCTATGGTTGCTGATTTGGACGGTTGCCTTCTTTCTGATGCCATACTAACAAAGAAGCCATGTTTCCATTGTGAAAAATCATTCTGAACAATGAAATATTTTAGGATAAGAAACATGGTAATCTGTAAATTCTATATCATTTCAATATTACCATAAATTAATTTATGGAAATTTATTTAACAATACTCTAACTTATACAGTTGTCTAATCCAACCTCTACTACCAAATATAGGGACCTGGCATTAAAAAATTACATAACATTGAATTAAATGAATAATTCACATTAAGGATCTTTTCAGGTTTAGAGTTTTAGAAAATTAGGTCATAACTATTACATTTCATTTAAAAAAATTATAAAGTAGACACTTCTACTCAATTTCCATTTTTTCAGAATACAATTACTCATTAAAAAAAGAGTCATGTATAATTCCATGTTTAAGACAGCATGTCTTTTCCTTGATCCCATCATTGACCCTATTCCACATTAAGTCTAGTGAAAAACATTTCAAAAACATGGGATGAGCATAAAAAGATCAGTAAAGGATACACAAAGAAAGAAAACTATTAGTTTATTAAAACAACAAGTAAATCATGAATACTTTATCATATGTAATACTTTTCACCTTTTTGAAGTAGTAAATACTATTCAATGAATAAATGATCATTACTTACCCTTTTTTAACAAATATATTACAATAAAACCCATGTCAAAAACACATAACATATAAAAGTAACTTCGGACATAAAAATACATAAATGGAATAACCATATGGTCGATTTCCAGACATATCACTAAATGGAATAGCTATACAGCTCACTTCCATACCCAATGCATTGGAGGTTTTTACGTAACCACCCATCATGGTTTATCAAGTCACCACCCGTTATTTGTTTGATCATGTAAGCACCCGTCAAACATCCAAGTACCATTATCAAATCATAACACATAAAACAAATATAAAGGAATGAAAACATTTCCACATTTGAATCACAATATATCACTTAAATATATTGACATAAAAAAAATATCAAAACCATTTTCATTACAAAAATATGTAAAATAGTATATGGTATTTATTTTCCTTTTAAAAACATTATGACTTTAATGGAAGAAAAAGAGAAAATAATACTCGTGGCGGAAGAAAAGGTCGTTGTCACCGCTTACCTTAAAAAAATTCCTTTTATTATTTAGTAAAACTCATCGAAGAGAAAATATTTCTTTCAAATAAAAGTAAAAGTAAAAGAGTTTTCTACTCAGTATAAAATAAAGTTGTGTATAAAACAAAATATGCCGCAATGAAAGGTTATTGAGATGAAGTCCCTTACCTCCTGTTCGACTTGAATCGATCATTCTTTAATCTCATGAATAATAGACTGAAGTTAATTTCTACTTGATTAAGAACATTTTTCAAGTTTATTGGTCATTTTATATAAATTATTAAAATGTTATACACATTATGTAATAATTTAAGTTAATAATGGTTGTTCTGTTGAAATTCGGTACTTTAGTCAAAAATGGACTTCTTATAATTACAATTTGTTCACATGGTTAAAATTTCATTATATCCAGAATAATATTCATGATTTAGTTAAAATATATATAATATATATCCTGTATATACATTTATTTATAACATTACATAACATTTTGAGGTTGGAAATTAAATTCACCTTTCATGGAGACGGTAAGTCGTAGGTATGCATGAACTCTACTTCAATTTTTATTTCTTATTTTAATGGAATTAAAATATATTTATACATAGTTATATTATAATTCCAGTATAATATCATATAATATAATAAAATCCATTCTTTATATGTCCCACATATGGCATTAAGCAGTCATATCACTTTGAGTGGGAGGTAGTCCGCACTTCCTCTAATTAAATTATATCGTTTACCCATTATGGAAGAAATAATGGTATGATATAAATGGAAAATAAAAAAGCATAAATAAAACATAAACATAATATATTATATATATATATATATAATTTTCCTTCTTAATGGCCACCATGAGAGGCCGTAGGAGATAATCGAACAATCATCGTTTCGTGAGGCATTAGTTTTCCATCCACAGAAACAATATGTTCTTCACACATTAGATGGAGGTGTGTGTATGTTTGGTTAGAATCCTTCTAATAAAAACATACTAGTATATTAATTAAACTATTTTAGTTATAAAATAATGAAATAAAATGTTTTAGGGGTTGGATAACTAAAATAACAAAAATAAAACAAAATAATTTTAGAGAAATTGTTACCTTTAATTTGGGTAACTTTCTTTGATTTGAACCAAAAGTTGTTCTTGTGCCTTCTGACTAAGTTAAGTCATATAGCTGGAGGATAGGGTTGTAGGGAGGTTAATTGGGTAGAGGTTGGATGATTCAAAGGGCCTGAGAGGTGCGAGGAATTGGTTAGAAATGATCTCCTTTTATAAGGGGGAGGGGCTCTTTTAGAATATGTGAAAATATTATTTTATAATATAATGATTTTTGGTGTCTAAAGGTCCGAAAATAATTAGAGTCGAATATAAGATGACTCATGGTTGAAATAAAAGCATCCAATAAGAATTGTACAGGTTTTGGATTTTATTTTAAAATTGATAATCTTATTTATTTAAATGATTTTTTAATGAGGTAAACAATACATCAGATTTGTGTCATTAATAATTTAATATATACGATGTCTAAAAATTATAAAAAATATTCCATGATATAGGAAGTAAATTTATATTTCCAATGAATATTTATAGTCTAAATGATAACTTATATAACACCATGTAAAAAATACTTTACTAAAAGATATTTTCTTATGTCATTTTGTCTTTTCTTTTAATTAAATAATCTATTGTGTCATTATCATTCATATGTGGCTCCATGGGGTCCCAAAATCGACCCAAGTATGACCATGGTCGTCCATTTCTCATCCAATAATGTTAAGAAAAGTGTTATGGAATTTTTTAATTATTATAATATTCTTTTTACATTGAATTTCATTATTTTCCTTAAACCGCATTAAATGAAAGTCACAAGTTACTATTAAAAATTTATTTTCATCTTATTGAACCAAATTTTAGTTACTAATAAAAACCATTTATGTCATATTTTCTAAATTCAATTCAAAAATGAGGTAAATTTTCATTTAAATGAAAAATTCAATTTTTTATCTACTAATAAGTAGTTTAACTATTCATAAAAAATTGAATATTTTTAGAAAAATACCAAAATTTATAACTAAGCTATGTTTGATATTCAGAATTCCAAAATGATATCTATTTTTACCAAATTATAAACATTTATATTTAATTAATTAATTTAAAAGTAATTCCTTTTGTAAAAACAAATTAGCCTGATTTTAAGAAATAATAACTATTAAAAGATTGACACTTTCTTATGACCAATTTCAAAGTGAAATTAATTACAATGACCCAAATTGTATTAAATGGTAAATATATATTATAATAACACTATAATATCAATTGAAAAGATAATATAACCATATAAATAAATTAGATTAAAACACATATTTGAATTAAAATACAATATTTTTCACTATTCATTAAAAAATGAACTTTATCGGAAAAATTCCAAAAAATTACACAAAGTAAATTTTGATGTCCCCATTCAATTGAATGATTATATTTGGTCAAACATAATTTATTAAAGTTACTAATACTAGATTTAAATAGGTTTCGCCAATAAAAGGTGGTAAATCATCCTTTTAGTGTAAAATATGCTTAAAATCAGATTAATTCACATTTTAAGCCTCTAACTTTTTTTGGATAAAAGGAAATATGTCTAAAAAACATGTATAATTATATTGTAGTTAGTTTTTTTAATTTTTTCCAATACAACTTCTAGGAGTTAAATTCAATTTAAAATAATAATATTATATTATTTGTTTACAACATAAGATTTCAAAGAAACCCATTGTTGAATATCATGTACACTATCGAACATAAAAACAATTTTAAAGTAAAATAAATATTTAATTCATAAATATTAATAAATATGAAAATATTTTATTCTTCATTTACCTGAGATGTTACATGGAACCCCTTAATAAAGATCCAGGGTGTGTAAAACCATCTTCAATGATATCGGGTAATTTCTTCTTAAAATCCATCGAATGAATATGATCTATTATATAATAATCATTTGATATATAAAGAGAAATTAGTATATGAATAATTTAAAACCCATCGTTTTGAACTATAAGAAGAACATGAATCTCTTTATGACATATATTGTTATATTTCAATAAAAATAAAAAAAAATAAAATATTTTGGTTCAAAACCATCAATTATTATTATATATCCATCATTATATGGAATTAAGACTCAATTATATCAATTAGTTATCAATATGAATTCATAACTAATATTATATTTATATAATATCATGATATTATTTTTGATATCAAATTATATTTCCATATATAACTAATTTATATGTTTAGTAGTGAGAGGAAATTTATGCCCAATTTATGATGAATTTATTCTAAATGGAGAATAAATAGTTTCCTATGATGTATCATTAGATAGTATTCAAATAATAACTATTTATACACCTTAGATGAAATCATTTCAAAACTTCTTATTTTCTCATATAACATCATATATAATAATTGTGGTGGTGAATCAATAATTTACCTAACGTTAATTATATGAAATAATTAATAAAACTATAATAATATGGGATTATCTTACAAATTAAATACATAAAAATTGAATAATTCTCCAAATAATACTAATGATACCCTTTTGTATTAGTGGTTTTTATTATTATCCCTTCACACATAGGTTAAGGGATTATTAATGTTTTTTCCCCATTAACCCATTATTTGGTGCATTGATCTTCATAATTACAATATACAGTACTAAATATTCATTGATGTGTGGGATATTTATTAGGAATAAATTTAATCTCCCCCTTTGTGTTAGTTGAAGTATTTATATATCTTTAGAAAAAATTGTTTCATCCCATTTTATTTGATCGTCCAAAATTTCATTGGAGTTTGATAATTATATTTGGTGGATGGGGAATTTCATCAATATAAGAAAGGAATGATAATACACACATTAGAACACTTAATAGTGTTGTTTTTAGATGATTTTTAATTCATTAGATGTGTATTATGAGTTCAAATAATTATTTGGGGTCTCAGACACTAAAACCATCTTTATGATTGAGATAGGAATAATTTCATAGTTTTTTAAACTATGTTGACACTAAAGAGAAACCTTGTGTTCCTATAATGGGTGTCACATGGTCTTCTAAATTTTAATTTTTGGTCTTATAACCTTTCAAGACCTCAGTAGTATTTGGAAGAGGTATATTTTATGGATTACACACGATTTATATTATCGTCCATATAGCCTATGTGACTTGTGTAGTTAGAATGATCTAGTGGCATGGTTGGTTCCCAAGTTAATTATACGTGTACAAAAACCACATGGGGAATGGAACCAAGATAAATTTTTTTAGGCAATTGGTACACAGTTTGGAAAACCATACAACCAGGTCATACAACACATTAAAGGGCTAAAAATGACCATTTTCCGTGACACGTTCTTTCATTATTCCCTCATTTATTCTCCTCTATCATAGACTAAAACCCCATGATTAGACGTTTTACTTTGGTATCATATTTTAATTAGAGATATCCACCTCACCCAGACATGGAATCATGATTTTTTCAATATGACTGGATAGCCCTTTGTAAGACTCAATTCCCCTTGCTTCATATTAAAATTTCCTTATACATATGGGTTTTTAGATACATGTGGTATATTTTTCCCTATTTACAAGGAGTTTGAAAATATAATTTTTTCTATTCAAACAAACTTGAATAAAATCCTAATAATTTATGACTGATGTTTATTAATTATTAAGTAGGTGTAAAAAACAATTTAACATAACATCTCATTATTTTATACAATACATCATTATGTATCATGTAGTATTTTCTATGTTACACAATGTTAATGTAGAATTATAATAAATAACCTAAATACACTAAATAAATATCCATTATGTAGAAAATTGGACATTATGATGTCACCCACCTCAAAAAAATCAACCTCTTTTTTGGTGTTTCAATTATATTCCATTACCTATTCATTGCATAGGAAATTTAATCAACCAATATGGCTATTGTCTTTCATTTATTGTTTTACAATTTTCTACATATGTGGTAACCACCGTTTAGAATGTATTAATTAAATCCTATATATTTTATATCTAATTTATATTAAATGAGTCAGTATTTAAAATAATCACAATTTTATAAAAAACATTAGTGGAAGTTCTCCTTCATCCAAAATTAACAGGTGAATTCATATGGTGATATTTTGATAGTAGTTTACATGATTAATGGCCTGATCCTATTTATTAATATTTTTTGGAATAAATGGAATTGTAACGTACATGTACATAAAAATAATTATATTCATGGAAAATCTTTTAAAAAATGAAATTGTAATAGAAGGGATTAAATGATTCACGATAAAAGAAATTGGAATGGATAAATCCCATGCCATTTGATCAAATTCTAATATGAAACCTATAAATTTAATTCTGATGAACCATGATCAATACCCATTTCTTCATTATTGAATATCATTTATAGGATCATGGGTTTTGGGAATAATATTACTTTGTGAGAGATATTTGGGATCCTTATTATAGAATTCCAAAGATAGGCTCATAGGTAATTTGAATTTATAAATACTATGAGAGAAACCTGATTCATCATAAAAAATTATTTTTTAATGAAAATATCTGTTACATGAATTATGTTACATCTTGCGTGAAACATGGTTTTCCTTTTTTAAAACACATTATATAAGTTTACTTGGAGGATCATTTCCTTATGCATTAAGTGATACATTGGTTACCCTATCTCAAAATTCCATGGACGAGCTCATAGAATATAAATCATTATATTTCTCCATTGGATACACATGGTTCCCTAGTTATATAATTCCATGTATTCCACATGGGATAAAAATTTAAATAATTCTTTTTTGTTACATATGACTTGTGGAATCAACTTATAATGATTAGTCTGTTAGGAAACCTTGGCTTTGTACATTCGGTTCTTGACCGGATAGCAATATTATGTTCAGATACATTTAACAAATCCTAATATCATTGTGGATTAGAGAATCATTATACATGGAGGTAATGGTATTACCATGGGTCTTATAAATTTGTAATACATTATTTAACATATAAATTTCCCTTGTTTAGTATTTATTGAAATGTTGCATCAATTAAATATATGACAATTGTTCTACTAATTTGTGGATTCCATGGCCTTCCACCACATGTCCTGGATTATAAAATCTGAGGTAAATAAATAAATAATAAATTTTCATTTTAATTAATATTTTTTAAATTAAATATTAAATGTTGTTTTAATGGGTTTCTATGTTCGATGACATACCCGATACAAAACAATGGGTTTCTTTGAAATCTTATGTTGCACAAAAGTCTGAGACATACTAAAAAAATATAATATTACTATTTTAAAGGGAAGTTAATTCCTAACTGTTGTAATGGAATGAGTGAATAGACCTAAATAAAATATTATTACACATGTTTGGTAAATGTATTTACAATTATCCAATGAAAGTTAGAGGCTTAAAATGAGAATGAATCTAATTTTAAGATTAATTTACTTTAAAAAGTTGATTTAACACATTTTGATTACGAACCCTCTTTAAATATAGTTTTGGTCACTTTTAGATGTTTTATTTGGAAAATAAAATTCTTCATTAGAATTTAGAAATCATAATTCACTTTGTGATAATTGTTTTGTATATTTCTGATAAAATTCATTTATAGATGAATTCTGGAAAATACTGCATTTTAAATAAATATTTCCTTTCAATATTATTTATTTACAAGGTTATATTATCATTTCATTTGTATTTAAAGTGTAATTAGATTATATTTTTTCCATTTAATTCAATTTTCATCATTCTAATTAATTTAACTTTTAAATTGGACATAAACAAGTGTTAATCTTTTGATAGTTAATATTTCATAAAAACCCCATTTTTGTTTTGACAATTGGAATTAATTATATATTAATTAATCCAACATATATTTTTTAAATTTGTTAATATATTCATAATTTTTGAATTCGTAATATCAAATATAGCATAGGCCAAATTTTTTATATTTGTCTCAAAAACATCAATTTTTGATAAATAGTTAAACCACTAAGTAGTAGTTAAAAACTGACAATTCCATTTAAATGGAATTTCTCCGCTTCTGTGAATTAAATTTCAAAAATAAATAATACCTATTTTTTATTAGTAAGTAAAATTTGGTTCAATAAAATGGAAATAATTTTTGATGAATAGTAACTTTTGACTTTTATAAAGCGATATGGAAGATAAATATGGTAATTCATGGTAAAAAGAATATAATAATAATACAAAATTACTGTAAAAATTGTCCTAAAAATATTGTATGAATCATAGTCAACAATGGGAATCATTGGGTCAATTTTGGGACCCCATGGAGCCACATAAGTGTGATAATGACACTTTATTTTAATTATGTTAATGTAAAGGAAAAAATGACATAAAAAATATCTTATAGTGATTTTTTTATATATGGTTATATAAGTTATCTCTTATACTATAAATATTCAATGGAATTATAAAAATATTTACTACACCATTTTACTTTATTTTAATTTTTAGGCATCATATAAATTAAATTATTTATGACACAATAATGCTGTAGTTTTTACCTCATTAATAAATTATTTAAATAAATAAGATTATAAAGATTAAGATAATATACAAAACATGTCGAATTCTTATTGGATGATTATATTTTGACCATGAGTCATCTTATATTCTACTTTAATTAGTTTTGGACGTTAATAAACTGAAAAAAATTATATATTAAAATATTATTTTCACACTTTTCTAAAGAGCCACTCCTCACCATTATAAAAATCACTCACCTCAAACCCATTCCTCAAACTTCTAAAGTACCTTAATTCATCCATAAAATACCCAAATAATCCCTCAATATATATATCTTCCACATAGATGCCTTAGCCTAGGCTTAAGGAATGTCAAGAAATCCTTTTGGTTCAAACCAATGGGAGTTACCCGAATTAAAGGTAATCGTTATCTTAAATTCATTTCCATTATTTTACATATCCAACCCATAAACTCTTATTATTCCTTCATTTTATAAAAAAACAATGTCCTAAAGATACCTGTTTGTTTTTATAAGATGTATTCAATATATACTTACACAAACCTCCATCTAATGGGTAAGAACATAATATTTCCAGGGAAAGAAAACTAACGCCTCACGAAATGATAATTGTTTAATCTTTTCCAACCACCTCTTATGGTGGCCATTATAATGGAACTGTATTATATATGATATATATTATGTTCATGTTTTTTTATGATTTTGAATTTTCCATTTATAGAATACTATTATGGTATCTGTTATGCGTAAACGCGATAATATTATTTGAGGAAGTGCAAACTACTTCCCCCTCAATGAGATATGACTCATTCATTCCATACGTGGAACATATAAGGGATAGAGTTAATATAATTATATATATGATATTATACAAGATTTATAATATACCTATGTGTCATTATGTTTTAATTCCATTAAGTATAATATATAAATGATTGTAGCATTCATTCATACGTACGACTCACCGTCTCCATGAACAACGCATTTCATTTCATATCACCAAATGTTATGTACTATTATAAAAACATGTATATATTGGATATATATGATATATATTATATCTAAACCAGGAATGTAGTTTTGGATATAATTAACTTTGGACCACATGAACAACATGTAATTATAAGAAGTCCATTTTGGACTCAAGTACCAAATATCCACAAAATGACCATTATTAACCTAAATGATTACATAATGTTTATAACATAGTAATATGTGATATAAAAGGAATAATAAAAATGAAAAAGGTTCATAATCATGTATAAATTAACATTAGTTTATTATTTCGGAGATTAAATAACAATCAATTCAAGTCGGACACAAGTTAATGTTCTTCATCCCAAACTCCGCTCATTGAGGCATATTTTGTATTATACATGAAATTCCTTTATGATATGTATAAACACATTAGACATTTCATTTCATTCAAAGGGATTATTTTTCTACGAGGCATTTTACTAAATAAAAAAAATTCTTTTTAACCTATGTGGTGATAACGACATTTCTGTCTCTCTGAGTATTATATAATCTTTGGCTTCCTAAACAATTCGTAGTGTTTTTTAAGGAAAATAAATACTATATTACATTTTTACGTAATTTTGTATTTAAAATGGTTTTGAGAACTAATTTATTATTTCAATATCATTAAATTATATATTGTAATTGAAATGTAGACATGTCATCTTTCCATTATGCTTGTTTTATGTGTTATGGTTCTTTGGAATTGTTTACGTATGCAGGTGGTTCTATGATAAACCTAGGGCAGGTGAGCCCGACATAGCTCTCCAATGCATTGGGTAATGTGATAGAGGTAAACGTGAGTGTTTCTCCTAATAGATTTAGGGAATATACTATGATGGGTATTAAAAATGCATCACCCTGAGTAGTTATGATAGATAAAATGTAATTATTATATGTATTCCACAAGTTACCATTATGATTTAGGTTTTCAATGTGTGATTCATAAATCATATTATTTCACGAGATATGTTATAGAGCTTATGTCTTGTGCATAATGATGAACTAATGTTTTTTCTTTGTTTTATATCCCATACCAAGCTTTTAATGCTCATCCCACATTTTTAAATGTTTTTTTACAGTACACAACTATCAATAACAACAAGAATGGAATCAAGGACAAGTCATGTTATCTAAACCATAGAACTAGACATGACTCTTTTTTAAGAGTTTTTATTTTTTAAAGAAAATGTGAACTGAATATAAGTGTCTACTTTGTACCTTTTGAAATGTAATGTAATAGTTATGAAATAATTCTCAAAAACTCTACACCTGAAAAGATCCTCAACATGAATTATTCATTTAATTCATGATTACGTAATGTTCTAAGGTAGGGTCCTTATAGTTGGTATCAATGGTCGGTTCAGATTACAATTGATGATATATTATTATTAAATTTATGTCTTTAAATTAAATTATGGTAATATTTATGTGATATAGAATTTAAATATTACCATTTTCTTCAGCTAATATATCATTGCATTTTGATTGGTTTTTTGTAGAGGAAACATGGAAACTATTTTGAGACGACATCAGGAGGAAGAAAACCATCTTAATCAGCAACTAGAGATGGTTAGAATCGGGTCTGAATAGTTTGTTGTATTGATGGCCTAGTTGACTCCGGATACAAATGGTGGTTGTATCTAGGCACGAGATCAGCCAGATCAACCATTGAGGAACATGTCAATAGTGGATCATTTCATGAAGAAACATCCCCCATCATTCAGAGTATCACCTAATCCTATGATAGAAGATGGGTGGATTAAAGCACTAGAGAACATTTATGATGTCATGGGGTGTTAAGAATATCAAATGGTTTGTCTCACTATTTACCTTGTGAAGGTGAAGCTGATCAGGGATGTTCCATGGTGAAAATTATCAGAGATAATGAGGAGAAATATGCTCTTGATTTGGATAAATTCAAAACTCTATTTCTTGAGAAATATTTTTCTAAGGTGGTTCATCTTAGGATGGAATAAAAATTCCATGAATTGATGCAGGAGGATGACTCAGTGGGTACTTATGAAGAAAAATGCACTCTAATAGAAAGGTATGCTCTAAATCTCATACGAGATCAAGATATTAAAATCCACAATTTTTACTCATGATTAAAACCAATTTATCGAATGGTTGTAGCTTCTCGTGATTTCAAATGTTATGGAAAATTGATTGAAGTGCATATAAGGTGGAAATGGAGTTTTCCATTGATCATGACTTCTTCGAACAATAACCGAATAAGAGGTCGAGGTGGCAGAAAAAAAGCTGAAACTCTTCAAAAAAGTTTGATTGTAAGAATCTTATGTTTACAGTTTGTGATGAATCATGAAGAATGTATGATGGGGACTTCCTTTTGAATTTTTGTAAGTGATATAGATATGAAATAATGGGACATAATTCTCATAATTGCACTGAAAATGATCTGGGTAATGGTAAGACAAAATCTGATTTACAATCAAAAAAACATTTTACTTACAATTAAATGTTTCATTATTAAAATGAGTGTCCAACAATGATCTCAACTAACAGAAAGTAGACATAATACAAGAAGAAAGGGGTGGTGAAATCCTTTGCAAATTCTTCAACATATTTTGGTCCATCAAATGATGTAGTATTAGGTACACTGTTGGTTTCTTCAGATTATGCCAATGTATTTTTTATTCAAGGTCTACACATTAGTTCATTTGGGAGAAGTGTTCTAGTAAATTAGGAATACCTTATCAAGATATGAATTCTGAACTTATTGTAAAAACACCTGGAGGAAATGGTGAGACAAAAAAAATTATATTAACCTTAATGTCCATGTGTGCGGAATAAATTTACCTTCAAACCATATTTTTTTTCCTCTAGTAGAGTTTGATGTTATTTTGGGTCTGGATTGGATTTCAGTTTATCATGATATCATTAACTGAAGAGTTAATAAGGACTATTTTTTGAAGGATTTTTAGTTTGTGTACAAGATTGAACACTTACATTCGATAACATATCAGGATGCTGAGAAACAAGTAAAATATGGAAATAAATGATACCTTTCCCATATTGTTGAAAATAAAGGAACTGTTCAGATTAATGATGTGGAAGATATAAATGAGTACCTCGATGTTTTTTCTTATGAGTTTCATGGTATTATACCTGATCTAGAAGTTGAATTTACTATTGACTTAGTTCCTAATGCAAATAAAATTTCTAAACCCCCATATCGAAAGGCTCAAATTGAACTTTTAGAGTTAATGAAGCAATTGTAGGAGTTATTGGATAAAGGTTTCATTAGACCCAACACATCACCATGGGGTGGCCCTGTCTTTTTAGTTAAAAAGAAAGATATTTCAATGAGAATTTGAATTTATTATATAGAATTTAATAACATCACTATTAAGCACATGTATCATTTGCCCCAACTCGATGATTTGATTAATTACCTCCAGGGAGCATAGAATTTTTCAAAGATTCACATGAGGTCGGGGTAACATCAGTGGAAAGTAAAGGAAAGAAACACTCCCATGTCCACATTTCGTACTAGATATGGCCATTATGAATATTTAGTTATGCCTTTTGGTTTAACCAATGCACCTTCTATATTCATGGATCTTATGAATTGAATTTTCCATTAGTTCTTGAATAAGTTTTTTGTTGTGTTCATTGAGGATATTTTGTATTATTCTAAAAGTAATGTGGAGAAGGAAAGTCATTTAATGGTTTTCTTGAAAACTATAAATGAAAATAAACTATTTTGGAAATTCAACAAGTGTGAGTTTTGGTTACAACAAATTTCGTTCCTTGGCCACATTGTTTAAAAAAATGGCATAACTGTGGATCCTACTAAATCAAAAGTTGTTGAAGAATGGACAATACCCACAAATATTACAATGATTCATAGTTTTCTTGATTTACAAGGTTATTACTGGATATTTGTTGGTAATTTTTCAGGGTTATCTAGACCACTGACTAAGTTTACTCAAAAAGGTGTTATGTTTATTTGGAAAAAATAAATTGATGATTGTTTTCATGAATTGAAAGATGATTGGTAAATGCTCTAGTTTTGACACTACATTCCAGAAATGGAATGTTTGTTATTTACATTAATTATTCATTGAAATGACATGGATGTGCCCCTATGCAGAATGATCAGGTAATTGCTTATGCTTCACGTTAGTTGAAAACACATGAGTTAAATTACCCTACACATGATTTGGAACTAGCTGATGTTGTTTTTACCTTAAAATTTTTGAGGCATAATTTGTATAGAGTAAAATGTTAAATATATACTGAACACAAGAGTTTTAAGTATATAGTCACTCAGAATTTATTAAACATGGGATAGAGGATATTGCTGGAATTAATCATGTATTATGATTACACGATCCTTTACCATCAGGGAAATGAAAATAAAGTGGCTGATGCTTTGAGTCAAAAAAAGTAATGCTTTATTAACCATACTACATTTGGAGCGATATCATTTTCTTTTTTATTTGATGAACATTGGCATAGAAGTTGTATGTGCATGAAATTATTCTATTTTTTCTCATGTGTCAGGGAAATAATCTCTATCATATAGAATTAAGCAAGAACCGAAGGATGATAGTGTGTTTTCAGAAAAAGGTAGAGTTGGTTCAGAAGGGTAGGTTTGCTGATTTTAACATTGATAATGATTTATTTTTTGAGATTGGAAAGATATTATGTGTTCCTTGTCTTTTAAATTTGTAAATGAGTTTTTATGTGATGCTCAGAGTTCACTGTTTTCAGTTCATCCTTGTAGTACTATGATGTACAAAGATCTTCCGGAGTATTACCTGTGGGATGGAGTGAAAAGATCTTTTGTTGATTTTACTATGAAGTGTTTGACTTGTTAGTAGGTTAAAACAGAGCGGCAGTTACAGAATGGGATGCTTCAGTCTTTAGCGGTTCTAGAGTGGAAATGGGAAAATATATCCACGGACTACGTTGTGGGATTACCAAAGACTTAACGAGGTAATAATGAAATCTGGGTTATTTTTGACCAATTGTCTAAATCCGCTCATTTCCTTCATATTCGAGACACTTTTTCTCTAGATAAACATTCTCGGTTTAATGGTAAAGAGATAGTCATGTTGCATGGTGTTCCCGTCTCGATTGTATCATATCATTATCCTAGGATTACCTCTAAATTTTGGAAAGGTCATCAGAAGACGTTGGGTAAAAATTAAATTTTAGTACAACTTTTCATCCGCAATCAGAGGGGTAGTCAGAACAGAAAATTCATAACATGGAAGATATGCTACATGCTTGTTCACTGGATTACCTGGGATATTGGGTCCAACATATTTCTTAGGTTTATTTTTCATATAAAAATAGTTTTCATTCGAGTATACAGATGGATCCATCTTTTGAGTTAGGTGATCATGTCTTTCTCAAAGTTTATCCATGGTTGAGTGTGATCTGTTTTGGTAAGAAGGGAAAGTTGACTGTGATGTTCATTGGTCCTTATGAAATCCAAGAAAAAGTTGGATCAAATTCCTACAACATGGCTTTACCACCATTTTTTTCTAAGGTACATAATGTAGTTCATTTTTCATTGTTGAGAATGTATATGCCAGACACATCTCATAGTTTAAGTCTAGAGGTTGTTCAATTGGAAGAGAATATATCTTATGAGAAACAACTAGTCCGGATTATTGACCATAGAGAGAATGTGTTGCGGAATAAGGTAATTCCCCATGTAATGGTTTTGAGGAAAAACCATATGGTTGAAGAGGAAATGTGAGAATCTGAAAATGTTATGAGAGATAAATACCCCCATTTATTTGAGAAATGAATAAAATTGTGAGGATGCAATTTGTAGAAGGGGCAAGGATGTAATATCCCAGATAAATAAAGAAATAATACATTTTTATTTTATTAAATATTTTGTGAATTAAATATAAATTTAACTTTAAAGGGGATGAAATGTTTGACGGCGTACCTGATACACAACAACGAGTTTCTTTTTAATCTTACGTTGCACACAAGGATGAGTCATACTAAAAAAATAATAATATAATATTATTATTTTAAATGGTAGTTAAAGACTAGCCATTTTAATGGTGGTAATGAGAATAACTAAATACAATATGATTATACTTGATTGTTAAATGTTTTTACATTTATCCAATTAATTTTAAAGGCTTAAAATGTGAATGAATCGAATTTTAAGCATAATTTACTTTAAAAGGTTGATTTACCGCCTTTTGATGGTGAATCCTCATTAAATATAGTTTTATTCACATTTATATGTTATATTTGAACAAATGAAATTCTTCTTTAGAATCGGTACAATAAAATTCACATTGGGTAAAATTTTGGTATTTTTCTCAGAGAATTCAATTTTGGATGAATAGTTGAAAATACTGTATTTTAATTAAAATATACAGTTTAATATAATTTCTTTATATGGTTTTATTAATTTTTCTTAAATGGATTTTAAGTTTAACTAGATTATATTTTTACCATTTAATCTAATTTTCTTCATTTGTATTAACTTCACTTTGAAATTGGACATAAACAAGTGTCAATCTTTTGATAGTTTATATTTCTAAAAAACACGTTTTTTGTTTTGACAAGTAGAATTAATTTTAAATACATAAATCCTACTTATATGTTTTAAATTTTGTAAAATAGAAATAATTTTTTAAATAATTATATCATCTATATCATAGTCCTAATTTTTGGTATTTTTTTAAAAATCGTCAATTTTTTATGAATAGTGAAACCACAATGTAGTAGTTAAAAACCGACTTTTCCCTTTTAATGAAAATTTATAGATTTTGTGAAAGAATTTCGAAAATTAGATATACATGGTTGTTATTATGAAGTAAAATGTGGTTCAATAAGATGAAAATAATTGTTTGTGAATAGAAACTTTTGACTTTTATTTACTGTGGTTAAAGGTTAATAGGGAAATTCGAGGTAAAAAAATATCATAATAATACAAAATTACCTTAAAACTTGTACTAACATTATTGGATGTGTCGTGAACAACCATGGTAATCCTTGGGTCTATTTTCGGACCCCATGTAGCCTCTTAATAGTGATAATGACACTTTATTTTAATTAACATAATGTAATGAATAAAATGATATAATCAAATAACTTTTAGTAAATTAATTTTTACAAAGGGTTATATAAATTATATCTTCAACTATAAATATTAACTTTGAAAGAAAAAATAGTTACTACTTCATGTTACTTTTTTTATAATTTCTCGACATCAAATAAAGTATATTATGTATGACACAATAATGATGTATTGTTTACCTCATTAAAAATTGATTTAAATAAATATGATTATAAAGATTAAAATAATATAAAAAACCTGTTGAATTATTATTGGATGATTTTATTTCAACTACTAGTCATATTATTTTCGACATTAATCAGTTCGTGACCTTTAGAAGCAGAAAATAATTATATAATAAAACAATTCCTTTTCACTTTCTTTAAGAGCCCCTCCTCCCCCTTATAAAAAGCACTCGCATCGAACACATTCCTCACACATCTCAAGCCCCTTGGATCATCCAAAACCTACCCAAATAAGATCTCAGGATCCCACACATAAACATATAAGCCTTAAAATAGGTATAAGGAACTTCAAGAAGTCCTTTTTTTGTAAACCAAATAGAGTTACTCGAATAAAAGGTTACAGTTTCTCTTAAAAACAATTTCTATTATTTTACATCTCCAACCTCTAAAATAATAAACATATCAGGCCTTTTAATAAAGGCATCATAACAATTTTTTGTAGGTATCGGCTACTAAGGCTGGTCATTCTCATAGATAATCAGTCGATAGTGGCTTGAAAGGTAATTTTCCTATTTAGATAATTTTGGCTAGTTAGGAATCATTTTTGTGACATCATTTGGATAAATATAATGTAGTTAAGGTTCAGCTTAATATTTCTATGGAAAATATGATGAAAATAGGAATTTTTTTCTATTGTTGATTGACCATTCATTCAAGTTCAGAAACACGAAAAAGGTTATTATTATAAGGATAATGGTGTGGTTTTTGTATGAAATTCCGATGGTGTAAGTAATATATATTGGATTGGTAGAACCATTTTTTGAAAAATTATTGGAGAGTACGATAAACCAGTTGATGAAATAGATAATTTTGTGATCATTTTTTGTGTTAAATGATATTTGTGTAAGCATTTATTAAATGTTTTGTTTCTAATATGGGTGTTTTCTCAGGTTTCAACAACTTGTGCACCATATTATTTATGTGATGATTAGAACTATGTTGTGTATTTGGGAATAAATCTAAATATTTTGAAAAAACCTACATGACCAGAGTAGGTCAGTTTTTATTTTCATTGTTCCTCAAGGCCTCTCAGTGATGATAAGTTCTATGGTTGGGATATTGTAGCATCCACTACTTTTTAAGATTTAAAATTCCATGTGAGTTTTAACGTTACATTTTTCGATGGTCCATATATTTATTCTTCAATATGAATGTAAATATGATCTTTAGATCTCTAAAATGTTTTATTTTTTGATGGGGGTTAAGTCAGGAGATGTCTCCTATTATTTTGTATGCATTTTATGAGGATTCTATCAATAAAAACATACATTACAAGATACAATTACCTAAGAAAATGTTTTTTAATCCATGCAACCCCTATAGAGAAATTGTGACTATTTATAATTTGTTTGTTATATTTTTTAAACAGTGGATGGTGTAGAGAATGAATAAACAATACTTATAAAGATTATTGAAGAAATGAACTGAATGTTTATCACATATTTTTTATAACAGTGGAATGGGAATGCACGAGGTATAGAGTTACATATTTCCAAAGGCATGGTTGGTGCATAATTTTATTCACCATGTGCATAATCCAAGAGGGGTATTTATACTAGATAGAGGAGGCCTCATTAATGGAAAAAAATTTCGAAAACCAAGGGATCAAAAAGTGCATTTCATAGTAGGGAATGAAATTATGATTCTATACACCCTAAAAATTTATTTCCTTCTTCTATTCTTATCTATTCTCTTATGTAGTAACCCCATATATTTTTTTTGTATCTTGTCTCTCCACCTTTGAATGGAGAGATCTGACTCCTTTGGACTCATAATAACGCACCTTTGGCTACATTGGACATCCCTCAGAAGGATTTTGCTTCTCCCTTTTTATTATATCTTTTTCCATCAAATAAATGGAATACTTATCTATATGGACTATTTTACCTTTTTGGATGTTTTTATTTTTATTTATTACTCAAGAATTAAATGATATAAAATCTCGGTAATAGAAATGGATATATCTTAATCATGAGGTCTGTGTTCTAAATCATTTACTTTATAATCTCTAATTTTTCTGAAATAATAAATTTTGGACATCTAATATTTTCCATGCACCGCCCTTTGATTTTTTAATTAATAAGTAGAACACCATTCCCAGAATTAATTATCCATTTAGAACTAAATTAAACCAATGTAGGTCACCCCAAAAAAGAATTAACCACCCATTACTAGTTGTTTCACATATAATCCATGACATACTCTTTAATTTGGAAATTTATTCACCCTTCATAAGTTTTATCTATTAATTATTCTATTAAAATGTTATAGATAATTTTTAATCACATTTTATGTTTTTCAAGGTTTACTCTCACGGATGTGTTGTTTATATTATATTAAATGAGTTTTTATTTCAACCATAACGGATTGTGTTATAAATCCATCAAGGTGATGTTATATATTCTTTAATAAATGGGTGAAATTAGATACTGATGTTTAGATGGATGTTGACATGCTTATAGGCATGGCCATCATATTGTATATGTTTATTGTGATAAAATAAATATTTCTGTACATGGACTACATAATAAATTATACAATTATTTTCTTCTATAAATGAAATTGAAAAAGTAGTGATAAAATGAGAAATAATACATGAAATTATAATGTAATATTACCATGACCTGTAATTAAATTCTATTATGAATATTGTAAAAATAATTGTTCAACTAATTCAGTGTCATCGATTTCCTCATAATGAAATAAAATGGATGGGAAGATGAGAATAATGAAGAACATTAAACGATGAGAAACACTCAGATTCATCATTAAGTAACTCCTAAGAAGGTCTCACATGATGATTTAGATTATATATTCCATGAGCGATCACTATTTCCTATTTACATATTACCATTGATATGATCATATGTTACATCAATTATGTTATTACTAGAGTTATACATCAGTTAACATATATGTAACCTATTTTATGGGAGCATATGTCATGTTATTTCCCCATGTTTTGAGAGAAACTTGGGTTATCATTTTGTATAACTCAATAAATATTCTCATAGAATAAACAGAATTACTTGAAACCATGGGTGATATATAGGTTCCTCATTAATTATTTTATTGGACATGTCAATACGAAAAATTAATTATAACATTCGTGTTTTTTCCATATGACTATGGGAATCTCTATATGATTATTAGTTAACTAATATGAATTGGTTATGTACTTTGGTACTAAACATCTAGTGGTATTTTGTTAAAATAGTTTTGTCAACCAAGTATTTCTCTCTTTTTTATAGACACACATTATATGTCGGAAAAATGGGTTTACCAAGAGTTCAATGAAACTATTGTAATTTTATGAAATTATAGTGTTCCAATGGATATGATTGATTGGAAGATTTCTTAGATTAAAAATATAATCCTTATGGTACTATTGGGTGGATTTTCTAGCATGTTTCCCTAGTTCCTCACTGTTTAAAGTATATATATATATATATATATATATATATATATCTGTGAGTGTCTATGTGTTAAAATTCATGTATAAATATATACAAGATGTAATGATAACGATAATCTCAGTTTGATCAAAGATGGTATTGTGGGTAGGGAATTCATGTGGAACCCCAACTAAATTACTTAAATTTATTCATTCACTTACCAACATATCATTCAATATACTAGGAAACTAAAATATTTTTTCTCATGTACTTGATTTCATTATAAAACATTGGTGGGGGACTACAATATACATCTAACACCCTTTTTGGGATGACATTACACTACCAAACTGAAACGAACCTCATGGTTATAGGTTTGTATTCATAGATTTTTTTATTATGTGGAATCTTAAGAGCATAGGTTGAGCCATAGATTAGGATGATCATAGATATGCCCTTTGGGTATTGGTTATTTTGTTTTATATTGTTTATGTATTACCTATTGTATTTATATTTATTTGATATTGTAGTATCACATGTTAATTCGTTGTTACTATTCAATTTAGCATTGGATGTGTATTTGTAATTTTTCATTTTATAAGTTCTTATTCTCTTACACTTCCTTACATGTATAATGTGTCTAAGGTTTACTAATTTATATTTTTATATCATCAGGCTACTCTGACCAAGAGTATATTTTCTCCCCAATTTAAAATAATTAAACCTTATATACTAGTCAGTAACCTTGAGAGTATTGGGAGGAAATTTTGAGGGTATGTGACCAGCAACCTTGGGGAAATATTTTATTGTATCTCAGGATGGGAAGCTACAATAATATACTTCATAGACACCTTTTCTACACATGAATGTGTTAGAATTTAATCCCACCTGACGACATTGATTATTGAATTTAGGAAACATTAAGACATATATTGACCTCACAGACAATCCCAAGAATGCAATAAATGATCCATTCATGATTGGGTGTATACAAAAAATAATTATTTCCAGACACATGGTTGTTTCATGCAAAATGGGACATTGAATCCCATAATATTCTCTAGCATCAGAAAAAAATTGGCAAGTTAGATTCTAGAAGAATGGAAGATCATAGTAGAAGAATGAAATCTGCAAGCAAGGATCTTATGTTCCAAAATGCAACATCGAACGACCACTTCTGCATAGGCCTCCATGTCAACTCCCAACATTATTTTCTCTTATAACAAAAGGGGTACCCCTCCCATAATAATATTTCTCCATAGGTCGAAACATTTCTCCAGTGCATACAAGATGACCCTTCTATGATTATGTGAACGTTATAAATCCACAGGATTGGATCTTACCTGATAGGTACCCCTTCAGTCCTCCTTTGGGTGGGCTAACTATTTCTTAACCATCTGCAATTTCTTTTTTCATCTAAGGAATGTGGGCGCAAAAGACTACTCTTGCAGGAAAATCATAACCTTGTGTAGTTCATCATGTTCTCAAGCCCCTTACTTTTTCACCCAAGTCCCAAATATTTCATGAACGACTTATTATAGACTCCAAGGGATGTCCTTACACCGAGGAACCATGTTTGATCTCCACCATAATTCTTAATCTACATATTTTGAAAACATCCTCTATACAACCCTCTATGTTTGTGCACAATGATTAAATGGTCCCCAAGCAGTGTTCCTTGTTTTGTTTCCCTACCTAATTATTCTTCAAATATGTACGCCAATAACTATTTCATCATTACATAGTTATGACTACATGGAATCCTAAATTAAACAATCCTCAACCTTGTTAATATTTGGAATTTCATGAGCCTCCCCTTCCCCAATTGAGTATTGGTACTACTTGTGTATGTCCAAAGGGTGATGTGGGAGTCTACATCATCTGATATACAAGATTTTAATCTGAAAACCACCCCATATCCTCAGCACGTGATGTTAAACATTGATTTTTGAATGCACGAAACATCTTGGATAGCCAAAAGTGTAATGAGAATCAACGCCCTCCCACACTCTCACCCCTTTAGTTTATGTCACTATGTGCACCCCAAGAAGTTTTCAAGTAATCCCTAAACCACCTTACATAAATTCCCTCCTAGAGTATTTCCAAATCACCATCTCCCTAGGCCGATAGCCATGTGTAATCCCCACACCATCCCATGTGGCTGCACATTTTTCAACATGCTCTTGAGGTCTTCTATTACCTCTTGTTTCACACACCGATTTTGGATCACGTGGGATTATAGTAAGTTGTGGTGATAACATCCTATTTGCATGTATAAATACATGTATGCCCCAGAACGACTTCTTTCCACTAAAAAATGTAATATTTCTTCATGAAATTGCGCCTCTAACAATGCATATGTCACATACCCATTCATCATAAACAATTTTGATTTTTATCAGTATCTTTTAAACTTGATATGTAGGAAGCCTCTCTAGTGTTCAAGCCACTTACTCCCCCCAATATATTTTCCCCAAATATTTCACATTGGCCAACCAATGTCCTACATTACGTTAAAATGCAATCCCATCTCTATTTCTAAACTACAGAGCTTTTGATCCCTTATGGGTACATAGGACGCCTTTATGAGGTTCTATCCCATCCAAGGGTAAACATTAAGGATACATTTTTAGAATGTACCATCCTGATCTAACATATTCCCTTTTTGAGAAACATCTACCATATCCACCTCCATGGTGTGATCTCATCCTTTGGTGCATCTATCCATTCATATTCCCCACAAGTCACCATACACCTGCAACCAAGAGTGTCCCTCTTGAGATTTAATTCTATCCATTCATAAGCCCCATCTTGTATCTGATTCTCTATCCTTTCTCTACACCCTGATTCTATTTCCCATCCTAAACTATGTGTACATTGATTCCAAACAATCCTGATATGTAGGAAGCCTATCTCATTTTAAAATCCATCGTTCATTTTCTGTCCTTGAATTTCCATCAAGCCTCTGTGTATTGGGAATATCATGCCCTAACCCATTGTTCTACTTAGTCCAGGTCCCAATCCATGTGTTCTAATTCTCACGAGCCACCTCCTCAAGTGTCTCACTGCCCCATTCTGATCTAGGTGGACATTGATTCCCAGTGACCAATATACATAGAAATCCATTCATAGCTTCAAGAACAATTCCACCATCATCTTCATATTAGTGCCAACTCATTACCCAACCATATCATTCAAACATCCATCATAAAACATGACTTGTACATGGACTCCCATATCTTTGTGTGATCACACCATTTTTACTAGAAACTAACCATGAAAAATCAATATCATGCTTATCCCCCACCATGACCTTATCATGATAAGGTTGCCTTCATCATTTCTTATTTCAATGGTACCTATGACACTAGACTTGTTTATGTCATGCCAATCCAAATCATCCAATCAAGAGTTACCCTCTTGTCATGGAAAGATAAGAATATATAATACTAAATTCACCATTTTAAACTAAATGAGTTTTGATCCCAGTTATCTAAACATGGTACATAGTAAGCCTCCTTGAGGATCAATCCTAGAAAATGTAAACCATGGTGTTCCCATTTTTGTGTTCCACTCTCTTTTATCCATCATTATTTATGTCTGTATCAGCCCTCATATAGTGAATCCATACATTATTGGTACACACCATCTCAATTCTATCCTAATTTGATGTTTTGATACATCAATCAGGTAAGCCATCCTGGTTATCCCTACCAGGGATGTACCAATCTGATCCACTCATTTTAGTGTTCTAGTCAGTCTGATCTATATCATCTAGATTTTAAACTCACTATATAAACCCTTTTAAACTAGGGAATCCAAGGAAGAACTCATAGATGTGTCTTTGGCATAAGATATCATGCGATCTACATAGGCAGCCGGGAGTTTTGGTACTCTTGAGAAGCACTCTAATGAGGAAGAAGAGACGTGTTTCAATGTTTCTACAACTAGATATGCCTTAGTGTGACCACAATAATATCATAAAGATGTGGTCCCAACATGACCATTTGTAATGTAATGATGGAAGAATCATAATTTAATATCATCTACAATTATATGGCTTCAGGAATGGGAGTCATTAAAAATGTCTTAATCTATGTGGGGGAACCAGACTATGTGATGAATTCAAAGGAAAAATCCACAGAAGGGTGAACCGACACCTATCATCCCATTTGGATCATGGAGAAACATCACTGAAGAAGTGATGGATACTTCTGGTATTTGGAAAATAGGAATGTAGGGAACAATTCAACAATCAGTCGACCCAACAATGCAAGGCTCCGTGACACAGATAAAGAATCCGAAATTGAAATTTTGAACCAGAAGTGAACGAATTCTCCTCCAACTATTCGAATTTGTAGTGAATGAGACAATGAAAATTTTTTGTGTCATTAGATCTAGATATCAGCTGTGAGGTCTAGAAAATAAAATAGTGGGCTTGAGGGGAATGTCACTCGAATTTGGGGCTATTGATCATTAGTGATTTTGGTCTATGGCATTATCAGTGTGGATTGTTCTATCCACCCATGGAAAAATGAATGACACTGGGGAATATGTCATTGATTTCATAATATTTGTAATTATTGATGAATATTATTACATTATAGGAACCAAGGTACACCTACAGGAAACCAATCTCCCATCTCCCATCGACATAGGGGCATGATGCCAATGTTGTGATTTCGCACTAATACACCTCCACCACGACATCATCCACTACTATAGCTTCTGGGAACCCATTCCCCGTCACACAATCTGAGATCATCCGGAGAAGCGTGATTGATACTTTTATCTTATAGTAGAAACAAGAGTCTTCATCCCAACGATGGACATGACACCGAATTATTTGGAGGCTTTTGTTCCTATCTGTCACAACCACACCAAGGGTCGTACCAGGGGGTGATTCTCCCCAATCCAACATCAAATCATTTCTATAACCACTCCAAGGAACTCTCCTTTGTCACATTCCCCAACACTGACATGTTGAGGGATATTTGAGGCTATCAAGTGATGATTACTACCCATGAGATACTGAGGAGGGCTCCCACAGTGCCTCTTTCATGAAACCACCTGTTACCAATCCTCCAAGATGAAGAGTAGTTTGTTTATGCCACAAATCGGCCAGCCTTGGTTTAGCAGATCTAGATTTAATCTCACTAACATTATTAGGAAAATTTTCATCAGTGGGAATGACCTTGTATAGATTTAGTGAACCATTCCACCACTGATGTGTGTTGTCTATTCCCTCTCAATAGAGAGCTGAAAAACATCAATGTCTGGTTGATATTGAGACTCGTGCACCACACATTAATGTTGGGACAACTATTCTAGTTGTCGACATGATCACAATACACCATTAGTTAACCTGTGGAAATGTGATTCAATATTGAGGTCCACCATGTACCATTGCGAGCTCTATTAGATGTTATCCCCACACCCATACCTAGTATGGAGGTCTTCCCTGTATCACCAAAATCATTCCAATAAGATTCACTCCCCTTATTTTTGACAAACAACATGGAGGTTCTCAAAATTCCCATTATATCAGGTTTTCCAATTTTTCCCATCTTTCATGTGATCAATGTAAAGGTCTTCCTTACATCATCACCAGATCAAGTGGAGTCCCTCCCCACAGTGGCATTATCCAATGCAAAGGATTTTCATACTCTATTACTCATCTTCATGGGGTTCCTCCCGGTTTTCTCATTATCTCCATTAGAGGTATTCTTCTCTTCAACAGCCATAAAAGTGGACCCCCCCCCCCGCTTAATTGAAAATCAACATACATGTCCCCCTAGTTTTAGAAAGTTCTTACGGGGGTCCATCCAAATCCATAACTACAAAACATGATGTTCCTCCCCGTGTTCAATTAAATTTATTCGCAGGTGGTCATCACAACTCATATGACCAAAACAGATGTCATCCATGATCCATCATCATCTCGTACAGACCCCCCCCACCTTGAAATGGATATAAGATTCCTCGAAGGACCACATCAGGGATGTATGTTGAACCGTTTCCACCAAAGGAAGATTCGTATGAAGCACCAAATCATAGTAAATCTAATGAATATTAGATTCATCCTCTCATAAATTGGGATGCATTATATCCATGAATCTATCTACATATACATGTTGGTGGAGGTTGATTTGACTCCCATACAGGGTCTTGTTATGAAGTCTTTTCTACCATCCACATAATCACTCTCTACCTCATCATGAGATTACAGAGAGTCATTCTAGGGTTTGGATGATGATGAGACCCATATCAATCCAAAAATAAAGCCACTATCCTTACATAAAAAATAGTTGTATGAACTCCTTCCTACAGGGATGTGATGATGCAGTATGTACCATCCCCATGAGATGGCCAAGTATATAGTGGCATGTAAAATCACACACAGTTCACTCCATTGGCCATTCCTTTATAGAAAATGTCAATATCAGTACCGTTGTGAGTTCCTCTACCACCTCTTATCGAGGAATGGGGAAAACGTTTTTAGATAACAACATGATATAAAGGTTCTTATGGGAAATTCTATAATTGGATCACATCACCACAATGTTCAAGCTGATTTTTAGTCTAGACATCATTGTTGTAGATTCCCTCTCCCAGGACGAAGTCATGTTTTTTCACTAGACTCTCAATGTGATGCATTTACATCTCTATCATAGGTGGTTAGTTTATCAAATGACTCAGGAGAATTATGACTATATATGTTATTAGTGTTGCATAGTCGACCAGGCCATAATTCCTGTAGCTCAGCAAAGTGCATCGCTCAGTTAACACCAGATCCTCTAGCAATGATGCATTCAGATCATCACTATGCTCTATATGATTACATCATTGTGTCCCCACATGTTCATATATATGATTGGGGATAGTATGAAACACCCCTTTTTCATACTAATCCTACTCCATCCCCAATTACCTAGAGATATTGAGGATACACCTATGGGGGAAATCAAATTAAACATTCCTAATCTCGTATAGAAGGACATAAAGGTAGGGTTCTTTAATCAAAACCAACCCTTGGTGTAGAGACGTTTTTATTTGATCCCCCAAGCAATTTCACTCATAAAAAAGACATATTCTAGGCCTTATAGAGCCCAATGATTCATTGAATCTCAATAAAGACCATAATAAGGGTAATGGGCCCCGTAGAACCATTATTCCCCTTTACCCATCAGGATAGATGAAGAATTCTACAGATTATCTTGAGAATTCCAGGATTATCCTTTAGCTCACGCGATAAAAGAGGATAAATGAAGAGTTTCTTACAGAGCATGTTGTAGAATGTCATTCCTATTATGGTGATCCTCTATATAACCACACTAATCCTATACTGGGGTTTCAGGGGAAGGAACATGTTCCCCTTGTCACGTTACCTCACATTGATCTTGGAAACTCTACTCATCTAGACAGGTCAGAGGCCAGAGTTAAGGCATGAAGTTGTGGTTTGAATCACAAAATCTACGTGAATTACTAATGAACTATCCCTAAGTCTATCTCTATGTTATTCCCCTAGATTCTCTTTAGGACAATAATCCAGAATCTCCTTGGGATGCTCCACCACCCTCCCCATGATCCACTAATGAATATTATCATGTTCAGGAGACCTCCAATGATCTGGTATTCATAAAACCTCACCATGATAGGAATCCCCATATAGGTGATCTGATGGATAATATCATTTCCCATGTATTGGACCTTTAAATGTAATGGGTGGAAATCCTACCTGATGGGAAGCCATATAAGGAATTGTTTGATAACATTCCATCAACCTTGGATTTCAAGAAACCCACATTCATCCTCATCAATGGGATGGGTGACCCGCTACAACATATGGAAAACTATATCACTAGTTGTGGACCAATGATAGGAACTCAAGTGCAAAATGAAGTCTTCATGATCTGGTGGTTGATATAGAAATTGGATGGGCATCTATTTTTATTGTACAACCAGTTAGCCATATGGTCTTTAACAAGTTGGGAAGATCTTCGTAGGTAGTTTCTGTAATAGTTCAGCTCCACCAAATGGTTGATCAGTATTACCAACCTCTTCAAGTGCAGAAAAATATAGATAAGTGAGTTGAAAACATCATCAGCAGGTGTAATGGCCTCACATATTCACTTGAGAAGCCTCTGACTATAGAATATATGCTAATGATGTGTTTGGGGAATTTGAATACTGAATTGGTTACCTCCAATGTCACTAGGAATATCCCATATAGGTTCTAGTATTTTTATAATAAGTATTAACACCTAGAGGGTGCCTTCCTAGATTCCAATATGGAACATTTTTTGCCTCCAACTACAACTTCGTGATGGTATAACAAGGAGGAGACAACTATTTTTGCATAGGGTGAGTCCCTAGGCCACTGGAGTTATTATCGGTAGTGCCTCCTCCACAACCTTGAAAAGGATAACTGCCTTAGGGTCATCATATCCTGACTCTAAATTGTCCTACACCACCCAGTCGATCATCGACACCTAGGTGTAAGAATCATGATTTATCCCACCATCAGGATCAAAAACATAATCAGGTACTTGCTTCAATATTTTTTATGTCAGATAGGATAACCATGACTACTCGTTTGATGAGGCTCTGGTCCCCTGTTTTTTTCTGATGTGAATTGTATTGGGGGATCCTAAGGTTTCTAGATAGTAGGAGCCCTGAAATGGTTTATCTCATTGATCACCCCTAACAACTTCCTCCTCCACTATTTCATATGGCGTAATCTAATGTAGAGATATGTGTTGAAGGATTGGATCCCTGACTAGGTTGAAATCAATGTAGTAGGGTATGGACTTATGCCATCATAGGTGTGTGGTTCCTATATAAATAAATATTGTGAAAATGAGGGAGAATGTAAATAGGTTTCTAGCCATGTTTCTCATAAATATTATGAATAGTTATCCCATATGGTAGTCGATCAGACCCATGACATCTTCTGTGCCAACTTGAATCAGCTTGAGTCTTCTGATGTTGTCGCACCTCCTTCTGTTGTTGCTTCTTGATCTGCACCCCAACCATCCACATCTCATAAGTGCATGAGCTGATGGTGTAAGGGAAAAAACCCACCTCCATCGCGGAATGCACCCCTAATGATAAGAAAAATCATGCCCCAAAAATAGGTATTTTTATAGAATTCACCCAGCAATTGGGGATTTCTCATGTGATGATCAAGAGTATTCCTCTGTAAATATTGCCAAGTTTGGGGACCCTTAAATGGTTCCCAATGATGTGGAATGTTAAATTGTTCTTCATAATGTTCCTGGCCGACATCAACATTAAAAAAATTGTGTCTATGCAGATCATTAGTAAAAAACTTCTAGTACCTCTAGAAAATATGTTTATGATATCAATACCCAACAACATGATCATCATAGAGCTTCAAATGCACAATATTATCATCACATCTCATCAGATTCACTACCACTTCCATTTTTTTTTGCTCTGTCAATCAAAGAAACCACCACATCAATTGAATCTTGTAAATCCCCCTATGGATGGTCTTTAGTTAGCTAAAAATGGTCCTATAGTTAGTTTACATGGATTAACTAATGGTCAATTGGATATCCCTTGGACCATTTATAATATGCTAATTTTGTCTGGAATGCCTTTCATACCACCTTCTGTAGTGTATCTTCCTATTGGCCAAAATGTGTGTTGGACATACATGTATAATGTGCTAAACAACTATCTAGTAAACCTATAAACTTCTCAACCCTCAATGTTCTCCACCTATCAGACGATATATTTGAAGCCTTCGTTGGGGCTTTGAGAATCCCCTTACAGTTCAAACAAAGCTATCAAGAATCGATTTGATTCCAGATTAGCTATTTTACTGAGCATAATGTTAATCCCTATTCCCATTCATAGAGGAAGATGAATGTTATTCCATACAGGGTGCATCTAAAAGATGTATATCATTGGATTGTTTAATGGTGTGGGAGTTGGACTCTTTATATTTGTCATATGTTCTATGATTAATCTCATCCCAACCCGGATTCTCCATAATCTAGGGTGTTTCTGAAGATGATCTGGATCCATATAACATAAAAATTCAGAGTTATGACTGGACTGATAGAGGTTGTGTCGAAAGATTCTTTTAATGACCATGTTTCATGTCGTAATTTCTATCACTGACGTCTTTTTTGTATAACATGATACTATATAAAATGAATTGATAGGAAGAGTATAACTTTATCTACATGAAGTCGTTCCCTCCTCCTATCACCATTTCTTCATGTACTCATTTAATGGTTGAGTGGAAATCCTCTTAGGTTATTCATATTCATTTTCCTCATGTGAAGTAAAATATTTAGATGTTGAATACTACAATAGAAAGGAATAGAGAGTTCAGAAAAATATATACGATCACACTACTCCTTCAGCTAACCCATGGGAAGACCCGAAAAGTGATTTCATTATTCCGATGCAGTGGTTAGAGCCCACGTCCACGAAATTGGGAAATAGTTTTTTTGTCTATAGGATGATTGGAATTAAATTTCCTAGATATAAGGAATGCATGAAGATTTCCTCATATTCCAACATAGGACAATATGAGGTGATACTATATCATTGTACACCACTTAGTTATTGATATGTTCACCTTATAGCTACAACTTTACATCATAATTTTCTTCTTCCACCGATTCAGGATGAGGCGACTCAAGAAAACACACCACTATAGCATTGATATTATCAAGAGTGGGCCCTCAGAAAAAAAAATCGATTGGATTAGATCGAATGAATTTGTATCCACGGTGTCAACTGTGTAGGACTCAGCTGATTAAGGTTCCCCAACCACTTCGGATGGCACCTGCCTTCCTCTAGGATAAGTTAACTCATAATACTTTCCCCTAATGATGAAACTCATTCATCATATTATGGAGAATTTTTGGATAATGATCATCTTATTTTTGAGGATGGTGAATCTACCCAAATCTATTAGATGTTACAAGTGATTCATGGTTGAGAGGTAGACCCAAGGCATACATTAATTAGCACAATTATTCCTTCTATTGTATAGTAGATGTATGTGGATTTTTTGATGTATAATACGAATGTATTATTATGGATGTATAATGGGATGAAAATACTAGATTCTCACGTCGCCATCCACTATCATGGTCTCCCAGTAAGTCATCGGGTGTTCAAACAGCCTCCCAGAAATATTTACCCTTCTCATGGTTTCATGTTATATGCATTGCTTGACATGCTCATTAAAACTATATTCATTAGTGAATTATAATACACCAGATGGTTGGCCAACATATATTCAATTAAGAAAAGGAATGGACATAAGAGAGTTTCTATTGACTTCTGAGTTCCCAATCATCACCTTCTAATGGTTGATTTTCCCCATCTTGTGACAGAGTATTTTATTGATGCCATCGATAGATTCTTGAATCTCTCTTTCATGGATGGGTATTCTAGAAATAATAAGATATTATTTCCCTTCAAGGAAAAAGATCCACCATCTTCAGAACACCTTAATGAACAATTTATTTTCTGGTAATGCATTTTTCCCTGAAGTTTTCGGGAGCCTCCTATAAGCATGCTATGAACCCCACATTCAATATGATCATCAGTGCATTGGTGGAATGATAAGTGGGTGATTTGGTGTTCTATTCTTTCCAGCATCAAAAAAATATCAAATATCCTGAGAATGTTTTCTGATTCATCAACTCCCTCTATAAAAAAAGGGAATCCTTGATGTGTAACCTCATGTCTAACTCTATAATGATTCATTGATTTTTCATTAGAAACAAGGCCATTAAGATTGATCTAGAGAAGATTATGTCTATCTGTTAGATTCATCCTTCAAGCAACCATCAAGAACTCCATGGTTTTCTAGGATACATATCCAACACACACCCACTCAAGCGAATGTGGAAGTAAAGTGTAAGCCATATTCTAGAATCATAAAAAATGGTGCTTCCTACAAATGGGATGAGGAATGCCAGACCACGTATGAAGAAATTAAGCAGTATGTACTTCCACCTCCAGTAATAATTCGACTAGTCTATGGAAGGTCGTTGGTCCTTTATGTGGCCACAATTGAATGATCACTCATCACCATTCCCAGCCAGAATAATAATGAAGTGACAAGGAAAAATTTATATTATCTCAGTCATATTATCCTCATCATATAGACCATATATTCCTCCATCCACAAGAGATACCTCACACAATTTTCCATTGTGTAGAAGTTGTGTTATTATTTGAAGCATCACAAGATACACCTATATTCCCATGTGGGTCTACAAAATTATATTATGAATCTCCGCATAATGACCAGTCATCTAGCTTATTGGGAAATTATCCTATAATATTTCAACATCAGGTTAGTTATATAGAAAGTTGTCATGTGTGATGCACTAGAATATTTTATATTCAACCATCCAACTACATTAGAATAGTATTTAGATCATAAATTTCTTAATGAGTCCATCTCCTCAGTGGATCAATCCATGAAATTATGGAAGATACACATTCAATTTCATCACATGAAGACCAATTCGTAGAAGGATCGATGATTACAAAATCAATAGAGTAGGCCTTGTAATTGTTTCCACTACGCCTACAATGGTTATCTTAGCCTATTTATAATTGTTGATATAAGGATTCACCATCAACTAGGTAGAGTATATGTTCATCATCACTAGTCTCTAGCCGTCCCTCTAGAAGGATGTTCCCCACCTATATGTGAAGGTGGACTTCTACCTAGTCATCATGCATATCAATGGTTATTACGTCATTAAGAACACATATATCATTCCCCTATTAGAGAGAACCTCCCAACTGATGGCCTAGTTTCCTTCTCTTATAGGGAAAAATCATGTCCTATGTTCGCATAAAGGCAGAGCCAATTCCTTTCTTTTAATTTCCACTTATATCACAAGGCCTTACAAGGATAATATTTTTATACACATTTTGCATTGAAGTGTCATCACTCTTGACATTGGGGATAATGATGATTGCCACTCTGTAATCCACCCCACCCTTGATTCCCCCACAGTGTGACCTCCAAGTCCCCATTACATAGAATAAGGGAACCCAGATTCGATGACACTATTTGGTGAGAATATCCAACATAGAAATCTACCGACATATAGATCCAAACGTGAGGGAAACTGTCGACGCGTAGTATAGTTCACCGTCTAATGTGGTCCTTGGCTTGATCAGATCCACTATAAATGTGGGATTTAAGGAATTATATTCTATTTCATTTAATGAGGTGAGATTCCCTAGGTTATGCATGATGTTCTATCTTATTCTGATGGGGCTCATTTGGATGTATTGAAACTCTCTCACTATATTCGAAGGATGGGCTACTTCTAGCCAACCATGGACCAAAACTGAATCAGTTTTTCCATGTGGTATCACACATGTCAAATATATGTAATCATTGTTCATATAACAATTTATCCCCTTTATACTAACAATTACACTTTCCCTTTTTGGTCTACAGAATCAATGTCGTGGGACTATATCCACTAGTAATAGCTCTCCATTGCAGTTTCATCAAGAATGAAACAAATTTATTTTCCAAGTGGGTAGAGAATGTTCGACTCATAGAATTGAATGAAGTTTATATCATAATTTCAGGAGATTTAACATCATACATTGATTGACATTCCTTCACACTGTACTCAATAATAACGATGCCAATTTATGAAAAGCCGAGCAGATGAAATTGTATGCCAAACATAGAATACGTTGTAACTAAACATCTTGTTACCTTACACAAAAAAAATGGACTTGTCAAGAATTTAAACAAGACCCTCTCAAACACTTCGTATAATATGGTTAGCCAGAGTAATAAGAGATGGCTAGATTTTACCCCCAAAACTCTTTGGGACTATCGGAAAACAATTAGAAATTTCACCCAGGTGACTCTATATTCCCTAGTGTACGGAACAATGGTGGTCACACGCATTATGATTTAGTAGATGTCATTGTGTATCAATGACTAGGATCATTCTATGTCAGAAAGGCTATCATAAGTATTCCTGGATGAACTAGAAGCCCATGATAAGAATATTATTTGGGCCTAACATAATCTAGAGTGGAATTAGAAAAAAATATCTAGAGATTTCAATATGAAGTTTTCTATCCACACATTCTGATTAGGTGATATAGTATTCTCCATGAGGACTCCAATGAAACAATAGAGAAATAAATCAAATTTGGATACCAAAAATTAAAGAACCCAATATATTTCATAGAGTATACCCCAACTGTGCCTACTCATTTGTCATAGTGGATGGATAATGAATTAATCATCTTACCCATTCCAAATTCCACAACAAATAAATCACCAAATCCCTTATACTCTATCCAGGATTCAAGACATAAAACTGACCAGCATTACCACCCCACCTGAAATTAAACTGCATCACATAGGTCATCCCAGATGATGTTAAACTGCAAGAATCATTTTCCTCATCTCACATGATGTAAAAATATTTCCTCTTCCTTACCACATTATTTTAATGTTCATGAAATCTAAGAACTACATGTGGATTGATTCCTTCCCTCACATGATATGTTGGAATTCAAGGACATTTCTTCCTCATGTCTAGACCTAGGTCCCATAAATATCAATCTATTCTCAATGTCCATGTGGTATATGTTATCCCTTTGGATTGAACACAGTATGGTTGGCTCTTATTTTTTTTCTCATTAACATTGGGTTTATAACAGTTATATAAAGAAACGCTTTAAATGAACTCTACCTTAAAATGTCTTTAGGCATGATGTTAAACTGTATAGAATTTATGAACTATGCATGGCTTGATTAATTACCTCATAGGATACATAGTAATTCCCATACATTTGGACTTCAGTTCCAGCCATATGTTCCTTAACATTTCAGGCCTCTTTGCACCTACCTTCTGGTCAATGTTTTGTGACCATAAACTAAGATACTTATAGTCTCACGTGACGATAAATTTTTGTGTCCTACCTCTAATACATTTAACATTTTTGGTTTTATGGTAAATTTTAAATAACTGTAAAAGAAAATTGACCCCTAATCTCCTATGAATTTAAAAAACACGTCTCTTTTCTTAGATCATGATGTTGAACGTTACAACTTTCAAGAACTATGTGTGGCTGTTTTATTTCCCTTTCACGATTAATTGGAATGCCTAGAAATTATTCCTTTGGTCCTAACCCCAGGTTCCACACATCTTTTTCTCCCATTATCCCCATGGACTATGTGCCCCTAGATTGTGTAGCATGTTATGAGTTTTTTTGTCTCCATTTACGTCAGGATTACAAAAGATACAACATTTACACACGCCATATGAGACTCTACTTATTTTTAATCTTTACCACATGATGTTAAGCTATAAAGTGTTCAAGAACTACATGTGTCATGATTCTTATCCTTCAGGGTATGTTGGACCACACAAGAAATTAACATTTCAGTCTTACCCCAGTTCCCTAAAACATATCATATGGTGTATTTTCTATGACCAAAATATATTATCTCTCTATATAAAATAAAATTAAATTGAGTTATCCTAACCAGAAGATGCTAAACCTCATGAAAATCAATCGTTGTTCCTTTATTTGTGCCCTTTTACTGGAGTCCTCTCATTGGAATGTGTTGTGTGGTTTGGACTTCTCTGGTCCCATTAATGTCAGGTTTATTTTACATTGCAATTCACATCCCAATTGGTTTAATATTTCCCCAAAATGACCTAGTCGTATGATAGTAAGATGCATCACAACCTCCATACTCACTCCATAATGTTAAACTACACTGATTTCATGTACTAATTGTGTCTTGATTCCTTAACTCACACTATACAACGGGATTCCCATAAAACTTTTATCTGGGCCAAGCCCCAATTCCACCAACATATTTTGATTCATTCATTTACTCCTTTTATCGAGTCAAAATCCCTTAAATGAATCACTAAACATTCATCATGCATCATTAACACTATTAGATATGATGTTCTATTGGTCATTGATTGTAGGATTATTTATGATCATCAAATCAATTCATCTACATGATTCACATGTCTATTCAATTGGGTATCCATCATAATTCAAATAAGGTGGGACCCCCAAATGGTATGGATTATCAGCCTTATGAATTAAGATCATTTCTAGGCAAATGTTCTATATGATCTCATATAGAATTTCATGTGTGACCTCATGTTTTTTAATTCGTTCCATAATCGGACCTCATTTTTTTGTCTTCACCCCATGAATCATGATATGATCGTTTTGTCTCAAATATGGTCAAAAGATAACCTCCATCGTTACTTGACCTCCATTGTATACCAACTACAGGTTATCTCTATTCATGTCCCTTTTCACATTATCATGTCCAAGAAGAATATAATACCCTATATTTCATCCCTCTATGCACCTCAATGTTGAAACACCCCAATATTTCATAGTATGTTATTTTTTCAAAGTAATTCAATAACTTGCACTACACGCAACACCGAGTTCAAGCGCACCATGGCTTACCAAACTACCCGTTCAAAAGTGGTTATGAATAGTATTAAATTAATTTTGAACCTTATATATTCCATATAATTATAGAATATATATTATGAATTTATTAAACATAATGTAACATCAAATTTAATTTTTTAGATAAAGCATGAATATTTCAAAAATTGCAATTTTACCACCTTTTGAGGGTGAACCCTTCTTCAAATCCAATATTTGAAACTTTTATATATAAAATTTGACAAAATAAACTTTTATTTATAATTTAGAGATAAAAATTTAGTTTTGATAAATTTTTGGTATTTTTCTGATAACGTTCATATTTTGGTGAATAGTGAAAAATACCAAATTTTATTTAAAAACAACATTTTTAATCAAACTTATTTAGTGTTAAATTATAAATTTTAATGGTTTGGAAGTATAAATATATTATATTTTTATCATTTAATCCAATTCCAGTCATTGTAGTTAATTTCATTTAGAAATTGTACATAAACAAGTGTCAATCTTTTGATAGGTATTGTTTGTTAAAAACAAGCTATTTGTTTTAACAAAGAAAATTAATTTTCAATTAATTAATTCCACTTATAGGTTTTGAATTTTTATAAATAGAAATAATTTTTGAATTCTAAATATCAAATAAATCAAAGGCAGAATTTTTGGAAATTTTCTGAAAAACCTCAATTTTTGATGAATAGTGAAATCACTAAGTAGTAGTTAAAAAACTGACTTTTTCATTTAATTGATATTATAACACTTTTGTGAATTGAATTTCAAAAATCCAACAAATATGGTTTTTATCTAAAATTAAAATTTGGTTTAATATGATGAAAATAATTTTTCTTGAATAGTAACTTCTGACTTTTATTTACCACGGTTAAAGGTAAATAGGGTAATTCAAGGTAAAAAAAATTATATTAATTCGAAATTATCTTAACACTTATCCAAAACTTATTGGATGAGTCATTAAAGAATATGGGAATATTTGGGTCTATTTTGGGACCCCATTGAGCCACTTGGGAGTGATAATGATAATTTAGATTAATTAATTTAAAGTAAAGGCAAAAAAGACATGAACAAAAATCTTTTAGTAATTAATTTTTATATGTTGTTATATAAGTAATCATTTTGACAATAAATATTAATTTGAAAGCTAAAAATATATTCTACATCATCGTATTTTTTTATAATTTTTAGAAATGAAATAAATTAAATTATTTATGACACAATAATGATGATGTATTTACCTCATTAATAAATGATTTAAATATATAAGATTATAATGATTAACATATTATACAAAATATGTCCAATTCTTATTGGATGATTGTATTTCGAATATGAGTCACCCTATAATTGACCTTTATGTTTTTTGGACCTTTTGAAATCGAATATAATTATATAATAAAATAATATTTTCACACTTTCCTAAAGAGCCCCTCCTCTCCCTTATATGAGGAGACCACTTCTAACCAATTCCTCACACCTCTCAAGACTTTTGGATTGACCAAACACGGCCCAATTAATCTCCCCACATCCTTCTCCTCTTTATATAAGCCTTATCTTAGGAAGAAGTCTCTTCAAAAATTCTTTTGGTTCAAACCAAATGGAGTTACCCAAATAAATGGTAATGGTTTCTCTTAAATTGTTTTCTTTTATTTTGCTTCTCCAACCCATAAATTCCTTTTATTTCTTTCTTTTGTAACAACACAAGTATCCTAAATATAATAGGATGTTTTTTATGAGATGTATTAGAACTAAACTTACACTCACCTCCATCAAATGGGTGAAGAACATAATGTTTCAGTGGATGGAAAACTAACACCTCACGAAACGATGATTGTTCACTTATCTCTTATAGCCCCTCATGGTGGCCATTATGATGTCAATGTATTTATATATGATATATATTATGATTATGTTTTATTTATTCTTATTTATTTTTCATTTATATCATGCCTTTACGGTTTCCATAGTGGGTAAATACGATAATCTCAGTTGAGGAAGTGTGGACTACTGTCCCCTCAATGTGATGTGACTCATTAATTCCTTATGTGGGTTGTATAAAGGATAGAGTTTATGATATTATATATTATATTATACTTTAATTATAATATACCTATGTATCATAATTTTTAAATTTCATTAAAATATGTAATTGAAATGAACGTAGCGTTCATGCCTACGTACGACTTACAGTCTACATGATTGGTGCATTTCATTTCTTACCTCCATATGTTATGAACTATTATAAATACATGTATATACTGGATATATATGACATATATGATATCTGAATCATGAATATAATTATGGATATAACGTACTATTGACAACATGGACAACTTGTAAATATAATGTGTTCATTTTTAACTCAAGTACCAAATATCGACAAAATGGACTTCATTAACGTAAATTATTACATAATATTTATAACATGAAAATAAGTGATATAAACGGAATAATAATCTTGAAAAAGATTGATGAATAATTAGAAATTAACTTTACTTTGTTATTTAAGATATTAAAGAACAATCGTGTCAAGTCGGACACGAGTTAAGGGATTTTCTAATCTCACTTGTAATTCCATGAGATTTCCAATTTTCACCACTTATTTATTGCATGTGTTGTATTTTGTGCTGCCATTTGATATAATATTGTGATTCTATTTAGATTCATGATTGTATATGATTCATTTGGTTTATATTGACTATTGTTAAATAACTTGATTGATTACTACAAGGTAAGCGTTAATACTACAATCACTTCATTATTCGAGGTTTTTTATACGTAATTATCTACTGGGACCTCTTTATCATCCACATCCATGTTTCGTAAAAATGTATTTCTAATTTTTTTTTAATATTTACAAGACAATGGGTTAAAGTCATTTATACCCTTATGTGTTATGAAAGGAATTATTTTGTCATTTTCCAAATAAGGTACTTTTTGACCTTTTCAACAAATTTAAGGTAAGAATGTTTTTTTAACTTATACGGTGGGTTCGGATATTTTCCACCGTTATAACATCATCAAAGATTCACTTAAAATCTTATAAGAATATTTTAAAAATAAATTTTTTTCATTTTAATTATTTGACTCTTAAATGATTTCAATATAGAAAGAGATATTTCTCTAAAAAGGGTTTTGATTTCATCTATGTCAACATAATTTTATGGATCATATGTTTATTTGAAGTTGATTTATTATGATACAAAACTTCCATATTGCATTGACGGTTTTGTGATATGTTTGATTGGTGATGTGCTATTTTTATACCATTCATGATTTATGGTCAATGTATTGACATTTTGTATTCTAGTTTTAATACGAATGTTTATGATATGTTTAATCCTTTTCATATGAGGAATGTATTGGAGTTAGTAAGTGATGGGTGGTACCCGCTATAGCTCCTCGATGCATCCGTAGGTCACAAGAGACAACTTGACGTGAAATTGACCGAGGCCCTTTCCCAATATGATATATGATTTTGGCCAAGGCCTTAATCATTTATAGATGTCTTGGCCGAGGCCTTGACAAAATGTTTCAGAAGTTCTGACATTATACATTCCCTCATTCTGGAAATAATATTGATGGTTTATGTGGTCATTCGACTAGTAGAATACCCATGATTATGTTTTATTATGGCATTATATACTAATCTCATATTCCTTCAATAAAAGTATTCATGATCATTATTGGTAAAGGCATGTGGTTTTAGTTATCCATCATGCTTAATATTTGTGTTATCTTCCGCTGTATTGCTTACCCTTACTGAGCATTTGATATCACCCCTTTTTTGTTTAATTTATCCCAGGATGCGAATAAGTATTTTATGACTGACCTGTAGGGATATTCTAAGGGTATTTGAGTGTGGTCTATTGAAAAATAATGTTGTTGTAGTTTTTCATTTTATGCTGTAATATAAACCATATGAATGTATCTATTAATTCCAAGGCTACTAAATTAATTGATCTTTTGAGACATGATCTTTTGTGATCAAGCCAATGATACTTAATAATGCACAGACTCTGGGAATCTAGGGTCGGGGCGCTATAGTTGGTATCAGATAAAGTTTAGTACAAACCTTGAAAACAAGTTCTAGATAAACTATGATTAGAGTACATAGCCCTAAGATAAAATTTAAAGATTCATATAGAATAACATCCTAGAATTATTGTATTGTATAGATTTTTTGAGTTTTCCAAGCAATACATCCCTATCTAGATACGAGCAGGTAGACACGGCTTTGGCACAGATGTACCTAGTGGTAAAACCTGAAAACACTACTTTGAGCTAGACTCAAACAGGAACTGGTGCACGACAACGGGCGTTGCAACACTCTTGGTTATGACACTCCTGAGGGATATGTTTAGGATAATTTTCATTTTCACTACAAACCATTATTAAGGGATTATGAGTATATAATTCCTCAAAAAAACATTTTTTATGATTATGAATTATATCCACAAACTGTTCAATTTACGTTAGGTATTTTACATGTTTGGAATTATTCATTACAATTCATAAACTTACATAGTGTATGCCATTGTATAGAAATGATGCCAAGTAGAAGGAATGTGAACTCCAGCAATACGTATGATCCAAAGAGTAAGAAGGATCATATCTTTCATGGTATTGGGCCAACTTTTTGAATGGAAATAGTCTCTCATGTATTCTCAACACATGAAGATATAGTATCATGTGTTAATAAGATATGTGATGAATTTTCTGTGTCAAATGTCTTTGAAGGGAAGCAGGAGAAGAAAAGGATAGAAGAGATAAAGAGGGATAAAGTGAAGAGGGAAAATAATAATATTCCCATATGTGATATCTATGGAAAAAATCATCTTGGTAAATGCTCGGAGGGAATGGGAGATTGTTATAAGTGTGGAAAAAAAGGACACCAAGTACGCGTATGAAAGGTTACGAAAAAGGTTTCAATTGTAAAATGCTTCATCTGCAAGGTTTTGAGATACTCCACAAATCAATGTCCCATTGATCACAGTATACTGAAAATGATGCTATTGGATAATAATCAATTTATGATACCACCTTATATGAAGAGGAATGACTAGTGTTCTTATGTTGTTATTATAGAATTATTTTATTTGAGTGTTTTATCAATAATATACTAGATATATGAATTATAGAGATAAATAAGGATTGTACTAAAGTAATATTTTATTGTGGATTTGAGATTATATGGTTCTAATAAAAGTGACTTAATAGTAAGATACACATTTTGGAAAATACATGGTTAAAGGAAAGGTAATCCTTAATATGGTCCTGATAATGAGGTAGAGATTTTGGAATAATAGATGGTTGATTTGGATAAATTATATTGGATATTCATGACTACCTTAAAACAAATTAATGATTTGTATATTCCATCATTTGTTGGAGTTCACAAAATTTTTGGTTAGAAGGAGTATATCCAGTATTCCATAAGGATTAAGGGAGGATGAATGCAATCAATAAGGTATTATGGTAATTCTGGATGTTGCAGTTTTTTAAAAGGATATATGATGAAAGTGTTCACATGTTATTACGTGGATAAAAGGATCTTCATTGTGTTTAACCTCCTTATAAATTTTGGAATGTGAGTTTGGAAAGAATTATTTTGGATAAGTCTAGTTTGAAATTATTATTGGATTGCGATAAGAAGGACATCCTGGAGGTCGGGCGTCAACACATCACGTCCGACAAGTCCGTGAGACTAGAACACAAAACCGAAGGGGGACAAGGTCGTTTCTCCTACCACTGGCCCACATGATGTCCTGGATTGAATAATGTAGTTTTTTTACGGATTTATATATGAATTATAAAATCATTTTTTAGGAACCCTATAAAAATAGGATAAATAGAATATTTTTTAAGTTCTATTATTTTTTAGAGTGAAAGATGAGGTTGTGATAGAAATTAGTTAAAGGATGGAACTACACTCGTCAAGTATATATTTTTGCTTCTCTTATTTTATGAAGAAATTATTTCTTTAACTTTAGTGAGGGATCTTAAAACCAAAAATGTGTTCTACTAATATCTTATGTTTTTTTGAACTGATGGTATTTTGAATCATCATAGATTGATGGATTTGAGGCCCATAATTTTACACTTGTTTTGGATTGATGACCTAAATCACTCCCTATAAATATTTAACCTCTTCCTATAATTATGTGTCTTAAATTTCAACCAATGTTCTCCAAATATAGATATTAATTTGGATGTGACACTATAATTTCCCTTTTCCTCTTATTAAGAATAAATTTTATTAACCCAAATTCTGATGTTAGTTTCCCCACAAAGGTATTTTCAATTTTAATCCTTTTGTTTTTGAAGAATAATTTAAAATACCAAGGATTCAATTTTTATAAGGAAGGAAGAATGTAACACCCCAATATTTCAAAGTATGTTATTTTTTCAAAGTAATTCAATAACATTCACTACACGCAACAACGAGTTCAAGTACACCACGACTTACCAAACTAGCCGTTCAAAAGCGGTTATGAATAGTATTAACTGAATTTTGACCATAATATAATCCTTATAATTTTAGAATCTAAATTATGAGTTTCTTATAGATAGTGTAACAACACATTAAATTTTTTAGATAAAGGAAGTATTGTTTAGAAAATGTAATTTTACCGCCTTTTGAGGGTGAACAATTTTTAAATCCAATATTTTCCACTTTTATACATTCAATTTGACAAAATAATCTTATTCTTTAAAATCGAGAGATAAAAATTTAGTTTTGATAAATTCTTGGTATTTTTGTGATAACTTACATATTTTGGTGAATAGTGAAAAATACTAAATTATCATAAAAAAATTTTATAATCTAAATAATTTATAGTGTTAAATTATACATTTTAATGGTTTGGAAGTATAAATATATTATATTTTTACAATTCAATCAAATTCTGGTTATTGTAATTAATTTCACTTTGAAATTGGACATAAACATTTGTCAATCTTTTGAGAGTTATTATTTCTTAAAAACACGCTATTTGTTTTAACTATGGGAATTATTTTTAAATTAATTAATGACACTTCTTTGTTTTGAATATATTAAAATATACATGATTTTTGAATTCGGAATATCAAATAAATCTTAGGCTGAATTTTTTGTATTTTTTTGAAAATCATCAATTTTTGGGGAATAGTGAAATTACTTATTAGTAGTTAAATACGATGACCTATTCATTTAAATGAAATTTTACTGCTTTTGTGAATTGAATTTGGAAAATATGACATACAAGGTTGTTATCAATAATTATAATGTGGTTCAATAAGATGAAAATAATTTTTGGTGAATAATAACTTTTGACTTTTATTTACCACAGTTAAAGATAAATAGGGTAATTCAAGGTAAAATTAAATTTTTAATAATTCAAAAGTATCTTAACACTTGTAAATACATTATTGGCTGAGTCATTAACGACCATGGGCATCTTTGGGTTTATTTTGGACCCCACTGTGCCCCATGGGTGTGATAATGACAATTTAGATTAATTAATTTAAAGTGAAGGCAAAATAGACAAAAACAAAAATCCTTTAGTAATTAATTTTTATATGGTGTAATATAAGTAATAATTTTGACTATAAATATTCATTGTAATGTTAATAATATTTCACACATCATGGTAATTTTTTTATAATTTTTAGACATTAAATATATTGAATTATTTGTGACACAGAAATGATGTAGTATTTGCCTCGTTAATAAATGATTTAAATAAATAAGATTATAATGATTAAATTATTATCAAAAACACGTCCAATTCTGATTGGATTATTTTATTTCTAAAATTATTCAACCTATATTAGATCTTAATTATTTTTGGACTTTTTTAAACCTAATATCATTATATAATAAAATAATATTTGCATACCTTCTTAAAGAGCCCCTCATCTCCCTTATAAAAGGAGACCACTTCTAACCAATTCCTCACACCTCTCAATCCTTTTGTATGGGAAAAAATCTGACCAATTAAGCTCCCTACACCCCTCTCCTCCTCCTAAAAGCATTACCTTATGCATAATTTACTTCAAGAAGTCATTTGGTTCAAACCAAAGGGAGTTACCAAACATAAACGTAACAGTTTCTCTTAAATTATTTTCTTTTATTTTACATCTCAAACCCCTAAGGTCTTTTTTTTACTTTCTTTTGTTACAACACTATTATCCTAAATATAATAGGGTATTTTTACGATATTTTTTTGAACTACACTTACACACACCTCCAAATAATGGGTGAAGAACATAATGTTTCTGTGGATGGAAAACTAATGCCTCACGAAACAAAGATTGTTCAATTACCTCATACCGCCTCCCATGGTGGCCATTATGATGGAACTGTATTTATATATGATATATATTATGTATATTTTTTCTTTATGCTTTTTTAATTTCCATTTATATCATTCCTTTATGGTTTCCATAGTGGGTAAATACGATATTCTCATTTGAGGAAGTGCGGACTATCGCCCCCTCAAAGTGATGTGACTCATTAATTATTTATGTGGGATGTGTAATGGATACAGTTAATGATATTATATATTATATTATACTATAATTATATTATACTTATGTATCATTGTGGTTAAATTCCATTAAAATAAGAAATAGAAATGAAAGTAGTGTTCATGCGTACGTACGGCTTACCATCTCCATGAACTGTACATTTCATTTTTTACCTCCATATGTTATGTACAATCATAAATACATGTATATACTTGATATATATGACATATATGATATCTAAATCCTTAATATAATTCTAGATATAATGGACTATTAACCACATGGACAACATGTAAATATATTGTGTTCATTTTTAACTCAAGTACCAAATCTCGATAAAATGGACGTCATTAACTAAAATGATTACATAATATTTATAACATGATAATAAGTGATATAGAAGGAATAATAAACATGGAAAGGGTTCTTATGTATGTATAAATTAACATTATTTTATTATTTAGGAGATTAAAGAATGAACAAGTCAAGTCGGACACGAGGTAATAGATATTCATATCTCACTTTTAATTCTGTGAGATTTCCATTGTTCAACACTTATTTATTGCATGTGGTATATTATGCACTGCAATATGATATATATTATCATGATTATATTTATATTAATGACATTATATTGTTAATTCTGTTTTTATTTACTATTGTTCATACGACTCGATTGATTACAACGAGGTATGTGTTAATTCTAAAATCTATTCATTATCCGAGGTTGTTTATATGGAATTATCTAATAGGACCTATTTATCATCCACATACTTGATTCATAAAAATGTATTTCAAAACATTTTTAATATCTACTAGACAGTGGGATAAATTCATTTATACCCTTATGTGTTTATAATGAAATCATTCCGTCGTTTTTCAAACAAAGTAATTTTTGACCTTTTCGACATATGTAAGGTATGAATATTTTTTTAACTTATTCCGCAGGTGCGGCTATTTTCCACCATTATAACATCATCAAAGCTTCCCATACAATCTTATATGAATTTTTTACAAATAAATGTTTTCATTATAATAACGTGACTCTTAAATGATTTTAAAATAGAAATAGATATTTCACTAAAAAGGTTTTTCATTTCATCTATGTCAATAACCATTGATGGATATTATGTTTATTTGATGTTGATTTATTATGATACAAAACATCAATATTGTATTGAAGGTTTTGTGATATGTTTGACTGTGGATGTGCTATTTTTATACTACTCATGGTTTATGGTTAATGTATTGAAATTTTGTATTCTAGTTTGCATACGAATGTTTATGATATGTTTAAACCTTTTCATATGAGAAATGTATTGGATTTAGTAAGTGATGGGTGGATCCTACTATAGCTCCTCAATGAATCGGTAGGTCTCATGATACAACTATACATGTAATTGGATGAGGCCCTTTCCAAATTTGATAATTGATTTTGACCGAGGTCTTAATCATTTTTAGACATCATGGTCGAGGCCTTGAAAAAATGTTTCAGAATATCCGGCATTATACATTACCTCATTTTGGAAATAATATTTATGGTTCATGTGGTCATTCGACTAGTAGAATACCCGTGATTATGTTTTATTATGTAATTATTTAATCATCTCATATTCCTTCCATAAAAGTATTCATGTTTATTATTAAGAAAGGAATGAGGTTTCAATTATTCATCATGCTTAATTTTATGTTATCTTCCGATGTATTGCTTACCCTTACTGAGCGTTTGATCTCACCCTTTTTCTATGTTTTATTTTTCCCAGGATTTCATGAGGTGGATTGTGATTGATATGCACGGTAATGCTAAAGGAATAATCGTGTTTATAAAGGATTATTTATGGTTTGTTGTATGTTATAAATTGTAATGTAACATTCATGTATGTAATCTATTTTCCAAGACTGCTAAACTGATTGGTCATTTGGTACCTGATTCCTTGTAATCATGCCGATGAATTAATATAATGCACTGACTCTAGATAACTGGGGTTGGGGTGTTACAAATGTGTTGAGTAGGAAGACCACCACCATGGGGCCATCACTGACTCCACACCTCTGTTCCCTTATTATGTCCTCCCATGTGATGGAAAATATATTCTATTCCCCTTGATTATAACACCAAGCATTGATCTCATGGTATTATGGGTTTTGATAATGTTTGTACCATCATGAAAGAGTCATGATCCCCTATGGACCAAAATCTATCTCCCTAAACTAAGAGGTTATGCACTAGTAATGTGCTTTGTGGTGAGGATCTTTTTGTTTCTCTATTCACATTAGTTTTACTTTAAGTGGCACAATATGTATTCCTTCCATAGAGATCTCAGTTGGTGGCATATGACTTATGACATTAAACTGTGTGCAGATTTTCCCCTATGAATGTGCAGTGTGGTGTGGATATTCTCGATCCTCATTCATGTCAGGTTACATTAAGGGGACACCACAAAAACATTTCATTTTTGTGATTGTCCAAACAATATGACCTTAATCTATGTTGTTTATTTTATAATATCTCATGAAATTAAACTATGTAACCAATTACTGTTTGTGTTTGAGATAATATTTTCCCTTTGTTATTAGATTTTTTTCATTCCATCCACAAGAACTACATCTGGAATGATTCCCATATTTATCGAATACATAGGAAAGCCTATCCCATTCATCCATGATCAAGTATCTAAGCCTTATATCTTTCAGGTGTTATGTGCAGGTTTCTTCTAGATGTATGTGGTGTGGTTGGTACAACTTTTTGGTTCTCATCCATTTCATTTCTATAATATTCATTCCAGGTTCCACCCATGATTTTACTCCTTGAATTCATCCTTACCATATGTCATAAAAATTTCATTGGAGAATCCTTGACTTACATGTCCCATAATTTGGGATTTCTTCACCTTTCACATTTGAAAGGAACCCAAGTGTTATGAACGCTTGACATTATGGCTCACCTACTATTCTGGGCCAATGTCCTAGTTGACCTCAAGCAACATTTTGAGATATTTCCCAAATTTCTAATATGGTAAATGGTGGTCTGTCATTTTTTAGTTCCGATTTAAGGATCCATGATATGGATGTGGTTTTTCAAAAATAATCAAAAGTTATCCTCTATCATTATTCCATCCCCATTACATCTCGAATATCAGACATTGTAATTCAATTTTTCGGTCTCTTTCGTGTTCATAGGGGAATATATCACCCCTAGCATTTTTCCTCCATAGACCCACGTGCATAGAGTTGGAATGTTGGAATTTTTGATATTTTTCAACACGTAATGTACTTTATAATAATTTTCACTCTCATTTTATGGAGAATGCCTAAAATCACACCATGTATCCCACACTAATCATGGATATCATAGAAATAATAGGTTTTTGTAATTTTATACCTGAATAAGGTCTACTCATGCTTATGGTTTGAGTTATAAAACATTAAACTATGATCAATTTCATCCAATAAATATGATGTTAAACTATAAAACCTCATCCATCATGACATTAAAATATTACTTCTTTCTCATGCAACATTATAGTTCTTAAGTGGGTTCCATCATATGACCTTATATTTTGACATAATAGTCCTAATATCATGTAGAAAAAAACACTTAATTATGGTGTTCTCACTGGATAGGGCATCACCCATGGTACTAGTCCTCCACCATGCCACATGTCAAGACCTATATGATTCTTGATTCCCATAGAGTCACCTAGAATTTTCATCTGGGGCTAGACAATAAAAAATAACCAATGAAGAACAACAAAATACCTAATTCTTTTTTTCTCTGTGCATTAGTCAGACCAACATTTCCCCTAATAACTACACATGTCTTGGTTCCCATCCTTGTGGCATATATAGTGGTTGAAATATAATTGATCATGGGCCCAATATCTCCATTTTTCTTATTCTCATATCAGACTATATTCATCCTCAACATATTATGATAAAATGCATTGAATTATTGAACTATTTTCAGCTTGATTCCTATCCTTGAAGGATACATTGGAACACCCAATCATTTTTCAATAATTCCAGCCCATGGTTCGTTATTCTTTCAGGACCAATGCCCCTCGTTACAGTCCAAAAACAATTACCAGAAACTAGTAGCCCCATTATGATATATGTGGTGGTAGTAGGTCTTTCTGTCCTTCATGCGTGTTTGGTTTCACCCCCCAACACAATAAATTTTCCTCATTTCCATAAGTTACTTGGTATATGTATGGATTACATTTCTACTTTGTATCATTAATGTTGGATTCATCCCCTATATTGTATTTAAAATTTATGGGAATCGACTTCATATTCCATTTAACATTACATTAAACTATTGGCTAAGGACCATGCCATATGACCATAAACAATGTGCAATGTCTTAATCATATGACGTAAACGATTCCATTTATTATCCCCATTATACAACATTAAACATCTTGTCCATAATATTTATAAAAATGGTATTCTATGTCCTCACCAGAGTTGTTCTGTCTAGATGTTTGTTTGTTCCTGGTTCAGACTGATATGGTCACCCAATGTTCTTCCATCATGTGGGAATAATTTAAAGCATGTTGAATTTATTCCAAACAGGCCATCACAACATTTCTACGCTTTTTCTGCCCTATATTTTGATCCTCATCCTCTTCAACATCTAATGGACCCCCCATAGAACTTTTCTCGACCTCATGGATAGACTACTATTTTGGGAAAAAAATTTGGATCACATCAAAATACACATTCAGTTTGGCCACATGTTTACAAATTTGGTTTGTTGATAAACTTCATTTTTTCTCTATTTTAGGCTACACAATTTGGATTCTATTTCTTGGATATGTTCTATAGTTATCCTCCATCATCATTACACCATCACTATGATTTGAATATTATATATCATGGATCAATCTTCTCATTACCCTTTCTTAGTATTAATTATATCACCCTTGGCGTTATCCCGATCATGCAATAGGGTGCATTGGGAAAGGCATGTTGGTTACTCTGAGAACACTATTCTCTAGACAAAACCCCCTCTCTCTCAGCCTGAATACAGTGGTTCTTCACAACCAAAATAGTATACCTTGAGTATTTTATGGATAAATGACATTATCATATAAAATGTGGGCAATTTTGTGATTATCCATTATTTGTCACGCCGATTATGAATCATGTGTGCATAGGGATTGAACATTAATTTTTTCATGGTTATGACTAAGATGAAATACTAACATGTGATATATATATATATATATTTATTTATATCATTGAATGTGGGTCAAAATTGGGAAATAAGAAAGAATGTATGTTTCATATGATTGGGAAAAACACAACCCCAATGGATCATCCTGATTGATTCACTACATCAGTACCACTAAATTCTAGAACATTACTTACAAACGTGCCTGCCACTTCCTCAGCTCCCTTTCTTCATCAACAGCTAATGTGAAAATATAATTAGAGCTGATATAAATTCCATCTCAGTTGGATCGATGTTTATCCATTTGATGATTAACCTGTGCTAGAATCTCTTGGCATTCCTCCAACCAGACACTTAATTATTCATCATGCCCATATTGATTCCCAATAATTGTGGCACGTTCGTCTTTATGCTAACTGAGGTGTTATATTTCTTATAAATCTTCACAAAACTTCTTAATGTTATATTATTATTTCTATAACCAAGAGGAATCTATGTGTTTTCTTCTCACCGATTTATTCTTAGAATGATTGTCAAAAATTTTGATATGGAAATATCAAGTATCCATCCCTATGGAATAGAGGAAGAATAGAAAAGTGCCAAGTGACCTCATCCCTATCATCCATTCTTCTTCTTGGAGATTTAGGAAAATAATTATTTACCTCCATGCCTTGTGTCATTTAATATAGATCTCCTAATCTATATCATAATTTGAATAATACAACTCCTCCTGATTTGTGGGACAATATTGAGGAATCATGAGCAGAAGTTCAGCAGAAGGGTCTTCCTCTGGAATCCATTTTGAGGGATTGGGCTCTATGATGTAAGAGATGACCACTTAACTAATTTATTCTTATTATCCACCCTCTCATGCCTTTGTATCTACCCTAGTAGTGACATCACCAATATCCTCCACTTCATACTCACTATGTGCCAATGTATGTTCAGTTGGAATGATCTGTCCCTTATGGATAGTTATAGCCACCAAGAGGGCTCCAACAGATGACTTATATTCCATGTTTCACCGGCCTTTCAATCATATAATCATGAAAAAGAGATAATATATTTTTTTTAAATAGTTTCATGGATTATGGATAAAAATATGTGATGATAGATACATATAAGATATCAGTGCATTTGGATCGAGTGACTCAGTCCCCATAGGTGTTTCCACTATATAGGACCCCTATGAACTACCTAAATCACTGATTGGATAAAATTATATCTGGATAGTGGGGAAAACTTGGGATTTTAGGTCATCATTATTTCCTATCTCACCGTTTTTCCAATGAATTTTTCAGCCATGTTTGGCCCCCCTCAATGCTCAACCCTAGATGCGGGCTCGGGGAGATGTCTTTCTACATCCATCGGCCCACATTCACATCATAGAGTAGGGAATCCAGGATCATCGTCACCAATGTGTTACTAAACATTTAAAATAATTTTTAGTGAATATTGGTTATTAAAAGAGAAGGAACCAAGGGAAACATTAGTTGAGTCTTACCTCATGATGTTCAGCCTCTTCCGCTTCAGAGCCTCTGATCTCAACACTCTCCTGTGGGATTTTGTAGTGGGTCATTGTGCCCCTAGAACCCTAACATATTGGATATTAATCCTCAACCTAATACTCATATTCTTTCACTCCTTGTAGTTATTTTTCTTCCTCGTCATCATATTTTTCTTCATTGTCACCTTCTTTCTCTGGTGTCAGTTCTTCCAGGTTATTCTCTTGGTCGAGCATCACATTCACTAGAAGATGTGATTCTTCATACTACCCATGTTGGCATGCTTATATATCCATGTATATTAGGTATGCATACATCTGGTGGATTATAACTCGATACATGACCCAGATGTGCCAAAGTTATGGCACCTAGATCCCATATCACACTATTTTGTCAATCAGGATTTATGGTTTACTATCATCTGCAATGTTGTCCATGATGACCAAAGCACAAGGAAATTTGTGCCTATATGGGTTGAGGTAGGTACCTTATTATTATCATTGTGGATTCGTTTGTTGGTCCTCGAGGACACCTAAATTACCACCTCTCTTTCGATGGTGGAGGCGTTACCAAACCTTATGATTCTCCTAACATCAAGGACCATGCTTGTTCCACCCCATCCACTAGGATTACCTTAAGACATTATTTCCCAAAAACCAAAAGTCTACAATCTATTCGCTCAGACTCTAATCTGGAAACTCTGATCTTCCAAATTTATATATTCCTGATTTCTTCAAGATACACTACCACATAGTTGTCATCATATTCTCTAAATTGGATGAGATAAAACATTAGTGTGGGAAAATGTGATTGTTTCACAAATACAAAAATTTGTAAACATTATCCATATAATGTCTAGAAATCTGTGAGGGATTATAGGGTTCAAAAAAGATCATTTTTTCAATTCGGGCTACTAAAACTCCCCCATAATTCTAAAAAATACATCCTCTCAATTAGTGGACCAAGGAAGTTATCCAACATTGAGCCAACTATGGTATGGAATAGGTGAAAATTGATGTTTGTGTGATTGAAAATAATGTCCATGTTCCCTTACTAATTAACCGACAGTGGCTGGAACCGAGTTATATTTAGTAGATATGGTCATAGGTCATATCACATGTGATCAATGTCATTACAGAAATACTATCTTCCATAGTTGGCTGTATACTATCCTTGAAGAATTTGAAATAGTCCACAGATCCTCATAGGTGTCCCTCCCATTGAAATAAATCCCAGGATTTAGTGTAATCTAGATAATAAATTAACTACCAGATTGAGCATGTTGTGGGATTCAATGATCCCGGCCATCACCAAGATTACTGGGTGGCCCCCCATCCTATTATCTCTCCCCGTAAGCTACCACCCACTGAGGAAAATAGCAAGGAAACTGAAATATGATACGTTCAGATCCCATATTTTAGCAGCACATGATCCCCATGACCTATGTATTTGTGCATCCATAATCACCTAGTAGGATCCTACCATTCCATTATTCGAATCATTTGGGATCTTTTTCTCTCACCCTAGATTCCTCTCTTTAATTTACCTTGAGATAAATAGAGAGAATCATTCGGGATATGTTATTTTCTTCATGATGTATTTGATTTCCATCCTCTCCTTTGCTTGATTCAGTATGTGTCTTGTTAGAATGGGAGTTCTTTTCTTGTATCCCAAGGTATTTTCCATTGGTAGGAATTCATCACATTGGAACCCTTCTAGAGGAATACCTATAATAAAGTTCATATCCCAATGGCTGATACAACCTCCCTGTGGTGATGGTGGATGGATTTTTCTATAAGGATACCACCAGTGGAATAGGTACATCCACAGGTCTGGGTGGAGGTAGAAGTTGAATTTCAAGGTCAATATAGCCTTTATAATTCCAATGATTTGAGTCACTTCAATGAATTCCTATCATGTTTGGTGTAACTTTTACACCCACACCCACTCAGTTGAAAAATTTCATTCAGAACATAAGTCCATGTCTTTCTAGAACCTTCTACCATTACTGATAATGCTTCATATGTTTCATGCGTAATGGGTTTGGAATTATTCAATAGTTGGTTCACATACTATGACCATCATGTTCATAAGTTTTATGATTTAAATATACATATTTAGAGTCTCCCAAACATGGTACCAATTGTTTATGATGATAAACTTTTAATGTTTTTCCTCATGGCTCACCCATGACTGTTGTACATTAGTGTCGAACATCAGCATCAACACCTCCTCCATATTTTTTATCTTAGATAGTTGAATGAAATATCATTGAATTTAATACTTTTGAGAAAATATCATAATTTCTATGAGAATCATATTGTATGATTGTACTATCATTGCATGAATAATTTGAGGGATTGAGATCATATCGTCCCACTGTCCAGCAGAAGCAGCCTCTGTAAAGTCCCATAAATTTCATGGATAATTTTTTCATAAATTATTTGGGATTTTACGAGTACGCAGTTTCTGACGGTACTTGATTCCGAGGCCTGGTGTGCCCAGAATCATATTTGGAAGATTAGCTCAGGTGCGTTTAGTGAAAAAACGCGCGAGTTTTTTTAACTTTTGAACCGTTGCTTAGAATTGAAATTTGAGGGCACTGATGAAACCGCAGTATAGGTAATTTCTTAGGAAGACCCTTATTGGAGTTGTGTTTTCTTGGGAGGAGTTGTTTAAAAATGGATTAAGTGTAAAGTTAAATAAAGTTGTGTCAGAATTTTATTCCTCTTTTCTAGGGGGTTTATTCTTAGGTATGGGAGTTGGGGTGGGACCCACAAAAATCCTAACTCATCATGATAGGATATTAGTGAGGTTGGGCCCACACGAGCCCCACCCCTTCAAATTCCTCTAACTCCTCTAACACCACTTTAGGTTGACAACTCCCATTATTTTTGTAACTCTCACCTCTATCCTCTTTATTCAAGCCAACACACATATTCAAATAAGTGAGATTTGTGTTTGAATTTTAAAATTTTAAATGCATGGCTTGAATTAACAAAAAAAGACAAGTCTTATTTTTTGGGGGTTAGTTTTTGTGTGAAGGTATTGGGGGGAGAGAGCTCTTTTCTCTAAAGAACTTTATCTTCTTCGTTGAAGAAAGCCAAGACATCGACGAAGAACACCGACACCAAGGAGAGACAATGTGTCGTTACTTCCCCTCTCTGAAACCTATGTGAGACGTCATACCCTCTTTGGACGTTGGAACTCTCCAAAACCATCATCGAACCCACCCCCAGGATGCTAGCTTCTGCAAACTTCTTTTTAGGTAGGGGTTGTTTCTTCCTCCATGTATGAGTTAATGTTCTTCATTAAATTAATTCGGCACTTTCTATCGATAACACGGGAGGATATCAAACCTCCCAAACATGGCTGATCCTCCTCCCCTTTTGTTGTTGATCATCGTTGTGTCTTGGAACAAAGGAGAAGTGGTGTCGTTGCACCGCGCAGGGACGTAGAAGACTGCGGACGGAGCAGGCCGCGGTGGAGTAGCGTGGCGCCGTCGCACCGTGCCGCTAAAGCCAAAGAATGTCACGGCTAGGAGAGGGCTGTGGTGGAGGGGTGTGGCGCTGTCACGCTGTGCTGGAGCTTCAAGGGGTCGTGGCCGGGCCGGTCCATTGCACCATCGTGCCTCACCGGACGGGCACGAGCTGCGACCCATGGTCGTGGTGGTTCAGGGGAGCGGCTGGCTGAGCTGGCCGCCGACATCAGCAGGATGCGGGACCCCCTCGCGTCCCACAGTCGCATTAAAGTCCGGCCATAATGGCCGGCTGTTTCTTCAATCTAGGGGGGCAGCGCCCCCCCCCCCCCCTTCCTCCCGCTGAACCGAAAGCTGAGCCGCCGACCTCTCGGGTCAGGCTGCCCGCGTCGAACTGAGCCAGCCGCACTAGGGCGGGCCGCCTGCGCTGGTCCAGACCCCTGCGCCGTCCGGGCTGGGCCATACCCAACTAGGCCGGTCCCAAACCTGGGTCGGGTTGACCCTGTTCGGTCCGACCCAGGGGTATTAGGCCAGGTCGGACCGGGCCCAAACCCCCTACTTTCGGGAAGATTCGTTCAAACGCCCATAACATGGGCTACAAACCTCCAAATGACGAACATTCAGTTTTTTTGGGAACCTTGGATCCAAGTGATTGTTTAGGTATATTACACTCAAGGTATCAGAGATCTTTGGGTACATATGGGTTGGTTCGAACACGAAACCAATCGGGCCCTTGGAGCAGAAACACTTATAACATGAGCTCCAGACGTCTGATTGACATGTCGTCGACTTTGGTGGATTCCTCTTAGTGAGACGGTTCTTTTGGTTTACTCCACATGATTTTTGGACGTAGCTGGTTTATGGTCAGGTTGGTTTTATCTTAAAAAACAATCCGACCCCTAGGACAAAAAATCCAATAACTCTCAGACCGGGCGTCCGATTGACGTGTCGTCTGTAACATTGAGTCCCTATTGACGAGACGAAGCATTGTGATACATCAACATTATACTTCGTGATAGTTGATGTATCGACCCCTTGGCTCGTGGAGAGGACCCTCCTGAAATCGAGCGTGCTTTGTGCGGGAACCCTAGAGGTGGTTGTGACTACATTGACGATGACGACTATACATGGATCCTAAATGGGTTCGGCAGCGAGGAAGACTGTACTTGGACCCTCTGTGGGTTCGGTAGCGATAACGACTGTACATGGATCTTACATGGGTTCGGCAGTGATGGTTACTATACTTGGATCCTACGTGGGTTCGGCAGTGATGACATTTGTACTTGGATCCTATGTGGGTTCGGATGTGGAGTTGATTCAGAGGCTACATCAATAATCTCCACCCCTCTTCATTAATAGTATACCTGTGTGATCTGAGTCTTGACTTTAAATTTTTATCTTCAATAAGATTGAGTAGCATTCCTGTGTGGATTGGGACATACTTTCCTGTGGGGGTTGAGTTATATTTTCATGTGTGGACTAGGTTGTACTTGAGCTCGTGAGTTGGAGTTGAACTAGAATTGATGACTTAGGTGTATGTATGGGCATATACAGAAGTAGAGTCAGTTGATTCTTGTATTTTTATCTTTCCTTTTTGGTTTATCCTTTGTGGATTCTGGAGACCTTCGGGTGTCTCGGGGTCCCTAATGAGTATCGTATACTCAACCCTGCACGGGCTACGCCCTCACTACGTTGTGTTGGTTGAAAACGACGGATACTGCTGATCATGGTTGAGGCTTGAGGAGCAGGACGGTACCCAGAGGTGGTCTATCTAGTTGGACGTACACGGAGAGGATGGCTGGACATGATTAGCAGACGATACTATTTGTACTCATCCTTCAGGTGGTAGTTCCAGAGGAAGTCTTGGTGGTTGCTGCTTAATGTTTAGTTGTTATAATTTATTTTCAGTTGTACTGCACTTTCAGTTGGGTTTTTACACTGTCCCATTTACTTTCCAACACTTACTTGTGTTTTCAGTTTACTTAGTGTTTACTTCAGTTTGCGTACTCTGTGGTGTTTGTTTTCTTTTATAAATGAAATGGCTTCGTTATTTTCTGGATTTACGCATTTGGTGCTAGTAACCAGCCCCTAGCATATGGGAGGCAGGTTTGGGGTAGTCATGGCATGGGCCCCGAGAATGGGTCGTGACAAATTGGTTTCAGAGGAGTTCGGTTCTACCGCAGAACTCAGGACTCTGATCTTTCTTCTTTGTGAAGAAATAATGTTAAGGGTACTTAGTGTGGTTGTTAGTCCAGGAAGTCCAGTGTTGGTGCGGTGACCAACGTATCCATACACCATGACCCTGACTTCTTATTTCCAACTCAGTGCACGAAAACATTGGTTGCATGTGTGTTTCAATGTTTTCATTGTGTTTAATTTGTGTCAGCTTACCAGGTATATTGTATTTACTGTGGCACACCTGTTTCATTAAGGATTGACCCATGACGGCAGCCAGCTAGGGTTCTCAGCTTTGTGCGATATGGAAGCCCACCGAGCTACGAGGCCTCGGTGCAGTGCCCCATTACAGTGGAGGCACCAACGGTACCTCTACCCACCGAGCCACTGATGCCACCAGCCCCAGCACCTGAGAGTGCATGTCACCTTAGTACACTGCATGAGTTTCAGCATCAGGGACGGCCCAGGTTTTGCGTGGAGACGGACCCTCAGGCAGCCGAGGACTAGCTGGAGGCTGTTGTTCGAGTCTTCAGATTAGTAGGGACACCAGCTGACCTCATGGTGATCCTTGTGGCGAGTCTCCTGCACGCGACAACAGGTAGATGGTGGAGCCTCATGCTCTAGGTTCACGAAGAGGCATCTCTTCTCTAGATGGACTTTGATAACCTCTTCTTCTTGGAGTTCGTTCCTTCCAACCTCCGTGCGGTGCGCATTAAGGATCTACTACAGCTGTGACACGACAATATGACAGTAGCCCAGTACTCTGGGAGATTTACTAATCTCTCGCGCAACTCCACAGACATGGTATATGACCCATTCTTCCGGGCATGAACCTTTGAGCAGGGACTAAGGCATGAGATTACGGATTCGATGATCCCCCCCCCCAGCATACCGACGCAGGCAGGAATACTAGAGCGAGCCCTTCTTGTAGATAGATTTCTTGCGGAGCCTACACCAGTAGCGAGACCTACCGCAGGGCAGCACGTAGCTGAGTCTTCTGCAGCTGGAAGTCGATGGATGTCACAGGAGTACAAGCAGAAAATACCATTAGGTGAGTGACCTCAGGATACTGTCTTGGAGGTGTGGGGAACACACAATAGAGCTAGTCATACGAGAGAAAGACAATGCTATGCATGTGGTGGGTAGGGCGACATGGATCGTGACTGCCCGACCCGCCATGCAGAGGAGCAGCAGACGACTGAGAGACCACCCAGGCAGAGGTAGAGGTTCGACCGTGGTGGTGCACAGGGAGTAGGCTGACGAGGCAGTGGAGCTGGCCGAGCGACAGGTGGTGGACGATGTTTTGAGTCTCTACCACCGCCACCACCAACAGGAGGTCCAGCTCGACCACATGGAACTGGCGGATAGAGGCAGGCTCTACTTCAGGCAGTGGAGACCTACGACCATGGCACACCAGAGATGACTCGAGTTACTATCTGGGTTTACTCAAACTTTTCTGCAGTTCTTATAGACACTGGAGTGAGTCATTCTTTCATTGTCGCTGCCCTTGTTCGGAGCTCGGAGATTCCGACGGAGTCGTTGTCTCTACGCTTACCGCTAGAGACTACTACGAGAGTAGACTTGACGATGACACACTGGTTCTGACTGTGTGAGCTTACACTAGGAGGCGATATCTTCGGCTGGGATCTTCTTGTAGTGGCGCCGAGGCCTTACGATGTTATCTTGGGCATGTATTGGTTATATACAGTTCATGCTCAGATCGACTGTATTAGGCGCAAAGTGCGGTGTGTCTGCACCGATGGGTGCTGGATCACCTTCGTTGGCGAGAAGAGAGCCTTTGCAGCGCAGTATGGACTCACTCAAAGGAGAGGACATACAATCACTCATCAGTTGTCTAGTCTTATCCTAAGAGCAGTTGATGTGAGGAGTCTAAGTTTTCCTGTTGTGGTGGATCAGTATGCAGATGTTTTTCTTGACAACGTTCCAAGACTTCCTCCTCGTAGAGAGGTAGACTACTAAATTGATTGTTATCATGGTACAACCCCGATATCTACTCCAGCATATCGGATGGCTCTCGAAGAGCATCGAGAGCTATGGGTACAGCTGGAGGACTTGCAGGGCAATGGATTAATCTGGCCCAGTGTTTCACCTTGGGCTTCCCAGACATTGTTCTCTAGGACGGGGGATGGGAGCTTGCGACTATGTGTCGATTACCATTGCCTGAACCAGGTGACCATGAAGAACATGTCTCCACATCCGAGTATTGATGACCTCTTCGATCAGCTCAAGGGATCACGATGGTTCTCGAAGATAGACATCAGGTCAGGCTATCATCGGCTAAGATTTCAAGAAGAGGATGTGTAGAATATGGCTTTTAGGTGTCTATATGGCCACTATGAGTTCTTGGTTATGCCTTTTGGATTAACCAATCCTCCAACAGTGTTCATGAGTCTCGTGAACAGGATTTTACAGCCTTACCTCGATCGATTTTTCGTAGTCATCATCGATGACATATTGATTTACTCGACTTCTGAGGAGGAGCACGCCTACCACTTGCGGCTTGTACTTGACACACTTTGAGAGCACCAGTTTATGGTAAGCTCTCAAAGTGACAGTTCTGGATACGTGAGGTCCACTTCTTGGGGCATGACATCTTTGAGATAGAAGTTGTGGTGGATCCTGCGAAGATCGAGGTAGTGTTATCTTGGGAGCCACCCAGGAGCGTGGAAGAGGTGTGGAGTTTCATGGGTCTGGCTGGGTACTATCACAGGTTTGTTCCAGACATCTCAGAGTTGCAGCCCCACTTTCATCTTTGACAAAGAAGGGGAAACCCTTTGTGTGGTCAAATAGATGTCATTAGAGCTTCCAGGAGCTGAGACAGAGATTGACCAGTGCACCTATATTGAGGCTTCCAGAGGAGGGAGTAGGGTACGTAGTTTACTGCGATGCATCAGGGACCAGTCTCGGGTGTGTCCTGTTGCAGGAGAAGGCAGTGATCGCCTATGGATCATGATGTTTGAGGCAGCATGGGAAGAACTACGATACCCCTGACCTGGAGTTAGTAGTAGCGGTCTTCGCCTTGAAGATGTGGCGGAACTATCTGATGGGCGAGCACTTTACAGTCTACTCTGACCACCAGAGTCTCAGGTAAATCTTATCGCAGAAGGAAATGAACCTGAGGCAGTAGCGATGGCACGTGTTCATCCAAGTCTATGCCTTTGAGATAGTCTATACTCCTTGAAAGGGGAACGTAGTAGCTGGTGCTCTCAGTAGGAGGACAGGAATCCAGCGACTTGGAGAGGCGATCGATCAGTTTGCTGCTTTACAGATATCCTTTGTGGATAGAGATGGGGCGGAATTTCTACAGTCACTCGCAGTCACACCTCCACTTCATCTGTAGGTTAGAGAGGCACAGTGTTGGGACGTTGACTGTGAGATTCGGCATGCATAAATATCCTCAGGATAAGCACCTGATTGATTCTATGTAGGAGGAGAGCACGTCGTCCTTTTGAAAGGATGTACCATGGTAACAACTACTTTGTAGGAGGAGGGGATGGGGGAGTTTCATACATCCCCTTAGGTGGTATATCCAGGAGTGGAGAAGATTTTCTAGGATCTCAGACGATATCACTGGTGGCTGGGTATGAAGAAAGTTGTGGTAGAGTTTGTTTCACGATGCCTCACCTGTCAGTAGGTGAAGGCGGAGCACCATGTACCAGAGGGCTTGTTACAACCCTTGGAGGTCTCGATGAGGAAGCGGGACAGGATATCTATGGATTTCATGAATGGACTACCACGTACATCCAGAGGACACGACTCTGTTTGGGTGATCGTAGATCGACTCACCATGTCGTCCCACTTTCTACCTATCAGAGAGCAGGGTTCAGTGTAGAGCTTGGGATGCCTCTACGTTCAGAATATCGTATGGCTTCATGGTGTTCCATCATCTATCATCTCTGATGGAGATGCTATCTTTACATCCTGGCTTTGGAAGGGGTTGTAGGAGGCATTTGGGAGGCAATTACGCCTAAGCACCGGCTTTCACCCTCAAACGGATGGTCAGACGAAGAGGACCATTCAGACCCTCGAGGACATGCTCCATGCATGTGTCCTCAACATTGGTCGTAGTTGTGAGGATCACCTACCCTTGGAGGAGTTTGCGTACAACAATAGCTACCACTCCACCATTGGGATGGAACCATACGAGGCATTTTACGACCAACCTTTTAAATCACCTCTGTGTTGGACAGATCCTGGTGAGTCAGCACATGTGGGACCAGAGAATGTCCTAGCCATGACAGAGAAGGTTTAGGTCATCGAAGAGCGGATGAGGATAGCTCAGAGCCGACAGAAGTCCTATGCTGATTAGAGGCGGAGACCACTAGAGTTCGAGGATAATGACCATGTTTTCTTACAGGTCTCACCTCGACGTGGATTATGGAGAATTGGTCGGGGCAGCAAGTTATCTCCGTGCTTCATCGGACCATTCTATGTTCTCAGCAGGATAGGTGAGATGTCTTATCGCCTGGCTCTACCACCTCAGTTTCACCGGGTGCATGACGTCTTCCATTTATCTCATATGTGCACGATCCGACGCATATCATCGACCATGGGTAGCTGGGAATCGATGATGGGGCGACTTTTGCGGAGGTCCCAATGGAGATCGAGGATCGACAGGAGTGGGTCCTACGTGGCCGGTCGATTCCTCTAGTGCACATCAGGTGGCAGCAAGGGAACCTCCAGGAGAGCACTTGGGAGCGGGAGGACCGGATGCATGCACAGTACCCTCACTTGTTTCCCTAGTTTGTGATGTATCTTTACGGGGACGTAAATCCCTGAGGTGGGAGTAATGTAAAGACCCGTAAATTTGAAGGAAATTTTTTTTCTTAAATTATTTGGGATTTTATGAGTACACAGTTTCTGACGGCACCTGATTCCGAGGACCGGTGTACCATGAATCATTTTCCGATGATTTTCTCGGGTACGTTCAGTGAACGAACGAGCGGGTTTTTTTCTATATTTTGAACCGGTGCTCGGAATTGAAATCTGAGGGCACCAATGAATCCACAGTGCTGGTAATTTCTTAGGAAGATCATTATTGGAGTTGTGTTTTCTCAGGAGGAGTTGATTAAAAATGGATTATTTGTAAATTGAAATAAAGTTGTGTCACAATTTTATTTCTCTTTTCTAGGTGGTTTACTCCTAGGTATGGGAGTTGGGGTGGGACCCAATAAAATCCTAACACCTCTTCATAGGATATTAGTGAGGTGGGTCCCAAATGATCCCCACCCCTTCAAATTCCTCTAACTCCTCTAAATCTCCATTAAGTTGACAACTCCCATTATTTTTGTAACTCTCCCCTATCCGCTATTTATTCATGCCAACACACTTAATCAAATAAGGGAGATTTGTGTTTGAATTTTAAAAATTTAACTTCATGGCTTGAAATAATAAAATAAGACAAGTCTTATTTTATTTTTTCGGTTAGTTTATGTGTGAAGGGATTGGGGGGAGAGAGATATTTTCTCTGAAGAACATCATCTTCTTCATTGAAGAACGCCATGACTTCGACGAAGAATGACGAAACCAAGGAGAGATGACTTTCCGTTCTTTCCCCTATCCGCAATCGGTGTGAGACGTCATCCCCTGCTTGGACATGGGAACTCTCCAACGCCATCATCGAACCCACCCCCACGACGCTAGCTTCCACGATCTTCTTTTGATGTAGGGGTTGTTTCTTCGTTCAAGTATGAGTTAACGTTCTTCGTTAAATTAATTCGCCACATGCTATCGATATCACGGAAGGAGATCGGACCACACAAACAAGGCAGATCCTCCTCCCCTTTTATTTTTGATCATCATTGTGGCTTGGAACAGAGGCGACAATGTGTCATTGCACCGCATGGGGATGAAGAAGACCGCGACCGGAGCAGGCCGTAGTGGAGGAGCGTGGCGCCGTCGCGCAGCGCCGGTGAGGCCAATGGTGGTCGCGAGAAGGAGTGGGATGCGGCGGAGGGGCATGACACCATCATGCCGCCCCAGAGCATCAAGGGGACGTAGCTGGGGCGGGCCGCGGTGGAGGGGAGCGGCGCTATTGCGCTGCGCCGGACGGGAGGGACCCGAGGCTGTTCAGGGGAGCGGCCGGCTGTGCGGGCCGCCGGCACCTGCTGGAGGTAGGACCCCCTTGGGTCCTGCGGTTGCATTAACGGACGACCATAATGGCCGGCTGTTTCTTCCATCGAGGGGGGAAGGCCCCCCCACCCCTCGCATCCCGCTCAGCCAAAAGCCGAGCCGCCGGCCACGCGGGTCGGGCCGCCCGCACCAGATCGGGCCCCCCGCGCTGGGTTGGACCCCTGCGACGGGTCGGGCCGTGCCATCCGGGTCGGGCCGCACCCAACTAGGCCAGTCCCGGACCCGGGTCGGGACGACCCCTTTCGGTCCTCCGCATGGGGTATTGGGTCGGGTCGGACCGGGCCCAATCCCCCTACATTCAAGCAGATTCGTTCAAATACCCATAACATCGACTACGGTCCTCCGAACGATGTACCGTCAGTTGCGTTGGGACATTTGGATCGAGATGGTAGTTTTGGTATATTACACTCAAGGTTTCGGAGAACTTTGGGGATGTCCGGGTTGGTTCTAACATGAATCCAATCGGGCCCTAAGAGCGGAAACACTTATAACTTGAGCTCTGGACGTCCTAATGACGTGCCATCGACTTTGTTGGATTCCTCTTAGTGAGGCAGTTCTTTTGGATTTCATTTCTCATGTTTTGGATGAAGTTGGAGTACAGTGAGGTTGGTTTTAGATTCAAAACCAACCGGGACCCTGGAACGAAAAAGCCAATAACTCTCAGATTGGGCGTCCGATTGACACGCCGTCTATCGCGTTGAGTTTCTATTGACGAGATGGAACGTTGTGATACATCAAATCTAGAATTCGTGGCAGTTGATGTATCGACCCCTTTGCTCGTGGATCGGACCCTCCTAGAATTGAGCGTGCTGTGTGCGGGAGCCCTAGAGCTGGCTGCGAATGTGACGACAATGACTGTTGTACTCGGATCCTACATGGGTTCTACAGCGAGGACGACTGTACATGGATCCTTCATGGGTTTGGTAGTGATGAGGACTGTACCTGGATCCTACGTGGCTTCAGCACAGGTGGTTACAGTACTTGGATCCTATGTGGGTTCGACAGCGATGACATCTGTACTTGGATCCTACGTGGGTTTGGCAGAGGATATGATTCAGAGGCTACATCAATCATCTCCACCCCTCTTCGTGAATAGTACAACTGTGTCAGCTGAGTCTTGAATTTCAATCTTTATCTTTGATAATATTGACTAGCTTTCCTGTGTGGATTGGGACATAATTTCCTATGTGGATTGAGTTATAATTTCCTTTGTGGACAAGGTTGTACTTGAGATCGTGAGTTGGAGCAGAACTGGAATTGATGACTTAGGTATATGTAGGTGCATATACCTAAGTAGATTCAGTTGATACTTGTATTTGTATATTTTCGTCGTGGATTCTGGTGACCTTCGAGAGTCTCGGGGTCCCTACTAAGTATCGTATACTCACCCCTGCATGGGATACACACACACTACGTTGTGTTGGTTGCAGATGACGGACAATGATGATCGTGGTTGAGGTTTGAGGAGCAGGACGGTACCAGGAGGTGGTCTATCTGGTGGGACATACACGGAGAGGATGACTGGACTCAAGGAGCCGACGAGACTTTCGTTACTCACACTTTAGGTGGGAGTTCCGGAGGATGGATTGGTGGTTGCTTCTTACTTTTCAGTTGTTGTTCTTTCTTTTCAGTTATACTGCACTTTCAGTTGGGTTTGTATACTGGCCCATTTACTTTCCAGCACTAACTTGTGTTTTCATTTTACATACTGTTTATTTCAGTTTGCGTACTCTGTGGTGTTTGTTTTCATTTATAACGGCAATTCCTTCCCTTTTATCTGGATTTACGCCTTTGGTGCTAGTCGGCAGCTGCTGGCCTTTGGGAGGCGGGCTTGGGTTAGTCATGGCACGGGCACCGAGGACGGGTTCTGATAGCCTCCCCCTTAGCGTCATTATATTCACAAACCATATCATTCCAATAATGAATTCGTAGGGGTCTTGGGGAGAAAAATGGAGTTTTGGTATGCATTATAGATTGTTGTGTGCAAGATTGGAAGATGACCACAAGAAATAGGTTATGTTCGAATCTCCCATGATCTAGTGGCTAGATGAAATACACCGGCTGAATATGACTTGTTTCTCTATAAAAAAGGAATCTTACACACATGAGATCGAATCCATTATCATTTGGAATGTCATGGTACTATTCATCTATCCCATGCACATATCTATATGCATAGACCGAGTCTTTTGTGCGTGAACTCAAGGAAGATTACATGCCAAATTATCCATCATGTGCACCAAAAATTAAAGCATTGTTCACTTTAGTGTTTCACTAAGAATCCATCCTTTTGGTCCACATTCATTTCAGATTACAAGGGGGAATTTTTCAGTGCTGAATCCCTCGTGAGGCCATTCGTTAGCATATTTCGTAAACTATAAGAGATATTTTTACTCTGGAGATGACCTCAAGAATCTCATGAAGGATACATGAATAATTGGCCCCATGTACGATAGAATGAAATCTGTGTGCAAGGCCCTTATGCCCAAAATGAGATGTCAAAACCCATCTTACATTATGGTCTCTAAAAAATGGAAAAGTGTGATGCACGACGGAAGTAGAATCAGTGTGGAAGAATGAAATTTATGTGCAAGGTTCATACATGCCTAATGAGACATCAAACTGACTCATTCATGCATGCCTCCTTGCATGACCCCATTGAAACATTACCATAAAAAAGGGGTACCCCCTCCATTATAAAGAATACTCTAGAAGCCGAAAAGATTCTCCAATTCATGCAAGATGACCCTTCTGTGATTGAATGAATACCATTACTGCAAGGTACTAGATCTTGCGTGATAGGCCCTCTAGGGGTCCTCCTCCTGGTGGGACCACTGAGTCTTGACCGTCACATGTTTCCGTTTTTCTGATGGTATGTACATGAAAATGACCCCTGTTGCATGCAATACATACCCCGGTGTGGTTCATCATGCCCTCGATCCCATTACTTTGGAAATCATATCCCTAATCATGTGCACACCTCTTCTTATAGACTCCATGGATTTTCCTAAAAACAAGTCACCATGTACGAGAACCACCTGTTTCCAACATCAACATCTTGCAAGCATATCCTCTATACGGCCATCTATGCTAGCACACATGGATTTTTTGGTCACCCAAGTGGTGTTTTATGTTTATTTTCCCTGACTAATGATTATTTTCATAGGTACAATACCATCTATTTCTATTATAATATCTTTACTAATGTGGACCCCTCAATTTACCACTCCACCTATTTAACACCTATCAGTTCTTGTGTTTCCCCTTCCCTATGGGTTTGTTGGTGCTATTTATGTATGTCCAAGACGTTAGGAGTGAGTCCTCATCATCCAAGATATAGGATGAAAAACTCAATAGAATCCCACATCCTAAACACATGACATAAAAATGAGATTAATGCATGTGAGACAAGTCTAGGAGTCCCATAAGGGGAATGAGCATCAACGCCCTGCCGATCAGTCATCCCATTTGGGCTCTGTCACAATGTATGCCTCTAATAGTTTTCATGTAATCCTAGAACCACCTTCTTAGGATTCCCTAATATAGTATGTTAACAATTCTGTATCCATGGGCTGCTAACCATGTGTAATCCACACACCATCCCTCAGGGTCGCATCTTTCACTACACGATCATCATATCTACTGTTACCCATTTTTTCTCAGAAAGAGCATTACTCACATGATATTAGACTAAGAAGTGACTGTGACATCCCCATTAGTCCGAAAACCACACGTAATTCCAAACATGACTTCGGACTACTAACCAAACATAATCCCTAGCATGACACTAGGCCGCTAACCATGTCAATGCCCCATGCCCCTTTCATCCAAAACAACATGGAATTTGATCCCATCCTTGTAAATAGGGTATGTAAGTAACCTCATTGAGGTTCAATACACTAACTCCCCATAATCTATATTCCCAGTCAATATCATGTTGGTGTACCTGTGTTATGCATGATGTGAAGCTGCAATCCCATTTCCCTTTCTTAACTATGTAGGTTTTGATTAATTCATGGTACGAAAGACAACTCTCTGCGGTTCACCAAAAACCAATGGTAAACTCTTGGGATACATTTTGGGTATGTATCCTCTTGATGTGACATCTTACCAGTTTGGGAAACATCTCCCAAATCTTCCTCCCTAGGGTGTTTTGATCCCTCCAGGATGCTAACCATGTATAAGTTATGCACATTACTTTAATCCTCCAACCAAGAGTGTCCATCTTTCGATGGTCTAGAAACCATGCATAAGTTATATCATGTATCTAGGTCATAGTAAATTGTGTACACTCAAATTCTATGTCCCATCATAAACTATGTGTAATTTTATTCCCCAGAACTAGGATACATTGGAAGCCTCTATGTGGTTGCGGTCCATCACCCATTCCCATCCTTCTTTTTTCTTGTAGCACAAGGGGGGATCATAACCCACCCCAAGGTTCTACATTCGTTGGTTCCCCATCAATACATTACTTTTATCATGGGTTTCCTCATTAGGTGTCTCCTTACTCCATCTTGAACTATGTTGACTTTGATTCTAAAACAATGGGAGGAGTAGGAATCCTCCCTAAAGTTCAACCCCAACAACACTATAATATTCAGTCAGTTCCATCTCATTCAACATCTATATAATTAAACCCCCATCATACACCCTAATTCATACATTGGCTACAACATTCTAGTGGGATTAGTCAATTCGTACAGGCTCATAACAATGAATAATCTGCAAAAATATACTCCCCTACTTTTCCCTTCTCATGGTATGGTCCCTATCGTTATTACTATTTTCTGCAACACTCGGGAGTCTAACCATGATTAATCCCCAAACATCCATATCATCCTACCAAAGTTTATCCTCTTCCAAATAGACGTTAAATATTTATATACCCCCAATATCCCTTCAATACAATGTGGATTTTGATCACCATAGTCTAGATAGAGTATGTAAGATGCATTTATGAGGTTCAATCCCATCCAATGGTAATCCTTGGTGTTACCCTTATTAAGTTCCACTCTCTCTGATCCATCATTTGTGATGTTCATATCATACTTCCTGGAGTAAAACCTTCCATTTTTTTGACTCACCATATAATGTCTATCTTTATTCGGTGTTCTGAATCATCCACCAAGTAAACCCTCCATGTTCTTCCTCTTAGGTATGTACCAATCTGATCCATTCTTTCCAGTTTATTGATCAGCCTGATCTCTCTCTATTAGATGTTAAACTCATGACATACCATGTTTTACACAAGTGAAGATAATGAATACATCAGATAAGACACCCTAAATCATCATGGAATTCCTTGGGTTTCTGATCCATTGATAAGCCCTCTAACGTGGAAAAATACAATTGCTCAAGTGTTTCAACAGCCAAACATTCCATAGATGCCTCATCCTGACCCCTCTCCTAGCTGATGGTTTCTTCCCCAACATGACCCTTTGAAATGAATTTACAGAAGAATTATTATTAACTAGAATTCACAATGATATGACACATGGAATGAGATTCCCAAACAACATCTTAATCTATGATGAAGACTCAGACTATGTGAAAAATTACGAGGTGGAATCCATAGAAAGGGGAGCCAATATCCTATCATCTTGTTTTGATCTTGGATAAGAAATCACAGATGAAGTAATAGATGCCACCAACCATTGGAAAGTGAGAATGTGGGGCACAACGTGTCCATCTGCCAATGACTGAGTGACATGCAGTGGAATGCCTTAGCGAAAGCATGTAAAACATAAATATTTTCTTCATCCATTGAGTAAGTTTCATGGGTTCTTCCTTGAACATTTTCATCATGTATCTATTTTAATGTTCATTCATCAACATGATTTATTATTATATCTTCTATTATACTATATTTTCACATTCCAATCCCCAGAAACATCTAAATAATTAGATTTGATAATTTTCATTTAATCATAATGTGAATATTGGGGAAAAATTAATATCATCCAATATCTCCTATCACTAATGATTTTCAATGAATTATTTTGTCCTAAAAATATTTTATTGATTATATATTCTATTTTAGTAATAAAACCAATAATATAGGTTAACATTTTACGATGTTTTATTCATTTATCAAATATATTAATCCTCATTTTACATAATATACTTATTTTACGTCTCTATTTTCTTTTGAATAAATAATTGAATATATTTTTTGAATATATTTTAATAAACAAATCCAATTATTGTGAGAAAATATTTTTTATTTTTTTTTCAATTATTGAATAGTTTTCACCATTTATTTTCTCACCAAACAAATAATAAATATTCAGAAACCCTTATTACATGAATTGATAAATTTAGAAAATAAAACATATTGAATATCATTTGGACCCATTTTTTGATTATAAATATTATTTCATGGTTATGGATTCTATTCAAAACATATTATTTCCATGTAATCATAGTCTTAAATTTTTATATATTCAATTTTACCCAATTTAATTTTTTGTTTTGTTAATCATATAATAACTATTCATTTAGTTCTCCCAAGTTAAATTAATTAACTAAATACATAATGGATTATGTGAGTACTAAATAATTATATATGATAATATCATAGTAAATAAATATATTAATTTTAAAAATAAATTACAATATATTGTATCCAATGATAACGTTTATTTAACTAATGAAATTTTTTTTAATCAAGGATATATTAAAATTTGTCCACAAGTTATTCTTATGAACTACCCAAAATTAAATAAAAAAATATCTAATATTGACTAAAAAATCCATTATATAACATGAATATATTTTATATATTTTTATATAATTATCATTATGACTACTGATTAGAAAGTTGTACATGATCATAATAGTTTAGTTTCATTGAATATTATCTACAAGTCCATATTCTATCCTAGCACTGCATAATATTCTCCTATAATATTCCTCTCACATTATTAAATTCTATATTATATAAAAAATCTTGTTTATTTCCCATTGAAATATCAAATATAAGAAAAAGGGGATCTAAAATAAATAGTAAGGGGAAGAAAATATCGATTGATAAAATATGACTTATAATTATATCATAGTTCTTTAATGAACATGAACATGAGAGAAATGGTCTAATTAAGGGAATAATATTATGTATTCATAATAATAATACTCATTATTTGTTGAAAATAACTATAAAATGATGATAAAAATGTATAATAAATAAAACTTAACTGAAATGTAAAACTATAAAAAATTAATAATGAGCTATGGTGACAAAATTTTTTAATTTAATAATGTAATTTACCAAAAAATATTAACATAATAACAAAATATAACCATATCATTCCCAAACATAATAATCAGAATAAGTCAGACAATATTAAGATCATGTATATCATATGGAATATAGGTAACAACACCATTCCTATTCATAACATTATGATGTCAAATGATATAAATTTACCCAAATCAGTTGAGATTAATATATTAGTAGGTTCAAAAAACATATAATTTTGTTTCTAAACATATTTTTACAGCATTAAATCATTCAAATATCCATTAAAATAACATAATGTTTTACGAATTTATATTAAATGGGATATATAACATTTTAATGAGGTATTATAAAAATATTATGAAAATCAATTAAATGATATAATAAACAATCACTTAATAGAAAAGTATCATATGGGGATTTAATGGGAGATTCATTCATAATTTAATGGATATTAATGATAGATGGATGATTTCATGTATAAAAAGGGAAAATTGAATTTTAATTATGAAAAGTGTTTTCATAACATTTTGGTAATAATATATAAAAATAATTATCTATATACCATTGAAAATAATTTAAAAAATTAAACTTAAATGATATTAAATAATTTTTTCAATATTAATATATATTAATAATTTAACTTAGTATGAAATATTGAAACAAAACATTTAGTGACAGGTATTAAATTCTATAAATGTAGATTGAAATATTTTTGTACAATTTCGAATGTTGTGAAATGACTAAAATAAATTAAAAATAAATATATATATATTTTTAAAATATAATTAAATATATATATTAAATATGAAGAAAGTATATATATATATTAAATTATAATTAATTATAATATTGTTTTAAAAAATAATGAATATTAATATAGAATAGAAATATCTAAAAATAGGGGAAAACATTTTTTCATTACTCTATCATGTTTAATGTGGAAAACATAAATCATAATTAACAGAAAATAATATTTTTACAGTTTAAAATGAGGGAAAAAGAAATAAATAAATAATGAAAATGAATAAACAATTTAGAAAATATAATAACCACATGAATTGTAAATGATGAAAATAGTTGAGGCCAATTATATCCCCTCATACAATGTTCACACCAAATGATACAAGGGGAATGAGTATAGAGAAAAAAATAACTCAAATGATGATAATAGAGAGAACATAAGTAATAAACGACATTATTTCCCTCACACCATATGTGGAGAACCTCGGTATGTTCGTGTATCAGCCCCCAAAATGAATGAATGAGATAATAAATAAACTATGGGGTAGTTCTTGACCACTGTAGAGATTTTTGGATCATAGATGATTCCATATACACTACTTATATATCAATAATCTCTTCATGTAACATACGACGGCCGGATAGTAACACCAGTATATCAGCATGCAAGGAATCTACACTGCCATAGAGGGCTGAGATCGCCTGAATAACAAGAGTGTTGGGGTCCTCGACCACCCATAAAGAATATGATGACAAGAAAATATAACTTAAATACAAAAATGATATCAAAATGAAATATAAAAATGTTTATAATATACCAAAAATAGATAAATAATGTAATATAAGATAGACTATAACTCAATGAAATAAGAAAATTTAGAAATCCAATTTTCATAAAATAATGAATGATAAAAAATATTATTCTGTATATAATATCATTTAATGATTTAAATAAATTTTTGTAATATTATTATTTTTATATATATCCTTATATATTTAACAATTATGTTAATTTTTTACCAATATAGTGTTATTTTTTTAAAAAAAATTAAATCTTTTGTCATAGGTAATTTCAAAATGTTCTTCATGTGATTTGATTTTCTAGTCCTGCCTCATGATATATTCTTATATGTCCCTTACCTCAAAAAATGTCATGTAAAGGGTATACAATTGTTTTATTGGGTTTTGGAATTTTATTATTATTTCATAGATGTTAAGATTATGGTTTGTAAATAATAAATTGAAATTCATTTATTTGAATTCAATTAATTATGTAAATGAAAGATTTTTTAAAACTATGAAATTATTTGATATTAATATGTTATAATTTTGAAACATATAAATGTTCCATTAATAAAAATAGTAAAAATATTTTTTGTTTTTATAATAATTAATGATTCATGTTGTATTACATTATTTATGGGGGTAGTCTTACCAAACAATATAAGAACTTACTATAATCAACGAATGTGTAAGAATATATTTTTTTATTAAAATAATATCATATTTATTGAATAATAAACATCAAAATAGATGTTATTCGTTTTTTATATAAAATTAAAGAACATTTTATGGATGAAGATAATGTAAATGAGTTGGGATAATATAATACATATGTTTAAAAGTTGAATCTTTCCTAGAAAACCATTTTTCAAAAAAAGGATTTGAGGTAAAATTTCTAACCACAGACACTAAAACATGAAAAAATAATATTTGTGTTGGTATTTGGGTAGATATTAGAGTGTAAATAAATCCATTTTTGTTGTTTGGAATGTGTATGAATGAGATTCCCTTATAGACAAGTTTGTGTGTAATGTTTTCAAATCCTCATTACATAGAGGATATGGAAATTTAATTTAATGGTAAAATTATGAAAAAGGATAAATTGGCATGGTTAAATATTTACATAGATAGTATTTCAATAATAAGGTATTATTATTTTAGATATAATTTATAAATCAATTTTACCATTTTTATAATGTTCTTAAATATTTATGATTTCACAACTCAGCATAGGAATTTTTTATTTAAAAAAATTGAAATTGTCTCTAATAATTAATTTCTTTGTATAAATTCAAAATTTGATTTAAATTCAAATTTTAATATAAATTTTTATTAAAATTGAACTCTATCAATGTAAAATATTCTTTTTAAATTATAATATATATATATATATATATATTTGTGAGTGTGAATTGTTTTTTAGAAAAATAGTATTTTTAGCATTAAATGATTTTATTATTATCTAATAAAAAATAATAATAGTTTAATGAATGTATATTTATTTTTCCAAATTAATATAATGAAAACTTAAATTAAAAATAAATTAGATGAGGTATATTTAAAAAAAATATATATCATATAGAAGTAAATAAAACTATTTTCCCATGAACTATTAGTTTTTTTATATAGTTTCATAATTATTTATTATATATCTATTACATGCCCAATATATTACTTTTAGTACATTAGTATACATTACATAATATTTATATTTAAATTACAAATATAATAGGAAACAATTAACAATATTTATATCCTACTATATATATTCAATGAATATTTAATTTTTAGAGTTATTTTTTAAAATAAATATATTATACATTAATTAATTTCAAAAAATATTCAAGCATATTAATATCCATGAAATATTTATCATGTTTCAAAAATTTTTATTTTTTCAATATTTCTACTCAATTAAATAAACATTATTTGTTAATAGAATTTTTTTCTTAATTTTCTTTGGGATTTGACAAGAACGCAGTTTTTGACGGCACCTGATTCCGAGGCCCGGTGTGCCCGGAATCATTTTCCGAAGTTTAGCTCAGGTACAATCAGTGAACGAACAAGCTGGTTTTTCTAACTTTTGAACTGCTGCTCAGAATCGAATTCTGAGGGCACCGATGGAATCACAGTGCCAGTAATTGCTTGGAATCACTTTTTCCGGAGTTGCGTTTGCTCGGGTGTGGTTTTAAAATTTTTGGGTTAAGTAAAAAAAAGGTGCGACCAATTTTAATTTTACATAATGTTGTTTAACCTACGCTAAGTGTTTGGAGTGGGACCCACAATATCCTACCCACTAAGAATGAAATTTGTGAGGTGGGGCCCACACGAGCCCCAACGTTTCTTTCAACTTCCTCAACCCCCTTTTAATTAAGGTAATGCACCTGCACCCCTATTAAGTGGAATTCAACTCTTGCGTTTTTCTGTTTATGAAACGCCTCAATTAATTTGGGTGTTTTAAACATTGCAACTAATTCATTTAATTGATTGTTTCATTTATGATTTTCAAAATGCATGGCATGAGAAATAAGATAAGGCAAACTCTTATTTTATTAAGGGTTGTTGGGTAGTGAGCAGCTTGGGAGAATTTTCTCAAGTTCTTGAAGTAATTCTTCCTTGAAAAAGAACGCAAAGAACACGAAGATTGCCGACCTCTGACGAAGGTTGACAAGAACGCCGGATCTTCCGAGATCGATAACGCGACGCTGAAGAATCTTTTCTCCGCGACGCGACGATCCTCTTTCCGCGACGCCTTCTTCCGTGATGATCAATTATGCGACATCCCTTTCTGCGACAACCTCTTTCGACGACTACGCTCCAGGTAGGGGGATTATTATATCATTTGTTCCTGATTACTTTCATCGTTGACATATCGTCTTATTTGGGCCACCTGTTATCACAAAAATGGGAGGAGGTTGGACCACATGAACATGGCCGACACTCCTCTCCCCTTTGGTTGTTTGATATTGTTTGTGGCATGAACAAGGAAATGTAGTGCTGAAGCACCGCGCAAGAAATATTAAAGAAAGGGGGAGAAGCGCAGTACTGTCGCACCATGCCGTTGAAGACGAACCAAAGACGCGGCGCCATCGCGCCGTGCTGGAGAACAACAAAAGCACCGCGGCCGGAGCGGGGTCGCGGCGGTGCAGGGAACGGCGGACGGTTTCTAGCCGCCGGCATCAGAGCAGGGGGATGGGACCGCCCCGGTCCCGTGGCGGCAGCAGCTGGCCTGCCGGAGTGGGCCAGACGGTCAGGGGGAAACCCGGGGGTTCGTAACCCCCGGTTGGCCAGCAGGTGCGGCCCCCCTCAAGGGGGTTGTGGTTTCACTATGCAGGGGGCAGCCCCCCCCCCCTTCACTCAGCCGTTACGGCCGAGCCGCCTGGCTCGCTGGCCAGGCCGGCCCGCGCCCTAATGGGTCGGATCCGGACCCTGGTCGGGTCGACCCTGTTCGGGCCGACCTAAGGGGTACCGGGCCGGGTCAGACCGGGCCCGAACCCCCTAATACCGGACCTGTCATGGTCTTCTGCCCATAACATAGGATGAAGAACTCTAATTGATGCACCATCTGCTGCGATGTGATCCTTGGATCAAGACGGTCGTTTTGGTATATTACACTCAAGGTTTCAGAGAACTTTGGGTTTGGCCGGGTCGGTTCGTACACGAAACCAACCTGGCCCTCGGAGCGGAAACACTTATAACTTGAGCTCCGGACGTCCGATTGACGTGCCATTTACTTTGATGGATTCCTCTAAGTGAGACAAACCTTTTTCATACTCCGATCGAGGTTGGGATGTAGTTGGAGTACGGTCAGGTTGGTTTTGACTTAAAAACCAACCGGGACCCTATGACGAAAAAGCCAATAACTCTAAGACCGGGCGTCCGATTGACGCGCCATCTGTGATGTTGAGTTCCTGTTGACGATACCGAACTTTTGGATATATCAACTCCGGAAAATGTGTCAGTTGATGTATCAGCCCCTCGACTCACGGAGCGGACCCTCCCAAACGAGCTTACTGTGTGCGGGAACCCAAGAGCTGGCTGCGACTGCGACGAGAATGACGATAGTACAGAAATCATTCATGGATTCGACGGCGACAACTACAACACTCATCAATCCTACGTGGATCAGTGCTACTGATCCTGTGTGGGTCAGAACCTGTGTGGGTTAGCGCTCAGCGGTCCTGTGTAGGCCAGCGCCTACAGATCCTGTGTGGATCCGATCCTGTGTGGGTCATTGCGGGGGTTAGTTAACTATCGATCCTTTGTGGGTCATTGTGGGGGTTAGTTACCTATCGATCCTTTGTGAGTCATTACGGTGGTTAGTACCTATCGATCATGTGTGGGTACGACGGCTTAGATGAATCAGGGGCTACATCTGATCATCTCTATCGTCTTACGAAGAAGTATACCTGTGTGAGCTGAATCATGACTTTCAATCCTTATCATCGATAAGTTTGAATTGATATCCTGTGTGGATTACGTTATGATTTCCTGTATGAATTGGGTTGTGATTTCCTATCTGGACTGGGTTGTAAATGAGATCATATGTTGGAGCCGAACGAGAATTTATGAATTAGGTATATGTATGGGCCTATACCTAAATAGTGTTGGAGGTTACTTCGTGATTGTATATTTCCTTTGTGGATTATCCTTTGTGGATTCTGGGAGACCTTCGGGGGTCTCGGGGTCCCTACATATTAGCTTATACTCACCACTGAATGGGCTATTCCCACACTACGTTGTGTTGGTTGCAGATGATGGACAACAATGATCGTGGATGAGGCACGAGGAGCAGGTCGGTACCCGGAGGTGGACCACTGGGCGGGGCGTACTCGGAGCGGACGGCTGGACACGAGGAGATGTGGAGGCTATCTGTACCCACCCTTCAGGTGGAACTTCCAGTGGATGGCTCGCCATTGCGGCTTCACGTTTCAGTTGGTGTACTCCTTTTTTTCAGTTGTACTTTATTTTCAGTTTGGGTTTGTATTCTGTCCCACTTACTTTTCCGCACTTACTATTGTACCCAGTTTATACTTAGTATTTACTTTTTCTTACTTTCTCTGGGTGTTTGTTTACTTTACAAAGGAAATTCCTTCCCTTTTTTACCGGTATTTACGCCTTGGTGCTAGTCGTCAGCCCCTGGCCTATGGAAGGCGGGCTTGGGGTAGTCACGAAACGGGCCTCGAGGACGGTTCGTGACAAATTGGTATCAGAGGAGTTCGGTTCTACCGCAGAACTCAGGACTCTGATCTTTTTCTATGTGAAGCAATAGTGTTAAGAGTATTGAGTGTGGTTATCAGTCCAGGGAGCCCAATGTTGGTGCGGCGGCCGAAGTATCCGTACACCAGGACCCTGACTTCTGATTTCCGACTTAATGCATGAAAAAATTGATTGCATGTGTGTTTCATGTTTTCTTTGTTATTACTTTATGTAAGCTCACCAGGTATAATGTTTGACCATGGTGCACCTGTTTCATTTCCAGATGACAACATGATGGCAGCCAGCTAGGGTTCCGAGCGTCGTGCGTGATGACAGACCACAGAGCGACGAGGCCTCGGTACAGGTCCCTTTGACAGCAGAGGCACCGACGGTACCTCTACCCGCCGAGCCACCGATGCTACTGGCCCCAGCCGCTGACGATGCACGTCGCCTTAGTGCACTGCATGAGTTTTAACGTTCGCGACTGCCCAGGTTCCGCTGGGAGACGGACCCTCAGGCAACCGAGGATTGGCTGGAGGCAGTTGTACGACTTTTCATGTTAGTGAGAACACGAGCAGACCTCATGGTGATCCTCGCAGCGAGCCTCATGCACGCGGCAGCAGACAAATGGTAGAGCTTGATGATCCCGGTGCACGATGAGGCATGCCTCCTCTGGACGGACTGTGAGAGCCTCTTCCGCTCTGATTTCATCCCAACCACCCTCTGCATGGTGCGCATCCAAGAGCTTCTATAGATGCGGCATGGCAGCTAGACGGTCGCCCAGTACTTGGTGAGATTTACAGATCTCTCGCGCTATTCGACGAACATGCTATGAGACCCATTCTTCCGGGCCCAGACCTTTGGGAAGGGATTGAGGCATGAGATAAGGGTGTCGCTGATCTCCCTCAACATTCCAACATAGGCAGGGGTACTGGAGCGAGCCCTTCTCATCTAGAGCTTCCATGCGGAGCCTACATCAGTAGCGAGACCTACCGCAGGGCAGCATGTAGCAGAGTCTTCTGCAGAAGGCTGTCGATGGATGACTCATGGGTCCAGGAAGACCAGACTCTCAGGTAGACGACCTCAGGACACTGGCTCAGAGGTGAGGGGCACTCAGCGCAGAGCCAGTGTTCCGAGTGGCAGATAGTGCTATGCATGCGGCGGGCAGGGCCACATGGCTCGTGACTGCCCGACCCGCCATGCCATGGATCAGTAGACGGTTGAGGGACCACCCAGGAAAAGGTAGAGGGTCGACCATGGAAGTTCGCAGGGAGCAGGTGGATGAGGTAGTGGAGCTGGCCGAGCAGCAAGTGGTCGCCCCGACCAGAGGGAGCTGGCGGGTAGAGACAGGGACAACTTCAGGCAGCGGAGGCCTACGACCAGGTCGCACCCGAGATGATTCGAGTTACTATCTGTGTCTATTCCACCCTTGCTGAAGTTCTTATAGACACAAGAGCGAGTAATTATTTCATAGATACTGCCCTTTTTTGGAGCTCAGAGATTCCGACAGAGCCGTTGGCTCGATCTTTACGGCTGGAGACTCCTACAGGAGCATACTTGACAATTACATACTGGTGCTGGCAGTGTCAGATTACTCTAGGAGGCAAGAGCTTCGACTGGGATCTTATTGTAGTGGCGTCGATGCCATACGACGTCATCTTGGGCATGGATTGGTTATCTACAATCCATGATTAGATTGACTATATTAGGTTCAAGGTGCGGTGTGTACGCACCGACGTGAGCAGGTTCACCTTCCCCGGTATGAAGGGAGCCTTCACAACACAGGATGGACTCTCGCAGAGGAGAGGAAAACCCATCACTCATCAGTTGGATAACCTCATCCTAGGATCATTTGATGTGAGAAGTCCTAGTTTTTCTGCAGTGGTTGATCAGTATGCGGATTTCTTCCCCGACGACGTTCGAGGACTACCTCCTCACAGAGGGGTAGACATTTATATTGACCTATACCTCGGGACTGCCCCGATATCCACTCCAGCATATCGGATGGCCCCCGCTGAGCTTCCAGAGCTACGGGTACAGTTGGAGGACATGCAGGGCAAGGTATTCATCCGACCTAGTGTTTCACCCCGGGCTTCCCCGATATTGTTCAACAAGAAGGCGAACGGGAGCTTGCAACTTTGTAAAGACTATCGTTGCCTGAACCGGGTGATAGTGAGGAACAAGTATCCGCTACCGAGGATTGATGACCTCTTAGATCAGATCAAGGGAGCTTGGTGGTTCATGAAGATATACCTCAGGTTAGGCTATCATCAGCTCAGAGTTCGGGACGAGAACATGCAAAAGATGACCTTCAGATGCCGGTATGGCCATTATGAGTTCTTGGTTATGCCTTTCGGCATGACCAATGCTCTAGCAGTGTTCATGGGCCTCATGAACATGATCATTCAGCCATACTTCGATCGATTTGTCATGGTCTTCATTGACGACATTTTGATATACTCGACGACTGAGGAGGAGTACGCCTACCACTTACGGGTTGTACTAGACACACTCCGAGAGCACCAGCTTAATAGAAAGCTCTCGAAGTGTCAGTTATGGATACATGAGGTCCACTTCTGAGGTAGGAGTAGCGGTGGATTATGTGAAGATAGACGTAGTGCTATCTTGGGAGCCACCCAGGAGCATGATGGAGGTGCAGAGTTTCTTGGGACTAGCTGGGTACTATCGAAGATTTGTGCCTGACTTCTCTAGAGTTGAGGCACCACTCTCAGCATTGACGATGAAGGGGAAACCCTTTGTGTGGTCAGACAGATGTTAGTAGAGCTTCCAGGAGCTGAGACAGATATTGACCAGAGCACCTATCTTGAGGCTACCAGAGGAGGGAGTAGGGTACGTAGTCTATTGCGCTGCATCAGGGACATGACTCGGATCTATCCTGATGCAGGATCGGGAAATGATCGCCTATGGATCACATCAGTTGATTCCACATGAGCAGAACTACGCTACCCATGACCTGGTGTTAGCAGCAGTGGTCTTCGCTCTGAAGATGTAGCGCCACTTTCTGATGGAAGAGCGCTTTACAGTCTATTCTGACCATCAGAGTCTCATGCACATCTCCTCGTAGATGGACCTGAACCTGAGACAACAACGATGGCTCGAGTTCCTCCAGGACTATGACTTCGAGATAGTCTATACTCCTGGAAAGGGGACGTAGTAGCCGATGCACTCACCAGGAGGACGGACATTCAACTACTTGGGTAGGTGACAGAGCAGCTAGCCGCTTTGCAGATATCCTTCATGGATAGAGATGGATCAGCCTTCCTTCAGTCACTCATAGTCACTCCACCACTACTGCAGCGGGTCAGAGAGGCAAAACGTGGGGACGCCGACTGTGAGACGCGGCATGCACAGATAACCTTAGGACATGCACCTAATGTTTTCTCTATAGAAGGATAGAAAAACGTCCTTTTAAGAGGACGTACCTTGGTATCAGTTTCTTTATGGGAGGGGGTTCTGAGAGAGTTTCACACATCCCCTTTGGCGGTATATCCTGGAATTGCGAAGATGTACCAGGATCTCAGGTGACAGTACTGGTGGCCGAGCATGAAGAAGGTTGTGGCAGATTTTGTTTCTCGATGCCTCACCTGCCAGCAGGTGATGGCAGAGCACCAGGTACCAGTAGGCTTGGTGCATCCCTTGGAGGTCCCAGAGTGGAAGTGGGACTGGATATCTATGGACTTCATGACTAGAATTCCACGCACTTCCAGAGGTCACGACTCTAGTTGGGTGATTGTCGACCGACTCACCAATTCGGATCACTTCTTACCCATCAGAGAGCAGGGATCAGTAGAGATCTTGGGACGCCTCTACGTTTAGGAGATTTTATGGATTCATGGTGTGCCATAATCTATCATCTCCGATTAAGATGCTCGCTTTAAATCCTGGCTTTGGAAGGGGTTGCAGGAGGTGTTCGGGACGCAGCTACGCCTGAGCACCGCCTTTCACCCTCAGACAGATGGTCAGGCGGAGAGGACCATTCAGACTCTCGAGGACATGGTCCGCGCATGTGTCCTCGACGTTGCTCACAACTGGGAGGACCACCTACCCTTGGTGGAGTTTGCATACAACAACAGCTACCACTCCACCATCGGGATGGTACCATACGAGGCGTTGTACGGATGACCTTGCAGATCTCCTCAGTGCTGGACAGACCTTTGGGAGTCAGCACTTGTGGGATAGGAGATGGTCCAGGCCATGACAGAGAAGGTCCAGGTCATCCAGTAGCAGATGGGGATAGTTCAGATCTGGCAGAAGTCTTATGCTGACAGGAGGGAGATTCCACTAGAGTTCGAAGATGGCGACCACGTCTTCTTGCGGGTCTCACCTCGACGTGGATTATGGAGATTTGGCTGAGGCGGCATGTTGTCTCCATGCTTCATCAGACCATTCAAGGTCCTCAGCAGGATTGGAGAGGTGGCTTATCGCCTGGTTCTACCACCTCAGTTGCACCGGTTGTATGACGTCTTCCATGTACCCCAACTGAGGAGATACGTGCACGACCCGACGGATATCATTGACCTTGGGGAGATGGACATTGATGATGGTGCGACTTTTACAGATGTCCTGGTGGAGATTCAAGATTGACAAGAGTGGGTCCTACGTGGACGGTCGATTCCTCTAGTGCACATCAGATGGCAGCACGGGAACCTCTAGGAGGGCACTTAGGAGCGGGAGGCTCAGATGCGTGCTCAGTACCCACATTTGTTTCCCTAGTTTATGATGTATCGTTATGAGTACGTAAATCGCTGAGGTGGGAGTAATGTAAAGACCAGTAAAAATCAAGGGAAGTTTTTTTCTTAATTTTTTTTGGGATTTAAAAGACCGCAGTTTCTGACGGCACCTGATTCCGAGGCCTAGTGTGCCCAGAATCATTTTCCGAAGTTTAGTTCGGGTACGTTCAGTGAACGAACGAGCGTGTTTTTTTATCTTTTGAACTGGTGCTCAGAACCGAATTTTGAGGGCACCGATGGAATCACAACACCAGTAATTTCTTAGAAACACCTTTTCTGGAGTTGCGTTTGCTCGGGTGTGGATTTAAAATTATTGGGTTAAGTAAAGGAATAAAATAAAAATGGTGTGACCAATTTTTATTTTACATAAAGATGTTTAACCTAAGCTAAGTGTTAAAAGTGGGACCCACAATATCCTACCCACTAGGTAGGATATTTGTGAGGTGGGTCCCACATGAGCCCCACCATTTCCTTCAACTTCCTCAACCCCCTTTTCATTAAGGTAACGCACCCGCACCCCTGTTAAGTGGAAGTCAACCCTTGTGTTTTTCTGTTTATGAAACGCCTCAATTAATTTGGGAGGATTAAACGTTGCAATTAATTCATTTAATTGATTGTTTCATTTTTTATTTTCAAAATGCTTGGCTTGAGAAATAAAATAAGGAAAAATCTTATTTTATTAAGAGTTGTTAAGTTGTGAGAGGGTTGGGAGAATTTACTCAAGTTATTGAAGTTCTTCTTCCTCGACGAAGAACGCGAAGAATGTGAAGAATCCTGACCTCCGACGAAGGTCGACAAGAACTCCAGATCCTCGGAGATCAACGACGCGACGCCGATGAATATTTTCTCTGCGACTCGATGCTCCTCTTTTTGCGAGGCCTTCTTCCGTGAGGATAAATTCCACGACGTCCCTTTCTGCAACAACCTCGTTCGACGACTATGCTCTAAGTATGGGGATTATAAATTCATTTGTTCCTGATTACATTCATCGTTGACTTATCATCTTATTTGGGCCGCCTGTTATCGCAATAATGGTAGGAGGTCAGACCGCACGAACATGGTCGACCCTCATCTCCCCTTTGGTTGTTTGATATTTTTTGCGGAATGAGCAAGGAAACGCGGTGCCGAATCACTGCGCAGGGAATATTAAATAAAAGGGGAGAAGCGCAGTGCCATCGCGCCATGCCATTAAAGACGAACAAAAGACGCGGCGCCGTCGCGCCGCACCAGATAATCAAAAAAGCACCACCGTTAGAGCGGGGCCAAGGCAGAGGGGTGCGGCGCCGACGCACCGCGCCGGATGAACCAAGTCCATGGCCATAGGCCATGGCGGAGTAGGGAACGGTGGTCGGTTTCCAGCCATCGGCGTCGGAGCAGGGGGACGGGACCGCCCTGGTCCCGTGGCGGGAGCAGCCGGCCGACCGGAGTGGGCCGACAGGTCAGGGGGAAAACCGGGGGTTCGTAACCCCCGGTTGGCCAGCAGGTGCGGTCCCCCACATGGGGGTAGCAGTTTAAATACGCGGGGGGCAGCGCACCCCCCCCCCCCCCCCTCTTCGGTCGGCCGTTATGGCCGAGCCGCCTGGCTCGCTGGTCAGGCCGACGCACCAGGCCGGCCACACCCGGGCCGGGCCGGGCCATGCCCAGGCCGGGCTGGGCCGCACCGGCGGGGCCAGGCCACGTCCATAGGGCCGGGTCGCTCCCTAATGGGCCGGAACCAGACCCGGGTTAGGTCGACCCGGTTTGGGCCGACCTAGCATGTACTGAGCCGGGTCGGACCCGGCCCGAACCCCTAATACCGGACCTCTCATTGTCTTTTTCCCATAACATGGGTTGTGGACCTCTGATCGACGCCCTGTCAGCTGTGATGTGATCCTTGGATTGAGACGGTTGTTTCGGTATATTACACTCAAGGTTTCGGAGAACTTTGGGTTCGGCCGGGTTGGTTCGTACACAAAAACAACCGGGCTCTTGGACCGGAAACGCTTATAACATGAGCTCCGGACGTTCGATTGATGTGCCGTCAACTTTGATGGATTCCTCTAAGTGAGACGGATCATTTGGCTTACTCGGCTTGAGGTTTGGACATAGTTGGATTATGGAAAGGTTGGTTTTGACTTAAAAACTAACCGGGCCCCTGGGACGAAAAAGCCAATAACGATCAGACTGGGCGTCCGATTGACGCGCCGTATATGACGTTGAGTTCCTGTTGACAATATAAAAATTTTGGATACATCAAATCCAGAATATTTGTCATTTGATGTATCATCCCCTCAACTCATGGATAGGACCCACCCGAACGAGCTTGCTGGGTGCGGGAACCCTAGAGCTGGCTGCGACTGCGACGACAATGACGAAAGTACAGAAATCTTCCATGGATTTGACGGCGACGACTACAACACTCAGTGATCCTACGTGGATCAGTGCTACCGATCCTGTGTGGGTCAGATCCTGTGTGGGTCAGCGCTCAGTGGTCATGTGTGGGCTAGCGCCTACAGATCCTGTGTGGGTCTGATCCTGTGTGGGTCATTGCAGGGGTTAGTTACCTATCGATCCTTTGTGGGTCATTGAGGGGGTTAGTTACTTATCGATCCTTTGTGGGTCATTACGGGGGTTAGTACATATCGATCCTGTGTGGGTTCGATGGATTAGATGAATCAGTGGCTACATCTGATCATCTCTATCATCATACAAAGAAGTATACCTGTGTGAGATGAATCTTGACATTAAATCCTTATCTTCGATAAGATTTACTTGATATCCTATGTGGATTACGTTATGCTTTACTGTGTGGATTGGGTTGTGATTTCCTGTGTGGACTGGGTTGTACTTGATCTCGGATGTTGGAGCCGAACAAGAATTGATGTCATAGGTATATGTTTGGGAATATACCTATGTAGTGTCGGATGTTACTTCGTGATTGTATCTTTCCATTATGGATTATCCTTTGTGGATTCTGGGAGACCTTCGGAAGTATCGGGGTCCCTACTGGGTAGCTTATACTCACCCCTGCACAGGCTATTCCCACACTACATTGTGTTGGTTGCAGACGACAGACATCGTTGATCGTGGATGAGGCACGAGGAGCAGATCGGTACCCGGAGGTGGACCACTGGGCGGGGCGTACTCGGAGCGGACGGCGAGACCCGAGGAGCTATGGAGGATATCTGTACCAACCATTCAGGTTGGACTTCCATTGGACGGCTCACCGTTGTGGCTTTAATTTTCAGTTGATATACTCTCTTTTTTCTGTTGTACTTTACTTTCAGATTGGGTTTGTATTCTGGGCCACTTACATTTCCGCACTTACTATTGTACCCAGTTTGTACTTAGTAATTATGTCTGCTTCCTTGATCTGGATGTTTGTTTACTTTACAAAGGAAATGCCTTCCATTTTTTACCGGGAATTACACCTTGGTGCTAGTCGCCAGCCCCTGGCCTATGGAAGGCCTTCTTGGGGTAGTCACGACACTAGCCCTGAGGATGGGTCGTGACATATGTAGTCACTTAATATTCTATTTGTTATAGTCACCTCCAATTTTATAAATTATTTTAAGTATAGATTTTTGAAATGTATTATTGTTTTATTTTGATATCTTTTCTAAATGTAATAAATTAATCGATTAAATTATCATCATAATATAAAAAAAATTATGTTATGAAAATAGATGTTTTTAACAGAAATGTAATATTAATAATATATGTAATTGCATAAAATATGTAATGTTGTTAAAAAAATAAAGATTCACCAAAATACCACTGCATATTGATGATCTTCAAAATCTATTTATGAATTTCAAAGTAAAATCATCCCATTTCACTCTAGAATAGAAAATTAATGATGAATACTAATGAGTCAATATTTTTTATCTATTAATCACTGTCACATATGAAATCCCTTATTAAATACCACTATATCAAACTTCATAACATTATTCCAAAAATACCATCAAACTAAATGTTGATTTCCTGTTATAATAGGATATTCTACCCTATAAGAAACATGAGTTTCTAGATTTAAGTCTTCTCAAAATTCTGAAAAAATAAAAACTCATTAGATTTATTATACCTAAAAACATTACAAAAAGTACATTCTGGTATATACTCAGTACCACATATTGTGTTAAGAAATAATTTCCATTATTATCATTCAAAACTCAGAAACTAATTTATCACTCCTTGATGTATTATGTGAACTTAAAATATTTCATGACTACTCACCCATGCACATTAGATACATAAAGACACAATACCATGAAATGTGACTTATGTTACCACTAATATATATATATATTAACCATATGTTACATATATTTTATTATTGATGTCATGAAAATGACATCTCATATCCCATGAGAATAATTCCTTTCAATGTTGAAATATTAAATAAGCTCTATTGATATCCCCTGATAAAAAATCAAATAAAACTATGTAAATATAATTGTACAATATTATGAACGTTATATATTAAAAGCTTCTCTATATTGAAATAGCTATTCCAAATGATTTGTGCATAAGAAATCATAGACCTCTCAATAACATCGATTGGGTAATATTCCCTTGTATATTAAGATAATGAAATCCATATTCCATCAATATGACCTTTCTATATTAACAATAACACAAATACCATAATCGTTTGATCAAAATACACCTAATAGTGACTTTATGATATTGTAACTCATATTTTTTGAGTTAAATAACGTATTGAACTCTTGAAATTAAAAATCATGCATATCATTACATTTAAACGTAACCACATCATAGTCGTTTTGATGTAATACCCTTGATATTTTAATATATTGTTACCATTGAATAAACAAAATGTGGTTGATAACTTACTGTAATGAAACAACAAACTAAATTAATAGGGATATATATTATGTATAACTATTAAATCTTATATATTGAATTCATAGTAATAAGTATGAGTAGTTGTTTTTTGATATATTTATATTATGAAATTAATGGATACTTTTAATATGAATTAAATTTAACAAGTATTGATAAAAAATAAGAAATTAATTTTATCCATAAAAATATAATGATCGAAACATAATTTTTTATTTCATGAAGATATGTATATTATAGGTAAATAATAAGAAAATATATTGATACTGTAATACTAAATAATAAAAATGAAAATTAAAAGAAATAAGGATAGATAATATATTTCATTTTAAAAAGATATTATCAAAATTATTTCAAGTGAAAATCCTCCCACTATACCGTTTTTGCTTCACAATCATGCTTGAACCCATCCTTATACCTTGTAATGGTTCTGATATTGGCATCAGAGGGTGAATTTGGAGTGTTGGTTAGTGGATTTTCATGTTCTTTCTTGGTATTTATTTATCTTATGGTTTTTCCTTCTACAGTTTTCGTGGTTCCCTGGGACAACCATCACTCCTCTATGACACATCTATCAAGATTCATCAAATTAGAACCCATTTTTATGTAGTATTTCTTCTCCTTTTTTCTTTTAATTCTGTGGGTGATGAAATTTTTTGGGCTCCCATGTTGGTTTATATTAGTTTCATTGAGACATTTACATATTCAATTATACGCGTCTTCTTCTCCCATAATATTCCATTCATGATATATGGATATTTATCGCACTTTTCAGTTATTTAGAGTTATGTTTATGGCTTCGTAGGTTGTATTACAATATTCATGGCACATAGTAATGGTCTTGGATCACTTCCTCTAAACTCATGCTTCTAGACTATTCATTTCAGACCACACCATTTTCTGGTGTAGTGGATCACATGGGAGGATGGAAATGTGTTAAATGAGTGTCCAATTTTGGTTTAGGATCCTTTAACTATGTTTGAGAATCATTTTTTTCATTGTGTTATTCTTTTGTGGTGGTGTTTTGTTTTACTATCTTCTGGTGATCTCAATGTGTTTCAATATTCTATAGGCATGATAGTTTTTCCAGTGACGAATGATGTGTTAGTGTGGTGAAATGATTTATTTTTAGTGATCAGATGGTGGATCATGACGATATGAGATATTTATATCCTAGAAATTTGGTGGTTCCTTTTTTATATCAAATATTATTGATGTAAATTTGTATCTATTTACAGTGAAGTCATTCTCTACTTGTGGAGGTGGGCATCAGTGATACAAATAAAAATAATTCATTTATGAAAATGGAAATGTTATTATGGTGATGATTATGTGGAAGATAATGTGTATTATACGTGAAATATCTCAACGTGGGGGTCCTTGAATGGATCATCTTCCTTTTATGGATAATCATTAACATGATGATCACCTAATTGGCACTTAGTTTTGAATTATTGCTTTGGTTTTTTGATATATATATTTGTGGTGACTAGTTTGATGAAAATTGTTTATTTGGAAATTGTCAGGGTTTCAAATATTATGTTAATAGACCTTTTTTAATTCACTAATTGACTTGGAGTCTCTATTTTCATATTTTATCATGAATATTTTAACCAACATCTGTGTTTTGTACATATTTCCACATCCATGACACAACTAGTTTTGTTGTACTTCATGACCATTAAATGATAACAAAAAGTAGAAATTTAATGAATAATTTTGATATGTGTGACATTTTAAAATTTTTAATGTCTTATTAAATATTACTAGTTTATCTTATTAGGTGGAAAATTAAATTCTCAACCATGTCTACATGTGGAATACCACCTCCATAAAATGATTGATTTTTGTTTTATTTTTAATTACTACATTAAATGGATGGTTGTGAGGATGTTATTAAAGGGTAAAAATGACTTATATAATTTCATTAAGGTTGATTTGTTATAATTTTAGATCATATTAATGATATGATGTCCAAATAAATATTGTTAATTCAATCGCTTAGAATGAGTGAAGTAAGAGGTAGATGATTTCTTCTTTCAATGTAATGACTATGTATAAACAATCTACTCATTATACAACTATCCAATTCATTTATATAAAAAATCACCAAATAATATCATTATTCATCTTGTATAGTATTATTACCTGTAAAAAACATCATAATCACATTTTAATCATGTTAGGATTATGTTTAGTTCAATTTAACCACATACATGGACAATACTAAAAATAATATCATCAATAAATAGATACAAAATTTTCAAGTTTAAAATTATATAAATATGTAAATAATTTCTTTTTGTTATGATAAGGATATATAAATATTTAACTAATTTATTATGAAATTGTCATATGTTAATTAAGAAACCCTCAAACGTGATCTTAGGTAATTTCTACACTATAAATCATAAACAGAAAAATCCATAAAATGAAATTATATAAATTTTAACATCCATAGAAAATATATTAATTTACATTTTGTTATCGTGTACTTATTAACATTTTACAATAATGAATACCATAATCATATTTATGAAACCTGTTAAAAAATACATTTGTATAAAATTGGGTGAAACTAACTAATTTATATATTTATATAATAATTATAAAAGATGTTTATAAATGGTTATAGCTATGAATAATCATTTTGAGTGTGAATTTAATGAAATTTAATTAATTATTCTGGATGTATGGTGAAATTAAAAAATTATTTTGTCTGATTTAAGGATCTTCCCCTCAAATTCATCTCTTTAAGAAATGCTTATTATTATTCACATAATATCACATAAGTGGAGTATATACATTCAGAATTGTAAAAAATGTCATTAATTATATTTTAACCATGGTTTGTTATGTAAATTATTATCCTTTATATTCATGTGGTTTTGAGTAAAGTGATACTCAAGTAGAAAGTGGTTTTCTACCTCAATATGGATTATATAAGACATGATACATTTTATTCATATTCTTTATTTTTTATTTTTTTCTATTTATTTAGTAACCCTTCTTTATTCAATACATTATTACATTGTTATTCATAAAATAATATAATTTAAATGGTGTTCATTTCATCAAATGTGTTTCTATGAATTGGTAACTCTATCATAAGACTTTTTTGGGAACTAACTATTCATTTCATTGAATTATATTATTGACATGAAATTATTTCATATTTGTTAGTTAAATTTTTAACCATTGATTATTTTATTGTTCTATTTTTAAAATTTGAACATTTTTTCCACATGAAACAATCCTAAATTGTTTCATGCATAATGGATTATATTTCCCATAAGGTATAATGATAACTCCATTATCACTCCGATGAATTATATTTATTAATAGTAAAATTTTATCTAACATACTTGTGTTATAATACCCTAATATTTTATATGTTATTTTATAATCCTATTGTGGAAAATTATCTTTTAATGAAAATTAATATTTCTCTACTCTTCAAATAATTTTATTTAAAAATGAACATATTCTAAAATAATTAAAACTAATTTCCCTTTCAATTTCACATGTTTTATCTACCTCTCCCTATTTCTTCGTGATAAACATTATCTCTATTAATAGATTAGATACTATAAAAATATTTTAAATGAATTTTTTTTAAAATTGACATCATATTTTTAAATTTTTTATTTTAATGATATATATACATTTTGATTTTAAATCCATACTGAAAATATTTTCTAAAATGTTTTAATGATTTTATTCCATTTCAATTATTTTTTCCAAAAATTAATTTCCAAAATAGTCATTAGGATTTATAGAATATTTATGTTATGATTTTTGGGCATGAACTCCCAGTGTCAAAAAAATCCATTATCATGATACCATAGAGGTCATTCTTTTTTGGGGGTGTTTTAAATTTAAATAAATACAACTCATTCGTTACATGATGTTTAAAGGCTATGTTCTCTTGAAACTATCTGCCATATTTCCCTTAAATAATTATCATCATGTTATCATATTATTGACAAAGACATATACTCATTTCTCAATATGGTGTGAATGTGAAGTTTTATATAATTTATATTGGATTATGTCCATATTGAATTCATGTTTTTCTATTGACATGAGTATTGATGTTCTATATATTATTGTTTCAGTATAGATTATTAATGTAATATGGAATTTTTTTTTCTATTTAGATTCTTCAATTAGATAGATTATGATCATGTTTTACATGGTATTAATATAATGAATATAGTTATTGTACCATATATTTTCATTATCATATGAAAAATTATTGGAATGTTAAATGTGAATATTTTACAATAGAAATTCATTAATTTGATGGGTTACGATAATGATATCCCATTTATTTCAAGGGTAGGTGTATTGGAAATATTGACGATTATTTTCTTGTAATGAATGTTTATTATGTTCTTAATTTCCATATTTTTTGTTAGATAGATAATAAATTTTTCTTAGTAATGGTTTTCTCATAGAATGGTTTAAAATTATGTGATGAATTTTGAGGTGAATTCATTGGATATAATCAGTTGAAGGGTGGATCCTGGAATTATATAACCCCTTGATTTATATCTATGTGAAATAATAAAATCATGTTTATCTTTTTATATGCATCATACCATAATAAAAAAGTCTCATTATATAAAGCCCCGATAATAGTTTTTTCATGACTGGTATTATTCATTCCACTATAGTGATATTATAATTAAATATATCCATCTTTTTATTTAATATATTCTCTATTGAATTATCTGAATTTATTATAGAATATGGCATCGTATTGATTATATATTCCTTCCAAAAAATGATTCCATGTTAATTCCATGACTGAATCTGTATATGATTCACATCCTATGAATTTGAGATCTCCATTTTCTTATGATAACATTCCATAGGTTTTGATGATATATAGGACTTGTTTTGACTGATTTATGGGAGTATTTAAAACACATCATGAATTAAATTTTTAATTTTAAGTAATGTAAAAGAAATAAATAATATGAGAAATACATGAATTTTTATAGTCCATCATTTCTGTAATCACTAAATCACAAAAGCTATTATGATCTTATAGCTCTAAAAGATGTAATTAAAATTATTGGTTTTCTAATTTATTATTTTTTATATAATTTATTATATAATTTTTTTTATCAATTTGACTATCTGTAGTATGTTTCTATGAACACTAGCTCTTGTAGGGCGGGATTGAGGCAACATAATTAGAATAACACAAAAGGATTAGATAACATCATATATTATGATATTTTTGAGGATAATTTAATGTTTCATAATTTTAGGTTGGTCATATGATAAGATATATGTATAATAATTTGATATAATAATAATATTTAATGTTACAATAATAATTCACATTTTTTTCTGGGATTATAATAACTTCACTTCAATAAGATTCATTGGAAAAAAACATTATATGATGTTATCATGATGAATTATAGAATTTGGTTATTTGGTTTTTTATATTAATTACATCCATTACTAGATAAATTATGTGGATAATGGATGAGGAATAGATAATCCTCAGGTTAATAACCCTGAAAAGGAATAATTTCTTTAGTTGATCATTACCGGGTACATGATCATGATTCCTAACTGAAAAATGGTTTTGAAACTCATGGGTGATATTCATTAATTATTCATCATATCTTTAAGAACCCTAAATAATTATTTGAATATGTTTAGTTCTGATAACATAATATGATGGTCACCATGGAATGAATAGATTTATGTGTTGAGATTCAAATAATATGTTACATGTTTATAGATATGTTCATACATGGATAATATATAAGTTTAATATTGAGTGAATAGATTTTAATGAATTTTTTGTTTTGAATATTTAAAGATAATTCATGTTCATTTTGGATCAAAATTTTTTGGATTATGTTGAGATCTATATGATATCCCAACTCAATGTTCTCAATGATCAACATACAATGACAAATGTTGCCCTATGAGTGACATATATTGAAATAAAATAACTAGGGTATAAAGACGATGGTGGACATTAGTATCCTCTACCAATATTAAATAAGGTAAACAATATTTTACTCCTATTTTTTGGAGTTGGTCTTGAAAATAATGGGAAAATGGTAAACATGTTTTCCAAATAAGAGATGTGAATGCCTTATTGGATTCTTAATCTTCCCACCATAGTAAATCAAACACATCTTCAATTAGTGTTAATACACCATCCAAAAGATATATTAGGGTAGTAATATTCTAGTATAATGAATATTGTATATAATGAATATATTTATTGAAATATTATTTTTTGTCTTTCCATTAGGAAAAATCTATTGTATTCATGTAATGGAATTATGATTTCAAAATTGACACGCTATTAATTTAATGATGATCTAATTTGACACAACATATTAATTTATAAAGAATATATTATGATGGAGAAAAAAAATCATCCACTACTGATTGATATTAATTTAACTGAAATAGTATATGAAAATAGATTATAATCCTCATAATCAGTGATCGATTCACCACTATAGTATATAGGAAACGATGTAGCCAAGGAAGTAAAAATGAAAATTCCAATAGTGTATTTACAGTAAAAATGATTTCCACCAAAACTATAGTAACCTGACATGACAGTGATATGAATTAGTGGGAGCTCTCCCAATGACATCGAGGACAAGAGTAGTTTTAGAATTTTTTCTTGATTCTCTAGTGCAATTGAGACAACATATTGTGTGTGAGAAACATTATGGGGCTTTGAAGTAAACATTAAGGTAAATATAGTGCCACATGGATTAGAGATGGATGGGAATACATACACACAAACCATTATCTATGTCACACCCTAACCATTAAAAATAATTTATATTATAATTTCCTTCTTTGGGTAATCTCATCAAGGATCAAGTTGAGTGCTAGTAAAAAAAATTTTATATTTGATACTTTTTCTAATTTTTGGGCCAATGCTTCGGAACCATAAGGTTAGAATGAATTTTATGGTCAACCCTAGGGACGGGGATGTCTCCCAATATTTAAAATAAATAAAATGTTTTAAAAAATTATTTATTTAAATTTTTAATAATTATTAAAATAATGATAATAGTAATATTATTATTTTATTATTATTATTGTTATTAATTTATTAATATTATGGTGATGATGATAATTATTATTATTATAACTACTATTATATTTAGTGTTATTTTTTTAATTATGATTTTTATTGTTATTTTTATTAATATTAATAATAATATTTTTATTAATATTTATTTTTATATCAATATTATAATTATGTTTATTTTTTTAAATTTTACTTTAATATTTTTCATTTGTGAGGAAACCTAGAGGCATAACCACACTTATACCATTATCTCCCACGATGTGACTACCCTCCCCCTCATTTCCCCTCCCCTATGTAACCCCCCACCCATAGTGCATCCCCCTTGTTCCCATGTTCCCTCTGTCTCCCTGCTCTAGCCACCCCTACCTCCAATCACCCTCCCTTTGACCATGATCCCACCCTCTGGCTGGTCGTCATGCTCACATGATCCCACCTAATGAGACCCCTCCATCCAAAATCCATCAAGTGGCCTCTACTTCAGGCGACCACATCTCAAGCGCAACATCCTCTAACCGCACCTCCCAGTTTGGCACAAACATCTCGGGTCCGTTTTTCCTTGATTTTGTAGGCATTTTCATTTGGCTGAATGACTATGTTTAAGGGAAACCATTTTTTTTATTTTTTTTAGTTTTGGAATGTGTGGAGGGTGTCATGGGACCAGAAGGTCCATGTTCCAGTAACAATTATTCATGGAGAGGCAGTTTGGGTCAATCAGCTCAGCTGCTATAGATTTTCAGAATGTTTCTAAACCTCTTAATTTTTTATCTCCCATAATTTTAGAGTGTTATAGTGATTATCGGTGTCAGAATTTATTTAAAGGGTGTTGAAATTTCTTTTGGTGGTGCAAACACATATACACTATGGTATGAATAAATAAAAATATATGTAATCTCCCATGTTTGTGTTCCCTCATGGCACAGAGAACTCATACATTGGGTTAAGGGTATATATATATTTATATTCATGTATGTGTGGGAGAGTGGATTTCTTCTTGAGTTAGAAAACATTGGCTTAAAACAAAATTAGGTAGGTGAATCTGTGTTTTTCCTTTCTGATGCAATTTATAGACACTGGTGTTCTTTAAATAAAATTAAAAATAGATTCACATTCTTGTAGTTCATTTTATTTTCTTATTTTAGGGTTTTTATGTGATAATTTATTAAAAATAGTTTTTAGAGTAATTAATGCTAAATTCCAATGTATGTGTTTTTGAATGTGTTTCTTGAATGGTTGTGTCTTCCTTCAGAAATAAATTGGATGTTTCAGGATGTGTTTGGTTTATTTTATGTTATGATAATATTTTTGAATATTTAGTTTGTGATGTTTGTGGGATATGGTATTTTCTTGATGCATGTTTACTATTTATAGTTTCTTATTTTTTTGCAAAACATGTCAGCACCCTTTAAAAATAGTTTGGGAAAGATTTCGTGAATTCATATGGGGTAACAAATTATGATAGAACATACATGTGTGCTAAATATGCACACATGGATGGGCTAAAAAATGCTGATGGTCTTGGATAATTTTCACCAACTTATAAATAACATTTTCAGAAACATACTCTTACTCCTCCATCTCTTAAAGGCATTGATCATTCTCTAAATTCTCTTTTGACTCCATGGATCAAATGTGGTTTTAAAATGTGATGTTTTGAATTGTGTTCTTCTTGTTGTTTCTTAAAGGGTAGTTGGTTTCAAAATTCCATGGAAGCTCATTTGGAATTCATAAGTGTACTGTGTCTTTTCATCATAATTTTTGAAAAAATGTTTCACATATAGAATTTCACATTTAAAGGTGACTTTATGTGTAGATTTTGGAAAAATGAAGTGTATTGAATATGGTAAAGGTGGTTTACATTTATAAGTATAAGTCACGGATGACACATTGTACCTTTGGATAGAATGTAGTTTGGAAAATGTGAGCACCTGGTAGGATACAAAAAATATTTTATAAAATGAATTAAAATTTTAAATGTATATCGATATTTTTGGAATTTCAAATTTAATAGTAGTGTTTGGTATTGTTTTTGTAATATCTAATATAATTTTTTGGTAAATACATTTCAATGTGTAAATTTAAAGACCTTTTTGGAAATTTTCTTATTTTTAATGAATGGGTTGAACGATCAAGTGATATGCAATCCTAGTTGGATCTTTAGATGAAGTGATTTATATATGTGTATATAAAAATAATTCAACCCTGTCTAGGATTACCTATTAATGGGATAAAATATTGGTTGTTATTGTGTATTATGTAGTAAATTTAGGTGGAAGAATCTACGGTAAGTCATCTGTGTGAGGGCCTCCAACTTACATGGTTTATTATTACCATTGGTTCATTGTCATCTTTTAGGTGATCGAGTGATAGTTGTAGGCCACCACATATTAGATAGTGTTTTATCCCCAACATCTTATATAGGCCTAGTGGGATGTGCCACTATATTGTTCAGTTTAGGGTGTCCAATTGTTATTGATATAATAGTTTCACCATATTCCGGTAGGTGTCCCCGAAACGAGTATATCCCATGGTCATCTAGTGATGTGTGGGATCACCCATGGTAAATTTTATATCTGTCTGTTTACATTCCATTTACTTTAGTTTCAGTGTTTACTATTTACATAGTTATATGATTATATATATTCATCACAACATTATATTTTTTTCATTTGTTGTTTGGATTATTTTTTTAGTATCAATAGGATAGTCTCCTTGAAATGGAAATGTAGAGTGAGTTGGATTTTGAAACAGGAAGCAAGGATTGTAAAATAAAATATGAATAATTATTTTTTACAAATTTATTTCAAACTGGTGTTAATGTAATGTTTCCAAGAAACAAAAACAACATGTATTAATTGGATTATCATTGGTATTCCTACTAATCATTTCGGTGCATGAGACTACTTTCACATTCACTTTTAGGTTCTTTTTTTGGATCACTCTTGCAGTGAGAATTGTTCTGTGTTAATTGGTGATCTATGAGGTCACTTGTTGGTATGTTTTGATACATGAATTTATTTACTTATCTTATATAATTTTTTATAAATCTATTTCAATTTATTTTTTATTTATCTTTTAATTATGACCTATAAGCATTACCAACTATTTTACATTTTTCTCGAAAAATGTTTTCCCGCCTATGGGAATTGAGAATGCTTTTGATCCATTCTGCAAGTCGACATAGTTGACCTGTTTTGGGTCGACCATGGTCGGTTCATAAAAAATTGGTATCATAGGTGGCCCTTATTATATAGGTTTTCTAGAAGATGGAGATTTGGATTGTCATGACTCAAGTGGTAGGTACGGGAAGGGTATCATGAACCGTAGCTCATTTTGAACCCATAGTTACCATGTATAGTTTGTGAATTGAGTCTTTTGTCTTTTTTATGTATTGAGTGATAACAAAGAAGGAAATAAGATGTTACTTCATGTGTTCAAATTGACTAATGACCCATCTGGAGTCTAAGTACATTTTTTATCCTCCTCATAGTCATTGAGGCCTCTTTGGGGCATGGCCCACTACCATGTTGCTGGGCGAAAAATCACTACTTGTCCCTCACCCTAGTATTTTGATTCATGTTGTTTGTATTCATGGTTTTTTTGGTTTGAGGTAATTTTTAAATGGCAATGTTTTTGAAATGAAATATTTTTCCCTTGAATTGGCCTTAAATTGGATGTCTGGGTTTTGAAATTTAATGTGGTTTGGAAATAATGTTTTGTTATTGTTGGGGCATGCTGTGAAAATGGATTAGGGTCGACCCCCAGTACTCTTTATGGGAATTTTTAAATGTTAGTTTATATGTGTGGAAGGGGAATTTAAGCATGCATGGGTGGAAATGGATGGAAAAAGGGGCAATAGTATGTGGGATTTGAGGAGTTTTTATTTGAAATTAATGTATTGAACTTATTATTACAATGTTATTCTGAAAAGAGAAATGGTTTTTGAAATGGAATTTGGTTAAAGTTAGGATTGGTGTTCGGAAAGTTCCCTTAAAAAATGCATGATTGAAATTTAAAATGAAAAGGATATTTTAAAAAAGGAAATATTTGAATATGCTTGTACGTGATAGGATTTTCACCCTATTGTTTTGGTTTGAAATGTTCTTCTAGATTATGTTTCGATCAGATGTTAGTTTTTGTTTGTGTTTTCCTTGTTGTTCTCAAAATGAGGCCTATAATGGTGCCCAATGTTTATGATGATTCATTCATAATTTTTGATTCCTCTCAAGGGATTCCTATCTTTCATGGTGATTGAGGTCCATTAGAGGTAGAAGAGGGGCATGATGTAGTCATGAGTATCTTAAAGGAATGGGGAACTCTTAATGTTGTGAGAGTGTGTGACAAATTTTTTATGTTTGATGGTCTGTATTTTGGTGAATGGAAATTTTTTTCCCAACCATAATTGTATTTATGGATAAAATGGAGAGTTTTTAATTTAATATTTTTTTGGTGGTTCATAACCAATGAGGTGAACATGATGAAAAGTGAATAACTTTTGATTATTCAATAGGGCCAACAGACAATGAAGGCATATGTTGACGATTTCGAGGACCTAGTTTCCATTTCATGGGAGGCAGTGTCCCATGATTTTGTGAATACTTATCTATTCATGTGGTGGACTCACCCAGAGATCATGGAGTGGGTCCCCTCTTATATGGAACATCATTTCGAGATTATGTTAGAAGAAGAAATACTAGATGTTTTTCGTCCCTAGACCATAGGGGGTTGGTATTCTGACATCTCTTGGGGAACATGAAGGATCCCCATATTGAATAAAGTATATACCAGAGGAACATACTTATATGGAGTCTCCTTCAACAGTTCTTTTTTTCAGTTCGTCAGATAATCCTTATGTGTGCCACCAGTGTGGCCGGTTCGAGCACTTGAAGCCTTCATGTTGAATAAATCTGAATTGTTTACATCATAGCGTTTGTCTAGGTTATGTAGAAACGTTATGCATAATGTGTCACATGAAAAAGGCATTGTTAAAATGGGATGCCACTTCTAGACTATGGGGAAGGAGATTCTTTGACCATCAGATCTCCAACTGTAGGTCTCAAAGTAAAGCTCATGTGTATTTAGTATTTTATGAGGGTGTGTGAAACCATGACCCAACATTTGTTTTCCATGATGTGATTAGGACATTTAATGTCTCATACATATTGTTTTTCATCTTTAATTGTTTTTATATCATTTTAATTTCATATTTTATTGGGAATATTATGGTGGATACGTTCTGTTGTAATCCATGTAGTTGTGAATGTTTGAATGAGGGTTTTGGAAGCATTTTTTCCCATTGAGTACATTTAATCCTTATGTAGGATGGACCTAGGTAGTGACTTACCAAGATGGCCACCTCCATGGTGTGTATGTGTGGCTTTTAATTTCTAAGCTAGTGGATCCTTATGGGTGGTAACCCTTTCATTTTCATCCATTGTTTTGTGTTCATTTTTTTCATAGATTGGTATGGTGAAACTGGTAATAAATAGTCACCCCATAATTACATGTTTCTTTGGGTTGTTTTTGGGTTTAGATTAATTTTTTTAATAATTTTAGGCTATGTGACTTTCCAGGGGTAAAATTATTGTGTGGTTAGGATAATTTTCATACCCCAAACTTCCAAATTATTTTATTTTTTTATTTCATGGCTTTGGGTATTCCATTCGAGGTTCGAGAGGAGTAATAGTTTAAAATTTTGATGTTTGATAATTATAATGGGTTTTAGATAAATGCACCAGAACCACCCAATTTTCAGTAATTGTGTTGTTAGCCTACGTGATCGTACAGTTTACCAATAATTAAACTAAATAAAAAATGATAAAAATAAAATTTATGGAATGGTTAAAAAAATAACAGTTTTGATAATAATAATATTATTATGATTATATTTATTAAATTCTTATTATGTTATTATTATTATTATTATTATTATGTTAGTTGTTAATTTTTTTATTTTGAATATTATTTTTATTATTATTAATATTAATAATATTATTATTATTATTATTTAAATGTATATCTATATTATAATTATGTTTCATTGTTTATATTTTATTTGAATTTTTTTTGTTTTGTAGAAACCCTAGTAGTGAGACCCATATTCCCCCATTCTCTCAAATGGCCAAAACACCTCCACCAGGTTTCCCCTCACCCTGTGCGACCTCCAGCACTGCCTCCCCCTTGCACCACCCTTTCCCGGTTACCCTTGGCTATAGCCGACTTAATGCCCAAACCTCTAATCACCCTCCCTTTAGCCACGCTCCAACCCTGCAACTGGTAGTCCTTCTCATGAAACAACACCCAATGATACCACACCATATAGAATCCATATAGAGATCTTTACTCTGATTGACCACCTATATGGGGAAACATCCTCCAACTACACCTCACCCATTTGTTCCCTCCTCTACCAGTGCATTTTTCATCAAATTCATGGGGTGTCTTGTTTTTTTCAATGCATATGGTTTCGGATAAACCCATTTCTGGGTTTATATTGATTTAGAGTTTCGTAGGGAGTTTTTAGGACCCATTGGTCCATGTTCTTGTAGCCATCAGTAAGGATGAGGAAGATTGGGTTAATTAAAACTACAGTCATCGAATCTAGATATGTTTCTAAATTGTTGAATTGTTTCTCACCCCTAAATTGAGACATATAAGGTGTATATGGGGTAATAGATTTATATATAGTGTGTTGAATTTTTTTTGGTGGTGAGAACACATATACACTCATGTATTAATATATATATAAATATTTATATCTCCCATGTGTTAGTAACCTGATGGTGCGGGGGACCCCTACATTGGGTTAAGGGTATATATATGTGTGTTTGTGTGTGTGTGTGTGTGGGTGAGTGGGATACTACATGAGTTATAAATAATTGGATTGAAAATATTTTGAGGTGGGTGAATCAATGGTTTTTCATTTCCAGCACATATTGTAGACACTTTCATTCTTTCAAATAATTTTAATAATTTATTTTCATGTTTTCAGATCATTTTATTTGAGTATTGTAGTTATTCTGTGGAGGAAGAATTTATTAATGTTTTTAGATTAATTATAGAATATTTTCTATGTGTGTGTGTTTAAAAGTGTTTGTTTATTTTTATGTGATCCATTAAATTGAAATTGGGTGTTTTTCAAGTTTTTGGATTCTTTTATGTTATGCTAATAAATTTGAATGTTGATTTGGTGATGTGTTTGAAAGATATTATTTTCATGCACTATTCGGAAATTTTATGATTTCTTATTTTAGTAGGAAAACATACATGGAATCGATAATATTAGTTTTGAAAAAATGTCTTCAATTATTTTTTTGTACCATTTGATGTGAGAACATACACGTGTGAATCAGATGCTCAAATATATGGGTCATCAACAATGATAGTCTTAGTTCTATCCTCCAAACCTAAAACCCTTTTATATACACATACCGTTCATCCTCCCAATCATAAAAACCTAGATAATACTCTATATGATTTATTTTATATATGGCATGAATTTTTTTTTAAAATAAGTTTCCTGAAATTATGGTCCTATTTGTGTTTTGGAAAAGACAATAGTTTTCAAAATTGTATGGAATCCTGTTTGGTATTCTTAAGTGTGTAATGACTTTCCATTATAGTTATTGAAATAAAGTGTCTGGATTAGAATTTAATATTTAAAATTGATGTTCTGTGTTGAATATATAAATACGATGTGGAAGAGAGACTGTATTGTTTTATAAGTATGAGGACCAGTTGGAACTTTATAACACAAGATTGAATGTGGTTTGACAAATGCGAGTGTAGAGTTGGAAACTCAAACTATTTAATGAAATTGCATATATGATCATATGATATTGTGACCTTTTTGGAATTAAAATTTAATAGTTATGTTTGGAATTGTTTGGGAATATAATTATGTATTATTTTGGTAATTAAATTTTGATGTGTCAATTTAAATGCATATCTGGAAATTTTAATACTTTTAAAGAAATCATTGAATGGTCAAGTGATTTGGCAGCTCGATAGGATCTTTTGATGAAGTTATGTATATTTTTGTATGTTTATAGTTGGATCCCCTGTTTCGGATTTCCCTTTTATTTGTTACCGTATATGTTATGTTTGTGTTTGGGGTAGGAAAGTGTAGAGGCGATGGGTAAGGTGAGTCACGCATACGAGGGACTCCAACATACATAGTTTTCTATTTATATGGGTTCCTAGAAATCATTTTTAGGATCAAATTAGAGTTGTGGACCAAGCCTGATTAGATGGTTTGGTACCCCTGTATCGAAGATAGGCTAGGTGGGAAGTTTCCCTAGATTGGTCAGTTTAGGGTTACTAGTGGTTATTGTCTTAAGGGATTCACCATATGATGACATGTGTCATCAAACTGAGTACATACAGGTATCATATAGGGATGGTTTATATCACCCATGGTTACATTTATATATTCCAGTTTATATAACATTGCATTTGGTTTAACTATGTACTATTTATTAATGTGTTTATTTATTTTCAGTAAAACCATTTATTGTTTTGATGAGTCGTTTCTGTTTTTTTTGTATTAAAAGAATTTTATATCTGAAAATGAAATTTCATGTGTCAGGGGTTGTGAAGGGGAAGCTATTATTGTTTAATAAAATGTAAAAAAATATTTTTATAAAGGTATTAAAACAGATGTTAATTGAATGGTTTTATAAAATGAAAATACATGAATTTTGTGGTTTATATTTCGAATTCCAACTTATCATTTTAGTGTTCCTTCCTATATTTTCATTTAATTTTATTTTCTAGTTTTTGATATATCTTTTTGAAAATTTAGTTATGTTTCAGGTTGTTACCCATGAGGACACATGGATGTATTTTTGGCTTGATGACTTTTTTCCCATTTTTAGTGTCCATTTTTTATTTATTTTCCCTTTATTAATGAACAGAAAAGGTTCCAAACTATTTTACATTGGTTCCTGAAACTAGTTACTAACACATGGGGATTGGGAATTCACTTCCGGACATACTATTGGGTAACTACGTTTACTAGTTCAATGTCGAAAAATTATGGTTTCTGAAAAACATGGAAATATTCAAAGGGTGGATAATTTCTAGACCATATAAATTGGAAGAAAAAGATATAATTAGTTATCTGTTGAGACTAGTGAGAGAGGAAATGTATTGTTCGGAATGAGAACATGGTAATGTATTATGGTGTGATACTCAAGTATGGAAGTAAAGGTCAATAAAAATGTATGCCTATGAGCCTTATGAGGAGGCATATCATTCATTATTTAATTCATTTGTTATCCTAAAAATCCATCAATTAATACTATATTTATAAATCAAAAAGAATGTGATATAGTGTGTCTGTTTGCTAAATTTATTTTCATATTTATGCATTATAATTATGAAAATATGAAAATTTAATTGAAAAAAAATTATTACATTAAAATAAATGTATGACATTGAATTCAAGGAGAAATAATGTGATTTCCTAGGTTTTAAGTCCCGGTGAAATACCATGGGAATTTAAATTTTGGAATTTGGAGTATTGGAAAATATTGGAACCAAGAATTGGCTAGTAATTTTGATATTTTGAAAACATAAATGTATTATTTTTAGACATTGGTAATTTCAAGATATTTGACTCTAGTGTCCATTGATTTTCGGGAGACCTGAACCAAGAAAACAACATGTTTTGGTAATCTTCTAGGGAACACTATTGAATTTAAAACATAAAGATCCTACTAGAAAACTGTTTGGCCTATACCTGAGGTGCATAAGGTGCATTATGATCATTAGATATTTTACCCAAACTGTTCCCCATGACATCACATTTAGTGAAAATTAAAAATTACTAATGATCTATTCATTATATGATTGGTGTTTGGTACGGGAAGATTGTGAGTGAAAACCCTGTAATATGGGGTTACAGGAAGTGGGTGTTTCACAATTGAAGCATGGATTGGAAAACCATGTATCCAAACTGTTAACCTAGTTATGATTGTTAAATTACCTTTTTCCCATAATAAATATATAGGATTTCTTTTATTCTTCCATATTCTCCCTCTACCTATGAGAGATCTCACCCACGGTGTCATGGGTTCTTCTCCAATCCATAAAAAGTTATGAAGATAACTCATTCATTTGTTACTCAAATAAAACACCATCAATATCTATGATTCTATATCAATAAGCTCAAGATTATTCTTCCTTACTTATATAGTTCAAATTCCAACCTATTGTGAATTTTTTTCCCAGTTCATTTTTCCCATTTTTGGGAATATAACTGTTTCATCAATTTCATGAAATATAGACAAAATCAGACATTGATATTGGATGATAATATCCTCCTAAGAATAATGTATTTGGTCTATGGATTCTCCCACATTTTTCATTGAATTATTAATGATTCCATTGTGATGCATGTTGATATTTTTTGTGCATTACCATAAAACCAGTTCCTTCTTTATATATTTGTTTATAAACCTTTTATTACTCATGTACACCACTTTTATTTAAACATTTGATATCAATTTCCAACACATACATCCCATGGGTGTACTGGATTGAACTTCCCCTTTAAATTTAATTGTTTAAATTACTAGACTGTGTTCTAAGAATTAGGCTTGGATTATTAACAGAATTTCCCAATGTTTTTTAAAAAATTACTATGTTTAATTTTGATCAATTTTTTTCATGTTCAGTGGATTTATTAATTATATATTAAATTTAATTCAGTTTTGACTAATAATTTTGATTCATAATTATGATAAATGAATTTTTTATAAACAATGTCATGATTTTATAATAAAACACCTTGGATGATGTTCGTTGTATACAATAATTATAAATTGGTACTTAATGTTTTTAATCCTTCATAGAATCTCAATTTGGGAGTTTAACTATGCCTTTTTATGCCATTTTTAATGGAATTATTTATATATCTATATTATTGATGTTAGAAAATTGTGTTTTCCTCTGTTGATATATATATATATTTTTAAACCAATGCACCTTCTATTTGGATGACATGGACTCCTCCATCCTAAATGGATAATGGACTAAGGTCCTTATAAGGGATTGTATTTATTTATATATTAGATTTCCCAGATATTTAGTATACTAAATTGATCAAGGTAAATTTTATATTCTGTTTTGAGATTTATTATATGAATTTCGATATTTTTTTTAATTAAAAGCAATGTATTAAATTAAATTCTATGATAATTATGTATTGAATCAGATGGATTTATTATATATTTTTTACAAAAATGGAATCCAATTTAGTAATACAGATATATTTATAGATTCAATTAATCAATAACAATTTATATGCCTCCCATTATTTATAACATTAATCCCAATATCATAAAATGGAATCAAAACTATAAATATGATTAAACCTTGATGTGGTATATGGAAAAATGGTAATGTCCCTGTTTAGAATGGAGGTATCACGCACCATTATTTCGAGTGCTGATAATGAAATTTCATAGAATTGATTATAATGGAAGGTCGGTGTGATGGACCATGTCCTTGGTAGGGCGTTTTAATGAATAAAAAATAACAACTTTTAGAGAGTAGACCAGACAACATAGAAACTATATCACACAACCCACTCATTATTAGATATATGGAATATACCATGTTTAATGAGATTATATTCTCATATTGACTGGTTACGGATGAGTGAGCTACACCCTAGTATAGCCAGAACCTTGTATTCAATTTATATGTCCTCACACATCATCCCCTACATGGTCCTTATTGATGAATGCAATATAAATCAATAATATATTTATATTGTTATTATATATATATTAAATGTATAGAATTCTCTTTCTAGTCACGAGCTGATGCTGGTAGATCCCCTGGTGCTCTTCAAGATCCCGAGAGGGTTGTTTTTTATTTATTCATCATATTTGTTATTATTTTTATCATCGCATTACATATTTATATTTATAAACTAGTTTTTGTTGTACACATTTTATATGGAAACTGAAAGGGATTTTTATCCAACACCCTACTAAAACCCTCATTGAACTGGGGTACCAGAGTAGATCTCATGTTCCTAGGATTATGGATTGTTGTTTGTGTTAATTTTATTGTACATGAGTTTTAGGTGTACTGTAATGAGATGGAGGTCAAGATTCTTTTGGAGATCATGTTAGGGGATTTAATGATTCTCATTATTAGTGTACTACACTATATATTGTTTCATATTTCATTTTCATGAGTTTAGTTTATGTGTAATTAACTAAAACATGATGCATTATATACATTACTGATATAAATCTTATATTCAATATCTAATATTCTTCCACTGTTAATTCAATATTTTATTAATTTCTGATGTATTAAAATATTTATTTTATGATATTATGTTGTTCCACTCTAATAATGATTGTATAGTCTCCCCAATACCACCTCTGTAGACCTCGTTGCTATTTGGAAGCCTATGACATATGGGGAGGCATGATTGAGGCGATGTGACCAACTGGTATGACTACAGGTTTGGTGGTCATTCAGGATGAGAAATAAAAATGTGGTGCAATGGCTTCTTTTTTACATTGACATACTATTTTGTGCCAGTGGACAAACAAGTTGTAATGTGTTAATGACTTTTAAATAGTATAATTTTGGAGTGTTCACCCCACCCTTATTGAAAATTCCGTGTGGATAGGGACATGACTACTATTCATGTTGTCCATCATTAAATTTTATTAGGATTTTTCCTTCAGTTAAGGGTATACATCCTACATCTTATTGAATTATGAAATTATGGTATTTTACCTTTGGAATGGTATGGAATGGATGTATAATTACCTGAGTCATTAAAGGAATACCAATTTTCACTTTCCAGACATATGTTATTCAATGTAGTTGAATTTTATGGGTGTTTTGTGTTTTGATTTGTTTCCCTTATGTTATTGTATTCCATCCTTCCTGCTAATATGTAATGTATTCACTATAAATCATGAATATTTGTTTGTTAGCTTCTTTTTTGTTGTTACTACTTGTGAAAACATGATATTTTTTTATGGATAATGATGTTTTATGGGACAAATATAGTGTTTGTGATTTAATGGTAGCCAAACATTAGTTGAAAGGTGTATGGTTTCCTTATATTTGTGTAAAGTTATAGCATATACTCAAACCATATTTTGAGATTTGTAAATTTATTTATAGACATTTGGAACAATGTAAATGTCATTAATGTGTTTCATATCAATTTAAATATGCATATAATTTGTTACCTAGGGTACATGCGCCAAGCTATTGGTGTATTTATCCATAGTTAGGTTTTGGTCCCTAATTAAATAATTTCAACATGTTGGATGCATGAAAAATTAGATTCATGGTCGTATATGTGAGGGATTAAAAATTAAATAGGAGTCAATACATAATTGATAAGGTGTATGGGGGCATTATAAATCTTGAATGAACACCCATGTAATTTAAACAATACAAAACATGATATGTGTATGAAAAATATTAATAGAAATTATGAAAATTTGAACCTAAGAGTTAATGTGTAAATATTGGATGAATAAACATTTTTTATTTAATATTTAAAATATTTAACTATATTACATACAATTAATAAAACATATAGTTAATTCATAAAACGAACAATTGGACCCAAGCATGATATTTGGAGAAACTATATCATGAGATATCCCACAAAATGAGTTTTAAACGTAAATAATTAAACAACTATGTTTGGGATTCATTCTGATGAACACAGTTTTGTTTAATGCGACACTTATAGGTAGTATAATATTTTCCCAAGTGATTTTGTATAATATTTTCTATGTGATGTTCTATTAAAATCTGTTAAATGTATAAATATAGAATTTGAATCAATTTAATGAAAATAAATGGATCCATAGGTGGTATCCATTGTGTAAACCATTGATTAAGGTTAGTTTATATTATCTATGTGATTTCATGGAATGGATACTCGATCAAGTACTATAGGACTTTATCATTATTATAAATGGATTATATTTCATGATTTAATTGTATTTATTTATTCATTTGGGTGACCTTGTGATTGGGTATAATTTTATGCATTCATAAGGGGATATACCATGGTATGTGAAACCATTATTGCATATATTTCATGCTAAATTCCATGAGTTTTTTTTTTATTTTATTCTATTCGGGTGCATCTGTCCCATGTATGAGTCATTTCTTTTAAATCATGCCCATATTTTTATGGGAGGTCATGGAATCCTTGACCATTACTATGTGTCTCACAATAAGAGAATTCTTGGTTTGAGTAGGATCAGAATGCCTAGGTAATGGTCATCTCTTTAGCAGTTATCATAACCATCTCTTTTTCCATAGTGATGGATGGAATGGTTTTTCATCATATAGGATAATGGTCATTTAGTGAAGTAAAAATCATTTTTGAATAACTTAAATGGAAAAATTAAAAAGTCAATGCATAAGGAAGATGACCAATAGATTGTATCAAGGATGTGTTTTCTTACATCTAAAACCTTAGGTTACTATGCATCTATATATGGTACTTATCAAGTTTATAAATGATATAACGAACTAGGTGAGTTCGGTTGGATTATCGATCCATGAACTATTGAGTATAGTCATGTATAATTTCTAGTGTTTATTTACCAATGTGTTAAATGAATAAAATATATTTCAATTCATGGGATTAATTCAAAAAGAACATGGTGTTCATCAAAATGTTTACTATATGATTTGGTTTTCATTTTATGTTCATTTTCCATTTGCATCTAAGGTAAATCTAGTCTAGGTTGGTTGTGAGTGGATAGTCTATATCTACCCATTGATGTCATAGATACTCATAAGGTGGGGATCCAAGTATATTGTTTTTAAATGTTCCCTTCACAGATAAGGACCACAACTAAAGAGGATAATTTGAAACAATTCAATAATTCTTGAATGCCCTTGGAACTAGTTTGATTTGAATATTGTTTGTTCTTGATTGACCGCATGATACTTTTTTGGTTGGATATGTCTGAAACCATTGAGAAAAACGGTTTCTCATTAATGGAAAAAGGATGGAAAATATTTATAAATCGTGGAAGTATATTCTAGAAAATTCCTCATGGTCGGGCTGATGATTGTGCCTCCACAAGTGAAGGTGAACTTATGTGAATGGAAGTTGATTAGTATTATTTCAAATTTTCTTCTAAACCTATTAGTATACTCTTTTTTAAAATGAGAATGTTACCTATTTTTCATCATCCTTGATGCATGAATAGAATGTTAAGATTACAACATGATGACTATTTAATTTTTTTTGGTCTTTATACGTGAACTATGTTATAGCAGAGTGTTGGACAAGTGGGTTTTCTTAAGGCATTGTTAGTTTAGTGACACATTTGTTCATGTGTAGATATTCCATAGATAGTCTTTTAAAGGACAGAAAAATTTTCATTGATGTGACCACCAGGAGCATGTCACTATAGGAACAGTCTATGATATGATGCAAACATCCTAGCATTGCACCAACATCTCTCCTGTATGTATGTAATATGGACTACCTTGATTATGATATTTGATATCATGTTTGACGAATATATCACTTTCCTAGACATGTTGTTAGTCTCAGAGGATGTGAATATTGGGTAACTCTCCCAAATGGGATTGATACATATTACACCCTTGTTCGTGATGATACATGATAGTTTAACTATTTAATTGAGGGTTTGACCAAGGTACATCCCCAAAAGTCATGTATAGATGTCGGTGAACATGTTCATCGTTAAAAAAATTACTTACAAAAGGGAATTATGGTTCTGTTTAATATATGCAAGTCATCTAATATGAGTTTATTTAGAATTTTTTGTTAGACGTGTGGTGAATTTTTATCCCTCTAGTTTGACGTATATGATCAACAATGAAGTTTATTTTAATGAATATATCTGGGATATGGTCGGTGTGGTTTTAATCTCAATTGTGAATTTTATGGAATTCTTTTATGACAAGTACTAGTTTGGTCAATAATGTTTTGACCATATCATTATGGTGAGCTTCTAATCATGGTCTCATATTTAATTGAGTTCACCCAATTAAAGGAATCATTCCATGAGATTCATTAAAAAGGTTATAAGTGTTCTTTGTAGGAAACACCGATTGTGGGCCATATAGTGGTTCGAGGTTAGCCACTATATTTTAAGACCCATGGAGGGGGGAAACATTAGTAAAAATTATATATAGATGATGTAGTCACTGTGTCTCTAGGTAAATGGGATCAGGTACGATTGTTTCCGAGTTCCAGTTGGAAAATGAGTGTTGGCTATAGTTTTCACAGCTTATGTGTCGTATGATTGAGATGTTATGGAAAATATGATGGGAATTAAAAATTGAAACATAACCATTTGAGAGTTACTTCATGAACATTGTACATTAGGTAATATTTTATTTTCTATAGGCATCTTGGTGATTAGATTCTATGTAGTGGGATGTTGTAACAACCCTTGGATTAAGGTACGTAAAATTATAATTGAATTAAAATTTTGGTATTCAGTGGACGATCTGTTGTTTGAATTGTGGATTGGAATGTAATTTAGATAGTTTAAAAAAATAAATTTTTGTTTTTATATGTGGGTGAAGGCACGAGGGGTATGTTGGGTGCCTCATGGGGTTTTAGGATAATCGTTCCCTGAAACTATATGTCTGGGTGGTCTGATAGGGTTGCATAGTTTTTCTAAAACCATACAGCTCTTTGTAGAAAACCTTATCGACTAAAAATCAGGAGTAGATGTTGTAACATGTTTTTCTCACGGTTTATCCAAAAAATAAACCTATCCCACACAGTTACTTCGAATTTGAATGTTATTATGTACTATTCATCATAAGGTTGTCACAGAGTTGGGGAATGTCGTTCAAGGAAACAATGCGAGGTGGGCTTCTAAGGTAGTGGGCGCCACATGGTAGGAACACTATTTAGATAAAAATCCAACCAAACTAGGTTAACCAATTTTTAGGGTGAGATAAACATTCTTCCCATATTTAATCTTTAGTGCTTCTTTTATTCTTTATTTTTACCACTCCAGCCACAAAAGCTCTCATCCCTATAGTAGTGGATTATTCTCCTCTAAAATCTAGGGATGAGGAAACCATCGTCCCCAATTGTATCAATCATATGCCATTTGTATCTATGGTTCTTTATTGGGATTATATAGATTCAGTTTACAGCATTCCTAACATCATTATCTGATCTCTTGTGCTATTCTGACATGTGATCATTTGACCAAATTTTTAATGAAAATGTTCATTTCATCAATTTTATTTAATCCATGCCAAATCAAACATTGACATTGAATGAGTAATGTGTCCAATGATTAAGGCAGGTGGCCTATGGATTTTCACAAATTTTCCATTGAATGATAAATATTTATTTTTTTCCACATGTTTCATTTTCTAGGCATATCTTTAAAACTAATTCCTTCATTTGAAATAGTATTTACACATATTGCAATACAGTCATTGAGATTTTTTATTTAAATATAATACATTATATTTTAACATGGACACCCCAGGGGGTTTTTGGCTTGATCAACCCATTTCTAGTCAATCGATTAAATTTTATGGAAGGCCATATAAGATTTTAGTATATATTATTAATATAATATCCCAATGGATTTAGACACCTCCTATATGCCATGTTTATCCATGTATTTTTTTTCTATTTACTAGATTTATATAATGTATATTAATGTTAATTAAGATGCGACTCATGTGTTTTAGGATTAATTACGTTAAATTTATTAATTAAAAAATCATATTTTCAGAATAAAACAACTCATATGAGGTGACTTGTCATCATGAATTTCCATGTTGTAATTAAGGTTTCCAACTATATTTTATTAACTCTATAGGAGTTTAACTATTCCATTTTATGATTTTGTAGTTATGTAATGCTTTCTACATGGCCATTATTTTTTTAATTTTTAGTATCCCTCATTTAACAATAATTTCAATTTCATCTAATTCACATTCAATGTACTTGACAAAGGCCCACTCCTACGTGAACTAATGGAAGAAGACTATCCTAACATATTAAATTACAAAATAAATTGGATTTCATATATAAGGGATCTCCAAAATATACCATTCTATCTTATAGGTTCCAAGTTGATCCATATCAAATGTATATTTATGTTTTGTTTAATAGAATAACATGAATTTAGTTAAATAGCCATTTCATAATGGATTTCATTCCATGAATGTGTTAACTGTTTTAATTGAAATGGAATTTAATTTTCTGGTAAGACCACACCAATTGTTATAATGAAATAATCATTTCATATTTTAAATGTTATAAATGTGATTACATTTGATATTATTGGGATTAACAAATGAAAATAATTGTTGTTAATGCCTCATGACTATTTTTATTAGTATTTTTTTACCATGATATAGGTTTTGGAATAATGGTATGGTTTCTATTGAGCATGGAGTTATTATTATTCCTTACAATGGATGTTGAGAATGATGTCTCACTCTATTCATACTGTGGAATAATGGGCATGATGAACCATGTCCTTAATTGAGTTTTGGAAGGAAAACACACTCACAACTATTCCAGTGTTGACATGACAAAACACGCACTATCTCAAGTGTTGAGAAGGACATACCCAGATCATTACGATATGTAGGGAATTTAACCTATTTCATAAGCTTATAAGATCATTTAGGATAGTTATGGATGATTGAGTTATGCCCTGGTCCAGCCATCACATGCTATTATAGGTATATGTCCTCTTATGTATGGGTGTACATGGTACATATTGGTGGATGATATATATATATATATATATATATATATATATTTCTATATAAAAATATTGGACATACTTATCATTCCCTCCCCGAAACAAATACGGTAGAGTCTTCATGTTCCCTTATGATATCTGAGTAGGTAGTTGATTATTTATTCAGTCTGCTTATTATTTATTCTACATGCCCAATGCTTATTATTATTTATACACGCACAATGCATATATTCATGAATATTTGTGGATTTTATTAAACTATATAATTTTTAAATTATTGAAAAGTTTTTTTAATTACATAAATTTTTAATAATCATAATAACATATTTTTTTATTTGTTAATTTTTTTTTTCAGAAATAATTTTTTTAGGGGAATAATGTGAAAATACTATATTTATAGATAGCATGAATTTTATGGAAATATTAATTTATAGATATAGATATTGAATTTTTTGAATCTATTTTATAAGATGATATATTTTATATATATATGAATTATTAATTTAAAAAATTATAAATTTAAAAGAAATTATTTGATATTTTATAATATAAAAGACATTTTCATAAAAAAATTTGTTAATACATCACACATTATTATTTTAAAATTAATATTTATCACAATATTGATTGAATTAAATAAAATATATTTAAAATTTATAACAATTGGGTAGAAATAATGAAATTCATATTAATTTATTTCTATAAATAATAATTTTATTACCTTAGGAGAAAATTATAAACCATGGAAAAATCTAAAAGTGTAATAGTAACAATATAATGTGTAATGTGTTTGAATCATCCAAAATACAACTAACTATAATTGATTTTATATGGTTTCGATAAAATTTATCTCTTATATATGGAATTTTTTCTCAATTGTGGAGACTCATGAAATTTTTAGAATGTGTTCCCTTATATAAATTTGATTTTTTTAAGAAATATTCTTTTTTAGACATATTATAAAAGGAGCCTCTCAAAAACCCAGCATGTAACTCCTTAAAATTATTCCATCTCTGGAAGACACACCCTTTTTTCCTTCCCATATAATAAAATATCAATCTATTGAGCTTCATTTAATATGTGAGTAGCCTATGGAATTCATTTCTGAGTGATTTTAAAGGAAACTTATACGTCCGCAATGGGAGAAATCGATTATACCTAAAAAATCATCAAAATATTCATTTATAATTTTAATATTAATATTAATATTTAATAACATCTCTAATAATTATATACTAAATTTTATAAATCAATATTAATAATCATTTATCACTTTTATAGTTTCTATTATGAAAAATGAATATAATATTCTTGCATTATTGGGATTCCCACCTTTACAATGAAACATGTTTTGATTTCATTCAAAAAATTAATAGGATGCTATAAATTTGGAATATAATGAATAATTATGATATTTACATTATATTTATGATTCAGAAACATTAGAAATATATTATACTTTCTCCCAAATGAAATCTCCAAGTTAGAGTACGTGTGGGATACAAACACCGTAGAATGAGTTTTTTTAAATTTTCATTTCATAATTACCTTATGTTGAAGGACATGGGGATATATTTAAAGGTTAAATATTATTTAAGTGATATAATTGTGGTATTATAGAAAATTATATTTTATATTTATGACAATATAAAAATTAATATAGTTAATTTAATCGTTACAGATGTGAAATCTAATATAAAAAATTTCTTTTTTATATTTAATGAAAATATAAAAAATATATTTCAAAATTATATCCAATTTTGATATATCATAATAATAATAACCAATTGATATCATTGTTATTATTATTTAATTATATTTCATCCAAACAACCTCATAATCACCCATTAATCATTGTAGATTATGGTTTGGATCATTTTAAAAACCTACAACAACAATACAGTGAATTCATAACATAGTTTACTATGAAAATGTATTTTATAGTCTAATATTATATAAATAAGTAAATAATATATATATTTTTTGTAATGCTATATGAATTCTTAAATCATTATTTATGAAATCACACATTATTCATTATGATGCATAGAAACATGATCCTCTCTAATTTCAAAATAATGGGTCATGTCAAAACTATCCAGTAATGAAATTAATGATTCATAACATACATTTTAACACAAATTAAAAACCTTTATCTATATTGGTATGATGAACATGTATGAAAAATTAATTCCAACATGATTTAAAAAAAACTAGTCCAGGGAACCTGATGTGGAAAATAAGATAAAAATAAATAATATATATATATAAATATATATAATCAGTGAAATTAAATGAGGACAATAAATAGTAATAATGATAAATAATTTTATTGAGTCTTTATTTGTGAAATTAATTTAATTATTTAGTTTTTTGTGCACGTAATGAATAAATCATGAAAAATATAAGGGTTCTGACATTAAATTACACTCTTTGATACATGTTTTTTATTATACACCTACTTACACATATGTGTTGTAAATACTTCATATTATATATATCATAAAATAAATTATAATTAACAATTTTACATGATGTTTAATTAAAATAAATCTCCTTCGATGTGGTTTTATTATTGTGTTATTGAATCTATAAGGGGTTATTTTTACGTCTATTATTATTCTTTAAGACACATTAGATGTTTTTCCCCATGATTTTCATTTGTAGAAATATACTTATTTAATTTCCCATTATTATTATATATATTTATTTCGTTTAACTAATTGGAAAAACTAATACAAAACATTATGTTTTCCTTATATGTATTCCGACTATAGTGTTACCAAAATAGAAATATTTTTGGTAACCAAATCATAATATCAATGTGTAAGGATTTTCCTCATTTAATTATTTAATATATGATTAGTACATTATAACTTATGGTTTTATTATGATTTTTATCGTATTTTTATCATTTCTTCATATGAACTGTTTTTCTATTATTTCACGATTCATGAAGTATGTTTCTTATAAGTGATATTGAAATCTCAAATGACCATCCATTAAGATAGAATGTTTCATCCGGATATATTATTTCACATTATTAGGTTCTAACACAATAATATTTTATATTCCATTTCATAGTCCTGTTTGGTAAAATTATGTTTCAATATAGATTAATTTTTTGTTACTCTACTTTGAAATTGGTTTTCCATCATAGGTCATGGGAAAATAATTAAAATGGGGTTTCTATCATATTCCCATGTTTTTCATCCAATCATAATTTATCCAATATGAACATTATACCATTACAATTATAAATTTTTTGAATTTATTTTTATATGTAATCTTCTTAAAAGTGACTCATGGAACTAATTAAAATGTTACATTTGATTGAGATATATAAATGTGTATAATGAATAGGTGATAATTTTTTTTTCAAAATTCACATTATTTTTTTACATGGATTTATCTTATATTTTTTCTAATGGATTACACAAATTATGTTTACAATTAATTGTACATATACATTATGAAATCTGGGAATGAATTTTATTTATAAAACAACTAGACACTTGAAATAGTTCAAATCAATATTTTTCAATTGATGTTTTCATTTATATATTCATTGATATGAATTTACTTATTACATTGTTTTAATGTTATCATGAAATCATAATCCTTATTTATAAATATATATTATGATAATTATATTCTGTTATTGAATTAGGTTTATACTCAATGATCTATAAGTTGTGAATACCGTAATTTTCATTATTTTGATTGGATTATGTCAACTAGAATTTATTATTTTCTACTAACAATGGAGAACCAATTAGTGATACCTACTACCCATAAATAGCATAGACACCCCACCATAACATGGTTTTTAGGTACTCTCTTTCCAGACACCACCAATTTTCCAACGGACATGTGGTTCTCATCCTATGGCCCATCATCATGACTAAATAGATAATCAAAATAGTGCCTATCAGCAATGTTCTAAACATATTCATTCAACATTATCTATCCTCGGTCACACCAACCTTGAGAAAAATCCTTGGAAATCACGCATCCTAACCACTACTCTATGGAAGCAATGATTAAATATGTAGTTCTAATCAGGTGGCCCATGAAAATAAAGTTGAATCTTTTTGACATTAAACACCTCATTTTTTAAATTAAATTATAATCATTATAGGGTTTTTCAAATCATACCACAACACTAGAGATAAATATCCTTATTCTGAACTCTATATGTCATCATGGGAAGTGCAACCAACATTCTAGTTGGGTTCCTCCTCAGATACCAATGTAACAACTGAGACATGTTAAAAGCATATACACCCACACCTTAATATTTTAGCAATATCATGGCCCACCAGGAAACCCAGTTTCCCTAGAGGACATGGTCCTCATCCTGGGTCCCACCCACATGATTGGACAGATCATTTGACTAGTGACTGCCTAATATGAAAAAACTTGTTCATTCTGTGTGATTTTACACCCTCAATGTGACCTTGGGAAACATCCTTGGAGGCCACTAATCCTAATCACTACTCCAATAAGTTATTTATTTTCTATAAAGTTATAATTATGTGGGATCATTAATTGAATGGTTCACCATAATGACATGAGTAAATTAATTTATTCATTTAATCCTTTTTCATTATATGGAGTTAAAGAACTTACAGTTTTTATGTTTTTATTTCAATACAGATGATTTTTTAAAATTTCACTATCTCTTATTTTACCATCTACATTATTCCTCATGATAGGTCATTACATTGTTATCAAATATATCGATATCGTAAAATATAATGTATTATGTATATTTTCATGAAAATAATGAAAATTATTTGAATAATTACTACTTATAATTCACTATCCTACCTTATTCTCTAGATTAGTTATGATCATATTTCACATCTTATAGAATTTGGGAAAGGAATTGAAATTTTGGTTGATTTTAGAATATTAAAAAGGGTGATTATGTATATGTTTTTTTTATATATTTCATTATATAGATATCTATGTTTTATTCAGTATGGTATTTCTTATTCAATGGTTATAATGTCCATGATGAATGTTATAGTGAACGAAATGGACATAATTAGGTGACTAGTGGGGAAAGTAGTTATATATCCCCTCAATAATTTGACCGGACTAATGAGACAAAATAGGTTTGGTTTGGTGTATTCTTCATCCCATAATAAGGTATCATCTTAGCATAAGGCCTTCTAAAATGTTTTTTATTGACTGATGATATGAATTAAATAAGTATGATATTAATATTATTAATATCATTATATTCATTAATTCTCATGGACATATCATTATCATATATTTATTTTGATTATGGATTCATATTTCTACCTATTAAAAACATAATATTTATTCCATGATTATGCCATATGGGGCCACTAATATATATCCCTTAATAATAATATGACTTTACTATTTTATTATATTTCCATTCTATAGTTTATGATAAATATTATTAAATTTTACAGGTTTAAAATTATTTCACATGTCAATGAATTTCTAGGAGGGGATTAATATATATAATGATATTAGTACTTTCTCAATAATAATTGGAAAAAAATTTATTATTTGATTAATACATGAGTTTCTTACGTTATGTTTTTCCTATTCAAATAATTTTGTAACATAAGAAATAATAATTCTATTTTAAGAGTTAAAATAATAGTTATTGATTTTTTAATTTTTGATGGTTATATCATGACTTTTAGAGCTAGTATCAAAGTCAGTATGTAATGAATGTGTTTACAAGAATAAAATCAAGGAGTGCAGTATGGAGAATCACATTACAAAATTAACAAAACTAATGATATCTGTATCAAAATCAACCAGTTTTATAACATAGTTTCTATCCACATATATTAACTTACAAAAAAAATTCAACCAATTGAAGATATCCAATATTATATTATCATCAATAATGTGATATTTATACGATTAATAATTCCTTATGGTCACAAAACTTATATTAATTTTTATTCACAATCAATAACATATATATTTTCATATATTATGTTTAAATATTATGGACCCATATATGTAATCAAGGATTTTGATTAAAACTATTCAAAGAAGATAACTAATAATTCAAATGATAAATCCTTAGATTATTTTCACCAATCCTGTATATTTGGATAACACTACACATGTAGATTGAGAAGAATGTTAAAAACAACAATTTCTACCCATATAGTAAATTAAATTTTAATTTTTTTTATCCGTGAAATTTTACAATGAGTTTTCACCATAGAGATTAAATTTCCCACAAATGTAAAAAATGATGTTGTTCTTGAAAATTCCAAACCAAATTTTTCCTCTCTTCCATCTCTTAATATAGGGTACATTTTTTGAATTACATTATTATGATTTATAGTGATTTTTTCCTAAACTAGGGTAATTTGTTTTCCAACTAAAAGAAAATTATTCACCTACTTCTCAATATTATCTTTATTAGATCACTCAATATCTATATTTTTTCAATGTGTTTTACCAATACAATTTTTTGGGGATATGATTCTAAAATACAAACACACCAATTACAAATTTACATTAATACAATCAATAATTAGTTACACCAATCATTGCTTATCAAATATTTCTCTATGAAATTAAATATGTAAAACCCATGAAATTAACAAAATAAATTCATACCATTGGAAATATTGAAATAATTAATGATAAATAACAAATTGACGAAAAACTATTAGCTTATTATAAATTTAATTATTCAACAAAAATAAAAGCACTAATTAAACACATTCACATGTTCAATCATATATTTTATTTCCCTTATTTCTAAAACGATACATGAATACCCCTATGAAGACCCAAAAATGGAATGAGTAGTATAAAATACATCACATTCATAAACAAAACAAATAATATTTTATATATCGAGAGAAAATTATAAATGTACTATTATTTTTCTACATAGAAACCTAAAAAATATTTCAATGCCATATTCTGAAAAAAAATAACATCTATAATTGTTTTCCAAAAAATAATGAACTCACCAAATAAAGGTCTCTAATACCATTTTGTATCATCCAACTAAGAAAAACCATTTCATAAAGATGAATCAACAAAAGAATATCATTTTTATCCATGATGACTTGAAGTAAGAAACTAGTGTCAAGGGTCTATAAGTAAATTTAGGTATGTTACTTACCTATTTTTCACATTTTCAAAAGAATGTGTTAGAATGTCACTTCCCCTTTAATTAGATCCCCATAATTCCAATGGTTTGAAATAAATTACAATTTATTCTTTAATAGTTGATGGAGGATTTTCCATTTCCCAAAATAAGACAACCGACCAAACACTCCATAACCAAAACCCACTATGTGATGCATCATATATATGATTGACTACTCAAAGAATATAATTTATATGAACATTAAATAGTATAAAAGTATTTAATTGTATGTCTAAAAATCAACAAACTACATAACAAAAGACATGAACAAAAAAAATACCAAACACTCAAAGACAAAAAACTAAGCTTCAACAACCTCCATGCACCACAAAACAACATATGAATTACATAGTACCATAGGATAAGTGTGATAAATTATCTCTACTCATGTCTTCGTATATAATATATGCCAAAATTAAAAATGTTTCAATGAAGGGGTGAGTAATGAAACATAGTTGGATTTGTCCAAATGACTTCCTTACTCAAGCCACTAGGATAGAGCATGTCAGCACAGTTATATAGATAACATTTTTATAAATAAATTTCTAATATAAATTATATCAAAATAAAAAAATTACTAATACCATGAAGTTTTCCAAAAACCAATTCTTTTTTAGGGAAATAACAAAACATTGTATTAATAACACCTCATTAAATCCATTTTGACAGAATCTGATCTTTTCCAAATAACCACATAAACAAATGTGAAAGAATCAATGGATCTACCTATACTAGTGTGTGGTGAGTGATCATTCCAATAATCCCTCACATTGATTACCACCATGATAGGGGTAATTAACACACTTATATTTCCCATAATTTTTAAGGAGGTATGTCATGCCCATATCTATCCCAATGCATTTGGACACATACCGCCCACCCATTCCAAACACATGACAATCCCATGTGGAACATAAAATTTAAACTAAACAATAATATTATTGAAAACTATTTTCCAATGTAGAATAAACCAAAAATAATTTTAAAATCATCATTTCAAAATCATTTCACATAATTCCCTTTACAGAAAATCTCCCATTTTCCCAATTTCCACAAACCATCACCCACGATGGTTTTTATCAAAAAATTTATGGTTGATTCAAAATAAATTTAAAAACAATAATGTATTTGAAATAAATATATTATATTATTAATATAGGAGTTGATATGAAATCCAAATATCTCTTGATTTCTGGAGAAAACAAAAAACGACACTCAAATGCCAAAAAAAGCAGGTTGAATCTCCAAAAAGACAACATTGATCTATTCAAATGACATTAAAAAGACCAAATATATTTATATATAGAATCAGGTATCTTATATTTTTCAACGTAGGATGTAGATCAAATAATTTGAGAGATTTGGAGAATTATTTCCAAGAAAACCCACTAAAGAAATCATGAATGAGCAGTTACAATTAAAATCCAGCTACAAAACACAAAGAAAAGCCTTTATATTACCTCTTTATTGATGGGAGAATATTCCATTAAATTTTTTATGAGAAAAAAATAATTATTTGGATACATCGGATTAGAAAATAGTTATTTTTAGGACAAAATGTGTCAGTTCCACAATTTTAGGATATAACATTTAACCCATGTTTGGTTAGCCATATAGTTAGGAAAATTTTGTGATAGCTAATAGCTTAGGGATTAAAAAAATATTCATGGTTTTCATGATTTCAAAACCACACACCATTCATTTTAAATCCCACTCTGGGCAATCTATATCAGTTTCCTGAAAAACTCGATATTTTTTATTTAATCAATGAAAAGGATTTGAAAAACTTGGGATATATAACTTTTTTCCACAATAAATGTGGATAAAACAAGGACACCTATAAAATTTTTCAAAATTATCCATGTGAATTTGGGCATGATAGGTTTTTTTAATATAACTCCTAAAATGGTACATGACCTTCCCATGAACCAGTAAAATTATTTATACATGCCTAAAAAATATCATCCAGCATTTGTATAATCATATCTGATTTCCATCCTTATTAATGTGATACGTCACACATAAAGTCAAATATGTTCAAAGGGATATATGTAAGGAGTTTTTGAAATGTGATTTAATCCTAGGATCTCTCTTTGAACCTATAAAAACAAGTATTCTATGCCTCTTTATGAATTCTAAGATATAGATGTTTGACATGTCCTCCACCATATAAGATTCAAAAATAGGGTTGACATGTGTTGAATTTGTGAGACATTACACAATCATCTATATGGGATCATGTTTCTAACATATTTTATTGAGACCTGTTAAAAAATACATAGCTAAATTCTCCCAATTAAAAACTATAATATTTAAAGACTTCAACTTATATTCTTGTCACTGATTCAGTTTTTTAAACTACTAAAAATGTAAAAATATTGAAACCAACACATAAAATTTAATTTCTAATCGACCTAGGAAAAATATTCCTCTAGCACCTTGTACATAATAAGTATTACATGATGATCATATCATCATGAATTGCAGAATTCATGAAGATGTTTTTAATAAAAGTTCATGGGTACAAATATCTAATTTTGGAACCATAATGTAGAGGTCCTTTCCATTTTCTATACCTCAATGGTGTCAACCGTTGACTTTTGACATCATAGCCACACATAATGTGTCATATTTCTATGCCTCTTTAACTATTACCACCAACATAGAAATAAAAGCAACTAGAAATAATTCCCCAATAATACATTGGTATTCATATTACAAGAGATTGTCAACTAGGATGGAAATCAACCACCACTAATCTAAATCTCCTTTCTCCATCTAAGCATATTAATTTATGATTAAAGCATCATCCATCAAACTTCCTCTACATGGTATATAAATTAATTCAAATTCAAACACTTGTAGATATTTCATCAATATTCATTGTCCTAATATTAGATCCCTTGGTGAGAAAATATGTTATATATTCTTATTATATATATATAGTAAATTTAACACCAATGAGGTAATGAAACCATGTTGTAAAAGAATGGAATATGGAAGGTAACTCCAAATCATCTGTTGGGTAGAAATTCTCATATACTAACATCTATATTTATTCATATTAACTAACCCAATCACCTTGTATGAAAAAAAACCCCAAACCTGACCGTGAAACATCACAATACACCACGTACACTTGTCCTAAAAATGGAAAAATCAATAACGGTACTAGTGTAAGGGGAAATTAATGGTTTTAAAAGATTATTGATTTTCCTCATCCATTTAAAAGTGATCATTCTTCTTTTCCAATGATTTCATAGGTGCAACTAGTCATGAGTAGTCATGAACTAAGTGTCAGTAATAACTAGCTATTCTTAGGAAACATCATATCTCAAAGACATTCTATGAAGATTTCTAAGATTTAATAGCTTAAATATATTCTAGATCTAAAGAAATCACTTGTTTATTGAATATATGGAATATCATACAGATGATCAGCCCAACAAGTTCATACAGATGATGATCTCTCATGATTCCCAACAAGTTCTGTTACTGTTTCTCTTGATTATCCCTTGTCCTTGAATACACCAAGATGAAATCCACAAACCCGACCACAAAAATTCTAGATATCACTGAAATATCTAATTCTAATATTCCATAATGACCATTGGTAAATTATTTCGATTAAAAAAATACAATATATTCATAATGGCAGTATCTTCTTCTAAAATTTTCATCAAAATGGCCACTTTGTAAACAAGAAACTTTTGATATCTTATTCTCATGTTATTATTATATAACCACTATGATACACGAAATTGATAAAATATATTATCAATACCTTTATGGGGATAAATGATCTTAATCATAACATGGATAATATTATGATACGCCACACATAACCTCGTAGTTCCATCTTCAATTTTCACAAATAGGACGGATGATTCCCTTGGATATGTGTTCAGCCAAAGGAATTATTTTCTATGATGATCCTCCAATTACAAATTCAATTCCAATATTATTTTTGGTATAATCTTAATATATTTAATTGAGAATGGTTTGGTCCCCAGAAAGAGTTCAATCGGATGCTCCTCTTCCCTTATTAGGCGTAATCTTTTGAATTTTTTTGGAAACACATATAAAAACTGGATGTCCAATTTTGGGAAACATTTATCCATTATCCCATCCATTAAATTCAAATTGAAATCTTCTATTTAGAATTATATTGTTCAAACTATTGGTTTGAGCAATATAGTTTCTCATACCTTTATAATTATGTCTCCTCAAAATATATGATCAAAACCATCATTACTTGTAAAAATAATGTTTCTATTATAACAATCATTGTGAGCCTTGAACATTTCAGACCAATAAATACCAATTATTATATAAAATAACCATATTAGGAATAGAGAAATCCCATTTTACCTCATATATATCCAATGTCACAGAACATTATTTACTTAAAAAGCACAACATTCTCAAGTAACAATAGGAGTTTAAAGTATTATCACATCAAGCTTCATCTAAAAATTTATACATAATATGTCAAAAACAGGAGAAGAAATAAATAAATGAGATTCATCCATCTCAGTCAAAACATGGAAGATGGTGTAATTTTAAATTAATCGTACATCTTATGGTGGATGGTCTGACCGAATCAACCAAAAAACCTTCTCAAAACCTTATAATTCCCTTCTCACAACACCTTGATCCTTATTTCATGGTTGAAATTTACCCTATTGAGGAGTCATGGTATTACTAGGATCACAATGTATATATCTTTTTTGCTGATGAGGTTTATACTTATTACCTCTCCTAGTCGAACCATAAGACAGATGTGATACATGAGATGTTTCCCAATCACCTAACCTAGATGCTCTGGAAAGATAGAACTGAATATTTCCTCTTATTTTAATGTTTTGGAATGTTATAGTTTTTTTTCAAACAATATCGCTTAATGTGTCAATTGAACCACATTGGAAACTTCATTATTTTCCCTTGTTTCATGGTGTACGGTTCACTGATCCATCTTCTTGATTTTGAGAAATACTCCATCATTGAAAATAGTATTCCCTCCTACCTCTATTCCAATCATTAGACTTCATTTTATTCCTATGATTATCAAAACAATTCATCCTCCCATATCTCCTAATATGTGATATTGACAAACTATCTCTCTATTGACAATCATTGTATAATCTGAAAAATAGATCACAATAATCATTGAGAGAATATCCTACCTCAGCCATAATTCAAACATGTCTATCTTCAAGGACAAACTGGTAGTGTCATTAGGATAAAATCAAACTTAATTCATTAATTTAGCCACATAACCCATGAAATAATGATTTCCAGCTCCATGATAAATATTACTATCTTTTATCACGTAATGAACATGTGATGATTTAAATGTTTGTTAAATAATTCATTTGAATCCTCCATGAAATTCCATGGTCCAATTTTTCTGGAACAACTAAATCCCACCACTAGAATGAAATATCCTATAATTTATAAATTATTTATTTTAATTTTAACAATTATGGTGTCCCAATGAAATCAAATCTAGGATTCATCATATTCATCCACACTTACACATTTTCTATTTCAGAAACAACATAAATGATTGCTATATTCTATTTTTAGAATTATATGGAATGGTCTACATTCAATAGATCTTTCCTCCTCTTCTCACTATCAAAATCCTGAAAGCAATGAAAAATACTCTAAACAAGTTGTTACTTCAACCATTGCTTAGGTGAAAAAATTTCATCAAGAGCTTCTTCCAGTTGATTCTATAAAACCTACCAAGTTTGTTTTTTATGTACAAACAAAAAACAATAATCTCACTAACTATCAGCTAATGGCTTAACATTTAATTTTGTTTTTACAGTATAATATTAAAGAATTACATTCCAAAATAAACATTTAACAATTTTAACAATTTTTTGTAAACATCTACTTGGTTTTTAAAATCATACAATTTTAATAATACTAAATACATTATACTTTCAATGTATTTCGTTCGAAAATTAAATTATTTTTTTGGAAAAAATAATTTTTTTCGCAAATAATAATTCATTACTAATATTGGGATATTCAATCCTAGCGCGAATTTATTTTTTATAATTCATTCCATGGTCATATCATGGAGTTAACACATGATAATGAGAATCCAATTCCTAAAATTGTCTCCAAAACTCTTATGTTCCCAAATCTATGTTATCATGAATCTCAGGAAGAAATGTTTGCAATGTATTATTATCCTCAACATTTCATGTCCCAAAAGTCATAATCTTATCTATAAGCTCAACACAAGGAATCGACCAGATGGTATTTCAACTCCCAGACCAAGAAAAATAATGACCACATGATCCAGAAGAACTATGGAATGCCCATTTTGATACCACTTGTAACAACCCTCTTGTTCTCATTGTCTTCAGAATTCCATGTAATGTTACATTCCCTTAAAAAACATCCCCATGATACCAAGGGCTGGCAAGAAATTCCAATGTCATCATTAACACTTAGGGGGTGATTTTCCCTTCTAAAAAATAATACTACCAAAAAAATATGCCACAATATTAACCCAGTACCCGATTCATGTTATATATGAAATAAAACTTAAAGAATACAATTTATATCAATACGAAACTACACAAGAGTATCATGGATGTACTAAAACCCCATACAAATAGTGGAATATATGACAAACAACATTTAAGAACATGAAGACAAATATAAAAGCTTCAAAAATCTCCAATATATAAAATATATCACATGTACCAATATTCACCTATAGATTAGTGAAATACATTTCCATTAACCGTGTTCCCATAAATGATACCATCAAAATCACAAAATTTCAAAAGTATTGGTGAGTAATGAAACCATGTAGTCTTTCCCCAAATGATTTCCCATCTCATGCCACTATGAACGACCATATTGGAAAAATTATATAAACCTATTTTTATAATAATAATTTTAAAACATTTAATATGAAAATAAAAACATGTTTTATAAGAAATAATTTATCTGAAAAATATATACAGTTCCAAGGAAACAACAAGTGATTTTTTCCGAAAGCCCTACATTAAATCCAATTTTTCATAATTCCTTCCATTACACAATACCAAACAACTAATATTTCATGAAAACAAGGACCTCTATATAATAATGAGTGATTAGTCTTCCATCCACTAATTCATCACACAATGGACCTGCTTGATTGGGGAACATCACACCCTTATTCATCCAAATCATCTAATGGGGGTGCTTCACACCATTATACATCCCAATGCACATGAACACAGTCTATAAAACTATTCCAAACACATTCCAATACCAAGTGTTACAAAAACATTTTAATAAAACAATAAATTTACTAAAACCCATTTTCTAAGGTAGAAAAATAAAATAAAACATTTTAAAAATATGTTACTAAATTCTATTTCCAATAAAATACCAAATTTGTGAATTTCCAGAATCTGTCTAACAATGAAATTTTTATCAAACAATTAAATATTAATTCACAATAAATTTCCTATAAAACCATTAATTTTAAATGATGCCTTATTGTTCAATATCGAGGGGCCAATGGTGAATCTATATACATTGATATCTATAGTGAAAATGAAAACCTTTAGATCACATATAGATTAAAGGTGAAAGCAGCCATTTAATTTGGGAAAAGGAAAAACAACGATAGGGTAGAATGGGACGAAAAAAAGACCTTCAATTTCAAAATGTGTGATATCCTCAATTTTTGTGATCTCACATTTAACTCATGCATGATAAGTCACATGGATATAAAAACGATGCAGTAACCGTGTGATAGATACTACCTCATCGATGAACCTTTCATGGTTGGCTCACACGGTTTCCAAAAATTGTGACTATCATGATAAAGTACATTACCTTAAGATTCATTTTTATCTTGGGTTTCTACATGGTTTAAAATGACATTGGTCTAAATGCACGCATTCCCATTAGAACACGTTTCATTGTACACAGTTTCCGTTAGGTTGTTCACAGTTTCCACAAACTGGGCACTAATGGAGATCCTTTAGAAAAGCCCCAAAAAGTCCAAAATTTCTCCAAACTCTCTCAAACATCACCCATAAACATATCATACTTAATAAAAATAATAAATTGGTTACTTACATGAAAAATTGGGTACTACATGGGTGGTTATTTTGGAATTGTTATTATAAAAGTATAAAGAGTATAACATTACTAGTCAATATGTAAAATTGAATGAAATATTAGTGAGGATATAAAATAAAAATTGTTTCCCATAAATACAGAATAAGTAATTGTATCAAAACATGATGTAAAATAAATCCCAAATATAAATATCATGAATATTACAACAGATATAACTAAAAAAATATTTATGAAAACTCCCCAAAAATCCATAAAACATAAAAAATAAAAAATAAGATTTTTCAAGACATAAATTCGCAAATAAATAAAGTCCATTTATTTTAACTATTAGATCAGGAAAGTAATATTTATTCACATGAAATGTAAATATATATATTATTAAATATTAATCTTAGTATAATGTAATGAATACCTCAGCTATTTATTAAAGATCAATGTGAAAATATGGTAACATAGGTAATTTATTAAAGGATTTAATACTATAATATAAAACCTTACTTTCTTATGATTTTTTATGTTTAAAAACTCTCTCAATAAATTGAATGACCTTCTTCAGCGAAATCTTGTAGAAGAAATAAATAATTACTAAATTGATTTTAAAAAACAGATGAAATTTAAAATAATCCAATGCATAACATAAGGCCTTATAAAATTAATGTATTTTATTTCATCATATCTTTGAATATCATAATTCAATCATCGCATTATATTATATAAACATATTTGACTTATAATATGAATAATTTATGTTCAAACGTCATCAATTTGAAATTAAATATCAAAAAATAGTTCATATTAATTCATTATTTATACATTTAGAACAATATAATTATTATTGAAATATTTATTTTAATAATCATACCCATAAGCACATGTTATAAATTAATTTATATATTAAATTAAGAAAACATCACTTTTATATTCCTACACCAATTCCCAATTTTTATATTTAACTATTTGTTCCATAAGAATTAAGAATCACCCTTATATGTATTTATTATATTTATGTAAATACAACATACAGTAATTACACATCACTCTATTATATGAAAAATAAGGAAAAAATTATATTAAACCCAACACTGTGTATTATAACACATGACCATAATATTTACCAAAAATTTCATCTATTTTTAAAAAGGAAATGAAAATACCATCACTTCATATAATTGAAAACAATTCATCAACATTAAATTTATTATCAATAATTCACACACATTCAATAAAAAATATTTCAAAATTATTGAATACCATGCACAATTCATATTTACATATAAATAACAAAAAATTAATTTCATAAAAAAACAATTTTTATTAAATAATTAATAATGATGAAATCAATTTCATAACCATACTGACATAATCATAATATAATTTTAAATTTTATAAATATTCCTAATTTTTTTAATCAATGATAATTTTTTTAATTTCAAAAGATAGTTAATAAAAAACCATTTTCATTATTTCAATCCTAATTGTAATCAAATATTGATCAAACTGTCACGAACTGAATCTGGACGCCGCCAAAACCGGCACCAAACCCAGACAGTGACAAGTCCCAAAGGGTGTTCCCGATCCCCACGGGCTGGCACAAGTGCCCGGGTATCATAAAATGATAATTGGGAATGATTTACCCGAGTTTATAAACTTAAAACGACAAAAGAATCCAATGAAACGTATCTGGATTTTTCAAACCAAATAATATTTTTCAAAAATTCAGAACTGAATTACACAATTTTAAACAATTTTTAAAGACCATTACAAAGGTACAAACCCAAGATATGACAGCCCAAGAACCTCCACATGGAAAGAGGCACCGCCCTCAAGCCATCTCCACGACACTGCATCACGATGGACCGCTAAAAACCCGAACCAAAGGCATAAAACCTGTACGCAAACCTGTGAAATAAAATAAGCAAGTCTACATACACCCAAAGGTGTATGTATGGTGTGGGAGAAAGCCCAGTAGGATACCGCCTCTATGAGATTCCATGTGATAAACATTTCATTGCAAAAAGCATTGCATGTTTTGTAAATAAGAAATGTTGTTACAATTTTCTAAAGGATGAAATAAAAAATGAAAACATTTTTCATGAGAGATAATTTTAAAGGAACAACAATTTTAAAATAAATAACAAATCTACTGAATTTTCCAGCCAACAATACCGTATACCGATGGTAAGTACAAAGGATCTAATGAGCACAGGTGATAGGAAATAACCCCTAGGCACTAGCTAGCTGTGGGTCCCAGGTACCTCGTATCTCGGTGAGAGTAACCACAAAACAATATCCATTCTCGTGCACGAGCCACTAGTAGGGATCACACCCATAACCTAGTGGTCCCCAATCATCATCATCAAAGTTTAGTTAGAGTTGTAAGCGTCAATCTTGCTAAGTGAAACAGAGGCCAAACCCCATGGATTCACTAGCATACTAGTACACGTCCACCCACCGAGATACCCGGGTTTTCCCTTTGTGCTCAAACATGTTCAACAATCCAAGAAGTATAGTTTTCACATGGAAATATCAATTCCACATCACAAATTTACCAAACACCCCCATGTACATCACACAAGTCAAAAATTCCACTTTTCATTCAAATGCATTTTGAAATCAAACTCACACCAAAATTGCCTACAACACCTTTCACATTTCATTGACACTTACACAAATCCTTTAAACGATTTTATAAAACCATTAAATGATATTCAACTCACATAACATCCCACACACATGTCACATAATACCCTTCTCACCTTCACAATTAATTTTATCAATAAACTCACACGAAACATCTCACACCCGTGTTTCGCACACAAAACACAATTCAGTAAAACATTTCGGCAATTTATAAAACATTCTAAATTTTTTTTACATTTAAAATCACCACTTTACCATTAATAAATCCACATTAGGTGAACACACTCACCCAAACAGTACATATACACCCTTTCCCAACTTTGTGTAACCAAATAAAACATTTGCAATTTTTATAAAACAAACCCAAGAGGTATAACCATTGATTGCACACTAAACCCATTTCAAACCTCTCATTCAAAACTACAATAATACTAATAACAATCCAAAACAGAATTTTTAAGCCCTAAAATAATTATTAAACCACCACCAAATGTTATAAAAATACATCAAATAATACCACAAAGATACACATGAAAAACACATGTTTTCATAAATCACCTTCAAAAAGTACAACACGGTTTTACACCTTAAAATCATTAAAAAAAACCACTTTTCAAGGCCCACATGACAATAAGGAATTAAAAAAACAGAATTGGAATCCTTTTTAAAGACTAATAAATCACTTTCATATGTTATGAACTAAACCCAAACATTACCCCAAGAGTCACACATTAAAAGTACCCAATTTCAAGCTAAAATACACCGAAAATTTAAATGTTTAACCAAATTCATCAACAAAAGTTTTCAAACAACACAAAACAGATTGTAAACATACTAAATTAATAAACCAAGAAAGATAACTCATCATAAAATGGTTACACATGGAATGACCTACCTTTTGAGTCGAAACCCTCCAAACTTGGTGCGAAACCTTAAGCGCATCACCGCCGCACCACAAGGAATATAAATCCAGAACTAGACCACAAAATATTTACCCAAAAGATACCAAATCAGACATTAGGATAGAACCCTAACTTTTGGAAATTAGGAACTTCAAGAAATAGGAAATAAAACTAAAAGAGGATGGAAGGAACTAAGAAGGAATTCCCTTACTTGAAATATCATGAAGAAATCGTCCCCAATCCACCTAACTATGAATCTCCAAGTACCCAAAACTGGTATGGAGGTTCGAAAGAGTTATATTAGGTCATGTGGGGACTAAAATGGGGGGAAAGGATGAAAATTTAAGGAGTTATGAAAGATTCATTTTACCTCATCAAATCTGGTCGATTTGAGAAATATTGAGAAAGATCGTCCAACTCCGCGGGGTATATGAGCTCCAAAGAGGACAAAGAGATACATGGGGTGAAGGTGAGGTTTTTGTCTTTTAGTGGGAGGTTTAATCACCGAAAAACAGTAAAAACGAATGGGATATTGAAATTTTAAAAAAATAATTTAAAGCAGGAAATGGGCTTACGGGCAGGGTCATTACCTAAATTAAAAACCCAAATCCATCATGATTATGGATTTCTATGTGGTTCAAAGGGAAATTGTGATTTTAATATATTAGGTTATGCCAATTGGGAAGTGGAATGTGTTTAAAATAGTAAAAATTGAAGGAGTTATAGAAGAATCAAAATTTGTTTTTAAATCTGGATTTGGGCTCACGGTTTGGACCAGATTTTCAAAACCCACCATTTTCACCAAAATGAGTGGTAAACCCCCAAAACAAATCGGGAATGGAAATTAAATGAGTAATGAATTTAAAAAAAATTCATGGGTGTGACAATTCTCCCCACCATAAAACTTTCCGCCCTTAGAAAGCCACATCACAGACAAAGCAAAAACCAAACCCAACCGAAAGGCATAAATGGACTCCTTTAATAAGCTTCGCCCCCAAAGGTCAAAATAACTCCAGTGATCAATTAAGGAAGGAATACTTCACAACCCAAAAATACACCTCATTACTGAAATTATCAATCACATTCAATATTTATCCTAAAATAAAACTCCTCAAACACTATCTGAACAAGGCTCAAGAAATTTACCCAAACAAACAAGAACATCGAACAAGGTTACACTTACTTTGATATAACTAAACCATTGGGAAATCTCCAATCCCAACGTTTAATCAAGGAACATGTATGTGGTTATATAGCTCCGAATGAGACTACCCACATCCAATACAAGTCCAAGTACAAAATTGAGATACCGGTACAAGGATACATAAATGGGCTCCCCAACCATAAGAGACAACATAAATTTTTTTCCGAGAAATAATCAAGACACTAACAGGGGAGCCCCGAAAAAACTCTCCAGTACAAGGGGTAGAATCACATTAGGAATTTTCAAAATAATATATGTGAGACTCATAGTGGTTCTCCCCACTATAAGAACCATCCATCTTAACTGACCAATATGGGTCGGCATAGAAAAACCCAAAAACTTAAAGAGTTGGGGAAACCGCACGGTTAGCCCATGCAGTTTGGGAAACTATGCTCTAACCATGTGGATCCTTATACCTACATGGTTTTCTGGTGAATGGTTATGAATAAATGGTCACTCAACATGTCTAGAAAAGTAAAAAACCTTTCCCCAAACCCAAATGAAACCAAAGGGGAAAAGAAAGTCATTGGGAGATAACATGGGGATGAGGCCCTCCACATCTTTCAACCAAATGGGAACAAAAGAAGAAAGATAAAAACACCAAATGTTTAAACTATTCCCGTCTCTCATACTAAGAACAGTTTTTTTTCATGTTTAAAAACTACCCTGGGATTTCCTTTGACTACGTGACAGCTTCTCTCCGGGACCTATGGCTGGAGCTAGAATGATTGAAGCATCTTCGGCCTCGCAGTTAGGATTTAGATACCCCCGAATAGAATTTCTTCTTCCGATTCTACAAACAACTACACGCAATCTGAGATGGGTTCACCCAAACATAACACACTCCAGAACTCACTTTACCCTAACTTTTAAATTCAATAAAATAAGGGTTTAGAGGATGCACTCACATCACACCTTGCTTCTTCGGGTGAGAAACAACAAAAATAAAGGACACATATAAACACCTTCCTCTAAAATAGAGGATGTCGAGATATCCCAAAAGGAAAAACAGTTTTGAGAAAAATAGACTCACAAAATATTGTACAACTTCACCTTTACAATCAGACGAGCATGTTACATCACATCACATCACTGAACAAGACCAAAGCGACTGAGAGAAATAATACAATGAGGGGGGCCTTATACAACATCACCAAATAACACAGCATTCCAGAAATTGTCCATAATAGCCTCTCATGTCTAAATTTACCACAATGGTGGTTTAACATAAACCCCTTATTCGAAGAGAGTAATAAGGACTTAGAGTCCCTCTTAAACGCTATCCATACTGACAACCCCAGACAACTTTCACCTTCGATGAATTAGGTAGCTTAAGAAACTAAGGTCTATTGCATCCATCCACGAGAACTCTTCTGCAACAAGAGGATCCAAAAGAAACCAATAAAGTAAATGGTGTAGACTCATTATAAAAATCTCAAGAAAAGATTCCTTACATGGATCAACTGGAGGATTTTCCAATGGAAAAAAAAATCTGGGTTGCACGTCAATTGTGCACTAAACCTTAATGGGGGCGTACCTTATCCAAAGAGAGAACCCAAGGACCCAAAAAAGCTGGATCATTGGTAAAAACATGCCAAAAAACAGATCCAAACTCATTAATGGAACCACCTTATAGGTGTCCTGAAACATATATCAAATGGGACTACTAACCAGACCTTCTACCCAGATTACCGACGAAACACGAACCCAAAACACAGTTCGAACAGGAGGGGTTCTTGGACTCAAAACATCCCACAACATCAACATTTTCCAAAAACACATAATATACACCATCCCAAACAATTCATCAAGACATCATGATTTTTTCTATAAAAACATTTCTTTGAAAACCAATGGTTCAGCAGTTAGCGTATCCACCAATGGTACCCCATGGGCCTCACACATGCATGTTTCTGTGCCACACCAGGAACCCTCCTCATATTCCTCCCGACACTCATCCAGTAATACCATCAACCATCTATCATCACATATAACCCCATGCATGTGGTCACTCATGGAAATACCAAAGGTTAATGCACTGATTCTTTCCACTTTTCAAAACCCAAATGGTCAACCAACACATCATTCTTATCAAAACCGCTAACCAGGAGGTCGAACCCAAATTACCACATTAAAATAACTTTTCAGAAAGGCACAATCGTTCTAATGAAAACTCACATTCAAGTTATTTACATCAATTTCAAAACATCTCATCCCATTAAAAAAACCTTTTAATAGTTTAGAAAACTCTAATGGGAACACTTTTTCAAAACCAACTTCAATATAGTTTCTGCTTTCAAAAGAGGTGTATGAACACAATTTTCCATTTCAAAATAATTCTGAATATTCAGTTACACCATTTCATAAATCAAACCATTCCATATTTATTTGAAAATCATTTCACAAAAACATTACACTTCCTAAAACCAAGTCACTTTAAAACCAAAGTTCCAAGATTTCAAAACTAAAGAACACCAGACAATGCGAGAGAAAACTAGTTTCAGTGGGTGGCTTGGAAATATTGTTGGTGGCAATATTCCAATCACTTCACTGTCACAGAGAGTATTTTAGGGAATATCCCTAGCTCCACATGGCTTTCCAGACCCTGTGAGCTCCTTGAGACCATTAACCCAACTCTCTTTTCATTTCCCCTAATCATCATCAAACTAAGAAAACCAAAAGTCCTAGACAAATCCCAACTTCCCCTGGCAACTTGAATCCTGAAATGAGGTGTGGTGATCAAGAACACTACCCATAACCAGAATTCTATGTCCCAAAAATCATAACTCTAGACTATTCCGACTATTTCCCAAATAACATGACTCCAATGGAGCGAACCTCCTCTGATATCATTTTGTCACGAACCGAATCTGGACGCCGCCAAAACCGGCACCAAACCCAGACCGTGACAAGTCCCGAAGGGCGTTCCCGATCCCCACGGGCTGGCACAAAGAGCCCGGGTATCATAAAATGATAATTGGGAATGATTTACAAAAGTTTATAAACATAAAACGACAAAATAATCCAATGAAATGAATCTGGATTTTTCAAACCAAATAATCTTTTTCAAAAATTTAGAACTGAATTACACAATTTTTAAAAAAAAATTTAAAGACCATTACAAAGGTACAAACCCATGAAAAGATAGCCCAAGAACCTCCACATGGAAAGAGGCACCGCCCTCAAGCCATCTCCATGACACTGCATCATGATGGACCGCTAAAAACCCGAACCAAAGGCATAAAACCTGTACCCAAACCTGTGACATAAAATAAGAAAGTCTACTTACACCCAAAGGTGTAAGTAGGGTTTGAGAGAAAGCCCAGTAGGATACCACCTCTATGAGATTCCATGTGATAAACATATCATGACAAAAAGCATTGCAAGTTTTGTAAATAAGAAATGCTAGTTACAATTTTCTAAATGATGAAATAAAAAATGAAAACAGTTTTCATGTGAGATAATTCTAAAGGAACAACAATTTTAAAATAAATAACAAATCTACTGAATTTTCCATCCAACAATGCCATATACCGATGGTAAGTACAAAGCATCTAATGAGAACAAGTGATAGGAAATAACCCCTAGGCACTAGCTAGCTGTGGGTCCCAGGTACCTCATATCTCGGTGAGAGTAACCACAAAACAATATCCATTCTCATGCACGAGCCACTAGTAGGGATCACACCCATATTATAGTGGTCCCCAATCATCATCATAATAGTTTAGTTAGAGTTGTAAGCGTCAATCATGATAAGTGAAACTGAGGCCAAACCCCACGGATTCACTAGCATACTAGTACGCGTCCACCCACCTAGATACACGGGTTTTCCCTTTGTGCACAAACAAGTTCAACAATCCCAGAAGTATATTTTTCACATGCAAATATCAATTCCACATCAAAAATTAACCAAACATCCCCATGTAAATCACACAAGTCAAAAATTCCACTTTTCATTCAAATGCATTTTGAAATCAAACTCACACCAAAATTGCCTACAACACTTTTCACATTTCTTTAACACTTACAAAAATCCTTTAAACGATTTTATAAAACCATTACAAGATATTGAACTCACGTAACAGCCCACACACATGTCACATAATACCCTTATCACCTTCATAATTAAATTTATCAATAAACTCACACGAAACATCTCACACCCGTATTTCGCACACAAAACACAATTTAGTAAATCATTTAGGCAATTTATAAATCATTCCAAAAATGTTTGACATCTCAAATAACCACTTTACCATTAAAAAACCCACATTAGGTGAACACACTCACCCAAACAGTACACATACACCCTTTCCCAAATTTGTTTAACTAAATAAAACATTAGCAATTTTTATAAAACAAACCCAAGAGGTATAACCATTTTTTGCACACTAAACCCATTTCAAACCCCTCATTCAAAACCAAAATCATACCAATAACAATCCAAAACAGAATTTTTCAGCCCTAAAACAATTATTAAACCACCCCCAAATGTTATAAAAATACATCAAATAATACCACAAAGATACACATGAAAAACACACGTTTTCATAAATCACCTTCAAAAAGTACAACATGGTTTTACACCTTAAATTATTCAAAAAAACCTCTTTTCAAGGCCCACATGACAATAAGGAATTAACAAAACAGAATTGGCAGCCCCTTTCAAGACTAATAAATAACTTTCATATGTTATGAACTAAACCCAAACATTACCCCAAGAGTCACACATGAAAAGTACCCAATTTCAAACTAAAATACAGCAAAAAATTAAATGTCTAACCAAATTAATCAAAAATAGTTTTCAAACCAAAAAAATCAGATTGTAAAAATACTAAATTAATAAACCAAGCATGCTAACTCATCATAAAATGGTTACACATGGAATCACCTACCTTTTGAGTCGAAACCCCCAAAACTTGGTACGAAACCTTAAGCGCATCAACGCCTCACCACAAGGAATATAAATCCAGACCTAGACCACCATAAAATGACCCAAAAGATACCAAACCAGACCTTAGGATCGAACCCTAACTTCTGGACATGAGGAACTTCAAGAAATAGGAAATAAAACTAAAAGAGGATGGAAGGAACCAAGAAGGAATTACCTTACATGAAATATCTTGAAGAAATCGGCCCCAATCCACCTAACTATGAATCTCCAAGTACCCAAAACTGGTATGGAGGTTCTAAGGAGTCATATTAGGTCATGTGGGGACTAAAATGGGGGGAAAAGGATGAAAATTGAAGGAGTTATGAAAGATTCTTTTTACCTCATCAAATCTGGTCGATTTGAGACATATTGAAAACGATCGTCCAACTCCGCGGGGTATATGAGCTCCAAAGAGGAAAACACGATACAGGGGGCGAGGGTGAGGTTTTTGGCTTTGATTGGGCGGTTGAATCACTGAAACATAGTAAAAAACGAATGAGATATTGAAATTTTAATAAAATAATTTAAAGAAGGAAATGGGCTTACGGGCAAGCCCATTACCTTAATTAAAAACCCAAATCCATCATGATTTGGGATTTCTATGTGGTTCACAGGGATATGGCGATTTTAATATATTAGGTTATGCCAATTGGGAAGTGAAATGAGTTTTAAATAGTAAAAATTGAAGGATTTATAGAAGAATCAAAATTTGTTTTTAAATCTGGATTTGGGCTCACGGTTTGGCCCAAATTTTCAAAACCCACCATTTTCACCAAAATGAGTGGTAAACCCCCAAAACAAATCGGGAATGGAAATTAAATGAGTAATGAATTTAAAAAAAAAGTCATGGGTGTGACACAAACACATTGGAATATCATAATATAAATTATTAAATTTTTTTATACATTCAATTAAATAATAAAGTAATGTCAGTGGTCACATACCTCTTAATAAATAATTTCTCCATTGAAAAATAATGATAATCATTTTTCACAAACTCTAGAAATTATATTATTTATAAAAGAGATGAAAAAATTAATATTGAAGACTAATTTATCAAAAAAATGATAACTTATATATAGTTCTGGGCTTATGAGACACCAACACTATGAATCCAATTCCACCTATTGAATTTAAATATTTCCTTGATTTAGATAGAAATATCCAATGATACATAGAAATAGAGGGAGAGATCATGAATGGATATAGTTATAGAATAATTTTATTAGTAATGAAAAAATTTAATTAAATACCCAAATATATTGATAAATAAATTATAATAAACCCAATTCATAAAAATGATGAATATTGAATCCAACAAGTGAATGAATAACAATTATCATATAGACAATGACTATCAAACAACCCGGTGTAAGCCTAAAAATGCCAAGTGGTTATAATAAGATATTTTATCCTCATTGCCTTTGATATCAGGTTCTGAGTAAACTAAAACTAAGTAATAATTTGAATATACTGCAATATATTAATAATAAACAATCACTTTTCCTATTAATATATAATATATAATTCAAATAATGTTAGATTTTTAATCAAATAATTAATTTAAACCATAATAAATATACAAAAAATTAATTAAATCTTAAATATTTATAGTATTTATTGTATCATTGTTTGAATAAAACATTCATTTCTAGTTATCATCATGTCACATGTGTAAGTATTATAGATGTATAGTCAAGTATTATAGATGATATGTGGTAGGAATGTATATAATTTGACATAGTTGTTGGATATGATAACTATAAACATACAATGATTCTATTTTTGAATGAAAATAAATATAAAGGGATGTTAGTGAAAAATTAAATGATTTATGTATGTATTGGTTTTTTATTTGGAAAAACATGTACCACTCGAAACCCTCCTAGGCAGGTGTATGTTGATACTACCCCCATTTCACAACATTAATTGGATAGGGGTGGGTGATTAACACTATGTATGAGTATTTATCCAAATGGAGGTCGTGCCCTAATGTACCTATAAACAAAACACTCCTCCATACAAAAAATAATAATTTATATATAATAACATTGCTGACCACTAATGTAATAAATTCATGTAACATCCTTAATATATTAATAAATGATATAAATTGATTATGATCAATTGAAATGGATGAAATATACACCAAATTCTTTAAAAGTGAATCCCCACATAATAGTATATAGGAGCATAGCCCATAATCATGCTTCCAAATCCAAACACCATAGGATGATTCGACCACTATATACAATATTTATCATCCAATAGCTAGTAACAAATATCAAGAGCAGACATCCAATAATATTTATAATACTGTACATGTTGATGAAATATTATAATTTATGGGTCAGTATAAACATAGCATGTAGGATTCTAAAAAGACATTAATAAGATATCGAAATTTCAGTTAGCTCATAAAAAGTAATTTTAGGGGAGGTGGACAATTATTATCATATATAAGATCATTAAATGAGAAATGTATATAATTAAAGAGATCTTTTAATTCAGATAAATGTATTGGAAAGTGTATATTTAGCTTAAAAATATGATCATGCAATGGTATAAATCCACATATCCTCTCATGAATAGTTGGGGTGTGGTGACACAAATTCTTCCCGATTGACGCATAACAGTCATGGGGGTATCATCCATGAAGGATGGCCAACATACAAAAGAATATTTTTGATGTAGAGGGTGTAATACTCAAGAGATAGAGGACACGTGTCTTAGGTGTTTATAGGGGGATATAATCCGAATAATTATAAAGATGTGTGAGACCCATGTGCCAAGATTATAATAATTCTAGGGGGATACTCATAGTAATATCGCATTGAAGGCCACACTTTAAACACATTATCAGATATACTAAGATGAAGAAATAGTAATATTCTCATAAAAACTATTAAATCATTTTAACATATAAAAACTACAACTATCACATTCTATATGTTGAATAACAATTAATAGAATATTAACATTCCAATATATGAGTCTCAAGAAAAGAGATATGACACAACATATGGTTTGGAAAAAGTAGATGGATATTTCTAAAAGATACACAATGAGAAACTTATAAGAATTAGTAATGTTCTGTATTTGAACCCTATATGGAATACACAGACTATATACATGATTTGTAAGATTAAAAAAATAGCATGTCAAGAATGTTGTTTTACTCAACATGTCCCACAGCTTCTTGTGTTATGTCTGATAGATAACGAACATGTCACCCGAATCCACATAGTGTATGAGGCCAAACATATGCTCAGCTGTGTAAACCATGTGCATTACTTTATAGAAAGATAGGTGTACATGGTGAGTGAATAGTATCACATGAAATGTGATATTTTACATGTAAAACTCATTATACCCTACAAAAAACTGAGATACCCATCATGTGTTCTTATAAACTACATAGATTGAAATTTTGAATTGATGTGGGATTTTTACAATGAACTGTTCCACATCTATTTTATTTTTTTATACATTTTTTGTTATAAAAATAATGTATTTTAGTTAATAAATTTCATTTTTTATAATTTATGAATAATTATTTTTAAAATATGTTTCTATTTTAGATGTATATTTTTAGTAAATTTTTTTTTTGTTTATAAATAAAAAAAATAATTCTCTCATTCAATTTTTATCACCATATTTATTCTTTTTTAGAATATTTTTTTGATTTTATTCTCTTATTTATTTTATTATTTATATAATTTTATTTCTTTCTAATATCTATTTTATAATTATTTTAAATTAATTATTCAATTAAATTATTTCATCATATTAATTATCTAATAAATAAATCTCATTCTTGTTTTTTTATTTTGAATAATTATGTTTATTTTGTTAATTCATTGATGTCATTAATTATTTTAATTTATTTTTTAATTAATTTAATCTAATTGACTTTGATTTATTAATGTTTTAATAAATTAATTTTATTAATTAATTTTATTAAGCATTAACATATTTTTACCAAATTGAAAATTATATTAAATTATCTACTTAATAACTATAACATGGTTAATATGGTTTAAAATAATTTAAAATTTTATTTTATTATTTTTATTTTTAGTTTTGATGTATTTTTAGTAAATTGATTTATTTTAGTAAAATAAATTTCATTAATTATTTAAAATTTATTTTTTTATTTTTTTATTTATTCATTTTTTTTGTTCCATATACTACCAATCTGTTCTCACCTACACTAATTTCCTTTGTATCTATATCTATCACTCTCTAACAATATTCATAAATCGGGAAACCCAATTATTTTACTCAAAATTTAAAATTCCATGGGTGAATCAATGATTTCACCCCACTGCACACCTAGTGGTGACTCAAGACCCATCCCTTTTCCAAATTTCAAAACACACCTGCATCTTCACTGGTGGTGTCTCAAACAACATTTCATGATCACCCGACTCACATTGCAACTAGTACTCACTATCGTCGATTGTTTCCCCATAAAAACATCATCACCCTCAATTATAACTCCATGTGTCGACTCCTCTATGTCATCATGGTGTTGAACCTCTCGAACCTACCGTCTACCCCCATTCATCGCACAATTCTATAATGTTGAGATTTGGTGACACATGAGTCACCACTGAAACTTTCAACTCATTATTATCTGTTTCCCTGTCAACTACTTCTACGAAAGTGTATGTAACTACCCAGGTATGTATAGAATAATACATTTTTATAACTATTAATATTTTTGAATATAATATTAATTTTAGTTTAAAATAGACACTATGAATGATATCGACCTTAACACAAAATGACATGTTTCACTGATATCTTATGTTGCACAGAACACTGAGTTGTACCAAAAAAAATTATTTTAAATGGTTTTTAATTTAATGATTTTTTATTGGATATAATTAAATTTATTAAATAGATTATGTTTTTCCAAATTTATTAAATATTTTTACATTTATCCTACAAAATATATAGGCATAAAATCTGAATGAATCCATTTTATGAAAAAAATAATCTAATATTTCATAAAAGGTAGTTTTATATCCTTTTGACAGAGGACCATGTTTAAATCTAATCATTGAAAATATTTTATGTGATATTTGAAAAAAATAATCTTCTTAAATAGAAAAGGTACATCAAAATTGTTATGGTTTAAATTTTGGAAGTATTCTAATGAAATCAATATTTTAGTGAAAAGTGAAATATATTTCATTTTAATTCAAAACTGACATTTTATTTAATTTATTTTTATCGTTATATAGTAATTTTTAATCTTTATAGTTTAATTGGATTATGTTTTTATCATTTGATCCAACTTTGGTAATTAGAGTTAATTTTACATTAAAATTGGAAAAAAAACACATGCCATCCTTTTGATAGTTTCTACTTCTTAAAAACCTACTTGCTCATATTGAGAACGGGAAAGAATTTAAAATTAATTTATGCAAATAATAAGTTTTAATTTTGAAAAATTTATTCCATATTTTTAATCAATTATTCCAAATAAAAAATATATGTACATTTTATTATTGTAAATTATGAAATGTATCATCTATAATTTTTTTTATTTTCTATGGTTAAAAGGTAAATAAGGCATATATGATTAAATAATATTATTATTATAATATAAAACAACCCTAACACATGTCCTAGTCCTTTTGGATGTGATATGGCCGACCGTGGTCATCTTTGTGTCGAATTTAGGACCTATTGGACCCACATGGGTGTGATAATGACCTATTATAGAATTTATTTTAATGGAAGGTGAAATATAACATAAAAAAATATCTTAAGAAAATAATTTTAATTTGGATTATATAAATGATATCATCAATAGTAAATAAAAAATAAAAAAATAAAAAAATTTCTAACATCATGGTTTTTTATTTATAAGTTTTAGACAATAAATATGTAAAATTATTCACAGCATAACGATCTTGTAGTGATTAACTTATTAATAAAAGATAAAAGTATGTAGTACTATAAATATTACAATAAATGTAATATGAAAAAATTTATTCCATAAATAATTTTTTTTGAAATACCTTTTCATGTTAGGGATGATTTAATTCCATTGTTTTTAAGAAATCAAGTATTTATTACAATAAATAAATCAACAACTAAATATTGTCCAAATTGACATAAATGAGTTCTTAAAAAAAATACTATTTTATTAAATGAAATGATAGTCTTAAAAATATAATATTCAAAAAAATAACTTATATTACGATTAAATTTTCATTAATTATCCACTTGTTGTTCTATTGGCATTTAATAGTAACTATAATCACAGTATATTATTAAAATACAAGAAGACACGGTCAGTGTTAATGTTTTTAATAAAGTGATAAAGCAAAAAAGATAAGGTTACTTTAATGAGATGAACATGTCTGAAACGTAATTGTAGTGTTTCAGTAAAACCATAATCATATTAATATATTAATATATCACTTTATAACTATTATAATTAGAAAATAATTTTATAATAAAATAATATTTCAATACTTTCCTATAGTGCCCCCCTCCCTCTTATAAAAGGCCACCACTTGTACCCACATACTCACTCATCTCAAGACCCTTGGCTCATACATATTCTTCCTAAATAAGATCCTAACATCCATAAATTATTCCTAGAAACATTATCTTGGGATTATTCCAACTCTATGAATCCTTTTGGCTACAATCAAAAGGAGTTACCCAATTTTGAGGGAACATCTTCTCTCAAGATCCATTCCTTTTTTACTTCTACATCTCTTATACTCTATATATTAAATTATTTTATAACAAAGTAAATAAAAAAACTTTTATTATTTTTTGATGATATTATTTATCCATATAATTACACATACCTTCAACTAATGGAACTAGAACATATTGTTCATATGTTCGGTGAACTACTGCCTCACGAAACGACGAATGTTCAATATTCTCCAAACCCCACTCATTGTCGCCATAAATATGGAAAAATAATTATTTATGAAAAATATAATATTTATATTTTCTATATTCTTATATAATATTCATTTATAACACACAATTATGATTCTCATTTAGTATAAATATGATAATTTTATTTCGGGAATTATGGGCCATCACCCCCTGAAAGGGATATGACTCATTAATGCTAAAATGGGACATATAAAGTAGGTATTTAATTAAACTAGGTAAAATATATATGATATTTATTATACATTAATTTCAATATTCATATGTATCAATTAGTTTTCATTCTTTGAATATGACAATGAAATGAAAGTACCATTCATACATAAGTACGACCTATGGTCTCCCTGAACTGTTCATTTCATTTGTTATATCGAAATATAATATATTATAAAAAATAATTAATTATATATGATATTGTATATATATTATTTAAATAATTAATATAATTCGATATATGATGGAATTATGACCATATAGAAAATTTGTAATCATAATAAGTTCATTTTTTGATTCTAGTACCTAATATCGACTAAACGCAAGATACGAACCTAAACCATTATTTAATTGTTATAAAATTTTAGTAATTGATTAAAAAGAAATAAATAACATTGAAAGATAACCCTAAAAATAAAAAATTTACATTTAATTAATTTTAATGATGATAAAGAAGGAACGACACAAGTCAGACTCAAGGTAACAGACATCGTCTCAAACTCCAATCATTGTGACATATCTTGATGTTATGCACCATTGTTTTATTATAAGGATTATATACAACTGTTTGAATCATTATTTCATGTATTAGTATTTTATAATCATATTTAATGGTTTTTATAATGTAATTCTTTGTTGATATGTATCCAAGTGTTTCTTATGTGTTAAGGGAATTCTTAACTTCTCTTTCAATTCAAGTTATCTTTTATGTGGTATATTGTTAAAATGTACATATTATGATTTTATTTTTATTTTATTATATATATATATATATAGAATATTAAGAGTCATTTATGGATTTTATAATTCTCTCACATATCTAATTAATGATGTCAAAAACCATGATTCATAGTCGATATGGTAATGATATTTCGTCTAAACATCTATCACCTTTTCACACGAAAATGGATTATTTTGATTATTTGATTAACCAATACTATTTAATTTCTAGGAGTAATCAAAAATTCATAAAATTATTTATTTTATTGTATAATTTACAAAAAAAATCCTATTTGCCTTTTCGTGTGTTATAAATGAAATAAAAATAAAGTTTTTAAGCACTATTTAAAACGTCACAATTTTGATATGAAAAAAACTTGTTTTATTATATATGGTTTATTTTAAAAATGTTTTATTATGATCTATGTTTGTCACAAGAAATTAAATACAGTTTAAGGGGGTTACCAGAAAGCTCTCCAATGAATTGGGTAAAGAAATTAATCAACAGAGATGGAATGTTTTACGATACCTTTGTGAATAACCTTGGTAATTATTTTGAGACCATGGGGTTGGAACATGGTGATATCAGAACACATGGATGGACCATTGTGATATAATTATTAATTTCTAAATAAAATCTTTTAACCACATTTTTGTGTTATGATCCATGTTTTCATTGTTATGATATTTCCCTTTCTGACGCGTTTATGAAATTCCTCATGTTATTATTTCTATCTCTAAAGATCACATGTAAACTATTTTCCATTGATTTATCATACTGAGATTTTTGTGCTTATCCAATTTTTTTAAATTTTTTTTCATAGGTCATAATATTTTAATGTACAATAGATATTATATGATGATTGTACTGGGATATTTTTCTTGAAAAGATAAAATCATTTATTTTCATAGTATTTTTTATAAAAAAAATGTCCGTGTATAGACTTATCTATATTGTAATATTGAAATTTTATTTAATATTTATTACTAATTGTATAAAAATATAGACCTAAAAGATCATTAGGAATTAATGAAAATATATTTTAGTCGAATGTCACTAGAATATGTTACCATTGATGTCAATTCTTTAATGTTGGAATCAGAGCAGGGTTTAGACAACCTTGGAGATTATGATGTTCTCTTAATAGTTATTTATATCATCATAAGTTTATAATTTTATGTTTGATACTAATATCAATGTTTTACAGAACCCTTTTGAGTTTTATTTTATGAAATTTCAAGGTAATTAATGGTATTTTTGGAGACATTTATTTTTCAGGTAGTTATGGGTTAGTAATTTTAAGGATAAAAAATGAAAGGTATAGAATAACCATAGAGGATAAAAAAGATGAAATTATTTTTGATGATTTTACATTATGTTGGGAGTGTTATAAGAAAAATATTGTTTTGTAAAAGAAGTATAACCCACAAGATGTGTGAACAAATGTTGTGTATGGTAAGGTTGTGTGAATCGAATCAACAACCAAAGGGTGACAAGGTCGCATCCCCTACCACAGGCCCACATGATGTCCATGGTTATTATAACCTTTAATTTTAGTTAAATGATCTTATATATTAAGAATAATTTGATTTTGTAAATGTATGTTTTATCAAATTTATATCCTTAGTATAGGAAAGAAATTTGGTGATTATGATATAAATGTTATTTTGGAAGACATTCATAGTTTTGGGAGCATTATATGGTTAAGGTAAATAGAAAAATAAGGGATTTTATTAGATTAATTGTTCAATGTCACATTGGAAGAATCTATTTTTTAATAGTAGAGTTATGGTGATTCAAGTCATTTATTGAAATTATTAATCAATTTTAGAAAATATGTGATTTTGTTAATTACTTTTTTGTATGAGACATTAAGAGTGGACGATGTTATTTGGAGATAAATGTTAAATTTTATCGTGGTATATTATATGATCAAATCCTCATGAATTTTGGGTTTAAATTTAGTTTGTATTATTTTGAATAATTTAATGGACAATTTCCTATTGAATGGTCATTATTAATCTTTTGGTATTGTTTGTTGAATTCTGGAGAATGAAGTAGTTCTTCATCAGATAAAGTTTATTCCTTATGGTAATTATCATATTATGAAATAACAGTTTTTATTAAGATCAGTTTATAAATATAGTAGAAAAATATACTAAGTCTTTTTTGTATTGGGTTATTCTATAGAAGATATCATACCCAAAATAAGCATCATTTTGAGAAAAAGATGAGTGTGAGTTGGAAATTTATTAAAAGATGAAACACGACTTTTTAAGTAAGAATATTTCCCTATGATCATATTCCTGGTAGTAATAAAATGCCTTAACTCTTTGAAAAGTATCACAAAACAAAATGTTTTTCGGTTTACAATTCCTACAAATAATTCAAACACATTTTAAACCATCAAATTTTTGTGGTTTTCTAATTTTTAACTTTATCCTGATCATGATTTCTATCACTCTCCATCAGAAAAAGATTGGAAGTTTTTCATCCATATCGATGTTTTTTACATAGAATCCTTGTATGTGTTATCTAATGAAACCTTTTTACTTCTATTTCATTCTTTAAATGTGATAGTTTTATTAAAACAATTTTTTGTGGGTATTTTAATTATGTTTCTGAGCCTAATTTTAAAAATGTGGGAACACGACTTCCATAAGGGGGAATATTGTAACATCTCAGTTATTAATAGAATAATACATTTTCATATCTATTAATAATTTTTAAATTAATATTAATTTTAGTGTAAAGAGGACACTATGTGTGATCGTGTACCTGACACGCAACAACATGTATCTCTAAAATCATATATGGCACGCAACCCTATGTTATACTAAAATAAATAAAATATTATTATAATAAATGGTATTTAACAACTAGTAGTTGTATTGGTGGGAATGAAAATTATTAATTATATTATAATTTTATATTAATTTTAAATTTTTTTACATTTATCCAATAACATTTAGAGTATTTAAATTAGAATGATTCCTTTTTAAGCATAAAATACTATGATCTTTTTTAAAAGTTATTTTACCAAATTTTGATGGTTAACCCTTTTTAAATATAGTATTTTTAGCTTTTATATTAAGTATTATACAATATAAAATTCGTATTGATATTATGGACATCAATGTTTACAATGGTTGAATTTTTTTTACTCTGATAAAATCAATATTTAATGAATATTGAAAAATACTACAATTTAATAAAAAACATGATTTTCATATAATTTATTAACACAGTTATATTTCTATTATAAATGGGCTTAAATTTTAATAGGATTATATTTTTATCATTTAATCGAATTTTGGTCATGGTTGTTTTTTCACATTTAAATTAGACATTGACATGTCAATATTTTGATAGTTTTTAGTTCATAAAAACCCACGTTCTGGTTTTGAGAACCTGAATTTAAATTAAATTAATTTATACCAATTCCGCTTATTAATGTTGGAAAAATTAATTCCATATTTGGAATCATAACTACTAATTTATGTAAATATACACCATTTATTTTTTGACATTTTGAATAGTATCTTAAGTAATTATTTTTTTTACTGTGGTTAAAGGGTAAATCAGGTAAATAAAGATAAAAATTATATTATAATAATATAAATTTCCAAACATGTGTCAAAATATTATTGGATGGGATATGGGTGACGATGGTGATCCTTAGGTAGATTTTAGGAACCATAGAGCCACTACAGTGTGATAATGACATTTTAAAATATTTATTTTAATGGAAAATGGAAATATAACATAAATATGTATCTACTAACTAAAATATTTTTAATATGGTTTATATAAATGATAAATTTGAATATAAATATTAATTATAAATCTAAAAATATTTTTTATATTATGGTATTTTATTTATAATCTCTATAAATTAAAAAATTTATCAAATTTATTACGTGACGATGATGTAGTGATTACCTTATTTATGAAAGATTCAAATAAATGATAATATAAATATTAAAATAATATTAATATGACATTTTTATTCCATATAATATTTTTTAATGAAATTGACATGTGAGTGATCAGTTAATGGATTCTATTCCAGGGGAGTAATTTTATTATGAAATTTTGAAAAACAATTACTAAATAGTGTCAAAATTGACATAAAAGTGTTTTTAAAACAGATTAATTTTTTTAAACAATATAATAGTAATAAAAAAATATTATTCCGAAAATTAACATATTTAATTTTAAAAATATCATTAATTATCAATTTTTATTTCTATTGTAAATTTATTGTAAATATAGAAACCATCTATAATGAAAATATTAGAAGACATGGTAAGAGATAATGTTTTTGACTAAGGTATAAAATTAATTGTTAAGGTTACATTTTTTTCCCTAAACTTGTCTAAAACCTATTTAATGAGTTTATTTAGACCCATTAATATCGTATTCTATAAATTTATCACATTGAAATTATTATAATTTGAAAATATATTTATAATAAAATAATATTTCAAGACTTTCCAAATGTGCCCCTCTTCCATCTTATAAATGGCCTCCTACTCCACCTAGTTACTCACAGCTATAAAGAACCTCTTCTCATAAAACATATACAAAAATAATCTCCCAATATTCTGAAATTACTCCAATAAGGCTTATCTTGGGAAGAATGCAACTCAGTGAAGCCTTTTGTCTCAAATCGTAAGAAGTTACCCAATTTTGATTCAATTTATTCTCTCAATATCATTTCCATTATTTTCATTCTCAATCCACCTAAAATATCTTCATTACATTATTTTATAACAATACATATTTCTTAAATATACTAGTATGTGTTTATTATCTGATATAAACATACAATTATACAAACCTCCATTTAAGGTGTTTAGAACATACTATTTCTATGTATGGAGAACTATTTCTTCATGAAACGATAATTGCTCAATTTTATCCTAACACATCTCATGGTGGACATTAAGATTTAAATAAATATATGTTTGATATATATTATGTTTAAATAATCTCTATGATTCTATAATTTTATTGTAGACAAAAAATTTTGGATTTTAATTTTATATAAATATGATAATTTCATTTGGGGATATGTGGACTATCCCAACCTCAATGTGATATGACTCACTCTAGCTATGCGTGGAATGTTGAATGGGTGGAATTAATGTACCTATGTTACATATATAATATAGATATTATAAATTAATTGTAATATACATATGTATTAATTTGTGTTCATTCTTTTAATATGAAAAAGAAATGAATGTACCGTTCAAGCGTATGTACGACCTACCGTCTCTATGAATGGTGAATTTCATTTATTATCACCAACTATTATGGATTAATATATATATATATATATATATATATGATATTTATAGGTTATTTAAATCATTTATATCATTCTCATGATGATGTACGTCTGACCATATGGACAATTTGTAATCATAACAAGTGCATTTTTGACTCAATTACCAAATATAGACTAAACGTCAGATATAAACATAAATCATTATGTAATTATTATAATATAGTAATAAGAGATATAAAAAAATTAAAAACCTGAAAAATGTTCTCAGAACTGTATAAATTTGCTTATTTTTTATTCAGGAAGATAAACAATGAAAGAGACAACTCAGAATCATGGTAATGGATTTTATCTCAATCTTATTTCTTTGGGGAATATCATGAATCCATGCACCTTTATTTTATTATAAGGTGTTTATACCAATTTATAACTCATTATATCATGAATTAGGATATTATCAGGTTATTTAATGATTTTTATAATCTCAATCCTGAATGATATTTATTTAAGGAATTCGTATGTGGTAATAGAATTCTCAACTTCTCTTTCCATTCAAGATATATTTTCTATTGTATATTTTTTAAAATTCACTACTATGTTATTTTACAATTTTATCCTATATATCTACTATATTATGAGTCATTTATTGATGGTATATACTTTCCCCCTCTATTTCTAATGAATTACAAAAACACTTTTCATATTTGTAATCGGGTAGAATTTTAATCTTAAAATCTCACTTTTTAATCAGGAACTTATTTTATATTTATCATCTGATTAAATTAATCTATTTAATTTCCATGGGTAAAAAAAATACATGATTTGTTTAATTCTTCAATCAATATACATTAATCCCACTTCTCATTTTTGTGGGTTATAAATGACATAATAATAATGTTTTTAAACTCTTTTAAAAATGTCACGATTTTGATATGAAATCCATTTTTTTATTCTCTATGGGTTATTTAGGAAATGTTTGATTATGATATTTTTGGCTCACATTAAAGTAAATATATATTAAAGGTTCACCCTAATAGCACTCCAATGCATTGTGTAATGAAATTAATCTCAAAACAAGGCAAGTTTTATGATAGCAGTGTGAAAAACTGTGGTAATTTTTATAAAACTCTGGGAATAAACCTTGGTGATATGTAACCTTATGGAATGACCTTGGTGATATTCTTGTGAATGGCGAATTTATATTTTGTAGCCACATTTTCATTTTATGCTCCATGATCTTATTGTAATGATATTTCTATTTCACATTCACTTGTGAAATTCATCATGTTCTTATTTATATCCATCAAGATCACATGTAAATCATTTATATGGTGATACTAGTATTTTTCATATTACATTACATGTTTTTAATAAAAATTATACATTCGGACACAAGCCATGGATCATTAAGTCTAGTGTCTTGGAAGACTAGGTACATAAAACAGAAAACATGGGGATAAAAAGAACATCTGTATTTAATCTCCACAAATAGCCTCTACCTTCCATTGAGCCCTAACATATATATAGGGTACCCTAGGGAACACAAGAAGAAAGTTATGGAAAAAAACCTAGAAAGAGAATGAACAAAAGAATACAGCTTACAGACGATAGTTAAGAGGCATGACTTAATGATATCATTGAACATATGAAACCATATCATATAGAAATGGGATCATATGAACATGGAATCATAAAAATAACAAATAATAATAAAAAAATTCTTTAGTACAAGTCAAGGATAACTTATAATATCGTTTCCCATAGTATTACGGTTCAATGCTTACTGTCATTCCCGTTTCCAATAGTAGTACATGTCAAGGCTTAACGCCTGTCCCATTTCCCATCACATCTATTGAGAAATAACTTTACCCAATTAATTGGAGTGCTATCTAGGATAACCCATTTCAACATTTTCATTAGTTTTATTGCTACATAAATAATCATACATAATCAACCATAATTAACATAAGGGTACACCTAGAATGAATTGGGTACCACAATCATGACATTAAGAATATCCAATAGGCGTATCCTGAAAGTGTCCATGAAAGAAAGGTATTATAACATAAATGCACATTCATAAGTTAAAATAGGAATATACATTTTTATGTGATTTCTAAAATAATATACAACATATAAGAAATGGTTTTGAGAAACATTAGCATTAAAACATTTTTTGCGCAGTTTTACAAAAAATAATATCGATCATTTAAAATAAAAAAGAGGGATATATTTTATATAAAAGAAGAATTGATCCAAGAAGGTTTTAATTATAAAAAGAAAAATTTTATAAAGACATTGGTGTCTTAAAACATAGGATAGAGTTCACATGAAATTGGGTAAACATTTGGGGTGTTCCCTTAAAACAGGTTTTCTTATCAGAAAGATCTAAGAGTTGAATCTTTTAAAAACATGTATATCCCCAAAATAGAGTGATTAAATGGCATTCATAAATAAATTTTTTAAAAATTTATCATAATTTATTATATGTTCATCAACTGAAAAGGGAACATCAATTTTTTATAAGTAAAGATAAGGAAACCCAAAAGAACAAAGAAGGTTCATGTAAAATTTGTTACGGTTTATCAGCATGGTGTTAGGTGTACCTATGACTTATTTATGAGAGATAAAAGGGCTTAATAATCACATATAAATCATGAGGGAAGGATGGTGAAGGTGTTTAATCATACCCCATCATTAGGGATTTCACATAAATTGGCATTACATAGAGGAAATCTTGATCGAGAGTTAAATAGAGTGGTTCCCTTAAATTAAATCTATTGGTGTTCTCTACATGTTACTAATTACATGAATAAAAATAGGTTTATTAATTAATATATCAAAAAACTATTATATATTTAATTTATTTATTATACAAATATTTTTTCATTCAAAACATTTTTGAGTTTTTATTATGATCAATTTCATTATTCGGGTCTGCTTGCTTACTTGGTTTGAGTGACTGATTCACTTATATTCATGTTTGGATAATCATGTAAGATGAAATTTGATGTCGAAAATTAATTTCATATGCAATTATTGAAAATCCACGAGATTACAAGATTTAAAATTTAATTTTTCCACATAAAGTGATGTCAAATTATTATATAAAACTGTTTGACAAACATTTTTGTTAATCAGTGGGTTTTGATTACAACCAAAATGTTTTTCATTATAACATAATACCATTTGTAAAAAAGTTCTATAGAAAACTAAATAAGAAATATTACATATATAATAATCTACACAATTGTTTTCATGACTATAATTAAATATGATAACAGAAATTGATAAAGTGAAGTATTTGTTTGTGCTATATTAACACATCTCAAATGGTGATTCCATTTAGTTCAAATAAAATGTGGTAAAAGGAGATATGAAAATGAGGTATCCCATTAGCACAATAATATACCATTACATGTGTGTTACTAGAGTTATCATATCATTTGGGTGAAGGGATGTGAGGAAAAACTCAAAAAAAATTAAACATAAAAGAAATAATATAATTGGAATGAGGAATATATCTCTTGAGTTTTTATCCTTTGACAACCTCTCAAGGGGAGAGGTTTCGGTATTTTGAAGATAATAGAAGCATTTGGACGTTGTGTGGGTGCATGGGGATATATTTTGGAAGAATATTAGCAAGGCATAAGGCTTGATAGGTGTGACGAGAAGAGGGAGTTATGAGGGTTTTATAGTGGAGTAGAGGAGGGTTTTCATAATTTTTTAATCATTAGTTTATTACTTTTCCTCAGGACTAGAAATAGAGATGATTCCATGACCTAACATATTAATGTGTGAATGTGATTTCGAGAGAATGGCTTTACATCAGCCATACATCAAATGATGAAATCATAATTCATGTATTAATCACTTATTGCTAAATGTCGTATTTTACTACTCATCAAAACTTCATGTATTCTAGAAAAATCCCAAATATTATCTCAAACGATTTATTTTCTGTGTATAATCCAAAAATGAATTCATTTTTTCAAAAATAATTTTTTATATATGATTAGTTAAAAATAAAATTAAAGTCATAATTTATTATTTAATTTTTTTAAAACATTCATTTACTTATTCTAAATTATCGGTACACCATACATTAAATAGAATATTATTTTTATACTATAATAGGCAAGGATACTATTTATTGGGATACATTACTATTCATAAGGGTATGTTACTATTCCCCAAAAATTATGATATTCATATTAGACTCCAAATAACTTACTAATCACAATCGTGTAGGTCATATTTTTGAAATTCTAAACAAAAAAGTGACAAACATAGGTTTAATGTTCATGTAGCAGATAATAGATCATTATGATGTCATTTAATGTGATTTTATGACATATTTATAAAAATATAATTTCTATTGGAAAACATTGGATCACTACTTTCTTCCCCAATAATAAAATTTTTCCCTCTTAATTTCCTTTTACATTTTAGGCCATAAACAGGTGCGTGTTCATTTCCTTAATTGCTTCCTCCAATTCCAATGTTGCCTCTACGTACATGTGGTTCCACCATAGTACATTGACCAGGTGAGTAGTCCTATTACATAGAACATTATCTCAGTATTAACAGATCTTCATTGGATGCTCCTTATAGGAAATATTATCCTCCAACTGTACCACCTCTGATTAGAGTACATGTGAAGGGTCTAGAATGTACTTTCATAAGTGTGATACATGAATGAAATCATGTAATTTTGAGATGTTAGGTGCATGTTACAGTCAATATTCCACTACCCCAACATGATCAAGAATATCAATGTGGCCGATGTACCTATGACTTAACATCCCATTCTTTCCAATCCACCTAACCTTCTTCCGTAGATATATGCGCAGAAATAACATGTCTCCAACTTTAAACTGAAGGTATCATCGATGATTGTCTATAGAACTCATCTGTTGATATTGGGATTCCATGATATGATGCTGATTTGTTTTCACCTTCTCCACCATTTCATATACCATTTCAGGTCCCCGCAGTTTATGCTCACCGACATCATCCCAACACACCGATGTTTTCCAATTTTTCCAGTAAAAGGATTTATATGATTCCATTTAGATGTTTGAGTGGAAACCATTATTTTAAAAGAATTCAATGATTGGAAAATGTTAGTACCATCATTATTTTAATTCTATAGAGCATTCACTCATCATGTATTCTTATGTCTGAATAGTTAGCTCAGATTGGCCATGGGTTTGATAATGATAGGCCGTAATGAAGTACAGTTTAGTGCTTAGAGAATGTTGGAGACTTTTCTAGAACTTCTATGTGAATATCAGATCACGATTGGATACAACATACTCTGGTAAACCATGATTACATACCACTTCATTGATTTATGTTTTTGCACGTTGAACTAATGAGAAGTCCTTTTGAATCATGATAAAGTGATCTGTCTTTGTGAATGATCCAAAGCAACCCAAATATCATGGTTTCCTCTGGATGTCCTTATAAGTCTAGTGACAAACCCCATGGTAATGTTCTCCCACATCCATGTTGGTATGTTTAGTGGTAACATCATTCACTTAATGATTTTCTTATCAGCCATCACTTTCCATCATATCAGGCACATTGAGGTAAATTCAGCAATATCCCTTTTCATATTGTCCCACCAAACATTTTCTAAGAGATATCAATACATATTTGTGATCATTGGGTTAATAGAGAAGATTGAAAGAAGTCCATCATTCAAAAAATCATTATTTATTTCTGGATTGGATGTTACACATAATCGTGACACAAATCTTAAAACTCCTTCCTCATCAATTTTGAAATCGGAGGACTTCCCATTTCTTATAGCTTCAAACATTTTATGAATTTCCACATCTTTTTGTTGATCAAATAATACTTTCTCCATGTTTGACAGTTGAGATATCATTTGAGAAAGGATTTAGGTGGTTAATCCATTAATTATTCCCATGTCCATCCTCTATAAATCGAAGAAGATTATGTCTTGTTCAGTTCTGAATATTGTTAATGACGTAGGATCCCTTCTACATACAAAATATGCATATTCTTTACCATACATAGATGTTAGTGGATTGAGAAGAAATAATCATTAATGAGATATATATCTATCTTTTTTCACATATTATGATCAATATATGTGAATATATATTATAGACTTTTGTGATCAGTATATATCTCACACTTCTTCCCAAAGAGATAATTCTGCCTGATTTTCAATGCAAAGATCACAACCGCCAACTCCAGATCATTCATGGGATAGTTTTTATCATGGATTATTAGTTTCCATTATGTGTAGGATATCACATTATAATTTCTCATTATCACACAACCTAGTACCTTAATTTAGTAATCATTGTACACCACAAATAGTTCTCCACTTATTGGGTGTGTGAGTAATGGTTCAGTGATAATCCTCATTTTTATCTATTTGAAACAATATTCATATTCTGGAGTCCAGATAATCATTACTCCCTTATGTGTTATATTTCTCAATGGTTTAGAAAAATAGTTAAATGTTCTTTACAAATATTCAATAATACCCTGGTAGACCTAGAAATCTGCAGATCATCATTACAGTTGTTGGCCTAGGCATCTAATCAATTGCCTTTGTCTTGGAAGAGTCCATTGTTATCCCTTTGATAATGATACCATGACCCATGAATGATAATTAATCCATACAGAACTCACATTTAATATAAATTTCATACAACTTCCTCTTTCCCAATATCGTTAACATAATATTCAAATTCTTATCATGTTCCACATTTCTCTTGGAATGCATCAGAATATCGTCAATAAAGACTGCAAACAATTTATTGAGGTAACCTCTATAAATGATATTCATTAAATCCATGAAATATTTTATAGAATTAGTGAGTTATAAGGGAATAAATATAAACTCATAGCAGTCATACCTCATTCGAAAGGCAGTCATGGTAATATCATCCTTTGTCACCTTTAATTGGTGACATCCCGACTAATGGTCCACCTTAGAGAAATCACAGTCCCCACGAAGTTGATCTATCAATTCTTCTATACCTGTTAGTGGATACTTTTTCATTATATTGATTTTATTATGCTTGAGTTAATTAATACATAGGAACATTTATCCATCATTCTTCTTGATGAAGAGGACTGTCACACCCCATGGTGAAGCACTCAGGCATATAAAACCCTTCTACAGATTATCTTATAACATATTCTTCAACTCTTCCAGTCCTACGGTGTCCATTCTATAAGGTTTATTTAATATATGAAAATAAATCGTAATTTTTTTAATTGATAATTCAACCTCTCATTCAGGAGGAAGTCCAGTAAACTCATCATGAAATAAATCAGTGTAATCCCTCATGATAGGCATGTATTCAAGAATGATTCTATATTTTTTCTCAAAAATTTGAGCTAGATAAGCTTTCTCATAATGAAATAATATCAAAACATGTGATATAAATTTTAAAGAAGAATCATATTCCTCCTTACACTTGTAATTAATTGGATGATGCTTCATGATGTAAAGAGTGATATCCCTTTCCCGATAGTTGATGTTGGACTTTTATAATGATAGGAAATGCATGCCAATGTTTGCGTCGAACTCCACTAAATGAAGTATTATGAGTTTTTATGGGTGGTTAAACCAAACAAACTTTTACTAGGTATGAGTTATAAACCATTGATGCAGTAATTTCTTCATTTGTTTTCTTATAGATAACATTTCCTCAAAATTTGTAGGTGGTGTTTGAATAGTTCTTCTATACATGCAGGATATGAAAGAATGCATAGAACTAGAATCAAATAGTATTCTCTCTATTTATAAATGAATAACTACTGTACTTTTCACCACATCATTATCTAGATCAATCATTGTAGTAGTGATTGAATAAGACCTTCCCCATTTCCTAGGAGTTTGTTGCTGATTTCCTATAACAACCCTCTATTTTGGAAAATTGTTTTCATAATTACCATGCTCCTTGTAGATGTATCACATCACTACATGCGGCGTGTTTATTTGAACCATCATTTTATATTCTATATTAGTTGAATTATTCATATCTCTTTTACAGTTTTTATCAAAATGGCCAATATTTCCCAATTCTATGCAATTATTTTTTCTCTTTAGAGAGTTCCTTGGATGCTTCTTCCCCCAACATTTACAAAGGGAAATTTCGGGATTCCTTTCATCATTGGACTTCTTTGTTGAACCATCTTTGTTGTTATCAATTTTTTTCTTCTGGTCATTGGTCCCACGAGACCACTAAGATTCTCCAATATCCATTGCAATATATAGGGAACAACAAAAAATCTCCTCATAACTGTCAAAGTCTCGAATCACCAATGATTTTATTTGACTCCACTTTAGTATTCTAAATAAGAGAACCATCTTGATATCAGTGTTCTAAACAAAGCCTGAGGTGTACGTTACAATCCTTGTAATGTTTCCTTCAAACACCTCAATGCACTGATCTCCCTTTAGCTTGAGTCTCGATATATTTCTCTCCATCTTGAGACAAAGGGTTTAAGGAAAATATTTTCTAAAAACCATATTCATGAATTCTTCCCAATCCATGGAATCAATTTCCTCTTGAGAATTTGTATTTTGGATTAGTTTCCACCACTGATTAGCTTTCCCATCAAAATGCTAAACTACCCTTACTACATTCTCTTCTTCTGAGCTCTGGATGATTGAAAATATATTTTCAATGGAGAAAATCCATTATTATGTGAGGAAGGGATCCGAAAATCCACTAAACACATGAGGCCTCTTCGAAATGACAGATTCTCTAGAGACATTCACCTTCATGGAGGAGGAGGGTATACCACATGATTAAAAATATTATTCATAACTGGAGCTAGCTTGGAATGTACTTACATGATTTTTTAATAACCTGCTCCCGTCATATCAGGCATATCATTTTGTAAATCCCCACATTTCCTATCTCATTGATTTTTGGAACATGTTATTACATTACCCTCCATTAATTAAGAAAAAGAACATATAATTAAATGGCTTGAATACATAGATATTGAGAATAAAAAAGAACTATTAAACATAAAAGGATGAACTTTTAAAGGATGTGTATATCTTAAATTGTGATTCTTTAGGTTTAATAATAGGTAATCCATGATCTATTTGATAACCTTTATTTGTAGGGGATTATTTTTTACCTTATTAATGGTTTGTAAGAAGTTAATGATTACACCAAAGCATATCCCCCCAGGAGTGTCAATACCAAGAGTGAAGAAAGTCACATTGTCATGTACCAGTATATCATGGGTCAAGCCCGAAACTCCTTTTTCGAGTATTCACACTTAGGTAAAACTATGCTAGAGCTGCCTCTACATATTTGTATCTAGACTGGGCTGTATTTTCATGATATACCACTTACTCTATACATACCAAAACAAATGGGTTTTTTCTTATACATTGTGTCATCCTTAAGGTTCTCACAAAATTTCTCTATTCCTACTATAAAAAAATAATTACACCATCCTTTAATACCAACTATAGAGTCCCGATCCTTTTTAATATAACATTACATATTTTTATGCCTAATTTCATATTATAGTAGAAGCCAAGGATAATTAATTCTAGTGTCTTGGACGACTAGGATCATAAAAAATAAAAATTATGGCTGAAAACACTTTCTTTTTTAGTCTCCTTAAATAGATCATAACTTCCTTTGAGCCCTTACATATTCATAGTGTACCTTGGGTAACACATGAAAATTGTGATGATCTAAAATGTCCCATAAGGGAATGAACAAAAGAATATATCTTAAGCACATTAGTTAGTCAACATGACATAATTATATATTGAAATTTTATATTCATATCATATAAACATTGGATCATATAAATATAGAATCATATAATTGTGGAAAAATAATAAAACATGTCTTCAATACGATTCATGGCTAACAACCAATCACATTTCTCATAGTAGTACGGGTTATGGCTAACCACCAATCCTGTTTCCCATAGAAGTATGGGTCAAGGCTGACTGCCATTCCCATTTCTCATCACATCTCACGAGACATAACTTGTCCCAATACATTGGAGTGATATCTAGGTACACCCATATCAGTATTTTCATGAATATTCCTGATACGTAAATAATCATTCATAATCGACCATACATAACATATGATTACCCCTGAAATAATTGGGTACCACAATCATGTCAGAAAGCATAACAAATTAGATTATCATGAATCTATCCATGAAAGAAATGGATTAGAACATACCATGAGGTTTATAAGGTAAAATATTTATATAACATGGAAGTTTATGTCAAAATTATGAGACAATATATAAGAAATTTATTTGAGAAACAATAGAATTGATACATTTTCGTGCAGTTTTAACAAAAATTCTATTGAACCATTAAAATTTGAAAAATGAAACAATTTTATATAAAACCATAATTGAACCAATGAATATTTCATAATAAAAAGTATGATTTTATAAAGACCATGTTTTATTAAAACATAGGATATAGTTCACTTGAAATTGGGTGAAAATTCATGATGTTCCCTTAAAACATGTTCTTTTATCGGAATGTTCTAAGGTGGGAATCTTTCAAAAATATGTATTTCCCCAAAACAGTTTGATGAAAGGGTATTCATAAATGAATTTTTTGAAACTATAAATCATTTATAATATGTACATTAATATATAAGATTACACTATTCTGTTATAAATAAGGTTAAGTTACCCTGAAATAAAAATGAAGGGTCGGGTAGATTTTTGTATGGTTTATCAGCATGGTGTCAGGTATACCAAAGAAGGATTGATGAGAGAGAAAAAGGGTTTCTCATCACAAATAAATCATTATGGGCATATGGGTATGGTGCAAAATCTTACCCCGTTATTAGGGATTAATCCAAAATGGCATAGCATAGAGGAAATTTTGATTAAGAGTGAAATAGAGAGGATCCCTTCTCTTAAATCTGGGGGTGTCCTCACCTTGTTATCAATGATATAAATAAACATATTAGGATTATTAATAAATAAATCCAGGACCAATTATATATGTAATATATTTATTATAACCCATTTTGGTTTATTCAATACCTTTTTGATTGGTTATAAGGTTCAATTTCATTGTTCGGGTCCGCTTGCTTACATGGTTTCAATGACTGGTCCATTTATACTCATGTTCGGCTAATCATTTAAGATGATATTGGATTTCCATAATTGGAGTCATAGGATATTTGTGAACATACAGAAAATTTGGTGCTTTGAAATTTATTTTAGATACATAGAGTGAAGTAGAATATTAATATATAACCTTTGTGACAACCAATTTTGTTATTCATTCGGTTTTGATGACAGTGAACATGGTTTGCATTATAATTTAATATAATTTGTACAAATGTATTATAGAACCATAACTAAGATATATTACATATATAATTATATACTCAAATGTTTTCATGACTAGAACTACATATGATAATTGAAATTGATAAATCATTGACCTCGAATGTGTTAAATTAACACATCTCAAATGGTGTTTGAATTTCATTCAAATATTAGGTGGGGAAAGAATAGATGATAAAGAGGTATCCCATTATCAAAATATAATTCTATAAAATGTGTGTTATTGTTGTTATCATACAATTTGGTTGAAGGGAGACATTTAATGAAACCATAATATAAAAGAACATAAAATAAATAAAATTATGGGAAAGAGTACTTTACCTCTTGAGTTTGTCTCCACTAAACACATATTAAGGGGTGAGGATTTTGTATTTTTGAGAGACTTGTTGTCTTTGAACGTGGGGAAGGAGCTTTGGGATATATTTGGGAAGATTATTGGCAGGAAATAGGGCTTAAGAGGAGAGAAGAGAAGAGGGAGTGAGGGGGAGGGTTTTATAGTGGAGGAGAGGAGGGTTTTAATATTCTTTTTAATAATTAGTTTATTGATTTCCCTCATGACCAGAAATAGTTATGATTACATGACCAAAAAAAGTAATTCGTGGATGTGAGTTCTAGATAGTGGCCTTACATTACCCATATATATGCTGATGACATCATAATTCATGTATTTATCATTTATTGTCAATTTTCGTATTTTATTATTCATCAAAATTTCATTTATTTTAGAAAAATACCAAAAATTCACCCTAACCAGTTTTTTATTTTTAGAATCCAAAAATGATGTCAATTTTTCAAAAATATATTTCTATATGTTATTAATTTAATTTTTAATTAAAATCAAAATTTATTATTTAAAAAATGTTTTAAAACATCCATTTACTAAATTTAAAATATAGGTAAATCATACTGTCAGTTTAATATAATTTTTATGCTATAATATGTAAGGATACCATTCATTATCATATATCACTATTCATAATGGTATGTTACTATTCACAAAAAAAATTATTATTGTACTCCAAATAACATACTGATCAAAATCGTGTGTGTAAGATTTTTGAAATTCCAAAAACATATGTGACAAACATATGCTTAAAGGCCATATAGCACTCAGTAGTTAACTATGATGTGATTTCCTGTGATTTTGGGAAATATTTATCAGGAAGGAATTTCCATTAAAAAACATTGGGTTTTTACTATTTCCCATATTTACCCCTATTGATATTTTTTTCATCCTATGTTTTAAATTTTTTTTCAAATGTCTTAAGATTGGTAAGCTCATAGAAGATGCTACGATGAAATTATTTGATGATATTTCTTAAAAAAACCCATGATTCATTTTAATATTTCCTTATTAAAAAATAATGAATGGAATTTAGGCTTATCTACTTTGTAATATGTATTGTTTTTGTATGACCTTTTCATAATTATATAAAACTCATAACCAAAAAGATCATAGTGAATTAATAAAAATAAATTGTATTCAAAAGTCACTATAATAGGTTATGTTTAAGGTGAATTCCATATAGGGTCGGAAAAAAAGCATGGAAGAAAAATTAAAATAAATATCAATAGAAAAATCAACAACGACTATAGGAATTCATGAGACAGAACAATCAAATAACATATGTAGAATAAATACAAAGAAAAAATACATATGAATAAGGAGAACCCATATAAGATCAAGTATCAAACTCAATATCCCAATAAATAAAAAATAAAATAAGACAGAAGAACCCATTAAACTAAAGGCCTATATCTACTGAAGAGTTCCATTGGTCATGGTTTGAGTCACCATGATGAAGCATGTATGCCACAACACCACTGTGACCATGCTCGCTGCATAATCTAAGCCACTTCCATCATAGTCCACACAAAATTTGAACTGAATACACACCTGCTACTGACCAGAAGTCGGAGCAACCACTGTGTATCCGTCTGAACTAGAGCATTCCGAAGATAACATACCCTCTCACTCTACCTTCACCATGCCACTTAATCTAACTTTCACTGATGAAAACAAAACCCCCGTCCACCTCCCTCTACATCAGTTGAGAAACCAATCCACTTGAATCATCCCTCATATCTTCTTCCACTGAACTGCAAACCCCTTCCACCAATTTCCCCAAGAATTTAGCATCCCCACTTCTTTTTAGTTTTTTCTTTATACAATACAATTTAATATAATATAATGTAATGTATGATAATATAAAATAAAATAAAATAAAATAATATATTATTATGTAATAAAATGAAATGAAATGAAATATAATATAATATAATATAATATAACATAATATAATATATCATAATATAATATATATATATATATATAATTTTTTTATATAAATTATTATTTCCTTATTTTTTATAATAGTAATTATAAATAAATAAATGTAATATTTATAATATATATATTCATATATTTTTAGTAATAATTTAATTTAATATAATTGTAAATTTAATATGTATATATATTTATATTAATAACAATACTTCTAGGTGTTTGTAATTATTATAAATTTTTATATGTACTTGGATTTATTAATGTTTTCAAAAGTCTATGTAAATAAATAAATATATAATAGTTACATTTATAGTTTTTTATAAATTTGTTTTTTATTTACGATGTTGGCTGAACGGGAGGTGATTGAGTGATGAAGGAGAAGGTGAAAATGAGAAAATTCTCATGATACACTGGTAGTTATAAGAGTATGGTAATAGAAATTAGGATTTCACTGAAGAGACAATGACAGGTATGTCAATGGCATTTCATTTGGTTGATGCTACCTACTAGGATAACTCTGTTTACACTATTTTTGTCATTTTCAAAATAGTATGAGGGAAACTCTTCCATTTTTCTATGTAAACCACTCCCCCAATCACATGAATCATCTATTATTTCTATATACATGAACATAACCTTTTCTGTCATTTTTCATTTTCCTTTTTTTATGATTTTGGTTCTATAAATACCATCATTTTTATTCATTGTGATGTAATTAAAACAGTAATAACAATTTTTATTGTGATGTTTTGTTTGTTGTTACTGGCATTGTGTTGTGATTTGGAATATAGATAAATGGATAGGTAATTTGTGATACTTTATTCAAATAGTGAATCCTAAACCTATGTATGGATTATATCTTCACTACAGTTTTCATATTTTTCTCCACCATAGTGGATTTTAAATGTGAATTAGGGTGAGTGAGAGCTCACCCTAGAACATGAATGGTCTTCTTTTTTAATAACTCATTTTTTCTATTTTATTTCTCCATTAATTGAAATGATCAATTATTATGGGTTATGTTATCTTATGAAATCAGATAAATTATTCTAGATTTTGATAACCTTGACTGAATGAGTTACTTGAGGGATTAATAATTTAATTTTATAGAATTATTAACCATTATAAATCATCAATGTTTATTTTTCAATATTTTTTTGAGAGGTGTGTGTTCTGATATATTATACATGCATTTATTTAATTTACATCTATTGATTAATTTATTAGGTTCATTTATGAAGAATAATTCAGGGCCAGTTCACCTTGATTTGGCCTTCATCTTGCTATCTTTTTTGTTTACAATTATGTATTTTTTTTAACTAGTGGTTTTTTGTTTTCCTACAAATATTCTTCATTTATTGTGTTTTCAAACAATATTTTTACTATTTTGTGTTACTGTATTCAAATATATAAAAAAAGAAAAATTGTTTTTCTGAAATACCATCTAGGACCTTGAAACTGATTCGTTGAGAGAAACCATGAGGTCATCCTTTGTGTTATAACATTTTTATTATGAATTTAAATTTCACCATTATAAAAACAAGGACTTCATCAAACTTTATTGAATTGTTGTCAACACGTTATGAAACATAAAATTTTAACTTGTATCGAGTAGAGACATAATTTATTAAAAAATAATATCCTTAGGGATCCAACACAAATAGTAATCTTAGATTTAATTTATATATATATTAAAATAGGAAAATGTAATTTCATGATGAAAATTTTTGATTCATTTTGTTGATTCTTTTTTAATCCTATTATGCATATCAAATAAGTGAATTTTTATTGTTCTATGAACAAGTTAAATGGTTGGGTAAAGAGAAAAATATTGAAATGAAAAAACAATAAATTTACTAATACTAACTAAAGTTTTCATTAAGGTTAGGGTAATTTTAACTCAAATTAATCAGTAGAGAATTTACTTTTTTTAAAAAAATATTTTGTTTTATCAAAAAAAAATCATTCAAAGATTATTCTTTGAAATTTTTGGAACATAGGAGAAATTGAAATTTGATTTTTCCTTTTGATATGCTTTCAAGTACACATATATCTAACCTATGAATATTTTTAGGTTGGTTCTAAACATGGAATTAACTTATAAATTTTTTTGATTTAATAATGGAGCCATGAAATCACTAATAATGGATGAATTTTTGTTTCCATTTATTTCAATTGTGTTAATGAAACTAGGTAAGGCCACTTTTACTAACACATTATTTTGAAATCCAAACATGAATTTTTTACACTATATTTAATAGTCCATACATGTTTCATTTATGATATTGATGTAAAAAATTATTTTTATATTTTAAAAAGTAAAAAAATCATGCATTGGTTTGAGGCCAAACAAAAATATAATTGTGGGGGAGTTGGATGTGGTTGTTTTTCAATGCACTTTTACACAAAAAATTACACTTTATATTATCTTTATATTATTATTATATTTTATTATAGTTAATTAATATCAATTGAATTATTATATGTATCAAATGGTTAAAAATATGTTTCCTTGTTAAAATTATGTTTTTTGTGTCAGTTTTTGTTTTTGAATAACGCAATTAAATTATAAATTATGTTTTTTAGCACAATTTTTTATTATTATATTTTTATAATACTATTTTTCTTATTTTAATTATATAATTATATAATTACTTATGTAATTATAATATTTTCATTGATACTATTTTATTATTTTATGACTAATAATTAATCAATTAAATTTTTTTTCCATTTTTATTCATTAATATATAAATCATAGTTTCTTTTTTCGTGTTAAAATTAATTATGATTCATTTGTTAAATATTTTATTTTTATATTTAATTAATTTAATTAATTTCATATTATTATCATTCATTTTTTATTTTTTTCAAAAAATTACATATATTAATTTATTTTTTAAAATTTTTTATATAATTTGAACCATTTAAAATGGGTATTATATTATGTGTTTAACAAATAAAATAAAGAAAATATGGATAATAATTTTTTAAATTGTGAATATCAATAAATTTTTTTCTTGATTTGTTTTTTAGATATTTAATATATTTTAGTGAAATAAATTTTTTTCATTCTTTGTAATTTATTATTTTCAATAATTAGGTTTTACAGGTGCCACTAACTGCCAAGTCGAACTCACCACCACAATTTTAATTTTCGACTTCTGATATCACCCTCTTGTAACCATCTAAAAATTATAAAACTACTAAATTTAGTCACCTTTGGAAATACCAATGGTGGATTACTATTTACTAACCACAGCACCCCTAGCGGTGAATCACCATGTCACCACTAGCACTCATCCCAATGTCATATTCCACAACTCCCCTCCAAATTCATTGGAAGTGAACCTCGTGACCTTCTTCCCATAAACATTATCCAATATAACCCAACACTCACCTCCATCTCATGTCTAACATTCAACACATCCTATCCTTCCACACACCCCCATCAATGACTTATCTATGTCACCATTGGGCAACACAATCTAACCCCCCAACACACCCATTCATCAATCATCTCTAGACTTCATAGAATCGATGACATAAGAGTTACAACTTATAATTTTGACTCGAAATTCCTCACTTTCGACGCAACTTCTTCTACAACAGAGCCACAATAATATCAATGTAGAAAAAATAATATCAATAGAAGTCAAAAAGTTATCAATGATATCAAAATTTCACACAGAAGAATATTCAAGCAGAATTAGTAGTAAAAATAAAACAACATAACATATACAAAAATATAAACCCACTTCTTATCATGTTTGAAACTAAAGATCCCTCCTAATAAAAAATATATCATAAATAATAATCCAATCACATTGAGGGTCGAGCATCACCGAAAAGTCTGACAAGTCCCTTCCTAAGCTGAAATGAATATGAATATGAGCTATTTTGGAAATGTGATTTTGATAACTACCACGAACTTCCTTTACCTAGCCACCTATGCCACACAAAGCCACCCTCCTCTCCTCCTTCACTGACCTAGAACCCCTACCTCTATATGCCATGTGATTTCCACTTGCTGTATTTCTTCTAAATTGTTAATTATATAATAAAATAAAATAAAATATGATATGATATAAAATAAAATAAAATAAAACAAAATAATATATATTATAAATACACTAATAGAAATATATAATATTATGTACTAATTTTTTATAATAGTAATTATAAATAAATAAATATAATATTTGAAATATATATAGATATATATATATATATATATTATCAGTTATTATTTTATCAAATTAATATATATATTGGCCATATATAATAATAATTGCTTGTTATTAGTTTATTTATATTCATATAATTGTTTTTCTAAATGTATTTATAAGTAAATATATAAATATATTATAGTAATATTCTATATTCCATCTATAAATGTTTTTTATTTTTGTTCTTTGGATAATGGGTGGTGATTGTGTGATAATTGAGAAGGAGATAATTTGAATGTGCGGTGGATACAAAGGCCAAATCACAATTATGTTCAGACTCACTAAGTGCTCAATGATGTAATGATAAAGGATGTGTCCAAGGCATTCCACGTTGTCACTACTACATATTAGTAGGTCACTTGTATTACAATTTTTTCAAATAATTGGTGAAAAACTCTTATCTTGTTCCATAAAAACCAATCACCCTAGAAAATAGAAAAACCCCTTCTACATGGATAAGAGAACATCTCCCCATCTCCCATTTTCATTTTTTATCATTTTCATTCATGTTCTATAAATATCATATGTGTAATGCTCTGTTTTGTAATTCATATTGTAATGTTTTTTTGCTGATTTAATTCATTGTTTTTTAATATAAATTCTAGATTAATGGGGGTATTGTTTGTAGTTATATATTAATTTATAAAATCTACCAAGATATCTACATCTCATCATGATTGTGGTCATCATTTTTTCTTCACCATTCTTAGGAGATCGTGATGGTGATTTGGTGTGTGCGTGAGAACACTCATGAAATGGATGGCTTTTCCTCTATTTACCTCTTTATCTATTCCTTCATTATTCACTTAAAATTCTATATTGAGTGGTTATGTGAGGTTGGGTGACTTTTGACCCATCGACATTCATTTTACTTAATTTTAAATTGTTAGATATAATAATCTAATTTGGCGATTAATTCAAATTTTTGAGTGTTCTTGTGTATTCCAAGTGATTATATACCCAATTTCTCAATGATTAAGTTTATATAGTTGTGTTTATTATGCCATAAAACATGAATTGAGTGAGTTGATAATTTTTAATTTAATATTTTTTTTATATTTGATAAGGAGTTGAGGATTGATCCACCTAGAATAGTTATAATTCTATCTATGATTTATCTGAATCATTATGTATTTTCATGTTCTTTATTTTGATTTCCATTTTCTCTAATTATTCTAATTATTCATTTTTAAAATTAATTTCTTTTTTTAGCACTGTATTTATTGTTTTCATTGGGTATTTTAATAATATAAAAACAGAAAATTATTTAGGAAAGTCTATCGGGACCCTCAACACCACTTCCTTGTGAGAGACCCCAAGGTTATACAATGTTCTATATCATGGCTACTTTAAATTTATCGTTTAAACTTATAATGTCCATGACACCATCAAAATGTAGTTTTACTTTTGGGGATGCAATGTTTTCCATTTTTGTTTTTGAAACAACCCTGAACTCTATCTATGAAATTTCTATTCCTATATTTATTTCATATAATATATCACCTAAAATCTAATATACAACACAATATAAAAATTATAAATGAATAATGACTAAAATAAGTTTTTTTAGAAGTTAGGAATACTATACCCATTAAATAGTTACATTACCTTATGAATAGTAATATGGTCCTTATGAATAGTAAATTAGGATAATGAATAGTATTCTAACCCATTAATGAATAAAAGAGTTATGAATCTTATCAATAAATGAATGATTTAATTGTATTATTTTCCATGTTTGAAAATAAATTTATAATTAGAATTTATGTGTAGGTAATTTCTTAAGTCATAGATATTTAAATAAAATTTTACAATTAATAAAATAATTTAAATGATAATAAAAAATAATAAAATGTCCCCATAAATCAATAGATTTTAGTATTATGATTTCAGAAGAATTTAATAAGTCATTAGATAATTTTTTAGTGTGATATAAAATCAGTTATAAACTTAAAAACCTATATTTTTTTAGTACATGATGGACATAATTAAAATTTAATTTTATCATATTTATAAAATTATTATGTAAAATAAATTTCATCTTGTAATTATAAACATTTAACTATGGTTAGGGTTGTTTTTTATATTTTTCTAAAATACTTTCATTTTTTGTGAATAATAAAATACTATAATTTGGGATAAAAACTAAATAGATGAATTATTGGGTCATTGATGATGTATGAAAGATGTTAGAACCCTTGGTTGGAACTCGGAAGTAGTAATTACTATATTTATTCAAAATAAAAAACAATATTTATGGTCTTAGAAAAAATAATAAAATAATGTATCAAATAAGTGAAATCACCACTCTACTCCACTATAAACACCACCCATCATCAGCTCTTCTCCTCACACCACCAATCCTTGAAGCTAGTCCATTTTTTTAAAAAATAATCTACCATAGACTAATCCCCACTTCCATTGTCTCTTGTTCATTCCAAAACACCATATCCCATTTCTGTATGGAGGTTCTCAAGGATGATATGTCAATAGGTAAATCCTCTTCCTTTTTCCATTAATTTCATTCCTATTTATTTACCATTCATATCCTCTCCGCACATTATCTATCCAAATGATCATAATAACTATAGTATCCTTTATGTATTTTCATAATATCATGTTAATGTAATTTACCTTACCAATATCCTTTATATTTCTCAATTTTATTTTTAAAACAAAATCATCATCTAGGAGGTGCAAATTTACATCCTTTGAGGATGAGGAACATTCGTAATTCAATTTCTCATTCATGGATGATCATGAAATAATTTTTTATGTTGAAACCAATTATATAATATGTATTATATCTTATTTATTTTTTGGTAACCAATATATACACAATTTATTAAATATATCATGAAACCAGTTCGTTGTGATAAAAAACCGTAAGAATTAAACTAAAAAATTATCATTTACATGTTATCAAATGATTCATCCATATATTTGAAAACAAAATAAGATATAAAGAATAAAACATTTACATGTTCATTAACAAAATTTAATTCGAATTATAGATAATTATAACCATTTTACATGATCTTTATTTCTTATAAAAAGGAAAACATGTCATGAAAATCAAGGAAAAAAACACTTCAGAACGACATAATTTAATCGTATATCAAATTATAAAGGGTATAATAAACATAATTATGAAATACTATAATTGGATGCCACTCGATTGGTTCCTCAAGTTCGGTGGTCCAAATGGTGTCCAACGTATCTCCTCGAATGACAGAGGTTACTGACTAGCAGTGAGGGCTTAAGGTGTGTCCATGGGGAGACTATTCCCTCATTACCAAACTGTTGAGCAGTGGTTGAATGTAAACATATATAAATAATGGAAGAAATATAGGTAAATCTCAGGAAAAATAAGAAAAAGATAAAATACAAAAAATAATTGAAACAATTGAAATAGCATTCATTAATTGATGATATATTGTGTCACTAGAAAACATCGAAATATAGATACAATACAGAAGACATAACATGTTTTAAAATAGTAAAATGGAAAAAAACACTATACTAAGAATCTAGAGTTCAAAAGTTTTACTCTTCTATCATGTTCTATACTAAATTTCATTCCATCAAGTGTTATTAGTTGTAAGCTTCCCTCTATCAACACCTAGAACTAGGTAATCTCCCTAAGTATCTAACCATACCTGGAGAGGATGTGAGATAAATATCAGTGGGCCACCACCAATAGTGTCTAGAAAATATAGCTTGTTTAAGGGAAATATTATAGTGTGCATGAATATATGTATATATATATATATATATTAAAGAAGTACAATACAAGTAAATACCCAAGTACCTTCTTCCGCCCTTAGCAAGGTTCTGAACATGTAACAAATTGATTTAATTATTTAATTTAAAATTTTATATTGATAGGTCACACAAGTCCTAGAAAAGACTAATATCACCTTATAATAGTATAGATAATGAAGGTTCCAATATTTTATAATGCTACCATTATCAGTGATACTTAATAATGAAGTTACAAGGTAGTAAACAAGGAAACATATACCTCACGGGTCACCAACATAGTCATAACAATATAATGGGTAAGGATAAGCGTGTAATCTAAGAAATATTTTCCAAGGAATTCCATAATAACATTCCTAATGAGTCCAAGGTGATAATAAAAGGTAAAATGGGGATATGTAGAGACAATGCCCTATGGGCTGTAACTATGGAACCTACATGTCAATGTTGGATCCATGGATGTTATCCAAGGCATACTGTAATAATGATAGGATCATATGGTTTCAGTCATGGTATCCCAGAACAAAAAATCATTGATATATAGATGTTTATCAAACTAAGAAAGTTGTGTCCTTGATTGGGAATGGGGTTACCGAGTGCTTATGTAATTCTCTGGTCAGAATCAATGGAGATCTCGAGTCAATCCATTTCTTTTTAATTATTAAGTAATGTAATATCTCCTTTAGTTCAATACTTTCCTTTAATTATTTTGATGAGGTCAAGTATCATGGAACATTGTTATATAATCATTTGGTGGAAGCCTTTATTTTCATTAGTGTGATAAGGACTAGTATCATGCAACCATTCAGTCCATTTAAGGCATATTCCTGATTCATTTTTCCTTCCACTACCTTCCATTAATGCATTAAGGGGTTCTATAGATATGAAACCAATTAATCATTTTCATTTAATTCCAGTACATATAACTATTATACATGCCAATTCACATATCACATTTAATTATAAATATGAAAACCTCACCATAGGCAGGTTTAGTAGTGAGATCACATGGTAATTGACATTTATAAATTCAACATATAATCATGAAATTTAGAATTGAAAGATTACCATTTTAGAGGTAAAGTGAAGTCACATTAGAACAATGGCTCAAATCTTTTAAAAAACAAAAAACACAAATATGTCATAACCATTAACATGGGGATGATTGAGATATTTGTGTAACCACTTAAATCTATTCCCATATTTGGATGGATTATAACCTTATGGTTCTAATGAGTATAATCGTAGCATATAAAATTAAGAAACAACACATGACAAAAAAAGTGGGCCCTAAATGTATATTACAAAATTGATAAACTCTAAGGATAAATTATAGACCCCCAACACTACGTTTTTATAACTCTCTTCATGTAGTATCAACCTTTTATTTTCTTCCAATCATTGTTGATCTATGAGTAGAAGAAAAATGATCATACCATGATATCTTTTTCAAGAGAAAAAGAGAATGATAACAACTGAAGATGACTCGATTACATACCATTGTGCTTTCAATGAGAAAAAAGGAAGATCTATCAGTTTCTGGATGAAAGAGATATAATGATTCAATGTTTAGATAATCAAAAAACGCTAAATATAGGGGGACGTTTCTTAATACCGCATTAACCTAGATTATGGAATATGTGGGGTTCATATTAGATCCTTAAAGGAAAAAATATTGTATTTTACCCAAAATTTAGAATGCTTATGGTTTACCTGAATGGATTGACAATCTATGAAAAAACAATTCATAGGTACTTAAGAAAATGTGGAGATCACATGGTTTGGCCTCATGGTTGTGTACCAACCGTGCGAGGTTGGCCTATCTATAGAAATAAAATCTACACGACATACTCTAAACCATGTGTGGAGCCTGTTTTTTTCAACTGATAGGTTCCTATCCCTAAACATTTATTAGATACCACTGATACACATTCTATGAAATTATTCATCAATATTATTTATAGCATAATGATATATACTGGAGTGAAAACAAGGGTTCTTACAGTCTTTTCGATATAAAAGATCTTTTGTACGAGTTCACCTTCCAAGGTTGGATAAACACTGTCTAGGAAAAACTCTGGATAGTAGTCAAATACATCGTCTTCCCTATCTCACTTCTCGTCATGTACTCGGTCGTGCTTCCATAGCACCAATACCAGAGGGACAGACCCACATAAGAGATCATTTTCCACCATTCAGTGATGCACAATGAATAATCCTCGATGGTAGAAGTGACATCTAACTCATATTCATCGGGATCAAAAGCATTCTATGGGTCAGCAATATATTAGGGAAGCTGTGAGGAAAGAAATATGTCATAAAATTTATGATCCCTCTGAGTTAGTATCAATTGAATGGATACTAGCCTAACATTTTCTAATATCGTGACCAAACCTATGTGATAAGGCATCAACTTTACCTGCTTCAACCTCAATCTATTTCCTAGCATGGGTGATACATGAAGGAAAAGGAAATCCCCAACCGTGAACTCAAGAAGTCATTGATGGAAATCAGAATGAGAATTTTTTATAGACAAAGTAGTAGACATATTTTTCTTGATCAGATGAACATACTCTGAAGTCCACTTAATGAGAGGCAGATCTATTAGGGCTACCACACTAACCTCTAACTAGAAACGGGTTTAAAAGTGTGGCCTAGAATAAAAAGATTCAAAAGGTTCCATATAAATCATCACCTAAAATCTTTTATTATTTGTGACCTCGACGAGTGGGATATACATTAACCATGAACTGCTAAAATCAGGCACACATTATTAAAGCATGTGCCATAGAACCTGTACCGTCAATTCCAATTATCCATCAATCGGAGGATGAAAATTAGTTCTTATAATGTAACACCCGGAGATTTTATGAAAAATATTATTTTAATTTCATTGAAGTCTTTTGTTGTACGTTACACTAAAATTATCTTGTGCTATACGCAACACCGTATTAGCTTATATTATATGCAAAGACTAATCTTGGATTGTGTTACACGCAATAGTGACCTTCCTCGATAGCGTGTGTAGTATACAATACCGGGTTTCACTAAACAATGATATATTGTTATAATATTATTATGGACTAGCTGCTATGAAAAGTATTAACTAAATTTTGAATTTTATAACATTATTTTTCATCTTACACAATTTCTACAACATGGTATGTGAACAAAATAAATTTTTCGTGTAAAATAAGATTTTTTTAAAAAATGCAGTTTTTCCGCCTTTTGATGGCGCACCCATACTAAATCTAGTTTTTGAAAAGTTTATATCTTAAATTTGAAAAAATAAAATTCTTCTTTGTAATTAGGATATAAAAATTTAAATTGGATATATTTTTAATATTATTCTGATAACTGTCATATTGTAATGAATAGTACAAACACACTATATTTTAATTAAAAACAAATTTTTTCATCGTAATAATTTATATGGTTAAATAATAATATTGAATGTTTTTAATGTACAAAAATAATATATTTTTTCCATTTAATTTAATTTATGTCATTACCATTAATTTTACTTTGGATTCATAGGTAAAAACATTTTAATCTTTGGTAATGTTTTATCTTTTAAAACCCGTTTTCTTAACAATGGGATTAATTTTAAATTAATTATTTCAACTTTTGTGTTTTGAATTTTGAAAAATGGATTCCATATTTGAATTCAGTTTGTCCAAATTATATTAAATTGTTAATTTTTTTTATTATGAATAGTAACTACGGTAATTTTTATTTACTGAATTTAAAGGTAAATCTGGTAATTGAGGGTAAAAATAAGACTATAAAATTACCCTAAAACCTTCCAAAATTCTATTAGATGACTATAAGTAGACCCATATCACCTAAGGGGTGGAATATATTAATTTTATGGTCTTTTGTCTATGAAAATAATTTAATTATTATTAAAACCAACGAAAGTGACAACATGTTACTCTCTTAAACCTTATAAGTATAATAATTTTAATTTAGTGATAAGCTTCATGAAACTTCGAACATGAATAGTCTCCAAAATTCTAATAAAATTATCTACATCATGTGACTTTATTTAGAATTTTTAGGGATTATATAATTATCATTAATGGTGACACAATAGTGAGGCAGAAATTGAATATTTAGAGAAAAATCAATAATATAGTTTTTATTAAACTAATAGTGACCATAAAAGGCACAAAAAAACTCGACCAAATTTTTTTTGGCCATATACATTTAATCTATAAGCATCCAATGGTCGAATATTTTACCATTTTCAACCTTATAAAAGTGATTATGACACTTATATTATTTTATTTTAAATGATGTCAAAGTTTTCACCTTCATGCTTTAATAAAGATAGAATTTTAAAAGAGGGTTGTTTTCGAAGATAAATTCGACTAAAATTATTCTAATAAATTCTATTATGTTTATCTTCATCATATTATTTTATTTTTAATTTTTATACAACAAATAATTATATTAACTAATTATAAAAAAATATTGTGTTAATTATTTTATCAAATAAATTATTTCAAAATTATTAAAATAAATTTTTTATGAACTAATTAATGTGCTCCACTAATTTTTTATATGAATATGAATTCTTAGTTATCTATTAAATAGGTTTTTTGGAAAATATTTTCGCTTTGTATTTTATTTAAATTCAAATAAATGAATTGTGTCAAAATTGAAACTATTGATATTTTATATTATTAAGTTGTTTAAAAATCTCCAAAATATTTAAAAATTACAAATTAAAATTTCTATGATCTAACATGTCACAAAGTATCAAATTATGTATAATTAACAATATATAAGTAAGTATTTATAACCATATAAAATTTATAACATTATTACCACAAATAAAATTAAATAGATTAAATAAGGATAAATCAAAATGATAAAGTTTAATATAAAATAAAAACATGTATAAATTAAATTTTTTTATCAGATTACAATCTTATATTATCTAATATCATAATTTGAGTCACTTTGGATGTTTCTATGTGGGGTTTGGGTTTATTATAAATTAATATTTTTAAGGTTACCAAATGTGCCCATCTCCTCTCCTATATAATGGATCCTCCTCCCTATCCTCTTTACAACACATTGAGCCTTCAAGCTTGGAAAACCCATGACGATTTATCTTCTCCACTTCCCTATCAACATTTTCGATGATTCTTTCTTCTCAAAAGACCATCTCTAGAGCCTTAAGAGGAAGCATAAAAGAGGTGCATCGAAGAAGAGGTAATCTCTTCTACCGATTCTTTCAAGTTTCTATTTTCTTCAACTTCTACTTATTTAGTTGTTTAATTATAAAGTAATAACATAAGTATCACTAATATACTTATATGTTATTATAAATATGAGACAAATCAATTTCACCTTCTATCTATACTACGAAATCCGAAATCACCGCGCGTGCGTACGTACGGAATACTGTCTCCACACCATGGTGTAATTAGTTTTTTCCACCACCACCTTTCTTGGATGGGTGTAATGGTGTAAAGAATAACTATATATGGTTATTATAACATCATAAAGATTCTTATATATTATATCATTCACTCCAAATCTATTCAATAATTATGGGAATGATATCATCACTCGTGCGTATGTATGGACTACCGTCTCTACGATGCGATGAGATTCATTCTCCACATTAACCAATCAAGTTTGACAATAAATTATATATATAATAAATAATCATAAAATATATTACATAATAATGATACTGGATTTATGTACATACATGTTTCATTTATATAATTCCATTCAATTCAATAAGGAAATGAAAACATCGTTCATGCGTACGTATGACCTACCGTCTCCATGAACGGTTTATTTAATTCCATTTATCGATCAATCATATATATTTATATAGTGAATATATGTTATATATAAATCTTGTATTACATTCTAGAATTAATTAAATCTGGATATGAGTAATAATATCAAGAACAACAAATCGAAACACATATGATATATGAAACGATTTTACCCAAAACGCTACTTTTACATGGAATTTACAAAAGAATGGGTAATATAAAGTCATATGTGAACCATATTTGATATCATAAAAATTAATATGATTCTATAATAATTTAATGACAATATTTAAATCGTTATAAAAAAGGATTAGATACATAGAAATCATATCGAATATAAGGTAAATGAAAACATTTCCAATCTCGTTTTTATCCGAGATTGTTTATTTGTAAGTATTTACTAGGGTAATAGTTAACATTCTGGTCCCTATTTTCTAAAAATGGTTTCATGTATGTTTAATTTCATTTTTACCCATTTTTTAATTTTACTAGATGGTATTTAAGGAATGTTTATTTTTTTTACGTTACGAGTTACTTTTTTGACTTTTCGGGAAAAGGTACGAGAAAAATGTTTTTTAACATATATGACATGAACGGATTTTTACAGTTTCATAATGCCTTATTTTCATAAAGAATAGTCTACAATATTGAAGGAATATTTAAAAAAAATATTTTTCCTTTTAAAATTGTACGGCTTTTTGTGAAAAAAATGATTTTGAAGAAAAAAGGATATTTTCCTCAAGAATTCATTTCAAGAGTTTTATCAAAAATATTTTCCATATAAGATGGAATTATATCATATGTGTATGTTTTATGTATAATGTATTTATTATTTACATGGTTTCACATTTCTTATGATGAAATTATTTCCATTTTTTATATGGATTATGTTCTGATGGGGTGATGATTCTGAAACCCATTTTATTATTTGGGTAATGATGAATGATTTATGTTCATGTTGTGGAACAAGTAAGAATTATTTCATTATGCGATGGATGGGACATGTATATCTCTCCAATTCATTGGGTAATTATTTATATCTCAATAGATAGACATGGCTGGAATGGTAAGTTAATCTAGTTCAATGATACCGGACTGGAGTGGGGAGTTAACTCGATTCAGAAAGAGACTTTGTCCACTAAGATTGTCTTTGCAGCAATGCCTTTTCTATAATGGAAATCATTTCATGTGATTAATGGTTTTCCTAAATTACATGTTTTCATGCTATTTTATCATGATTTATGTTCCATTATGATCTATGCCTTATGTACTTCCATGTTTTATGTCATTTGCTCAAGATTTTGATGTTTAAACATTATGTTCATGTTTTTAAGTTCAAATGTATATGGTTTGTTTTATTTTCTCCTTGCTTACCCTTACAGAGAATTTGAGGTCACCCTTTATATGTTTTATTTTCCCCAAGATACAAAGAAAGGTTTTAGGTAAGAATACAAAAAGGGGCAGATCTTTATGGGAGATGTTGAAGATCTTTCACTGTGATTAAAAGATTATGTTCTGAGTTTCCAAAGACACTAAACTATTACTGTCCTTGAGTGTTGGTTTATGTTATGTATTAAGTATTCTACAAAATTAATGTAATGTCCATGTACATCAAGCTATGGGTCACTACAGTTGGTATCTGAGGAAAGTTTTCGTTAACCTTTGGAAACTAGGATCCAAAAAACATTTTGTGAGATCCCTAGAGATATTTCTAAGGTCTGTCTAGGGATGTCCCTATGGTTATGTATAAGTATAGGTTATAGTCCCATAATTATGGTAAAAATATTATAATTTAACATTATATGTCAGATATTTAAGGTACTTACCCTTGATTATGATTTTTTCCTCTCATACTATTCTTTTTGGGTTTTAGAAAATGACTGGAAATAGGATGATTCACGATAATAGGGGATATGATGGAAAATGGAATGAAATTCTTCATGAGAAACCAAATAAAATTGGATCTAGAAGTCCACATATCGTTATTATGCCTAAGCAGCAATCTCATAATATGATCAATAATATCAACATTGGTAATTTTCCCGACTCAGCTAAAAAGAGAAAGATGGAGTTTCATGATAATCATAGAGGAAAGAAAGTTCAATTTTCCTCATGTAAATAATGTGGGAAGAGGAATCAAGGAGAATTTTTCAAAGGAACTGGAAGACGATTTGGGTATGGAAAGGAAGGTCACAAATTTTGTAAGTACAAAGGAAAAGGATCAGTTAACACCATGGACAAGGATAATGGTATTTCTACGACATCAACAATGATTAAATGTTTTAAATGTGGAATGTATGGGCATTATGAAAACCAATGCCCAAAAGGAAAATCTCTTGAAGTGAATAAGCATGGTCATACGAGTAATATTTATGTGGATGATGATTAAGACACTACAAATGATATATTAGATGAAAAAATGATGAAGCTTAGTCAGTGGTTTATGAAGGTAGTGGAATGATTTTATGTTTATCAACAATAATGTATGGTACTACGAAATAAAGAAAAATATATGGATTGTTACACTGTTGTCTTTCCTTCAGTATTTGAATGTATATGATGAATGGTACTTGTATCCATGAAAATTAATTTAAATATTTTTGAAAGGTAGATGTTATGCACATAATGAATGTATAAGGAGAAAATAATATATTGGATATTATTAATGAGCTCATGACTGATGTATTGAAAAAGTGATATCATAGTTTGAGTATATAGAAATTTTGGGATTTTGGTATGTGGAAAGTGTTAACTTTTGACAGCATTCATGTTTTCACTATGGTTCAATGGGAATTAAATTTTCAAAAGAATACATGATTGAGGTATTCATAGGTTTCAAATGTGACCAGCAAGATATATCATATGATAGATGATGCTATTCACATGCTTGGTAGATTATTTTTCTAGTAATCTTTTACATTACACTATGAGATTGGATATAAGTGTTTTGGATAAGCCTAATGTAGCGTCCCAGCGCGGTGCACCATCAAACTAGTGGCCGGACCGGTCGCAACATGGCCTCAAGCGCATCTCCTCGTACGCCAGAGGCTGCCAACTAGCAACGAGGGTCTCGGGGGGTGATAGTGGGGAGACTATACCCTCTTATCAGTGTTTCACAGTGGTATCTCAGAGTATATAACATTCAATATTGGAAGCTCTAATAATAAAACAATGAACAGAAAGCAGTGGAAGATAAATAGTGATCACTTTTATAAAAGGTGTCCAAAGCCAGTTACAATACATATTTCTACAAATGATGATACATTTATAAAAGCAGTAAATAGTACAACATGATTTCAATACAAAAAAATGAACTAATGAAAAGATAGAAAGGCCCGACGGGTGATCTCCTGAGCATCCCAAGCTCCCGCATGGTCCTTTGCTCTTGACTCCCCAGGTACAAACAGGACAGCGAACAACCTAGGTCCTGCAAACAAGAAGGTCGACTCAGGTACCCCAGTGCAATGGCGGCCTGAGTAGGGTGTGAGATATAAATCTTAATAGTACGAGACCACCGGTGTCTAACCCAAACTAGACAATGTAATATTAATTAAAGCAGTAAGCAGGTATAACATGATTCAATAAACAGAACAAAGAAGAATAACAAAACCCGTCCTGGTTTCCCAGAGGAAACCTGACGGCTATAAGAGCTTTGTCTCATTGCCGGTAAAGTAACCCGATCATGTAACCATATATTTATATATAATACTTTGGGTAGGACCAGGACGAAACTCAGGGACGTCCTTAACCAAGAGGCAACACTCTCGATCCTACCTCTAGCCCATTCTTGGGGAAGCTTTCACGGTCTATCCCTAGCCTGAAGGTTTAATAATTATTCAAGGAATATATATATATATATATATAATATGTTGGGTAGGACTGGGATGGAACTCACAGATGTCCTTAACCGAGAGGTAGCGCTCTCGATCCTACCTATGGCCCAACCTTGGGGAAGCTCTCACGGTTTATCCCCGGCCCAAAGGCTTAATAATTATTCAAGGGAGATCTCGCATTCTACCCTTATTATATATATAATACGTTCGGTAAGACTAGGATGGAACTCACATACGTCCTTAACCCAGGGGCAGCACTCTCGATCCTAACCCTGGCCGAACCTTAGGGAAGCTCTCACGGTCTATCCCAGGCCCGAAGCATAAAAATTATTCCCAGGATCTCTCACAGTCTACCCATAGCGCTAAGCGATAACATAGGGGAGATCTCATGGTCTACCCCTGACCTGAATCTTTATCATTCAATCAGGGGAGCTATAACGGTCTTCCCCTAGCCCAAAGATTAATCATTTAATAGTATAGGTTATACGGCATACACTTATTATAACATTCATATCAATAAAACATGGTATTTCCAACTCACAATAACACATAATCACTTCATTTGTCATATTCATCATATTGATATAAGGTACATGAGACAACCTTCTCATGCACGTCATTACCTAACCCCCAATTCATTCTTTATTCCATTCATTTCATTTCAAATACATATAAGGATTTACAAAGCAATAAGAGGTGCAGAGGAATACTCCTCTAAGGTAAGTCCCACTCACTAGACCCATTCAATTAACATAATCCATGCTTATTACAATATTCTATGCCATGGTCTTACCATCCTAATCCATTTCATTCATGTTTCACAAATGAATATCAAGAATTTAGCAGACCAGCATAAGAGTCCACTTCCTACTTTTATCTTGAAGACAGTGCACCTTTGATCGAGGAGTTTTATTATCAAATCGTTAGTTTAATGACCAAGCAACCATATTATCTTATTCCTGCAGTCTACAGTATTTTCAGAGAAGTACTTATCCATGAATAACTTTCATAATTATAATACTACAACAATGCAGTATAAAACTCTTTAAAATCTTCACTTTAATTTTAAAAGGGCAAGGAGAGGGACCCTACCTCAAGTTGGATCCATCCGTCAACACTGGCTCTTGGTTCTTTCTAACTAAATCTGGCACTACTGCTCCCCCATGAGGCACATGTGATTTCACATACGTATAAGGACACCCTGACTCTATGAACACGCCCCACATGGCCATGAGCTTGCACAAGAGGATCCTTACACATATGCTTATACACATAAGCCTATCTTCTCTCACCTACGTAGGATGTTTTTATATATGAAATGGGGAAAACAAGCCTCGTGCGTGTATATTCACTGCCATAAAAAAATATATGCACTCCGGTGGAACCCACATGCATATAAACACGTACCTATGCTTGCGCAGGTGAGCCTCATGGACTTTGGCGCCCAAAACCACACCAAAACATCCAACGCACTACAAGATTAATCCAACAAACCTCAAAATGCATAAAGACTCTAGATTGGGAAGTGTGGAACCAATCTGAACAATAAACCCTTACCACGATCCCAATCTGACAAACTGACACATGGCGAACCACTTCTTCTTCAGTGGCAGTCACCATGATACACCCAACCACGACCAAAGAATCCTTCTGCATAACCCTGGAACAAGCGGAAGCAAGAAAGAAACTGAAATAAAAAACAAATCCCCAACCAAGGGTTCGGCCGAATGGGATTAGGATGAGGGAAAAGCCTAAAACTGGACAAGAATGAGAGGAGTCTTAGGAGGAGACCTTTCCGCGGTGATTCGGAGAAGAAATCAAAGGAAATCGGTGGCAGAAACATGATCGAGAGGAGGCCGTTGGAAGGGTGGTCACACGACGAAGGGGGAGCTACCTGTGTGCTTGGTAGAGCGGCTCGGACGAGTTAGGGTGAGGGAGGGAAGACATAGTTCTTTATTTTATTTAATTTTCATTTATTTTAATTTTAATTGAAACCCTAAAACACACCCTAGCGCACGGTTTCCCAAATGGTGCACAACCCTTGTGAAGTCTTCTTCCACCAAGAGATCTCTCGCATGGGCTAGACGTATGGTTTGGGGAAATCGTGTGCAGCCTGTGTGAACGCCACTGCCTACTTTAATAAGGCTGCACGGTTTGGGCCGCACGGTTTGCCAAACCGTGCTCCAACCGTGCGCCCTATTCAGCACTATAAACACAAGGGTCTAGCGCTTCCGAAACCCCTCGGGCCACCCGAGAAACATAACGGGAATTTTCCCATAAACCAAAAACATTAAAAAAGAGGGTACAGACCTTCAAAAACTCATTCCAAAACCTGATCATACATTTGACCAGTTCAGCAATTGAAAATTTTCAATTTCCCTCACTTTTTAACCAGATTCAAAACAAGGGTAATTACAACCTTTCTACCATAGAACATCTCATCCTTGAGAAGCCATCAGGAAAAAACACACACTTCACTCGACCTACAAGGGTCATGAAGCTTCTCTCAAACGATCGTGTTACGTTTCCAAACATCCCACGCACCAACGAATATCCACTTAAGCACATAGTACTTAATCCATCAACATCCGAGCCAAATCTCATCTTACCACTGAACCAACACAAAAGCTCTTACCCAATCTCATTCCACAAGAGACATGATCACATCATCATCTTGTCAAGAAACGAAACATATTTACTTCCCACCAGAGATTTTTAACGTTAAACGATCAAAACTCAACCCACAGCTCCACCATCTTTCAAAAGGACTTTCAAAAGCACACCCCAAGCATTCCAATGATGTAACTAGAGTGATTTTGAAGTAATCTAACAGTCGATTTCCCCATCGACCTCAAAGGACAAAAACAGAAGAGTCAAGACACTCCAAAAGACTATTCATGAAGTCGCCCGTCTTAAACGGCCGACACTTTATAAGATGAACAATGATGCCTCCTCCCAGGGGATCTCACACATACTATGAGAATGTACACCAAAGCTCATACCCGACACCCGTCAACGTCTCTATGATCAAACCACGAGAGAAACCACACATCCGGCGTGCAACGTCGAAAGAGAACAACCAAATGAGCTCAACAACATTTAAAAACATTAGCACGACGTAAGAACGACACTCTCTTAGTGCATCCAGGATGAAATCAAGATTAGGGACATAATCGTCACATAGTAGATTATAGTAAGAGGATTTTCAAAGGATTAGATTTAGTCATACCAAAAAAACTAGAAAGGAGGACAGTCAAGCCACCCCTGGTTGACTCTAAAGAAGAAACTCAGCTTCACTCGCCGACACAACAAGATTTCAACTGAACACGATGCCTTTTCCCACACGAGGCATTCTTCTATCAACCTAACCACCAAAAACCAAAAGAATTCGAGAAAAACCCGACCATTTTCCAAGATGGTCCTTCTTGAAGTGTTCCTTTTACCCAGAAGAACATGCTTTTCTCAACTGGCACGACGTTTCCCACCTTAGAAGCGTCGACGTCATCGAAAGGAGAAAGACAAGCTACTCACAAGTAGACTTGTTCATAATTAACTGAACGGACATGCATCGCTCCTCCGAGACACAATCACCACATCAAACGTACAGGGAAACCAATGAAACAAGACCGGCGTGTCAACCACTTGAGTCTTTCAAAAATCATCACGAGCATTGGGACAACTTGATTCTAAAATGCTCAGGTCACTCTACCACAGAGATGAACCAAGACCATAGACAGCAGCACAAGATATACAACCAAACGTCATATTGAACCATATGACCATTCGCTTGGACGATGACATGTCAAGTCATCCATTACTGCACAAAAAGAATGGGTCAAACGACTAGCAAGGTGACCGAACATGCCCAAGGCATGTCCAACCAATTGATACAGAGCATTACCCAATGCTCAATCCCTTAACAAGGTCAAAAGAAGCATGGCCACCAGTCTTGACAAGGATTTCATTAGAACTGGATGTCCTACACGGGACAACAATACCCGAACAGTACCAAACTTCGGAAAGGTCACCAAACAAGCCAAGCCCATAATCTCTAAGGGTGCTACCTACCAGAGACTAGCCCCTCATGAAAAAAAGCGTCGACCCAAGCACTTGGTCACGCCCAACAAGTGTCATCGTCTCAAAGCCTACCATTTAACATCATTGCTAAAAGAAAAAATCCTGCGGAAAACGCGTGTGGTTACGTTCCAAGACACTCACAAGAAAGACTTAACCTACCCACACACAGGGTCTCAACAGAGGACACCACTATAGGTTCCTTTTCATAGCCCTTTATATTTACTCATGTTCATTATTTAAATCACTTTAAAAGATTCAAAAAAAAACTCCATGTAACCCTTCAAAACCAAAAACCACCTGGCACATGATCATTTTTTTAACAACCAGCTCAATGAAAGGCAGGAAAGTCTCAACAGACTTCCATTTAACCACTAAACATTTATCAGACATCCCATCTCTTTTCAGGAAATTTAACATAGTATGTTCCTTTTAAACAAATCTGGTGACCTACGGGGGTCCCAACAAGCGAAAACATTCCATATCAAAATCAAACAGCTACTACACATATAAATATCACATAATGCATACTGCCAGTACATTCCTTATGGGTTGTCGTTTCCCAACCCATGTAGCTCTCATACACTCCATGAATTAAATATTGGCTCCCCTTAAACAAAATAGATCACATTTCAGAAATTAACATGCTCAAGAAATCATCCAGTCATACGGGTGGCCACCTACCAATCTGTAAAGAGCCCATACACTTTACTGTTTGGAATTTGGCTCCCTATAATCGAAACAAATAACATTTCACAATTAAAACTATAGCAGAACTATTTTGGAAATCTGATAACACAAGTTACCATTTCCTAGCTATAAGGTTCCCATACACCTTACAACTAAAATTTGGCTCCTGTCGTAACCGTAATCACTTAATTTAGGAAAAGAAACCAATTTCATTTTTGATCAAAAACAACATGTAATCGTAAACAGCAATACATAACATGATATAACACAAAATCATGGCACAAAATAGAGCAGGAATGATAAAGCATCAAGCAACATAAAATAGCTATCACAACACCTATCACAATAGTAGGCTTCAACTAATGCATCCTAGGTGGCATGGCATAATGCATGGTATGAAATTCCTTACAAGGTGCCTATATGATGCATGATATGGTATACCCTCGTCTCATTGGGTTGCAGCTTAAATAGAACCCACAATTGCATCAACAGTATCATGATAAATCATGTTTTTCAACCAAAAATGAAATCAAATCAACTGTAATAATCAAAATCATTAAAACCACGATTTCATTTGAGGCAATTTGGTATTTCCCTGTACATGGGTTAACTACTCTTGAGCACAACTTATTACCAAATTCCATTTCCTTCCAATCCCAGTCTAATGTCCCAAAAATAGTAAACAAATCGGAAGAGAAAACACATTTGATACCACTTTGTAATGTCCCGGCCCGGTGCACCATCAAACTGGGGGCCGGACCGGTCGCCATATAGCCTCAAGCACGTCTCCCCGTACACCAGAGGTTGCCGACTAGCAGCGAGGGTCTCGAGGGGTGATAGTGGGGAGACTATAACCTTTTATTAGAGTTGTACAACGGTATCTCAGAGTAGAAAACATTCAATAGCGGATGCAGTAATAGTTAAACAATGAACTGACAACCGCGGAAGATAAATAGTGATCACTTTTATAAACGGTGGCCAAATCCAGTTACAATAAATATATGTACAAATGATGATACATTTATGAAAGTGGAAAATAGTACAACATGCTTTCAATACAAAAAAAACATACTGAAGAAAAGACAGCAAGGCCTGACGGGCGATCTCCTGAGCATCCCAAGATCCCGCTTGGTCCATTTCTCCTAACTCCCCAAGTACAAACTGCAAACCAGACAACCTAGGTCTTGCAAACAAGAAGGTCTACTCAGGTACCCCAGTGCAATGGAGACCCGAGTAGGGTGAGAGATATAAATCTTAGTTGGTCGGCACCACCAGTGTCTAACCCAATCCAGACAATGTATTATTAATTAAAGCAATAAGAAGGTATAAAAGGATTCAAAAAATAGAACAAAGAAGAATAACAACACCCGTCCCGGTTTCCCAGAGGAAACCTGATGGCTATACCAACTTCGGCTCGTTCCCGGTAAAGTAACCCGATCTTGTCACCATATATATATATATATATATATATAATACTTTGGGTAGGACTGGGACGGAACTCACAGACATTGTTAACCCAGAGGCAGTGCTCTTGATCCTACCTCTGGCCCAACCTTAGGGAATCTCTCACAGTCTATCCCTGGACCGAAGGCTTAATAATTATTCAAGGAATACATATATATAATATATGTTGGGTAGGACCAGGATGGAACTCACAGACATCCTTAAACCAGAGGCAGCGCACTCGATCATACCTCTAACCCAACCTTGGGGAAGCTCTCACGGTCTATCCTCGTCCCAAAGGATTAATAACTAATCAAGGGATCTCTTGCAGTCTACCCTTAATATATATATATATATAATACAATGGTTAGGACGAAGACGGAACTCACAGATATCCTTAACTCAGGGACAACACTCTCGATCCTACCCCTGGGCCTACCTTGGGGAAGCTCTCATGGTCTATCCCCGACCTGAAGCTTAAGAATGATTCAAGGGAGCTCTCACAGTCTACCCCTAGCGCGAAGCCATAACATAGTGGAGCTCTCACAATCTACCCCTAGCTCAAAGCTTTATCATTCAATTAGGGGAGCTGCCATGGTCTGCCCCTATCCCAAAGCTTAATAATTTAATAGTATAGGTTATAAGGCACACACTGCTTATAACATTCATATCAATAAAACATGGTATTTCCATCTCACAATAAAACTTAATCACATTATTTGTCATATTCATCATATTGACATAAGGTACATGAGACAACTCTCTCATGAACGGTATTACCTAACCCCCAATTCATTCTTTATTCCGTTCATTTCATTTCAAAGACATATAAGGATTTACAAAGCAATAAGAGGTGCTGAGGACTACTCCTCCTAGGTACGTCCCACTCACTAGACCCATTCCATTAACATATACCGTGCTTATTCCATTATCCAAAGGCATGGTCTTACCATCCTAATACATTTCATTCATGTTTCACAAAAGCATAACAAGAATTTAGCTGGCAAGCATAAGAGTCTACTTCCTACTTTTATCATGAAGACAACGCACCTATGATCGAGGGGTTTTATTTTTAAATCATTAGTTAAATGACCAAGCAACCATTTTATCTTATTCCTGCAATACACATTGTTTTCACAGAAGTACTTATCCAAGACTAATATGGATAATTAAAATACTAAAACAATGCAGTATTAAACTGTTTAAAAGCTTAACTTTAATTTTAAAAGGGCAAGGTGAGGGGCCCTACCTCAAGGTGGATCCTTCCGTCCACACCGGCTGTTGGCGCTTTCTAACTAAACCTGCTGATGCTGCTCCCCCATGAATAACATGTGATTTCAGATAGGTATAAAGACACCTAGCCTCTATTCACACGCCTTGCATGGCCATGAGTGTGCACAAGGGGATCCTTACACATTTTCTTATACACATAAGCATGTCTCTGCTCACCTGCACATGCACATTTTATATATGAAATGTGGAAAACTAGCCTCGTACGTGTATATTCGCTACCATGCATAAATATACGCATGCCGGGGGAATCTACATGCATATAAACATGTACCTATGCCTGCGCAGGCGAGTCGCCTGGACTTTGGCGACCTAAAACAATGCCAAAACATCCAACACACTACAAGATTAATCCAACGAACCTCAAAATGCATAAAGACTATAGTTTGGGATAAACGAAATCAACAATAACGATAAAACCTTACCGAAAACCCATTCTAGAAAACCAAAATGTGGCGAAACGCTTCGCCTTCACCAGCGGTCGCCAGGATACACCCAAACACGACCTGAGAAGCCTTCCGCATAACCTTGGAACAAGCGGAAGAAAGAATGAAACTGAAATAAACAATCATTCCCCAACCTAGGTTTTAGCCTAATGGGATTAGGACGAGGGAGAGGCCTAAAACTGGCCATGAGAAAGAGGATACTAAGGAGGAGTCATTATTGCGATGATTCGGAGATGAAACCGGAGGAAATCGTTGGCAGAAACTTGATTGAGAGGAGGCCGTAAGAAGGGTGGTCGCGCGATGAAGGGGGATCTCCCTCGGTGCTGGGTCACACGGCAAGGATGACAGAGGGTGAGGGAGTGTAGAATTAGGATTTTATTTTATTTTATTTTATTTTAATTTTATTTTATTTATAATCCTAAAACACACCCGAGGGCACGGTTTGACCCTCACAGTTTTCCAATCCATGCGCAAACTGTGCAAAGTCTTTTGCCTCCAAGAGATCTCTCGCTTGGGCTAGGCGCACGGTTTGGGGAAACCGTGCGTAGCCAGTGTGCATGCCACTGCCTTTTTTAATAAGGCTGCATGGTTTGGGCCGCACGGTTTTCCAAACCGTGCGCCAACCATGCGCCCTCTGCAGCACTTTAAAAACAAGGGTTCGGTGCTTCTGAAACCCCTTTGGCCATCTGAGAAACTTAACGGGCATTCTCCCTTGCCCCAAAAACATTAAAAAGTAGGTTCCAAACCTTCGAAATCTCATTCTAAATCCCGATCATACATTCGACTGGTTCAACAAATGAAAAAGTTCAATTTCCCCAACTTTTTAACAGGATTCAAAACGCGGGTCATTACACCTAAAGATTGGACAACATGTAGTATTGTTTAAGGATAAAATCTTTTTTCGATATTATTTATAGAATGTCATAATTGTGATGTTTTAGAAAAAGGACAACCTGCAGGATAGATGAAAACCTGTCGTGTCAGAAAAGGATGCCGGAATCGAACCCACAACCAAAGTACGATAGGCCTTTATCACCTACCACTAGCCTACAAGAAGTCCCTGGTTTGTATAAACCTGTTTTATTTTATTATGCGCTATGATATATGAAGTATATGTCCATTTTTGGAACCATATACGATTAATCTCACTATATATAGACTTATGTATATTTAATAACTTTTGAAAACATTTTTTTTAAGATAGATGGAATGACCTATCATTCTATCGCTTGATCTGCTAACACTTCTTGAATGAAAAATTAAACATCATTTCATTAATAGAAGAAGTGTAAATTTTTTAATTAATAACCAATAGTGAGATTGTACCGGAATCAAGAAAGTATTTCTTCTAATACCTAGTTTTTCAACTTTATGGAAATGATCTTGAAAACCAAAAATATTGTCTTATTTCCCTCATATCAAATTAATCAGATGGTACCATAGATCATCACAAATTTATGGATTTGTGATTGTTGGATTTTTCATATCCATGTTTTCTACCACTCTCCATCAGAACCTGATGGTTAGATTTCTCTTCCATATCCATATTTTCACCTATGTTCTCCTATGTGGGAACCCAAGTGATGAGTTAATTTTTGTATCTGTTTTGTTTCTAAAGTTTATTTTTTAAATTTACATTTTAATATAACTTTTTACGATGTGGGTTTCTATGAAATAAACTCCCATGTAACAAATCATTCATAACCCCGATGAATTTCGAGGGAAAAATTTAGTTCATGGGGGGTAGAATGTAACACCAAGAGATTTTATGAAAAATATTCTTTTAATTTCATTGATCTATTATGTTGTAAATTACACAAAAATTATCTTTTTCTATACATAACACTGTATTAGCTTATATTATATGCAAACACTATTCTTGGCTTATGTTACACATAATCGCGACCTTCCTCGATAGCGTGTGTAGAACGCAATACCAGGTTTCACTAAACAACGATATATTGTTATAATATTATTATGGACTAGCCGTTATGAATTTTATTAACAACATTTTGAAATTTATATAATTAATATTCATCTTACACATTTTCTAAAACATTTTATATGAACAAAATAAATTTTTCTGGTAAAATAAGTATTTTTAAAAAAATGCAGTTTTGCCGCCTTTTGATGGAGCACCCACATTAAATCTAGTTTTTGATAGGTCTATAAGTTAAATTTGAAAAAATAAAATTATTCTTTGGAATCAGGAAATAAAAATTTACTTTGTATAAATTTTTCAAATTATTATGATAACTTTCAAATTTTAATGAATAGTAAAAACACAATATAGTTTAATTAAAAACAACTTTTTTCATCATAATAATTTATATGGTTAAATTAAAATATTTAATAGTTTTAAATTATATATAGAATATATTTTTACCATTTAATACAATTTATGTCATTAACATTAATTTTACATTGAATTCATAGGTAAAAACATATCAATCTTTGGAAATGTTTTAACTTTTAAAACTCCTTTTCTTCACAACGGGATTAATTTTAAATTAATTACCGCATCTTTTTTGTTTAGAATTTTGAAAAATGGATTCCATATTTGAATTCAGTGGGTCAAAATTATGTTAATAGTTTACTTTTTTTTATATTATTAATAGTAACTACGGTAATTGTTATTTACTGTAGTTAAAGTAAAATCGGGTAATTAAGGGTAAAAATAAGATTATAAAATTACCCTAACACCTGCCAAAATTCTATTGGATGACTAATAGTCTACCCATATCACCTAAGGCTCATAATAGATTAATTTTATGGACTTTTGACCGGGAAAATAATTTAATTATTATTAAAACCAAAGAAAGTGACAACATGTCACTCTCATAAATGTTATAAGTATAATAATTTTAATTTAGTGATAAACATCATGAAACATCGAACATAAATAGTCTCAAAAACGATAATAAAATTATATAAATCATTTGAATTTATTTATAATTTTTAGGTGTTAAATAATTATCATTAATGGTGACAGAATAGTGATGCAGAAATTGTATATTTAGTGAAAAATCAATAATATAGTATTTATTATACTAATAGTGACAATAAAAGGAAAAAAAACCTGAAACAAACTTATTTCCCATCTACATGTAAACAATAAACATCTAATGGTAGAATATTTGACCATTTGGAGCCTTATAAAATTGATTATGACACTTATATTATTTTATTTTAAATGATGTCAAAGTTGTCACCTTCATACATTAATAATGATAAAATATTAAAAGAGGGTTGTTTTAAAAGATAAATTACACTAAAAGTATTATTATAAAATTTATTATATTTATCTTCATCATAGTATTTTATTTTTAATTTTTTAACAACACTTAGGTATATTAAATTGTTATAAAAAAATATTGTATTAATTATTTTATCAAATTAATGATTTTAAAAGTATTAAAATAAATATTATATTAACTAATTAATGTTCTCCACTAAATTTTTATACGAATATGACTTGTTATTAATATATTAAATATTTTTTTTATAAAATATATTCTCTTTGGATTTCAATTAAATTCAAATAACTGAATTGTGTCAAAATTGACAGTATTGATATTTTATATCATTAAGTTGTTCAAAAATAACAAAAATATTTAAAAATTTAAAATTAAAAATTATATGATCTAACATGTCATATGTTATCAAATTATGTATAATTAACAACACATAAGTAGGTATATATAAACATATAAAATTTAAAACATTATTACCACAAATAAAATTAAATAGATTAAATAAGGATAAATCAAAATGAAAAGGTTTAAAATAAATTCCAAACATTTATAAATTTAATTGGTTGATTAGATTACGACCCTATATTATCTAATATCCTAATTTGAGTAACTTTGGATGTTTTTATGTGGGTTTTGGATTTATTATAAATTAATATTTTTAAGGTTTCCAAAAGTGCTCTTCTCCTCTCCTATATAAGGGCACCTCCTCCCTCCCCTCTTCACAACACATTGAGCCTTCAAGATCAGACAACCCCTGCCCATTTATCTTCTCCACTTCCCTATAAACATTTTTGAGGTTTTTTCTTCTCGAAATACCATCTCTAGTGCCTTAATATGAAACATAAAAGAGGTGCGTCGAAGAAGAGGTAATCTCTTCTACCGATTCTTTCATGTTTTTTCTTCTTAAACTTCTTATTCTTTAGTTGTATCATTATAAATTAATAGAATCAGTATAAATAATATACTTATTTGTTATTATAAACATGAGAAAATCCCATTTCCCCATATATCCATCCTACGAAAAACGAAATCACTACACATGCATACATACGGAATACCGTCTCCACATCGTGGTGTAATTAGTTTTCCACCACCATCTTTCTTGGATTGGTATAATGTTGTAAAGTGTAAATATATATGGTTTTTATAACATCATACTCACTATGAGATATTATATCATTCACTCCAATTCTATTCAATAATTATGGGAACGATATCATCGCTCGTGCGTACGTACGGACTACCGTCTCCACGACGCTATGGGATTCATTCTCCATATTAACAATTGAAGTATGATTATAAATGTAACACCCCGACCTTCCACGATACGTTTCTCATTCAATAATGCAATAGCTTTCATTGTACGCAACTTCGAGTTCTAAAACACCGCGACTAATCAAAGTAGCTGTTATGAATAGTAATAACCACTTTTTAAAATTATAGGAATTTTATATTTCAAAATGGACTTCATTTTTGGATTCGGAATATCGAAATTACCCTATGTTAAATTTTTGGTATTTTTCTGAGAACTTCTAATTTTTTTATGAATAGTGAAAAATACTTAAAACAATTTTTTTAATCAAAATAATTTATAGTGATAAATTATACTATTTAGTGTTTTTAAAGTATAATTAGAATATATTTTTTCCATTTTATCCAATGGTGGTCATTAGAATTAATTTAACATTGACATTGGACATAAACAATTGCCAATCTTTTGATATAAATTGTTTCTTAAAAACACGCTATTTGTTGTGACAACGGGAATTAATTATAAAATTAATTAATACAACTTATATGTTTGGAATTTGTAAAATAGACATAATTTTTGAATTCGGAATATCAATTATAGCTTAGGGTGAAATTTTGGCATTGTTCTGAAAAACTTCAATTTTTGATGAATAGTGAAACCACTAAGTGGTAGTTAAATAACTGATTTTTCGTTTAAATGAAATATTACCACTTCTGTGATTTGATTTTCAAAAATCCTACATACATGGTTTTCATTAAGAAGTAAAATGTGGTTCAATGAGATTAAAATAATTTTTGAGGAATAGTAATTTTTAAGTTCTTAATCGCGATTAGAGGTAATTAGTGTAGTTTAAGGTAAAAATAATGTTTTAATAATATGAGATGAGCTTTACAAATGTCCTACCCTCATTGGATATGCCATGGCCGACCAAGACAATCCATGGGTCAACTTGGGGACCCCATGGAGACACTTTAGTTGGAAAATGACATAAATACCTTTTATTTAATGTTAAAGTAAAAAATGACACAAACATGAAATGTTTTACTAAAACAATTTTTACATGGGGCTATACAAGTCATATTTTTGACTATAAATATTCAATCAAAAGCTAAAACGATTTCCTACATCATAGTATTTTTTTTATAATTTTTAGACAATAAATAAATTAAATTATTTATGACATCTTTATGATGCAGCGATGACCTCATTATTTAACGATTTTAATAAAATTAAAAGATAATGTACAATCCAAGGAATAAACTTGTCCAAAGACTATTGTATGGGTATATTTAGAACCCTTATAACCTTATCCACGAATTATATAAGTGTGGGAACTTTAGAATCCGAAAATCATTGTATAATAATGTACAATTCCCTTAATTTCCAAGAGTGCCCCTCCTCTCCTCTTATAAAAGGCCCCCACCTCTACCACCTCATTCACACTTTCAAGACATTTGGCTCGGACAAACTCTGCCCAAATACCCTCCCAACTTACCTCCCTTACTCCTAGAATCCTCACTTTGGGAATAATTCTTCCCAAGGAAGCCTTTGCCTCAAATCAAAAAGAGTTACCCGATTTTTAGGTAATGTCTTCTCTAATGTTGTTTTGTTTTATTTAGCTTCTCCATCCACTTAAACTCTTTTTATTCATTTCTTTTGTAACAAAAAAATTATCCTCAATATACTAGGATGTTTTTATAATAAGTATTCGAGCTACACTTACACACACCTACATCTAATGGTTAAAGAACATACTGTTTCTGTGGATGGCGAATTTTTGCCTCACGAAACGATGATTGTTCAAAACTCATATAACACCTTCAAAGGTGGCCATTAAGATGTCACTATATTTATATATGATATATAATATGTTTAGGTTTTCCTTATGCTTCTATATTTCTCATGTATGGCATAATTTATGATTTCCATTATGGGTAAACGCGATTATTTGATTTTAGGAAGTGCGGACTACCGCCCCCTCAAACTGATGTGAATCGTTAATGCCATATGTGGGATTTATAAAGGATGGAATAAATGATATTATATATGATATTATACTGGAACTATATTATAACTTTATATAATTATGATTTCATTCCATTAAATACGAAATAGAAATTAAAGTAGCGTTCATGCGTACGTACGGCTTACCGTCTCCATGAACGGTGCATTTCATTTCTTACCTCTAAATGATACGTAATATTATGAATGAATGTATATACTGGATATATATGAAATATATGACATCTAAATCATGAATATAATTCTTGAGATAATGGATATTCTACCACATAAACAACTTGTAATTATAAGAAGTTTATTGTTGACTCAAGCACCAAAAATCGACAAAACGATCGTTATTAACTTAAATAATTACATAATGTTCATAACATTGTAATAAGTGATATAAAAAGGATAATGAAATTGAAAATGGTAGATATTAACTCTAGTTTATTATTCAGGATGTTAAAGAATGTTTGAATCATGTCGGACACAAGGTAAGGGAATTTCTTAACCCAACTTCCATTCTTTGGGTTAATCTCCTACTTTCAAATTATGTCATGATATTATTATGTCTTATTTTGTATTCTTTATGTGTACCTATAGTGAATACACATAATAGATCTATTTTATTTTAAAAATTATTTTTTAAGGACTTCGTCTCAATCTCCTTTCATTGAGGCATATTTGGTTTTATACATAACTTTCTTTTATACGGTGTATAAACCCCTTTTACTTTTACGTATATTCAAAAGGAATCCTTTTATACGAAGCATTTACTAAACGACAAAACGGAATGTTTTTGTCGTACGTATGTGGCGACAACGACTTCTCCGCCGTCGTGACCACTATTTGAGTTTCGGCTTCCTCTACAAGCCATACCTTTTTTTAATGAAAAATAAATACCATGTTATACTTTTCTTTTATTTTGGTATTGAAAATGGTTTTCAAAGCGTTTTTATTATATCAATGTGTTGTATTGATATCTTCTGATTGAAATGTGGAAATGTTATGTTTCCTTTATGCATGTTTTATGTGATACGATTATGTTATGGTTTATGATATGTTTAGACCTATTCGTATGAGGAATGCATTGGACTTAATAAGTGACGGGTGGAGCCCACTATAGCTCCTCGATGCATCGTTAGGTCTAATGAGACAACTAGATGTGGAATTGGCCGAGGCCCTTTCCCAATTTGATTTATGGTTTTTTTTCGAGGCCTTAATCATTTTAGACGTCTTTTCCGAGGCCTTGACAAAATGTTTCAGAATGTCTGGCATTATACATTCCCTTATTATGAAAGTGGTTATTGATATTTCATGTGATTATTCGACTAGTGGAATATCCATGTGAGAAGTGAATGGCATTATCTCATTTTACTTTTGCCATATTATGTTGATGTTCAAGTTTAAAATTCTTTTATTTTAGTTATACATTGCCTTAAATTTTTATGTTTATTTATGAAAGCTTCCGCAATATTGTTATCCTTACTGAGCATCTGAGATCACCCCATTCAATGTTTTAATATTTTCCAGGATGTGAAGAAGTATTTTATGAATGACCTGCAGGGATAGTAAGAAGAGGATATGAGTGTGGACTAAGGATACCATGTTATTGTAGTTTTCATTTTGATGATGTAATGTAAAACTTATGATTATATCTAGTGTTTCCAAGGCTACTAAACTAATCGGTCTTTCAAGACTTGATCTTTTGTGATCATGCCAAAGTTACGAGGTAACGCACCAGCTCCAGGTAGCTGGGGTCGGGGCGTTACAGTTGGTATCAGAGGCAGTTTAGTACTAACCTTGTAAGCTAGATTTAGATAAACTATGATTGGAGCACATAGACCAAAGATAGACTTTGAGGATTAGTATATAAGAGCATCCTGGAATTTTGGTATTATAGATATGTTGTTAGTTTTCCGAGAAATACATCCCTGTCTGGATACGAGAAGGTAGAGGCGGCTCTGGCACAGATGTACCTAGGGGTAAAACCCGAAAACACCGCCTTGAGCTAGACTCAAACGGGAACTGGTGCACGACAACGGGCCTTGCTGCACTCTTGGTTACGACACTCCTGAGGGATTTGCTTAGGATAATTCTCATTTTCTTTACAAACCATTATGTAGGGTTTATGAGTATATACTTCCTCAAAGAAAACATTCTTTTGATTATGGGTTATATCCATAAACCGTTCAATTTACATTAAGTATTTTAAAAGTTTGGAATTATTCATTGTAATTCATAAACTAACCTAGTTTATGCCATTGTATATAAATGGCGCCCAGTAGAAGGAATGTGAACTCCAGCAATACGTATGATCCAAAGAGTAAGAAGGATCGTATCTTTCATAGTATTAAGCCAACATTTCGAAGGGAAATAGTCTCCCATGTATTCTAAACATATGAAGAAATAGTATCATGTGTTAATAAGATAAGTAAAGAATTCCTTGAGTCCTATGGCTTTGAAGCGAAGCAAGAGACGAAAGGGATGGAAGAGAGAATGATGGATAAAGGGATGAGGGGAATGAATAATTTTCCAATATGTGGTAAATTTGGGAAGAAACATCATGGAACTTGCCTAAAGGTAATGGGAGTTTGTTATATGTGTAGAGAAAAAGGACACAAAGTGCGTGACTACAAGGGTAAGAAAATGGTTTCAAATGTACAATGCTTCTTCTGCAAGGATTGGGGACACTATGCAAACCAATGTCCAAATCATCAGAGTATGCCCCAAATGATGTTATTGGATAATAATCAAGTTATGATACTACCACAGATGAGGAGTAATGGTTAGAGTTCTTATGTTTTTATTAAAGAATTTTGTAATTCAAGTGTTGTATCAATGATGTACTGGTTATAATAATTATGAAGTATATAAGGATTGTACTGCAGTACTATTTCATCAAGGACTTGAGATTGTGTGGAACCTAGAAAAGTTACTCCACAGTAGGTTATATTTTTGTAAAATATATGGTTGAGAGAAAGATAAACCATAATATGGTTCTGATACTGAGATTGTGATTTTGGAATAAGACGTGATTGATTTGAATAAATTATATTGGATATTCTTAACTTCCTTGAAACTGATTGATGTTTTGTATAAATTTTTGGATAGAAGGAGTATATCTAATATTCTATAAGGAATAAGGGATCATGGTAATTCAGTAAGTTTAAAAAGAATACATGATTAAGGTGTTCACATGTTGTTACGTGGAAAAAAGGATCTTCATTATGTTTACCTTCCTTATAAAATTTTGACTGGGAGTTGGACATAAGTATTTTAAATAACTATAAAGGTTGGAATGGATTATGTTGATCTTTGGATAGTATTGTTTAAGGTTAAAGCATTTATGAAGATTATTTTTGGAATATTATAATACTATAGTTTTAGGAAAAGGACAACCTACAGGGTGGGGCATAACCCGTCGCGTCGGACAATGCTGCAGGAATCGAACCCACAACCATAGTGCGACAGGCCTTTATTCACTACCACTAGCCTACAGGAAGTCCCTGGTTATTACAATATAATTTTACTAATCTAAATGGTATGTTTTAACATTTGTAACCTTATACAATTAGGATAAGTATAATATTTTTGAGTTATATTATCTTTTTGAGTGAAAGATGAGTTGAAGGTTGAAAATCTAATTGTAAAGCATAAATATATATATACCTATCTCTTATTCAATGAATAAATTAATTCTTAAACATTAGTAAAGGGATATTAAAACAAAAAAAAAGTTTTATCCTAATACCTTTTTTCTTGTTGAACTGATGATATTTTAAATCAACATAGATTGAATGCTTTGAGGCCCTCAATTTGACAGTTGATTGTGACTGAGGACCTCAATCACTCCCTGCAAATATTTAAGTTTTCCCTCCAATTATATGTCTCTAATTTCCACCAATGTTCTCCTTATCGAGATCATAATTTTGTGGTGACTTGCTTATTTACATTTCCCTCTTATTAAGGCTAAATTTTATTAACCTTATTTCCGATGTGGGTTTTCCACAAAGGTATTTTCTATTTTCAACCTTTTATTTTCAAATAAAAAATTTCAAATTTGCGAGAAAGCAATTTATTGAAGGAGGGGAGAATGTAACACCCCGACCTTCCATGATACGCTTCTCATTCAATAATGCAATAGCTTGCATTGTACGCAACTTCGAGTTCTAAAACACTGCGACTAATCAAAGTAGCCGTTATGAATATTAATAACCACTTTTTAAAATTATAGGAATTTTATATTTCAAAATGGACTTCATTTTTGGATTCGGAATATCGAAATTAGCCTATGTTGAAATTTTGGCATTGTTCTGAAAAACTTCAATTATTGATGAATAGTGAAACCACTAAGTGGTAGTTAAATAACTGATTTTTCGTTTAAATGAAATATTACCACTTCTGTGATTTGATTTTCAATAATCCGACATACATGGTTGTCATTAAGAATTAAAATGTGGTTCAGTGAGATTAATTTTTTTGGTGAATAGTAACTTTTAAGTTCTTAATCGCGATTAGAGGTAATTAGTGTAGTTTAAGGTAAAATTAATGTTTTAATAACATGAGATGAGCTTGACACATGTCCTACCCTCATTGGATGTGCCATGGACGACCAAGAAAATCCATGGGTCAACTTGGGGACCCCATGGAGCCACTTTAGTTGGAAACTGACATAAATACCTTTTATTTAATGTTAAAGTAAAAAATGACACAAACATGAGATGTTTTACTAAATCAATTTTTACATGGGGTTATACAAGTCATATTTTGGACTATATATAGTCATTTGAAAGATAAAAATATTTCCTACATCATAGTATTTTTTTTTATAATTTTTAGACATTAAATAAATTAAATTATTTATGACATCTTTATGATGCAGTGATGACCTCATTATTTAACGATTTTAATAAAATTAAAAGATAATGTACATTCCAAGTATTACATGTGTCCAAAGACTATTGGATTGGTATACTTCGAACCCTTATCACCTTATCCACGAATTATATAAGTGTGGTACCTTTAGAATCCGAAAGGCATTGTATAATAATGTAAAATTCCCTTACTTTCCAAGAGTCCCCTCCTCTCCTCTTATAAAAGGCCCCACCTCTACCACCTCATTCACACTTTCAAGCCATTTGGCTCGGCCAAACTCTGCCCGAATACCCTCCCCACTTCCCTAACTTACTCCTAGAAGCCTCACTTTGGGCAGAATTCTTCCCAAGGAAGCCTTTGTCTCAAATCAAAAAGAGTTACCCGATTTTTAGGTAATGTCTTCTCTAATGTTGTTTTGTTTTATTTAGCTTCTCCAACCCCTTAAACTATTTTTATTCATTTCTTTTGTAACAAAACCAGTATCCTCAATATACTAGGATGTTTTTATAATAAGTATTCGAGCTACACTTACACACACTTACATCTAATGGTTAAAGAACATATTGTTTCTGTGGATGGCGAATTTTTGCCTCACGAAACGATGATTGTTCAACACTCATATAAAACATTCAATGGTGGCCATTAAGATGTAACTATATTTATATATGATATATAATATGTTTATGTTTTCCTTATGCTTCTGTATTTCTCATTTATGGCATACTTTATGATTTCCATTATTGGTAAACGCGATAATTTCATTTTAGGAAGTGCGGACTACCGCCCCCTCAAAGTGATGTGAATCGTTAATGACATATGTGGGATGTATAAAGGATGGAATAAATTATATTATATATGATATTATACTGTAACTATATTATAACTTTATATAATTATTATTTCATTCCATTAAATACGAAATAGAAATGAAAGTAGCGTTCATGCATACGTACGGCTTACCGTCTCCATTAACGGTGCATTTCATTTATTACCTCTAAATGTTACGTAATATTATGAATAAATGTATATACTGGATATATATGAAATATATGACATCTAAATCATGCATATAATTCTGGAGATAGTGGATATTCTACCACATAAACAACTTGTAATTATAAGAAGTTTATTGTTGACTCAAGTACCAAAAATCGACAAAACGACCGTTATTAACTTAAATAATTACATAATGTTCATAACATTGTAATAAGTGATATAAAAAAGATAATGAAATTGAAAATGGTAGATATTAAATCTAGTTTATTATTCATGAGGTTATAGAACGGCCGAATCAAGTTGGACACAAGGTAAGGGAATTTCATAACCCAACCTCCATTCTTTGGGTTAATCTCCTACTTTCAAATTATGTCATGATATTATTATGTCTTATTTTGTATTCTTTATGTGTACCTATTGTGAATACACACAATACATCTATTTTATTTTAAAAATGATTTTTTAAGGACTTCGTCTCAATCTCCTTTCATTTAGGCATATTTGGTTTTATACACAACTTTCTTTTATACGGTGTATAAACCCCATTGACTTTTATGTATATTCAAAAGGAATATTTTTATACGAAGCATTTACTAAACGACAAAAGGGAATGTTTTTGTCGTACGTATGTGGCGACACCGACTTCTCCGTCGCCGTGACCACTATTTGAGTTTTGGCTTCCTCTACAAGCCATACCTTTTTTTAATGAAAAATAAATACGATGTTATACTTTTCTTTTATTTTGGTAATGAAAATGGTTTTGAAAGCGTTTTTATTATATCAATGTGTTGTATTGATATCATGTGATTGAAATGTGGAAATTTTATGTTTACTTTATTCATGTTTTATGGGATACGATTATGTTATGGTTTATGATATGTTTAAACCTATTCATATGAGGAATGCATTGGACTTAATAAGTGACGGGTGGAGCCCGCTATAGCTCCTCGATGCATCAGTAGGTCTCATGAGACAAGTAGACATGGAATTGGCCGAGGCCCTTTCCCAACTTGATTTATGGTTTTTTCCGAGGCCTTAATCATTTTAGATGTCTTGGCCGAGGCCTTGAAAAAATGTTTCAGAATGTATGGCATTATACATTCCCTCATTATGAAAGTGGTTATTGATATTGCATGTGATTATTCAACCAGTGGAATATCCATGTGAAGAAGTGAATGGAATTATCTCATTTTACTTTTTCCATATTATGTTGATGTTCAAGTTTAAAAGGATTTTGTTTTAGTTATACATTGGCTTAAGTTTTTATGTTTATTTAAGAAAGCTTCCGCAATATTGTTATCCATACTGAGCATCTGAGCTCACCCCTTTCAATGTTTTAATATTTTCCAGGATGTGAAGAAGTATTTTATGAATGACCTGCATGGATAGTCAGAAGAGGATATGAGTGTGGAATAAGGAGACCATTTTATTTTAGTTTTCATTTTGATGATGTAATGTAAAACTTATTATTATATCTAGTGTTTCCAAGGCTACTAAACTAATCGGTCTTTCGAGACTTGATCTTTTGTGATCATGCCAATGTTACGAGGTAACGCACCGGCTCCAGGTAGCTGGGGTCGGGGCGTTACAATAAAGTATATATATAATAAATAATAATGAAAGATATTACATAATAATTATATAGGAATTATGTACATATATGTTTCATTTACTTAATTTCATTAAATTCAATAAGGAAACAAAAACATCGTTCATGCGTACGTACGGCCTACAGTCTCCATGAACCGTGTATTTCATTCAATTTATCGATGTATCATATATATTTTTATAATGAATATATATTATATATAAATCATGTTTTACATTCTGTATTTAAGTAAATCTAGATATGATTAATAATATCAAGAACAACAAATTAAAACACGTACAATAAATGAAACGATTTTACCCAAAAGACTTCTTTAACATGGAATTTACAAAAGAACAGGTAATATAAAGTCATAAGTGAACCATATTTGATATCTTAACAATGAATATGATTATATAAAAATTCAATGAAATTATTTAAATTATTATACAGGAGGTTCAGATACATAGGAAGCATATGAGACATAAGTTAAGGGATACCTTTTCCAATCTCGTTTTTATTTGAGATTGTTTATTTTTAAGTATTTACTGGGGTTATATATATCATTCATGTACCTATTTTATAAAAATGGTTTCATGTATGTTTAATGTACTTTTTATGCATTTTTGACTTTTACTACATGGTATGTAAGGAATCCTTCTTTTGATTATGTTACGATGTACTTTTTTGACATTTCCGAGAAAAGTACGAGAAGAATGTTTTTTAACTTATATGGATTGAACAGATTTTTAGGGTTTCATAAATCCTTATTTTCATGAAGCTTAATCTAAAATATTTAATGACTATTTTCAACAAAATCTGTTTTCTTTTAAAATTGCATGGCATTTTGTGAAATGAAAATGATTTTGAAGAAGAAAGGATATTTTCATCAAGAATTAATTTCAAGTGTTTTATCAAAATAATTTTCCATATATGATGGAATTATTTCATATGTGTATGTTTCAATTATAATCTCTCAATCATTTAAATGGTTTCACTTTTCTTACGATTAATTTTTTTCCATTTTTTTATATGGATTATATTTTGATGGGTTGAAGTTTATGAAACCCATTTTATTCTTTGGGTAATGATGAATGATTTATGTTCCTATTGTGGCACATGTAAGAACGATTTAATTATGAGATGATTAGGACCTATATCTCCCTAAAATTAATTGGGTAAATATTTATATCTCATTATATAGACAAGGATGGAATGGTAAGTAAATCTGGTTCAGTGATACAGGATGGGAACGATGAGTGAACTCGATTCATAAAGGGACTTTGTCTACTAAGATGGTCTTGTTAGCAATGCCTTGGCTACTATGGAAATAATATCATGTGATTAATGGTTTTCCACAATTACATGTTTCCATGCTATTTTATCATGTTTGATGTTCCATTATGATCTATGCCATATGTACTTCCGTGTTTTATGTCATTTCTCATGATTTTGATGTTTAAACATTGTGTTCATGTTTTTAAGTTCAAATGAATATTGTTTGTTTTATTTTCTCCATGGTTACCCTTATTGAGCATTTGAGCTCACCCTTTATAGGTTTTCTTTTCCCTAGGACACAAAGAATGGTTTTAGGTATGAAAAAAAATTGGGAAGATCTTTTTGGGAGATGTTGAAGATCTTTCACCATGATTAAAAGATTATTTTCCGAGTTTCCAAAGACACTAAAATATTATGGTCCATGAGTGTTGGTTTTTGTAATGTATTAAGTATTCCACAAAATTAATGTAATGTCCATGTACATCATGCTATGGGTTACTAAATATAGTCACCCGAGTACCCATATATTTCTATTATCCCTTCTTGAACAATGAAGTGAAAATGAGAGTCCTGATCTGAACTGATAGTATGTGTAACCCAGTGTAGTTGTACGATATCATAGAAATATAATATTTTCAACTTCTTAATTAAGAAAATTTTCCATACAGGAAATAAGTGGGATGATTTTGTTAGTTGGTAAATGAATACACATATTACATCACTACCTCTCGGAGACCTAGGTAATCTGACTATAAACTCCATTCCAACATCTTCCCACTTCCATTCCAGATCTGGAAGTGGCTGTAACAAGATTTCAGGTCTCTGGTACTCCAACATCACATGCTGACAGGTGGAACAACTATTGATAAATCCCGTTGTCAGATGTTTAGTCACAAGACATCAATATTGGCATCACATATCACGATTCTTCTTTGATATTCTGGATGAACTGCTCACTAAGAGCAATGAGACTCTTTTATCGACTACTCTCTGATGTCTATATGGACCTACATATAACCACATATACAAAGTGAATCGTCTCAATCTATAGACAAATCCAAGTGTTGATTATCTACTAATATACACTAATGAAGAACCAAGACTTCAGGATATAAAAAGTACCTACTCTTGACCTTCTCAAGGAGGGAAGATAAAACAATCAAGGCTGATATATATGACTAATCGATATCATCATGAAACTCTAGATGTAGATTCTAAATCTGGTTCAGAACTTCCATTTATCACTAGATTCATTTACGGTCTGTTTATGAGTCTTCAAACATTGGGCATATGATACCAAATTTCACATCCCCGGCATATAGGCATGCTCAAAATCATAGTATTATAGATAATCGACTCATATACGCCATCAGAGGTTAAATTAAAGATGGGAAATAGTATATCTGAATTTATTGTGATCTATGTACACCAAAAAGCAGTCATCCAAAAGATTGTGTCTCTATCCATGTAATGCATGGAAAACTACTGCTAGGTCAATGTTGTGAGTCATATAATTTCTCCCATGTGGACTCAACTTCCGAGATACGTACGTAGCATTTCTATATTTTTATATCAACCCTACACCTAGGTGAATGCATGAATCTTCCAAGTAGATGGAGTAGCCTTTTCCACGATGTTGAAGAATCCGAATTGGTATAGAGACAAGCCTCTAAATTAGTTATGGAAAGTCTTTCTCACATGCTTCAGAAAAGATGAGCTTGACACCATTCATTGTAAGACCAGTAATAGGTGTTTTAATAAGTGATATTTCATATATGAAATGACTTTAATATCTATCCATTACTAATAAATTACTGATATTGAAAAATATACATGGCCTTATTCTAGAAAACTATAAAACAGTCCTTTTTGGGTCTACATATACTCTTGTTTATTATATAATATGATCCATGAAGTGGAAATTGTTGATCCAGAAGTTGCAATTAAAAATAATGTCATAATGATTGTTATCTAATTGTGTACTCAGAATGATCTCATGATGATTGGAATAGTCTCTATGAGTCTGAAAATACATCAAAAAAATAGATAATGTGCTAAAGGTAATGGATTCTGGTTGTCTACCATTCGACGGATCAAAAATATTTAATCAATGAAATGATGTTACATTTCATCCACATTCTTGGTGAAAAGAATAGGTGAACCCTTAGTGGATATTAGGGTATGTATGAAACCCTTGGCCTATATGTCCTCTAACTGCCACATGAAATTCTAAATCACTATTGGTTCCATCCTGTATGGAGGAATCAACAATGTACGTACCCCTAGAATAAGATAAATTGTAAACTCTACCTCTCCCTCTCAAGAGGTAAACAGGAAAAATTATTAGGAATAAAATCTCCAAAATGATCCCCTATAAAAGGGAAATTAGACTTACGTAAACTTTGATCATCCATGAAGTGATTTTCAATCTGGGTTGTATCTCCACCTAGTCCATGATTATTAGGTCTAGCTCTAACTGCATATACATACCTTTAACCCTTATGTTGATAACATCTTCCCATTGATGATGTAAATGATAAATTGAGGTGACAGTAGCCTACAAAAGTGTGATAGTGATCAAACCAGTCCATTCTGATAATGAAACCAAAGCACATCATGTCGAGAATAAAAAGGTTCCATTAGAAATGGTAACTACCAACCTCAAGGAGTCAATACCTAGATTGGTGAATTCCCTCTTCTCATACCACTAATAGTGTATCTATGGTCATTACACCATAGTAATACTATATATGTTCAATATAAAATTCCACAATATACCCATAGATAAAATAGTTCGAATCACTTGTACATAATAATGAATATTTTATAGTAGAGGAAACTAGAAATAGTACATCCTACTGTAGATGTCCTTATAACCTGATCCATCAGTATAAGATGATGAGCATGAAACTGAAATATTCCACATCCCTATAAAACAGACAGACAACCATGATCCAAACTGTCATATTGGTTAAACTACTGATTAGGGGTATGGCTAAGATGGCCATGAACTCCCCCTCGTCTAGACCAACCGATGTTAGTGAAAATCCCCACCTGACGTATCAGAAAGGACATGATCCGGAAGGTGGAGTTGAGAAAATCATTTCACACTCAAATCAGGTGGAAAGGACCATAAGAAATGATGAAGATTACCCATATGGCCGCAAGATCATCACTCCATTGTGTCTCTATCACACTGAGGCTTCTTGTACCCCTGTTATCCACACTATCGACTCTCTATATTTCTATCAAAATGTGTAATCTGGTTGTCCATGTCCTAATGAGAATCCATGAGGGAATGTTACCTTCCACCTGAATAACTTCTGAACTAACAAGGCCTCAGTATGCTATACCTGGTACTAGTTTTATCCCTCAGGTTATGCCCAGTGTTAACAACTTGATTGGATGTTGTATAAACTAGTGTATGATAAAGACATTGACATGTGTAAATATGGAATATAGAAACCTTTCATCGAAACAACTAGAATGAATAGGCACTTCATCTTCTAGAAGAGGTGAAAACAATTTTAACTCCTTGAAAGTTTATGAATATTCCCTTATAGACATAGAACCCTAATCATGATTCATGATAAATCTGGCTCTATCAATTATTAGTATCCGAGGAATGAATTGATCATTGGATGAAGTTTAATAATCAACCCATAACATGCCCTGATGACGACCATCCTGGGTAATCAAATCCCACAAAATCATGGATGAATCCCAAATCATGTTTGTGGAAATCTAGACTCTCTAATATAGAGGGTTCCCTAAATGCTCAATGACAGATAGGATGACCTCTATCTAAGACTCAGTAGCCCCCGGGATTCCATCCCCTGAGAATGTATGAAGATGTTTCGAGAGGAAATCACGAGTTATATTAGCCATTGTAGGTGAAATCCATTGAAAACAATACAAGGAAAACATCAAATGTTGGAAACTATCCTAATCATGGGTATTAGTGCCCATATCAGTTACAACTGTTGGTCTCTTAAGTGACACTCCTATTGATAAGAATGGAAGCACAGGGCAGACCACATCTATAGTATGGTCGTTACAACCTACATCGATAACAACATTAGTATTTTGTGGTGGCATTGATATAAAAATTCCAAGAAAATGACTTCGAACAAGCATAAAAACATAAAAGAACATCGATAATTGAAGTTGAAAGTAGGAAAACTCACTACCCAAGGTATAATACCCCAACTACATGATTTGGAGTCTAGGTATCAGTAAGTGATCAACTGTATAGTTCATTATTTTAACACATAATTTCCATGTTTAGTCCTTTATATTTCGCAGATTTGAAAAGGAATGATAATGATTTGAAACTAGTATATTTTAGATTTTATGATTCACTCTATATTGGATTTTCATTTCCAATGTATCAATTCCCATACCCCTAGAACAAGAAATGATCCCCATTTATTTATATCATAATGGCTCGACTCATTAAATTACCAATCTCGTACCATGAGGTCTCATACACCACATGAATGTAGTTAGGAAATCAATCAATCACAATCAAAAGTAATAAAAGCATAAAATAATTACCACCACATCACTCAACAATCACAAGAATATCATGAAATTAAATGTAGTGAAATAAACCAATATGTCATGGAAATATGGATGAAATGTGAATTGTAGGTGCCTATAACGATGAATGTTACAATAATCTTTAACCTCATATCATCAGACCAAGAATGAAAGAATATACACAACCATAGTAAAAATAAAAAAACACCACACAACATGTGAGTCACCCAGAGGTGAAATAATATAAACTATAATAGGTTAAAACATAAAAATAATTATAATTTAGGAACATGTTTTTTACCTCGAACATGGTTTTGCGATGCCAAAGAAATTCATGTGACCAAGTAGCAATAATTCATAATATCTAATATGTTGTCTCCAAATAGTAATTCGGGAATGGAAAACCATATGATACCACATTGTGATGTCCCGATCCCATATTCCAATTGATAGGTGCCATGTTCCTAGTGGGCCACATGGAGTCAAGAACAAATCCCAAAACACCAATGGTTCCCAACTAGGAGCGAGGTCTAAAGGTGTGTCCATAGGTAGACTATTCAGTCATTTCCACTGTGTAGTGCAGCGGGAGAAAGTAAAAATATGTATATTATGGAAGAAATTTTGGTAAACTAAAGGCACGTCAAAAAATAGTGATGAAATTATCAAAAAAAGGAAAAACTAAAATATAAATCATCAATTGAAGGTATATCTTGTCCCTAGAAAAAATATAAAAACATGAATCCAAAATAATAGGCTTAACATGTTTCAAAAAAGTAAAAGAGAATCCAAAGAATATCCCAAAAATCATGAGTTCAATTTCCGTTCACTACTATCAATATCCATAATAAAGAAAAAGTAATAAAGTGTTTGAAGTTGTATGTTTCCCTTTTTCAACACCTGCTACCATGTAATGTACCTTGGATACCAAAAATCACCCGGATAGGGTGTGAGACAAATCATAGTGGGCCACCACCAATAGTTTCTATAAAATTCGGCATTTTTAATTGAATTATAACTGTGTGAAAGAATATATATATATATATATAATTTAATTTATTATAGTGTAACTAAATACCCAATTACATAGTTCAACCATCGACTGGTGTCTGAATATGTAAGTAGTTCATTTAATTAGGTAAATACCAATTCTATATTCATCAGTCGCATGAACATAACTAACACTGAAATAACCTCGTGACAGTATAGATAATGATGGTTCCATGATATAACAAGGAATCCAAGATCAATTCTATATAATTATGATGTTCTAAGGAAGTATCCAAAGCAATGCATACATTAATGTTTTCTAAATAAGTAATAAATAAATCCTGGATAAGGATGACCATATAATCAATAGAACATGTTCGAAGGAATTAGACAATAAGTTACCTACTGAGACAAAGGTATTCATTCATGGTAAAATTGGGATATGCAGAGATAGGGCCATATGGGCTATAACTATGGAACCTATAAGTCAATTTTGTATCAAAGGAATGTATATAAGGCATCCTATAATGATTATGAATGGATTCTATGATGTCATACTAATAATACAAGAACAAACAAATATCGATGTCTTAGTGGGTATCATCCTAAGAAAGCCACACCCTTTAATCAAAATGGGGTCCCGGAGTGCTCATGGAATTCTCTGAATGCAATCCATGGAAATATTGTGATAAGCCTTTTATGTTTAATTTTAATATCATGTAATATCTCCATAGGTTTAATACATTAATTTCTTTACTGTTATATGTTCAAGTATCATAAATCATTTAAAAATTGTAATTTTGTTCAAGTCATGCCTTTCATTAGTGTGAAGTGGACAAGTTACATGCACACATTCGATCCATTTAAGTAATTTTTTTGATTGAAGGAGTATTATTCTACATTCCATTAATGTGTTAAGGGGTACTATGTATATGAAACCAATTAATAATTTACATTTAAGGCCAATTAATATACCTAGTATACTTTCTAATTCACATTTCACATATTATAGGAAATTTGATGCACTTACCACATGCGGGTCATGTGGTGAGAACACATGGTACACACCATTATGCACGTCACTATATAATCATTCCATTTATTATTTAATTATTTCAATTAAAGATTTAAAGTGAAGGAAAACCCTAACTTTGCCTCAAAGATGACAAAACACTAAAAACCCGAATGCAAATTAATTATCGACATGGGGTGGATTGAGTTTTGAGTGTACCCACAAAAAAATAATCACATATTTGTGAAATGCATAACCATACGGTTCTAAGGAGTATAATCCTGGAAAATAAATTTATGAAAATGAACCAGAAGAAATCATTGGACCCCACACATATATTTCAACATTAGAAAAGTTTTTGGATATATTATAGACTACCCACCATAGGGTTGTACGACATTACTCCTTTGGTATTAACTATTGATTTTCCTCAGATTATAGTAGATCTAGGAAACAGAGGAAAATGATCATACCACAATCTCATGGTCGAGTGAAAAATATAAGGAGAATGTTTCAAGTGGACTCGAGTAATTACTGTTGAAAATCCAACATAAAAAATATTGGTATGTTTCTAGATGATGGAGATATCATCATTCCGAGTTCAGATATTCATGAATCCCCAAGTTAATATAGAAAGATGTTAATCCCACATAAAATTGAATTAGGGAGTAAGAGGGCTTCAATATTGAATATTAATGGAAAAAATTAGAATTTTTCCTCAAATTTTCACTTTGCATGGTTTTTCTACATGGTTTAATAAATATTGCACAAACAGTGGTCCGATACCTAGGGAAAAGAGGTGCTCGCACAATTAGGCCGCATGGATGTGCACCAACTATGTGATGTGGATATGTTTGGAAAAACACAACTTGAACTGTTTTCCAATCAATGTGGAAGTCCTGAACAGTTTACTCTAAACCATGAGCCAAGACTATTTTTTGCTAAAAAGATAGTTTCATGGATATGAACATTCCACACACTCCAGTGAAATTTTATATCTGATTAGGCATCCATATTAGATATATATTAATGACATAGTTAGAAAAATAAATTATCTATAACTGAGTGAAAGAACCAGATTCTTAAAGTAAATAAATTATAATTAATAAAATACATATAGAAAATGGTGTGAATTGAATAATTAATTTATTTAATTGGATTAAACAGGGAGCCATGGTTAGGGGTAGTTCATATTCCATCCTAAGTGAAGGGTTTATCCCCGAACCTATATTGTTTCATTTGGGTTTAATCGTTCTCTCTCATTACTCCAATAATATACTTAATTATTCTTTCTAATTCGCCTAAATTATTTTTCACTATTCTATATATGTGTACCAATGATAATATTTATTCATTTGATCGGGATTTACTTGTTTTATAAGGATAATTTTTAATATTTCATGATACGAATGCCCGAATAACTGGAACATCCTTGTTTCTAACCAATTTTTAAGTGGAATCAATTATTTGTTTTGAGACACCATTTTTTTAGTAAATTAAATTATTTTTTTATGGAAAATTTAGTCACAAACATTCTATAATCAAATGTATATGTAAAAAAAACATATATGAATATTCTTTAAAAATGGATATACCTAGGTATCCAATAAGATATTCCTTTTGTTTTATTGTGTAAAAGACTAAATTAATTAGTTATTATTGACATATGTTTTGTTAAAAATTTTATATTTTATAAATTTTTTTGAAATGGGAGAAAACCTTCCAAAAACCCCAGTAAGGGATAATTCATCTATTTTTCGAATGGCATTTGGAATTCCATGGGAGGGGGAGTTCAAAACATTATGTTAATTCATACAAAACAATATTAGGATATGAACAATGACTTAAACCACATTGAATGTTCATCATAAGTAAAAATGGAAATCTATACGTTGAGTAAGTTATGTGGAAATGAAAACTAATATTAAGTTTTAACTCCTTATTCAATTTTCATGTAATAGTTTGTATCTCAGTAAATAATATAGTTTCTATGATCGATTTTTCTATTCTGTTGATGCTGAAGCAGTAAATCAATAATTTATATGGAGATGATGATAAATAGTGGGTGTTGATTAAAAACACAATGAAAAAGGAATAAATATAAAATTTTGAGTTAGAAGATGTTAAGGAAATAATTATTAATATGTATTCAACTCCAACTATTTAAACAAGTATGTAGATGGAATTCATATTGATAAAGAAAAAGGAAGGTGAATCTATCATGGTATAAATGTAAAAATTCTAGAATGAATGATATACCTAGAGTTTTTTTATGACAAAATATGTAAAATTAGATACAATTATTTGTGGTTTAGAACGACGCCATAAAAAATCAATAGCTATATGAGACATTGGGAGTTGTGATGGAGTTGTTCAATGTTCTCTCAAATTAGAGATAGAGTTTAGTGAATTGTCCCATAGTATTATTGGTATTAATAAAATAATTAATTTTAATTCTTGTGATTCATATTACAAAATATTAAAGAGGATCCAACTAAAAACATGTTTAAAATGTGGGAAAAATCATCAACAAAATTTTTTCAAATGGAGGGGGAAATTATTCATGTAAGTGAGAGAATTAATCTAAGTATAAGATTTCCAATGGGTCATGATGAGCAAACCAAAATTAAGGAAAAAATGATATATGATCTTAATCATCCACCAATGGTTCAATCCATCAACTATAGGGTTCAAGGGTAATATGCAAGATAATGTACTAATCCATGTGTACATTATGGTTATAATCATTTAAAATCAGAAAAAATCAATATATTACTGCTTATTCCATCGCCACATCTAATTTTGATCATAATATTTAGTTTCCCGAGTTACACATCCTAATTAATAATTATTTCAAAATGCTTTATTTGATAATGGTTGTATGAATTAATTAGTATACTACTTGTTTTCTATAACTGTGGAATTGGATCCCTAATACCATGAAGTAAAGATATATGTAAAAACATCTACTTGTTCAATCATTGTAATATAAGTGTTTGAATCATCTATTGTAATAATTTTCAGATTTTTTTGAATCTCAAAATCCTTAATTTGGTGGAATTTAATGATATTTTGGGCATGGATTGGATCTCATTATAACCGGAAAAAAGTAATAATTGGGAACATGAATTATTTATTCTTATTCTAAACCATCCAATAATCCATTAAAATGCATGGAAGATCATGAATATAATTTTTTCAATCCATATATATTTTCTGTATTGATACCCTATGAAGAAAAATAACTTCACCAAATGGATGGTCTAAATGCAGTTATTAAGTAGAATAAATTCATGTTGTGAGGGAATATACTGATTTATTTCTTAACGAGTTACCTGGACAACCCTAAAAATCCTTAGGTATAATTCTATATAGAAAAAATACATTGTTCCACTCATATATTAAAAATAACCAACTTGATGTCACCAATTGAATTGGAGGATTTATAGAAGTAGCTAAAAAACATTTGAAAAATGGGTTCATGCACACTAGTGCATCACCATGGGGTGCCACAATGAATATTATAAAGAAAAATTATGGATCAATTTGGCTTTAGATAATTTTATATGAGATCAAAAATATCATCATAAAGAACTAATAACCTCTTAAAATTTGTGATTACTTGTTCAATCAACAAGAAGGTGCGTGAAACTACTCATAGGTTGTTATTCATTCTTGATATCCTCAACTGAAGGTGATCAAGGATGATATTCAGAAGGAAACTCTCATTTAATGTTACGAGAATGATTATTTTATTAGTATTCCTTTAATAATTACTAATTAACAAGAAATTATCATGGATTTTATAAATATATTATTTAGATACTACCAGATAATATTTTTTATAGTGATTATTGATTATATTGTAATTTTCTCAAAGAGAAAGGTGTAATATGAATACTTTCAACGAATTTTTTTAGAGAAATTATGAAATAAAAAATTGTATGACATTTTTATAATGTCTATCTTATGGATTCTACATGTATAATTTTTGGGGAATGAGATCATAAGTGATGGAATTTCTATGAGCCCATTAAAGAAAAAGTCAATGGAAGAATGCCCCAGATCCAATAGTTTCATAAGTCACCATTGATTTCTTCAAATATATGGGTAATATAATAATTTTGGCATAAATATATAATAAATGTATAGAACTTTAGCTAGGTTAACATAGTATAGGGTTAATTATGTTGGGAAGAAGGATTATGAGGAAATCATCAAAGTGATTAGGAAGTGGAAAATCACTACACCTGTACATTATATACTAATAGTTGGAGAAGGTTTTGTGAAAAAGAATTATTCTTCAAAGAATGTACTAATTTTATTAAAATTTCATCATATATTATGGTAGAAAAAAACCACGAACTTCTAATATCCATTAGTAGAACTACCCGAAACATGATATGGAGATAGCAATAATGATATTTTCTCTAAAGAGTTGGTTGAACTAACACTATGGTGAAATGTGTGATATATATATTGAATATAAGATTCTATATATATAATCACACATAAGGATATTGACATACTCCAATTAATATGGTTATATAAATTCAAGGACTACAATTTCTCTATTCACTTCATATTATGAATGGATGGCATGCTAAATGATTCTCTTTGAAGAAAAAACATAATACTCTATCCATGATGCTAACTGAGAAAGGCCCTATATTCATTGATATTCCAAGGATTGATTTTATTTTCCTATATTCAGGGAATATATCATACTGTGACAAAATTATTACCCAGCCACGAATCAATGATAGAGTCAAGGTGAAAGAATGGGATGATATGTAGCTACAAAATAAGAGAATATAGTAAATGAAGGTAATCTACATAAGGTCCACAATGATGATGATTATGTGATTTAGTTTGGAATGAGTCTTTCTGTTCCATCATTTCCTAAGATATAGAATGAGATATTAGATTATTCATATAGCTTGACTTTCTCCATCTATAATGGAATTGCCAAGCTGTACAATGATCTTTGAGAGCATATCTAGTGGGATATCAAAAAGAACATGATTTTAGAATATATCTCAAGATACAAAACATGTTATGATGCTAATTTAGTGTGACTAAAATATAAACTGATGATGTTGAATTTATTAATAATTAATTGGAAATGGCATAATGTAACTATGTACATTTTCTCCAGCCCCCCAAATACATCCAATAGAAATAATGTGACATGGGTTATGTTGGATCAAATCCCATAAACTACCCACAATATTATTATTCAATAATATTTTATACATGTGGAAAATTCCATGATATAAATGAAGATGTGGTGGCGATTCCTAGAGTTCTTCTTTAAATAATCTTTGATCTTGATCCATGGTCAATATAAAAATTATAGATATGACTTCAATGTAATTTCATCACTGAATTGTATTTCCACACAGTCTATTACCCTAAAACTAATTTCTAATATGAATGTCCAATTATGGAAATAAAGGAAATACTAAGAGTTTGTTCAGTGGGATTCAAAGGAATATTGGATAAGCATCCCCCATTGGTTGACATCTCTTATAGCAACAATATCCCCTTTAAAATTTTGATCAATATATATGATGCTTTTTCTAGGAATCAATCTATTACTGCAATGAATAGTGATTATAATAGTGAATGAAATCTCTATGGGCCATACATTTTGTATGATATGATATTTATGGGTCAATCCGACTAATAACATATAAAGTATTCGTTGATTGTAGAAAATTTCTGTGATGAAAATTGTCAATGGGACATAGTGTTTGATGTTGGAGAAATTTTTTCCATTCAAATTTAATTCTGGAATAAGGTCATGGGGTATGTGTTGGAGTTGGTGGCCTAGAACCAACTACTTTGTACTTTATTCATTAATAAAAGCTTTATCACATCAGGATTTTTCATCTGCGTGACAATGCATGTGATAATGTCCTAAGGACATCTGTTGCATTAAAGGGTCATAGCGGATCCCTGCTATGATGAGAACCCAGAAGTTTCATAACACTGTTCTTGAATATATGTTCTATGTATGGATGATATTATTTGAGGGTCACAAATAATACAGGTCGTTAGGGGTGAGGACTCATAAAACATTGAGGCACATTCTCATGGTGTTTGCCCTTGGTAATATCCAGGGGGGATATTATGAGAACGAGACTCGCCAGTTGTAAATCCAAATTTCATAGTGTCATTGGATATTCCTATCTACAGACACATGTTTTGGACCATAGAATATAAGATTATTATTAATGGGTATTACAACTAGCACACTTAGATGTATTGAAAAAAACTGTGATGACACACTATTCGCAGCGAGGTAGGATACGTTTGGTGCATCACGAGTAATACTACATTAATAGATAATGTGAGAAAGGATTGGTACCTTCTATTCCATAACAGAAGTAGATATCTCAGGCCCTTTGATGGAATTGATATAGCCAAAATAAATCCATGGCCATGGTATGGTATGGGTGAGTTCAATTACGAGAAGTTAAAGAAAGAATAATCGAGCACATGGGTTGACGACACTGGCATGCAACCCACTAGATTAGACATATTGAGACATAGGGATTATATTACACGGTAAGCGTTCGTAGGAGGTGACACACCATTGAGGTGCTACCTTCTTTCTCTATGGGAGCATTGGTGTGTTGCTAGACGCTAACCTTGGACTTTAGGTAGGCTCCGCCTAATGCCACTGAGAAAGTGGCCTAGAGGGTCACACACAAAGTGTGCCCATGTGTCTCAGTTAAATATTACTTTAACAAGTTAAATAAATATTATTCTCGACTGTGGTTTAATAATTATTTAAGGACGCCTGATCGCATTTATTTCGACACTAGTTATTCGAGAGAATATATTGTGGGAGAAATAATATATATTTATTAGCGAGTAATTTAGTTACATTTATTTAAGAAATAAATAGCCATTACTCAAGGTCTAATAAATGTGGTGGAGAAAACTTGAAAATAAAAGTACACGCCGTGTATATTAAATATACACACCGCGTTGTTTTATGGAAAACAAGTACACGCCGTGTGGTTTTCCAGTCAGGATTTTGAGGATATAATATTGTTTTAATATTAATTATAATCATCGTGGGTGCATGTCAAGGAATTAATAATTCGACATGGTGTTTCAATAAGAGTTAATGAAATAAATAAAACATGTAATGCGTTTATTTATTATCATAACTCTATTAACCTCAAACCCGATTATAAATATCCTCACAACCCCAACACATTGATGAGACATTGTTGTGCACAACAGATTTGGAAATATTCTCAAGCCAAGAGAAAATTCCCTTTCCACCAAGAACGCACTCATGTTATGAGAGCGAGATCCTCCACCGGATCAAGGCGGTCGAAGGCGGACATCGCATGTAAAGGTTCTTCCGTGATAGCACCTAGAGATCCCTTCCGCGACGTACGGAGATACGTGGCATACATGTGGATCACCGCTAGAGGAATCCTACACTTGGATTCTATGACGAAACGACGGATAACATGATCGTGACCAGAGACATCAATGAAAGTATAATTCCACCAAGGTAATTCTTGTGAATTAATTAAAATAATTATAACCAACATATGGTGATCCTATCTCAATGGTTCCGGGACTCTTCTTTTATTTTTCGTTCTTCGTTCCATTCCAATGATCCGGAGTTTTATATCGTGATGGATCTCAGATTGAACGTTGTATAATGCTAAAATTAAAGTTGGGAAAACCCACAAATGCGCTTCCGCTGCGCCCGGAACCTACAAGTGGTATCAGAGGGGTCATATCGTTGATTATAATTATTTAGTTTTTCATTGGTGATTTACGCATTTAATAATTTAGTTATTTCAATTAAGGTTTAATCATTCTGGAAATCTGCATGTCGAGATCTGTTCCTCCTCCCTCATTTCTCGTTCTCCTCACAGAAACAAATTTTTTATTTTATTTTGGATTAAAATAAAATAGAAGAACTCATCCGGAGGAGGCAAACGTTTCTAGGCATACAACACTAGAATACACGACGTGTATTCGGAACTACACGTCGTGTAGTCTAGGTTCAATGCATTGACTGATCCACCAAATCAGGCCATGTATTGGATTCTTTCTATGAATTTAAGACAATGTGTGTTGACAAGAAACAGGTGGCACACGGTTTCTGGATTACACGCCGTGTGGTCCAATGACACAGCGTGTGGTCCCGTCGGGTTAGGGTTGGGCGGTGTACCCCATACAAGGCTTGTCCGGCTGGAAACCTTGTAACGCGGAAACTACATGATGTGTTTCCAAAAGAACACACCGTGTACTTCGAAAATTTCCGAAGTACATTTACACGCCCTATCCTCGGGCGTGTACTTCAGATGGATGGTGAAGAAAAGTACACGCCATATAGTCGAAACTACATGCCGTGTACTCACCCAAATTACGCAGATTTATTAAAATTTATTATCATATTATAAAAACCCTTGAGATGTGTACCATGGTGCAGGCGTAAAGCTAAGGCACAACACGTGATATGTGTTTTATATATATGTGTTTAATTTAACATCGGCGTAAATAAATAGGAATTCACCGGGTTTCCTCCAAGGTACAAGTTACGTACAAGGACAATTTTAAATGAATTTATTTGTTTAAAATTATGATGGATGAGATTATCAAGGAAGTTCAGAAAAGGGTTTCAGATAAAATTATTGATTAATTAAAGATAATTAATTGATTCGAGAGTGATTTATCTTAAACAAGAATGATTAAATAATTGAATTCTAGTTTTATTTATACGTAAATATCGTTGCATGTATGGATGATCATGAGATAGACGGAGACCTTTGTATGTGAATGGTTTCTTTAATTTATTTATTTAAATTAAATTTGTTGGCCTCTGAGCCTTCTCCTCATTAACATGTAGGGACTGTGCGCCCAAGGACTCTTTTATGTAAAAAAACCCTTTTTACCCCTCACCTACGTGTGAGAAAAATGCATATGTAATGGATGAAGCTCCTAAGCTGGTGGAGGCGGCTCAAGTCAAGATCCAAGGTGAAACCAATAAAAGGATATACAATGGTGGACAGGTGGACAGCTGTAAACACAAAACCACAAGGTTCAAGGTGTTTTTACCATAGGTCTTGGGTTAGTTTATCAACCTCTAGATAAACTAACCAATAGAAAAATCTCATGATCATACCATTTATTATATGTCTTTTAGTTGCATGGATTATTTATTGTGGGTGTGCTGTCACGATCACACAATTAATGAACTAAACGAGCATGCAAGATGGAATTAAAATAAAACCGGCTTATACGTAAAAATTATCTTAGACATGGTTAATCAATTAAGTATATCCAACTTAATATTAACAAGCATGTAATCAAAGATAATAAAATGAAAATTTACGTATAAGGATAAAATCCCTCAAAAGAAATATTATGTCCGTATAGCCTTCCATTATATTGGTTAGAATCGAACCATAGTTCAAAGTGATCGACCAACCATAGTTGGGGTGCTTTCAATTATCGAGGAATTCTAATTCATGGTTTTCGGTTGACTTGAAATGGTTCACATCAAGGGTTTACTGCCACATCAGGACTTGGTGTGACCAAGAGGCCAAGGTTGAGGAAATCCAAAATAAAAGGATTTCAGGATTGGGGAGTCCACTCAATTGATCAAGGAACTGCGAGTTAATGCAGTAGACATTTAGAATGCCTACCTAAAGCCCTTCAAGTTTGTTGACCAACCCTAGATAGGGTAATGTGAAGGGAAGTATGGATTCTTTCCACTAGAATATTTAGGCAACATAATATTCCGAAGTCAATGGTGGGGGATATTGGATTTCAATAAAATTGTGGGAGACTAATAAGTATTAAATTATTTATTTGTCTCAATTTTTTAATAAAGAACTAAAACTTTTATTGTCATAATTTTTAGAAAGGGCAAGAAAATGAATTTGAACATATCATTGCACACTACACTCAAGAAGGAAAACCTTCTCACTAGCACCAATTTCCAAGAGTGGAAGAGGCGTTTACGTGTCATCCTTCTCCATGAAAGGAAATTGTATGTTCTAGAAGATCCTATTCCAGTTGCGCCTGGGAAAGAGGCTAGTGATGATGAATTATCTCTCTATGTGAAACAAATGTATGATTCCACAGATGTCCCATGTTTCATGCTATCAGCAATGTCCAATGAGCTCTTAAAGCAACATGAAAACATGGACTCATATAGCATGATGTCTCACCTTAAGGATCCCTACGAAGAGAAGGCAAGACAGGAGAGGTATGAGATCTTCAATGCCTTGTTTACAACTAATCTTGGAGCGTCTGCGCCAGCTGGTCCTCATGTAGTCATTCTTATTGGGTACATTGAACACCTGGACATCTTACTGATTAAATTTCAAGATGAGTTGCGTACAGAGCTCATCCTATCATGACTTCCAAAGACCTTCCCTAACTTCATTGTCAACAATAATATGAGTGGCAATGATAAGAGTCTATCGTATCGTCTGACCTTGATTCTCCAGGTAGATAAGGAAATGGGGCATGACAAACCCGCGGTCCTTATGGTGAACAAGAAAAAGAAGGATAGTGAAATGGGGCCAAAGACTTATAAATAGTCTGAAGCCCCTGAGCATTGTCCCTCCAAGAAGGGGAAGATCCAGAGGCATGGCAAGGAATGAGAGGCAGTGTGTTTTGCATGTGGCATGTTGGTCCACTAGAAGAGGAATTGCACCCAGAATGGCGGGGATGCTAAATGTGTGTTCGTTATTGAGTTAAATAATTCTATTTCTACACATTGAGTATTAGATACAGCATGTGGGGATCACATCTATATTCAAATGTAGGAACCATGTAGATTTAGATATCTTACCAGAGGAGAGGTGGATCTTCGTGCTGCCAATGGCGCAAGGCTGGCTGTGTTGGCTATTGGAGATTATCCCCTCTCATGGCCAACTGGAATGATTTTGGTTTAACAAAACTGTTATTTTGTGCCTAGTGTTACCAGGAACATAATTTCTGTATCTTGTTTGGATATGGGTGGATTTGTTTGCACATTTGGAAATAAGAGTCATCTATTTTATAAGAACAATGTATGTTATGTTATGGCACATTTAAATAGTGGTGTGTATGTATTAAATTATGAAAACCAAGTGTTGGAAATCGATAATGAAAAAACTCATGTGACTCAAACATCACCCAGTTGTGGCATCACCGCCTTGGTCATGTAAACGAGAAGTGATTGAAAAAGCTCTATCAAGATGGCTATTTAAACTCTTTTGAGCTAAAAACACTTGATAGATGTAATGCTTGTTTACAATGAAAAATGGCCAAGCCGCCTTTTGGTGGATAGGGTGAAAGGGCCACAGAGCTTCTAGGATTGGTACACACGGATGAGTGTGGACCATTTCCAGTAGAATCTAGAGGTGGATATTCTTACTTCATTACTTATAATGAATATTTGAGTAGATATGGTTATGTCTACTTGATGGGGTATAAGTCAGATTCCTTATAGAAATTTAAGGAATTCAAGAGTAAAGTAGAGAATCATCTTGGTAAGAAGATAAAGATGCTTCGATCGGATCAAGGTGGAGAATATTTGATGCAAGAGTTCATCGATCTTCTACGGGACTCAAGGATTCTATCTCAGCTCAGTCCACCTTATACACCACAGTGGAATGGTGTTAGTGAGAGGTGGAACCACACATTATTGGACATGGTGAGGTCGATGATGAGTCATGCAGATCTTCCATTATCCTTTTGGGGATATGCATTACAAACTGCACCATACACATTAAACCGAGAACAAACTATGGAAGAAAATGGTAGTCCCTCCGAGTTATGGAATGGATAGAAACCCATTTTTTCGCATACACGCGTATGGGGAGGAGAGGTGTTTGTTAATGCCCTATCATGCAACAAATTAGCACCCAAGGTCATGAAGTGTATCTTTTTAGGATATCCCAAGGAAACGAAAGGATATTACCTATATAACCCTCAGGAAAAGAAAGTGATTGTCGCCAGAGAATCCATATTTAATGAGAGGGAGCATATCCTAAAAAAGGACAGTTTGAGTAATATTGACTTAGACGAAGTTGATGCTCAAGATACACAGGAGTTGCTATAGGAAGAAGTTCCGCAGGTCCCCATGGAAGAGGCTCCAGAAACACATGTACTGCGTAGGATCTCAAGAGAGGTAAGGGAACCAGAGAGATTTGGTTTCCTAGTCACTGAGGATGTTGAATAATTATTGTTGGACAATGATGAGCCTATCTCCTACAACGAAGAAGTAGAAAGCTCAGAAGATACAAGATGGATAGAAGCTATGAATTTTTAGATGGATTCCATGTATCAGAACCAAGTTTTGGTTCTGGTCGATGATCTAGTTAATTTAAAACCTGTTGGATGCAAATGGGTATTCAAGAGAAAACTGGACATGGAAGGTCAAGTTAGCACCTATAAAGCAAGGATAGTGGCTAAAGGACTCAAACAACGTCATGGAATTGACTATGATGAAACCTTATCTCCAGTTTCCCTGTTTAAATCCATAAGAATCATACTTTCTATAGCAGCTTCCCATGACTATGAGATTTGGTAGATGGATGTCAAAACACCATTTCTTAATGGGAACCTTCAGGAAGATGTCTATATGACACAACCAGAAGGGTTTGTGACACCAGGAGAAGCCAAATGGGTTTTCACGTTGTAGAAATCCATTTATGGATTAAAACAAGCATTCAGGTCATGGAACATTCGATTTGATGAAGCCATAATGGAATTTGGATTCATTAATAATGAATGTGATCCATGTGTTTATAAGAGGTTTAATGGGAATGCGTTCGTTATCCTTGTAGTATATGTTGACATATTGCTTATTGGAAACGACGTTCTGGACTTACAATCAGTTAAGGACTGGTTGAACAAAGGCTTCTCCATGAAATATTAGGTGAATCATCATGCATTCTAGGGATCAAGATCATTCGTGATAGATCTAAGAGGCTGCTTGAACAAGGTCAGGTTACATACATTGACCAGATACTAAAGAGATTTAGTATGGAACAATCCAGGAGAGGATTGGTTCCAGTGTCACATGGCTTACATATTTCTAAGAAAATGTGTCCTCAGACACAACAAGAGAATGATAGGATGATCAAGATCCCATACGCCTCAGCTATAGGATCCCTCATGTATTCCATGTTATGTACCATGCATGATGTTGCCTATGCACTAAGCATGGTAGGAAGATATAAAGAAGATCTAGGGGAACAACATTGGACAACTGTTTAGACTATCCTTAAGTATCTGAAAAGAACTAAGGATATGTTCCTGGTATATAGAGGAGACGAGGAACTTGTAATCAGAGGGTATGTCGATGCTGGTTTTCAGACAGATCAGAATGATCTAAAATCGAAATATGTATATGTTTTCTATCTCAATGTAGGAGTTGTGAGCTGGAAGAGTTCATAGAAGCCAGTTGTCCCTGATTCTACAGTGGAGTCCAATTATATAGAGGATTTTGATGCAGCCAAGGAAGGCGTCTGGATTCAGAACTATGTCCAAGAGCTTGATGTGGTCCCTAGCAGTAGAGATCCCATTACATTGTATTGTGATAATACTACAACAGTGGCTCTTTCCGAAGAACCAAGGTCACATCAACGGACAAAGAACATACTCTGGAAGTATCACCTCATGAGGGATTTCTATCAGAGGGGTGAAGTTGCAGTGAGAAGAGTGTCCACAGAAGAGAAAGTGGCGGACCCCATGACTAAAGTCCTATCTCAGCAGAAGCATGAATATAATGTGAGAGCTAGCGGGTTAAAGGTTGTTAGCAGTTGGATCTAGTCCAAGTGGGAGTCTGTTGGAGTTAGATCACTATAACCAACTACTTTGTACTTTATTCATTAATAAAATCCTTATCACATCTTGATTGTTCTTCTGTGTGACAATGCATGTGATAATGTCCTACGGATAATTGTTTCATTAAAGGGTCATAGAGGATCCCTACTATGATGATAACCCAGAAGTGTCATAACACTGTTCTTGAATATATGTTCAATGTCCAGATGATATTATTTTAGGGACACAAATAATACGGGTCATTAGGGGTGAGGACTCATAAAACGTTGAGGAACCTTCTCATGGTGTGAACCATTGGTAATATCCAGGAGGATATTTTGAGAACGAGACCCGCGAGTAGGAAATACACATTTCATAGTGTCATTGGATGTTCCTATCTGCGGGCGCATGTTTTGGTCCTTAGATTTTAAGATTATTATTAATGGGTATTACAACTTTTTCGCGTAGATGCATTGATGAAAACTGTGATGAAACATTATTCACAGCAAGGTAGGATACGTTGGGTGTGTCACGAGTAATACTGCATTAATAGATAATGCAAGAAAAGATTTTCCCCTTCTATTCCACAACAGAAGTAGATATCTCAGGACCTTTGATGGAATTGATATAGCCTAAATAAATCCCTGGCCTTTGTAAGGTATGGGAGAGTTCAATTATGGGAAGTCAAAGAAAGAATAATCGAGCACATGGGTTGATGACATAGGCATGAACCCCACATGATTATAGATATCGATACAAAGGGATTATATTACACGGTAAGCGTTCATAGGAGGTGACACGCCATTGCAGCATAAACATCTTTCTCTATGGGTGCCTTGGCATGTTTTTAGACGCTAACCTTGGACTTTAGGGAGGCTCTGCCTAATGCCACTGAGAAAGAGGCCTAGAGGGTAACACACTATGTCTTCCCATGTATCTTAGTTAAATATTAATTTAACAAGATATATAAATATTATTCCCAACTGTGGTTTAATAATTATTTAAGGATGCCTGATCGCATTTATTTCGACACTAGTTATTCGAGAGAATATATTGTGGGAGAAATAATATATATTTGTTAGTGATTAATGCAGTTACATTTATTTAAGAAATAAATATCCATTACTAAAGGTGTAATAAATGTGTTGGAGAAAAATAGAAAAAAAAGTACACGCCATGTATATTAAATATACACGCCGTGTAGTTTAATGGAAAACAAGTACATTCCATGTAATAATTTTTACATGCCATGTAGTTTTCCAGTCGGGATTTTGAGGATATAATATTGTTTTAATGTTAATTATAATCAGCGTGGGAAAATGACAAGGAATTAATAACTTGACATGGGGTTTCAATAAGAGTTAATGAAATAAATAAAATGTGTAACACATTTATTTACTATCCTAACTATATTAACCTCAAACCAGATTATAAATATCCTCACAACCCCAACACTTTGAAGAACCATTGTTGTGCACAACAGATTTTAAAATACTCTCACGCCAAGAGATAATTCCCTTTCCACCAAGAACACCCTCAAGTTACGAGAGCGAGATCCTCCACCGAATCAAGGGGGTCGAAGGCGGCCTTCGTAAGATAAGGTTCTTCCATGCTAGCACCCAGATATCCCATCTGTGACGTCTGGAGATATGTGCCACATGTGTGGTTCACCACTAGTGGAATCCTACACTTGGATTCTACGATGAAATGACGGATCACAGGATCATGATCAGAGACATCAAAGAATAGAGAATTCCACCGAGGTAATTCTTGTGAATTAATTACATTAATTATAACCAACATATGATGATCCTATCTCAATGGTTTCAAGACTCTTCTTTTATTTTTCATTCTTTATTCAATTCCGAAGATCCGGAGTTTTATATCGTGACAGATCTCGGATTGAACATTGTTTAACGATAAAATTAATGTTGGGAAAACCCACAAACGTGCCTCCACAAAGCCCGGAACCTATAGTATGTAAATAAAGGGATGTATATCAAATGGTATATTTTCCCCATTCAGTTCGATGATCACATTGGATTAGTGTCCTATGATATTTCACTTATAGATCATGTTCATGACATTATCCACGTATAACTCCTATGAAAGTACATACCCAATACCTCACACGTAATGAAACCATAGGTGGTAATATTTTATTATCTCCTATCACAAGATGATCCATTAATGAATATTATGAAAAATTGATAGAATTTAATACAGAACAAGATATCTCACCATATAAAAGTGTTGCAGATAAACTTGAAGTATGATATTGTGACATGGGAACCAGAGGAAATAATGAATCAGAAATCCCATTATAGTTTCTAAACTAATAATACTATTACAAATTTGGGGAATGAAATTTTTAATGGGGGAGTGAATAAAAACCATAGGGTTTAAAAATCTTATTTTTCTAATTAAATAAATGACTCTTATAGTAAACTAGAATGTATTGTACAGATAATGAAACTAATAAATATATATTTCATTAAAATTTACTATAAAATTAATCACAAATGAAACTAATTAAAATTATAAACATTAAAATTTGACCAAAAATATAAAATAGAAAATCTAAATTGGATAAAATGGATTTCACCAATCTACTACAATCAATTCCCCCACTCTCAGCACTATAGAAATGAAACAAAATATTTTTAATAAAACCATAATTATAGAAAATGGAAATATAGAACCTTGATAGAAATTAAGTTAAATAATTAATGATGGAATAAAATGTTATTTATAGGATGTAATGTTCTCATTTCAATAGTAATGTGGAAATGGAGTAGTAACCTCACCATTAGAATAGTACACTGACCGTAGGGAATAGTAACCGGACCATTGTAAAATAATCAAAACTCAAAATAAAATATTTTTATATATATAATATTTATCATTAATAATTTTAGTATACATAAATATTTAGAAAATATTATATTTATTTATATTAAATGATAAAATATCCATATTTTTAATAGATTATATTTTAAGGTGTTTTGTAAGTTATGATTATTATATTAGAAAATTAATTGTACACATTTTATAAATTTATTTTTATATCATTAATATCAATTTTGATTGAAAAACATATTAATGTCCAAATGGTGAATTTTTTGATAGTTTTATAAAATACATCATTATTTGAGGATTAGTAAAAATGTAGTTTTTCACATTACGAGTATATATTAAATTAAATTATACATGATGTAATAATTAAATAATAATTTCGATAAATTTATTTTAATTCAAGATACTTTTTTCATAGATGAATTATTAAAAGTTCACAAACATAATTTACAAACCTATAAATATCATTCCATGACATAAAGTAAAAAATTATTCTGTAAAAAAACAATTTCACTTTTTTCAGATTTTATTTTTAATAAACTAGTGAATTAGAATTATAATGGGTATTTAATGAATTATACCCATTATAAAATATTTATATATGATTTATATTGTAAAAAAATAACTATTAAATGTTTTACCATAGATATGATATTTTAGTAAAAACTTTATTCTTAAAATACACATATCTTCAATTATAAATAACCACTCTCCCTCACATTGGACAATCACTGATTGTTTTCTCACAAAAAACAATAATATAAAAAAATTCACCCTATAAAGAAACAAATTATACATATTGGAATTTTTTAGTAAACAGACAATGACCATCAGGAATTTTTTAATGGCGTAAACTAGAATCTATTGTAATGATTAAATGAGTTTCGATCATACCATATTGTTTTTGTTTCTTCTTATTATTATCATTGTATTATTCACCACCCATTTCCAAAAAAACACTATATGAGATATTTAGGTATAATTTTGCAAATAAATTAACTATTTTAACCTATTATAAGTATCATATTAACTATATATATAAATTACAAGTAAACATATCATTTTCTCTTAACAATGTTCTGTCAACGGTCCATTGACCACCTATGGATATATTTCCATGTCAACACAATTAACCATCATCATTTATGGAAATTATTTTCTATATATAATATATAAAAATGTATTTATATGTATTATAATTTGAATAATTATGTATAATAATGTATAAATTACATTAGACAGTGTTGTGAAATCAAGGCTTTAATGGAAATTTTTATGTAAAACTTGATATCAAAATGAATACCTAAAAACTAAAGAAACAATAACATAATATAAAATGACTATAATTATTAAATATAGGAAAAATTTTCAACCATTAAATTATCGATCATTTTTTAATAAAATTATATTTATTATTTAGGAGGCACAAATGTGATGAAATAATGCGGAAATAATTTCAAGGGGATTTCCAATCCCAACTAATTTTATCTGGGTTATCCCTCATGAATGACATTATTGGGATGAATTTGACTATAATTATATAGAAATATAATTTCATTACACTTATGTTTTCTTTTTAGGGGTATATATGTCTGAAAAATAATTTTATAACAAATACAATATTGTTCCAAAAGAAGTATTCTTTCGAAAGCACACTGATGACTCATCATGAGTTGTTAATTATTTTCTAAATAATGGTTATTAGAAGACCAAATATGGTTTTTAACAGTTTCAATTTTGAACACCATGATTATTTATAATGTCATGATTGATGAAATCCTTCTAAAACCCATTCATTTTAATGGAGTAATTCATTCATGTGATTGTAATATGTTCTCTTTGTCATGCAAGATTGTTTAACTATTATAAGGTGATGGGGGAATTGAATTACATAGATTTAAAATTAATTATGTATTTTTATGTATTTCATTATTTTTTTATTTTTCATGAACATTAATAGTGTTTTTACAATCGATGATGTTATGATTATTCACATATGATTTGTGTGAACATGATGCCATCATTGTTCCAAACTACATGTTCTATCTGACTACTATGACACGAATTTTCATTATTATCCATTTCCATATTGTTTGGAATTACAACATGTCTCCCTCATGATGTTTATTATGATACTATTTTTTATTATATTATTATTATTATGCTCACCAATCTTATTTTGAATCATGTCCCTTATTCATCCTTTCACTTGACATTTTACACACCCCTTTCTATGATGCATATCCGCATGTGTGTACATTTTATTAGTATAGACATTATTTTATAATTATAAATATGAATTAATTAAATGAAAATGTATTTTTTATTATTTAAATGTAATATGGGTGAATAATTTTAAGAAGAATATAAAACTTTTGATCCAATATTGGTATCTGTATTATGTATATTATCTTAAAAAAGATGTAATAATTTTCAATGAAATATAATTTCATTATAGTAGATGTGTTATTATAATTCATGGAATATAATTTTGACATAAATATAATTTAATTATGTTAAATCAATCATAATATCCATCCATGATAGGTGGTGATTGAAAACAAGATATATGATTTTGTGAGGTAGTAGATTTACGTACACACAAATGATGTTTCTGATTCCCATTTAATGGAAGAGGATATGGATATAGGTAATCAAAATAGAAAAATAATTTCTATGTTTATAGGAGATAATTATGTTATTATATGAAAATACCTATATATTATATAAAGGAGGAGTAAGAAGAAAGAAAAAAATACACAGTTAAGAATGATATAACTTCTTTAGAAAACCTCCCACAACTTCCACCAAAAGACATCATATGAAAATTTATATTCAAAAATAATGTCTCAAGGTTTTCAGTAGGGATGTAAGAAATACATTAGGACCAGGAATGGATGATAAAAAAGGGTTTGGATGACTATAGGTGATTAATATTGGTTCTCGATTATATGTGGGGAGAGAACTAAAATATAATATTTGAAAAAAAATACCCAATATTTAAACATTCCGAAAGGCTCAAAAATTGATCATTCCAGTGAAATATATCACATAATGTTTATATAATCCAAGAAAATTGGTATTGTGAATTTTCATTGTCCATTTTAACCCTTAATGTTTTATAATAACCCTCAATAAGTTCATTTCAACATTAGAAAAAATATTACATTTTTACTATTTTTAATATACATAATGTAAAAAATATTTAAAATTATTCTATAATAATTGTTATTATGATTATAAATATGGAATAAATTTTTTAAAATTGCATTCCTATATATCAGATAATTTAATTTAATATTAAACCCAGAGAAATAAAGAAAATGTAGTTTTTGTAATAAAATATTTTCATAAGTATAGATATTTTCATTAAAAATTGAACACAAAATAGATTCCACTGACCTAAATTTTATTAATAATAAAAATACAGAACTAATATTACTTTTAAAGAAATAGATATATATATTTATCATGAACAATAATTACATTTAATATAATGTTTTTTATAAAAATAATTTTCCTTCAATATTAATGGAAAAATTAATTTTTTGAGAATTTGTTGAAAAATCATAATTATATGATTATTAGATGATTATTTATAAAAAAATTAATATTATAAAATAAATTTTATATCATTTCTGGAAATATTTTATAATATATTTTAAAAATAAGTGTAACATTATATATGTGTAAAACATGTACAGTTAAAATATATAATGACATTACTTGATTTTTTTATAATAATCTATTATAAATATTTATAAAATATGGTTAGTCCTACTGATAGATAAAATTTTTATGGAAAATTTTTAATGTTTAAGTATAAATAATAGTATGTCATGGTTAGTAATAACATGGTGTTTGAAATAAATTAATATACAGAAGAAAATATATTTATTCAATAACAATTAGTAAAATCAAGGATTGTTAGATTTCACCCCATATAAAATGATTGTTTACCTTGATATTCCATCACATTGATACCGAAAAATTATTATAATTCAAGCTCATCTTATCTCATGATCCAAAGAAGCATTTTTGAGATAGTGGATTATGGAATACTATATTTTTATTACGTTTATTTTGATTAGATTGTAATAATAATGGATTCTTCAATGTTTAAAATGTTGAAAAAAGTACATAATACATGAAAAAAAAATTCAAAATATTATTGAATGATATCATCATGGGTTTACTAAAGGTTACATTTTCTTGCATCTAATATCATAGGGAAATACATCAAAGGAAATCAGTGAGATTGAAACCCAATAAGGCAATATATAAGGGATACTAAAAGAATAGATCATTTGAGATATCAATAAGAAAATGAGGAATAAAAATATGGCATGAAAAATAGGCATATAATAATTATACGATAATTAATCAAAACATAGATATTTGGGTGGAATATTGAAATGATTAGATCATATGAAAAACAACATGGTTGATAAAAAATGTGTCATAAATGAAAATTACCATGTTAATTCAGCATTGTGTCATAAAAAATGTAATATATATTGATAGAATTCATTTCCCAATGATTTGATGTGATATTAGGGATCTCCCTTTATATGTGTTAATTCTATGTGATCCATTTATATCATAATAAATAATTTAATTAAAAACCCCTGGAGAATAATTCACTGGTTTCCTTTTAATATAATGGCATCCAAAAGAGATTAATGACATGATCATTACATCATTTTTGTCCCATGAAAGGGAATATATGTTTTATATATGTAAATAACTAAATATAAAATTCATTTCTATATATAGTTAAAATCATTTGGAAAAGAAAAGTTTTTTGCGTATTACAATAGAAAATTAATTATAATTTCTCATGTAAAAGAGGGAAATATGATTAGTAAATTTTACAACAATAAGGGAATAAAATATAGTTTTTGAAAAGGGGAAAATGATAGGGTACCAGGTGAACCCATTCTAAAAATACAATTAATACAATAATTTTATAATATAACGTGTAAAAAATAATTAATTTGGAAAATTAGAAGATATAACACAAACCAATTGAACTTGAATGGAAATGATAAGTGCTTATTTTCCCAACCATTAATTTTTTTTTCATAACACATGATGTTGAAACTTAGGGGCCTGAAAAGACCTTTTTGGGAAATTATTGGGATAAAATAAAACCATAAATTCATGTATGATGTATTTTAATTTATGTGGAATGGTGATATGGGTGTGTATTTGGATAAATTGTTTATCAATTTCGAAATACAGGTCTTCCTAATCTATGATGTGGATAATATAATACCATTGGCTTACCCATGGGTGTAATCAATATTTTGTTCATATGGGTGACATTTTGTTATATTTTATTACACCAGAACTAAATGATATTATTTTATACTTTTTGGGAATGGAAGCTTAAAGAATCGACAATGTAGTGTTTTTTAAAACCAACTTTTCCATTTTAGACATTGGAATACCAATTATAGTTTTAAAAATTGATTAAAATCTAATTAAGTACATTATATTAATATAAAAACTACTTTTAGGGCCTATATTATGTTAAATTAATTATTACATAACTATAAAATAAATATTATTTTATAAAATATATTGAAAAAAATTGTATTTTTTAATATTCCAAAAAATATAATGTTTTATAGAAAATTACCATTAATTCGCCTTCAACTTAATTTTAGTGTGATAATTTTAAATATGGTGTTTATGTTTTCTAGAGTAATCATTTGAATTTGATAAATTTAACATTTAACTATAAAAATCCTTATTTAATTAAAACAGTAGTTTTTAAGACGTTGTCAAATTTATGAAACTTATTATAAATTTTCTAGTACATTATAAATTTATTTAATCATTTATATTTAGGTGATAATTTTATTAAAATTTTATTTTATTAAAATATTATTTTTCATAAATAATGTAATAATTATAAAATTATATATATTTTTTAAAAAATATTTTTAAATTTCATTTATTTTCAAAAAAACATTATGATATTCCTCTCAATTAAAAATATATTTTATTAAGAAAAATTATTTTTAATATGGGTGTAATTGAATTACCATTTATTTTATGTAACATAAATTAAAATTTATGAAAATAAAGACTAGAAACATATCCACAAACTACTATAGTGTATTCCTTAGGTTTTAGGTGTTTGATGTTGTTAGTTCCATGATGTGGCTTAAGAAACATTAATTTAGTTTAAAATCCACTATCATGAACATCTCCCATTAGAGATTTCAGTCAAACATCAATTGTTGATGCTAGGATTGGTGTACATTAATGTAGAAACCCAATGACACTACCTCCCTCCAATGCTTGAAAAAATGGGCTTCAAATGGAATAAATATACTTGGTGAGGCTATCATTTATATGTTATGTATCTATTATCCTCCTCATTACATCGTTTAAACACTATTAATAATGGTAAAATTATCCACCAAGTGAATTGTTTCAAATAGTCTTATTGTTGAATTTTCATTCTAACCAATGGTTTTATTTGTCAAATGGTTATTTAATGGTCTTATCCCCAAAGTCGCATAACGCATTATACCCTATAAATTCCACTTGATTATTTAATTAAAAATTCACTACAATTCTAATAATGTTTTCATTTTCATGTTTATAATATGATAATTAGTTTACTAATAATTTTTTTTTATTTCTATAGTATTTTATATTTTAACATGACAGTTGTAGATTAATGTGATCTTTATTTTATTAATTTATCTTTTTAATATTACATATTTATTGTATAGCTTTATTGTTATCCATTTTAATTTTTTTTATAGTTGAGTAATGTAATAATATTAACTACTGATATTTAATTTTTTTCTGTTTCTATTTATTTTTTATGAGTAATATTATACATTACAAATATTTATTTATAAGGAAAATATCATTTAAAATGTCTAAAAAATAAATATTTTCACCAAAAAACATTGACATGGTTAGTCGTACTATTTCATAGAACATTCATTCTATGATATATAATTTAAACTGGTTGTTTTTAAATTGAAGGAACATAATCCCATTTAGCAAATCTTGTGTTTTGTAAATGTCATCGATTGACTTTATAAGTAGTTGAGAGTGTTACAAGGAACACATCATGGACATGAAAGATGTATAGTAATAAAAGTGCAAAGAACCCATCCCTACTCTATCTATAATCTATAAATGGAAAACACGACTATAGTTCGATTTCCATTCATTACTAATCTCGTAACCATATTCCATGGATAAATTCATAGGAATGAATTATTAGTGGCATAAAACTATACATAATGCTGATGATTATTAGTTTCATATTTATAATGAAACATAGTGGCATTGATGTGGTATTGAAGTGATCTATTCTTATATCAAATGTCATTAACTGGCTCACATCCCAATAACTTTCATTCTCTATCTTTATCCCATTTTGTTGGAGTTATACTATTTTACCAAGAGAGAGATTTATAAGGAACCATATGACTGTATTAGAGAATTATATTATAATATAAATACTATAATAATGAATGTGTTAATCCCCAAAACCATTTTAATCCATATAATAATATCATAACAAATCCTCTAGGGTATGAAAAGATCTCTCATACAGACCATCCATGTTAGGATGATACATAGTTTTGAATCTCAAATAAATATCAATATCTTGATGAAGACTTCATGAGATCATCAACGTAAATCTCATATCACTATTTCAAACAATATTATAATGTACCCCATGAAACATTAATATTAATATAAGTCATTGCAAGCTAAACCATGAATAAATATTAATGGATAGAATTAAATTTCACTGAATTCATATGGAGATCAACCATAACCTATAGAGAATTGGTCCCGTTATTTTTTATGGACTTATGATGACAAAATAAATATGTTGTTTTGTATTTTCCATTATAGTATAGGTATTTCTTTTCAAATACCCAGGGACATATTTACCTAAACCTTAACATACATAAATTCCATTCACTATGGCATAAACTCTATAATATATGTTTCCATGAACTCCATTTAGAAATTGTTTTTCAAATTTATATATATCATTATTCTTCAATGTCGAATATATAATGAAGAACTATAATCTTATTCTAATAGATCGACCTTGAAATCATGTATTAATGGAACACATACAATGTCTATAGACCTTATAATTGAATTATATTAAAGGATATACTATGGAAAATTTCTCACCTACTTCTATTTCTCTAAATCTTCATTTATCATCTCATTAATCTATACAACTATAGATGGTTGAAAACACAATTGAGAATGGTATTTTTTCTCTGTTAGATTCATTATTTTAGGTCAACATATTGACAAAAAAATTATCTTATATAATACCAAAATATATAGATGCTAAAATGATCATTTCGATTGAAACTATCATACACTATGTTTTTTTTCACAGGTTTCTAATATGTTGTGTAGTAATAAACTTTTATTAGTTCTTCCCATCATCTAGAGTTCATTTTTATCCCCATGTTTATGAATATATACATTAATGTTTTATTATAAGCACATATATCACATATTCATTGCAAAGATAATTCCTCTATATATTTAAAGATAATTTCACAATAGGTAACTCAAAATAATGATTTAGAAAATTTTTATCATTAAAATTAAATTTTCATGAAGAATTTGTTATAACCATGTAATTGTATATGATATTGTATACCTGTCCCTACATTGATGCATCACTATATATTTGAAACACTTCTATATTATAGGGTATTGTAAGTATATATAAACTTAGCATGATTCTACTCATTACAATGTGTTTTTATTCACATTTATAGATCTAGATGACCTTCCCCCCTTGTAGGTTAACATTATGAGTGGATTATAAAATCATCATAAATTCCCCCAAAACATGGAAAATATCATTCCAACCCATGAAAAAATTAGATCTCAGTTAAAGAAGTAGGTTTATGCCATTGTTCTCTAATTTATTTAATTTTAGGAGCTACGGATATTTCCTCATTTTAAATTATATTACCAAGGAATGAATATTTATACTTAATGGCCCAAAGGGATTCAATTTTTAATTCATTTTTGATAATCACCATATTGAGGGTTAAAGGGGAACTTTTATATGGCCTTTAGGTTTTTTGACATTACAGGCCCCGAAGGTCTTAATGGAATTCATCCCAGACTATGACTACTTGAAACTTCCTCTCCCTTGAATCTTCATCATGACCAGTTCTATAACTATTCATGGTTGTTAAACTAAATTTCTTATGTAGAGGTCATAGGCCTGGTAATGATAAAAAATCCATAACCTCACATTCTTAAAAATCTAATAGCTTTACTCCGGTTAATGTTCCTTCTCTAAATGCACCTCTAGAGCTTGTTTCTTATAGAATCTATCTATTTTTCCTCGACATATAATTTGTCCGGAAGGCCATGAGGTGGAACAAAATAAATAAGGTGGATCGATAGTGTTATGGTGGCCTAAAATCCTTATTAAACTAATCTTAGGGGTGGCCCGATGGCCTGAAGGACTCTACGACCAAACTGGTGGTCCGAAGGTGAATAGTTCATGCTACTACAGTAATAAACATTACCTGCTACAGTAATTTCTACGGTATAATCTAAAATAGCTTCTACAATAGTTTTATAGTACCCATAAATATTCCTCCTCTTGGATGTGATCTTTGGTCTCATGGATGCACCTAAATATTTTTTTTCCAATGGGGTTGAGGCTCAAGTTCCCAAAGAATGAATATTTACGATGTCAGAATTCACACATTGTGAATTGTCAATAATTATTCTTCTTTATCAGGGACATCATACAAGCACACAAGGGAAATAATTCCCTTATTTGGACAGATAATATTGGATAATATCATCTATAAAGACAAAAAATGGATTAAGGTAATATAAGATGACACTATTTATTTAGAACTAAAATATTGACGTGGAATTAGTATGACCAAATGGAATCACTATAAATTTGGTTTGTCAATTCCTTATATAGGAAATTTCATTATGTATAAACTCTTTATTTAACCACAATTGCTGATATAGTTAATGGAGAACCATCTAGGAGAAGTTTTCATCTATATATAATTTATCAAACAAGTAATAAATATGGAATATAAAATACGTTTTCTATATATTGATCTCCACACATTATGGATAATAAAATACATATTCTTAGTGATTCAGATTTCTTATTAACAAAAATAATCGGGGATCCCATGGTGATAAAAATGGAAAATAAATCCCTTGTTAATATTATCCAAGAGTTTCTTGTTCAATTCCTATAACTTAATTATTTAAATTCAATATACAGTCATTGTAATAGATGTGGTTTAAGGTATATTAATATTTATCCTCACACTAATAGTTGATCACATGTTGGGTTGGAATATCATAAATTATTTCCCATTCCTAGAAAATTATTTTGTATTTGTGTTGAGAATGTCAATATTTACTCTTGATGAAATCAAATACATCTAGAGGGGGTATAAAAATATTTTCAAGAAGTCAATTCCCACTCTCTTTAAGGGAATTAAAATCATAGTCTTCTGATGAAACCATCATATCATTAATTGTTTGCACTCTTAATTCAATAACCAATCATTGATTACTTTAATTAATGTTCATTTATAATTTCCATGATGCAAGTTATCTTATATAACTAATCCCAATTAAAGTAGTATAATATTTGAGAAAAACTCTCACCACCCAAATATATTGGTTCAATCATACATTCCTTATTAAAATTTTTTATGATTTATCATCATACATTAGTGATTATAGTGGTCAATATTGAAATAAAATCACCCAATGTTGGGAAAAATAAATATTAAATAAAATATATGAAAAATTAGGAAAATCCTACCTCATTCGTGATCATTATTAAACTCATTCACAATAGACCATAATGATTTTGGGAATTCCCAAAACAAATCCCTTGGGGGAATCAAAACTGGTGTGAAATAAAATTAGATGTTATATACCAGGTGAAAATTGAGAAAAAACCAAGTCTACTATTTTTTAGAGTCATTACCCCAAAGAAAATCTATTCTTGAGCCACATCAATTATTAGTATCAAGATAGGCATGTTAGTTTTTGGATACAACTCTTTCATTCCATCACCAACACTATATGATATTTTCCTACACATAGTAACTCCCATAAACATATCCCGAGGTCTCCAAATTTTTTCACAACCATATTTCTTACTATTACAAATATTATTTTATTTTAGAAATTATAGAAACACACATATTTCATAAATAAATGTTTCATCATAATAGATGTATATTCCTCAAATAAGAAAGGATCCACATCAAAAATCATATATTCCAAGCGTCATTAGAATCATTGATTCCTGATAAACTAGTTAATATGTGAACTGAAATATCACACACATTGTTCTTGATTACTATATTACTTCACATAAATATCATACATAATACCTTTCATCTTAATGTGGGGAAATTAAATACAATAATTAGATATATCATATTCACTCTATGTGTAAACGAGAGAGATGTGTACAAAAACATGATCATAGAGGTATAATAACATTATTATAATGTATTAAATCTATAAAATCATAAAATAGATAATACAATGTATTCATGAAATAAATATATGTAGTTATTATAACATAATTCATAATGTAATTATATAAGATGAGCCATGGGAGCAAAAAATATGAATATGACTTAGATGTCTGAATACAAATATGAATGGAAAATATTTTGTTAAGTCTATCAAACAAGACCTCGATAACGTTGTAGGAATGTCCTAACAACAATTGTACCTGCTATATACATGGTATAACCTCCTATTTAACCTGTTTTAAAACATCGATAATTTCATGTTTACCATCATTCAAGCTTTCGACAACCTCATGTGTACTCTATTTTGGATTCAGAATTACCTCCCATGTACACAATATCTTAAAGAACATTAATCATTACTGAATGTATTGTAGGGTGATATTGGTCCCCCCATCTCATAATTCATATATATTTGTGTCATATGTTCTTTTTAAATTCCTCATAACATAACTCATGAAAAATAAACATGTCTCATAAAGATTTCATCATATCATAACATTTGGGAATGAAAATTATTTCTTAAAAAATATATCTATAATAATAAATAATCTAGATAATGAATAGTTATGGTATAATTGGATCATATCCCACATAATTCTTATGTATTATCAATTTATGTCATTATATACAGATAATTATTCTGAAAGATCCCATGTAACAATTATTGAGGAAAATAACGTTTCGACTTTGAGAACACTTTTTTAGAATTTAAAAATTCCCAAATTATAATGAAAAAATTTTCATCTGAAATAACATCCAAAGAATATAAATTATATTTTAAATCATTGAGCAGTCATGAGAAAAAAGAAATACTATTACTGTACACATGTATAACTACAGTTTCCTTTCAAATTTTTGGTAAATAATCCAAAGAAACATGTTCATAAAATGATAAGAATATTAATTTCAAACCAAATTATAATTAATAAATCTTTGGTAATTTTTTAGATAAACAACAATTGGATGAAAAGAAAAAAATTTAAAAAAAATTAGAAAACATGTTATAGGAAGGGAGATTATTTTCTAATGAAGATTGAAATATTTTTGGTTTACTTTAAAAATTATTCTAACAACATGAGTTCATAAATAGAGGATAAAAAAATAAATAGGTTATTTGAAGAAAAATAATTTTAGATGAATATTAACTAATTTCAAGAGAGATAAATCAGATGATTTAATTAATGTACCTAAATCATACAAAACTCTCACAAACAATGATATTTTTACATATAAACATTTCCATTTCGGTAAGATTTGTATGATAATCAATCCTAAAGAAATAATATAGGATGTATATTTATATCAAATTTGTTTTTAGAAAAATTTGGAATTTAAGGGCAGTATATAGGAGAAACAATGAAACCTAGTGTTGAATATCGCATGTACCTGACAAAAATAAAAGAGTGGAAAAAATCCATTACTTTAAGTATCAACATTCATCATACAAATTCATACATACTTTATAATAAATAAAGGTTATATATATATAATATATATTTTTAATCATATATATCCAACAATATATAATTTATTTATGACCATTTACTACCCATTTATTAATAATTCATTATTAAAATCATGTTTTTGGTAATAAAAACTTCTTTTTTAAGGTTTGTTTTTGTTTTTTATTTAAACCTTTTTTAATTTTCTAATGGATTAATTATATATTGAATTTAAACCATCATAAAAATATAATTTAATATCATTATATATGTATTCATATTATCCCCATAATGATAGATATTATAATGAAATATAGGCCTAGGTTAATCTAGTTCTATGAAATTAAATAAATAAATCTAAATAACAATGTTCAATAATTTAATTGGTTTTTTTACATTAATGGGAGTACACTAATTCATTCATCTCCAAATCCATTGTTGATGTGAAATTTTATGATTTCCTAATTGTCCACATCAAGCTCGATTCCTTGATCACCCTCTTTGAAAATGAATCAGACACCTTATTAGATTCTTTATAATCATAAGAAAATTTCTAATTAAGATGATTGAAATGATGAATACACTCATCCTGATAAGGTATAAATTTACTTAGAACATTATTGTTTTTCCCCACCAATTACATAAATGAAATCTAAGAATAAGATTCAACAAAAATAATGGTCCAATTATATCATACATCATAACAATACAATTAATCTTTGCTGAAATATCTGCTTCATAATTATTTCGAATTACATTATAATAAAAAATAATATATTGAAAAATCCAGGATGAGTTTGGGAGATTCCTTCACTAACTAGAGGACTCATAATTCTCTTGGATTCACCGTCAACATTTACATTAATCAATGAATAGATTAGAGGAATTTAGAAATAATATTTGATGAGAAGTTTCACTAGAGGTTTACCCAAAACTCCAAACCATCAAAGTATATAAATATCACTGACATAATTATGCATGGTACCGGATTTTACCTTTAAATTAAATACATTTTGATATGCATTACTGGAATACATGCATGGGAATAGGTAGTTCAGTTATAAAATAACATTGAATTCCATACATACTAGATAAGATAAAAGTATATGGGAGTAGAAGCCATGAGAGATTACCGAAATAGGTCTTTGTGACCAACATGAGACATGAGATTAATATCCTTATGTAGCTTCCTTTAATGTTCTAATTTAACTCCAAATATGATATCTTCATAATTACATAAAATTCATGTATACTCACACAACATGAAATGAAGTAAAATGTTCTCTTCAGCCATCCAATATTTATAGAAGGCTGAAATAATATGTCATCATAACATTTTGAGATGGTCATGTCTAAGTAATATTCCATTCCATATTATCCTGCTAAAAATGAAAATTGTTGGTTCATTGTATTGTAACATGAAATTTATCCTCCCAGAAGGAATCATAGATGATTCTTCACATTGCAACCTATAGTGATCTATATCATTGAATTGTACATTTTTTTGGATTCAAAATGAGTGTATCATTATTAATAAAAATATAATGTTCTATATCCACCATAATATGTGATGGAATAATTCCATAGTTATAATAAGGAAACATTACACCTGCAATTTTATTTTAAAACCTTATAGGGGGACATTAATTATTTATCAAAAGGTATGTCCATCTACAAAGAAGTCCAACAATTGAGAGTATAAGTTTTACTAATAATAAATGTATAATTATGCGTTATATAATTAATAATGGATTTTATGGAGGAGAAATCTGAGAGGTAGTATAGTACATACACATATCCAGTAGCTTCATTTTGAAACTGTTTGATATAAACTCATTGGTATTTGAGACTAAAGGTTTTCATGAAAATTTCCCAATGAGGCCATCATAAAAATTACTATGAACATTGACACCAAGGACTTAAATATCAATTGGTTTTTTATAATCTCCCTAGGTTATGGTGACTAGAAATATTTTATGCACATATCCATCCCATATATAATTCCATATCATGTATTCGAAATCATTGACATGGAATCCTGACCACTTATACAATGAGAATTAGTAAATAATGTATAATTTAATTAAAGAATTTATAAGGAATACCATTCAATTTTGAGATTTGGATTTTTCTTTTGGCAAAGCCCATTGATTTATTATGACCATGGATATTCCACGAAAATGATGTCTTATCACTTTTCCACAAAAAAATGGGACCAAAAGATAATTGAAATAAATGGGTTCCCTCTTCACTACATGTCTTCAAACTATTCTATTCTATTTTCCAATTTATATTATTACATTAATGACAATAAAAGGCATATTCCATCTTATATCTAATCTCTCCACATCCTCATTGTGAGATAAGAGGCCATTAGGGGTAGAAATTATTTTCATTAAGGCTTGTCTAAAGAGAATGATATGATCAATAAACAAAAGATATGATGAGGTGAAATTATCGCTACCATATTTAAATGGCATAATAAATCCACTCTGGGAAATATCATTAATTCATAATCACAATTAATATTCAATAGTGGATAAAATAATACCTATTATAGGATCCCCTTTATTGACAACCCTGATACATCTGTAATATCCATCTAGGGACCAATTTATCATATTAGAAATCTTAATACAATTAATAATGGTTTAATATAATTTAATAAATGTATTTATGAATCCATAAATCCAATTAAAATAAATTATAAAGGCCCATTTCAATGTGTAAAACAATATAGAAATTTCAGTTTTGAGTGAAAATTACCCTTTTTTTTCTTTCACATTATGTTAACAATTTTTGAGGAAGTAAATAATTATGTTTGGATGATTCTACTAAGTAAAAGTATAATCTAGTTTAGGGTAATGTGATCCATAAAAATTAGTATCATTATTTTCCTGATGATCTTAATAATTATTTTAGGAATAGTGTTACTAATAGAAATAGTTCTGATGTCCTTGATATCAATAAAAATCACCATCTTATTTATTAAGGAAACAAAATTATAGTTAATTCAATGAGGTATATAATCACAAGTGAAATATTTCATGACTGCACTCATTAAATCATCCTACAAAATATCAGAGTAAAAGATAATGAATACATTAATGAAACCATCCAAATCCACAACACTCACTAAATTAAGAGAATAAGTGGTTTAATTGTTTTCATCATTGGTAGGTACCTTGATATGTGTTATATTTTGATATTCCTTAATGAACGAAGGAACATATTAAATAATTTTTTCCCATTTATTCTACCCATATATAGTATACATTCCATTAAGGTTCTACAAATAAGACTTTTCAATTCCATTTTCAATGGTAAGGATACCTCCATTATTGCTAATGGAATTGTTAAATTTTTATTCCCTCTTCTCCTTATGAAATATGTGAATTGTTTTTTAATTTACGTCATCATCCATCTGCCACTTTACATATGTAGGTTCATATAAAGACCTTCCTGAACCATTAATAGGACATCCAATTTAGAGTAGGGTTGGATTTACTCTATAGTAGAAGTACCCAAATTTTGATTAATAATTTGAATAGATTCAAGTTATTCTTAAATATCTATAATCTCTGGATCAAGATTAAATAATTACCCTCTAGTTCTTTACCATAATGTCCCCTTTGTATACTTTACTTTTTTTGAATATATCTATAATGGGCTACCAATAAATCCCATTCTCCAAGAATATATTATAATATCTAGGAATCATAAAATCACAACCCATATATTAATTAAATAAAAGGGTAAAGAAAATAAACTTGTAAAATGAGTGGGTAATTTAATAATTATTGGGTTTTGATCTGAATAATATTTGGGAATGTTTAAGCTTGAATCATTCTTAGGATTAATCCTATAATCCATTTGAAAAAACTATATCCATATTAATTTAATACATAATGTTCATTATATATCTATTTAATGTGGAGTTGTCTATATAAATTATAATCAAAACAAGGTTTCTTTTATAAATGTATTAATAAAATTTTAGGAAGTAATTTTGATGATGTTGGATGCAATTTTTTTCTTCTTATGCCATGACAGTGTTAATGTCCTCCAATACAACCATTTTTTTCATATTTATAGAGATACCTTCAATCAACTTCCAAAGATAACATTAATATGATATATGATATGAATTAGTTCATAATAGTGTCTATGAAAGGACAACATGAAATTTTTAATGGAACATAGATATTCTATTATTTCAGATTGCATGAGCCAATACAAATTCATTCAGGAAAAAAATAATCAAATGAACAATCTGAGACCATGAATATTTGGGTAAATGAATTTACACCCAATAGTCTCCCACATTAGGTTCTTAATATCTTCAAATTCCATTATTGGTTCTAAACCTATAACAAACATTAGTTTTTTGTCCAAGATAATGTGTCTAATGTCCTTGTCCATTTATTTATTCCATAGTCCATGATAATTCCAATAAAACCACATCATTATTTGGAGTCCATTCTTCAATCATGAGGACCTACCTATTATGAAATATTTCCATGAACTTTTGTAAATATTAAAATACATTTCATTATTTCATGGATTTTAATCATGTTAATTTCTGGATGTTTCGGGTTACTTGAAGACACATTCATATTCAATTTATTTTTCTACATAACTCCTAGGTAATATTTGTTTTTCTATTCATTTCCCAATCTACCACCCTATGTTAATATAGATATGTATTATCCACTTCTAAGGATATGATCCCAATGCGGTTGGAAATTGATAAATTGTCTTTATGAAACAATATGCCACATTGTTCATTTTATAGTGGAATGGTTTTCTTCAGTTGAGGATTTCGTGAGCCACCTCTACAGCTGAGATACATCCATTACGATGAAACAAAAACATCATAATGATCATTAGTTAGTTTTGGAGGCATTAGGCTGACAAAACAACCATACCTAGTTGCTGGGACATGATCCTTTCCGCTGTTAGTGAATATCCATGTCCAATATATATAATATTGGCTAATTCATAAAATTATTCCTTCATCAATATAAAAATGAATTCATTGAAGAATTTTTATTACATATAAAGTACAAAAATCATTAATTGGAAATATATTAAATAATAATATCATGTATGATTTTATGGGTGATCAATCACTTAATTGTGAATATTGTTAATGTTTGTTTTACCATTAAATTTATGACACACCACTGGGACATAAAGGTTTTGGAAAATTCAAACCTAAATTTTACAATAATTCAAGAAATTTGACATTATTAATGATTTTTAGGATATGAATTACACAATATAATGGGAATTCATTATAATCCCACCTTGTAGGGAGGAAATATTACCTACACTGAGATTATTTTGATTATTTAAGACATATTCAATAATCCATTACATATATTAATGTGTGGATGGTTACCAACATATGATTTATTAATCAATACCTTGATTATATTTATAATTAATTTCTATAAATTTTACCACAAAATTTATTTAGTAGTTATTAATTCTATGATTTTAAGGCATAGAAACAGGTTCAATGGAATTCCCTTCAATCTATGAAGGAGGTATGTGGAATGGAATATGTACTGAGATGATGAGATTGACTTAATAGATATCCATATAGAGGGAACAAATAAACATGGAGTTTATAACCATATAATGGGATGCATATCCCTTTTATATTTTATAATTAGCACAAATAATATTTCATTATGTTTCATGAAGCATTGAAACATTGATGTTATAATAATTTTTATTCATCTAGGACCTATCCCATGAAGATTAAAATTCATTTTTCATGGAATACTAAACAGAATGTTCCTAAAAATGGTGTATATTTCAATTAATCATGAGAATCCTTTATTTTAATATACTTATTGTTAGTAACAATTCTGTAAAGGATATATTTGGAAAAAATAGAATATATCTAGTACGAGAAAATATATATTATATGCAATAGGGAATAATATGGAAATAGTTCATAGAGAACATGACCTATTGATAATGGGTCTCAAAAGGAATTTATAATAGAACATATTGGTATATTGATAATATTTACCTTTGAGGATATGGTGTGGGATGTTGGGTTAAAATAATTGGTTTGCGTCCTATGTGTCCTTCTAAATAACAGTCATTTTCCATGTTGTTCTATATTCATATTTAATGGTCATGAGACCTGTATACCTAATGTATTTTATCATGATCTGGTATGGATTTGTTATGTGATGAATGGAGTGATAATAACATACTGAGTAGGCAATAATAATGGGAGGCTCATTTAGAAATTTATTATATCTATAATTATCAAATTGAATTGGAAATGAGTTGAGCTCAAACCCAGTAGTATTTTTGTAACATTGTCTGTTTTTATTTTTCTTCCAGTCAAATTAATTAATTTTCATTGATATTTTACATTGTACTATGTAAAAAATTTCATTCACATGAAACCAAACTGGATACACAACACATACATGGAATACATTACATGCAACACCAACATGTAATATCTTACACGCAACACCAACATATATTACTTTATAGAAAACACATAGATCATATGAAGCATATTTTATTTTTATAATTATTTAAATGAGATAATTAAAACCTAGACATTAGAATTTGTAATATGAATATTAATTACTAGGTTTCAAATATTTTTTTAACTGTCATAAAGATAAATTAATATTGATAATGAATGATATAATATTTTGTAAAGTCCATAAATGTTTGACAATATTTTTTTCCCAAATGAACTACTTTTCATGTCCTTCTATGAAAAATAATATAAATAATATTATATATACATAGAAATTTATGATAAATAAATAAAATTCAGTTTTTAATTTAGATATTAGAAATTATCTAAGGTTGAATTTTGTGGATTTTTCTGAGAAACATAATTTTTGGATTAAAAGTGGAAAATACTGATTATTTATTCCAAACTAGTTTTTAGTCTATTTTATATATAAGGATAAATTAAATTTTAAATATGTTTAAATGGTAAAATATATAATATTTTTATCAATTAATCCAATTTAGTTCACTAGAACCAATTTCAAATTGAAAATGAATAGAAAAAACATATCAATATTTTTATCATGTTTACATTAAAATCTTACAATGTAATACCATTTCCAGGATTTATTTTATGTTAATTTATTCAATATATAAGTTTGGTATTTGTATAAATAGATTTCTTATGTGGGAAAAAATATATTATATCATATATGGTGAACTAGGTTTTTGAAAAAAAACATATTTGTGAATTTAATTTTCATTAATTACATCGCTTAAAGTAAAATTAATCTCATCTAAGGGTTAAACCAAAAATTTAATAACCAAAATGAATTTGAATGTTTTCCAAGATCCATTGGATGATCTTATTTTGAACATATATTTCATTGAATAGAATTGGGTCCATTATTGGATCCACATGAAATATGGTAACATGTGAGGAATTAATTTAGACAAATATTAAAATAGTGCCACTCTTCTTACTCTACAAATGTCCTCCTCGACCCCACATATCAAAACCAATCAAACCACATACTATAAGATAATATAAGATAAAATATCCTCCACAAAATCCTAACTCCATCCTTTATGCCTCACTTAGTTAAAAAATCCTCCCAAGAAAGCCCCTTTGTGAGTACCAAATAGGGTTATCTGATTAAGAGGTGACACCATACCTCAAGATAGTTTCTTTTATTAACCTTCTCCCGGAACTAAATTATTCATAATCCATTATTATAAAATACACCCAAATAATCAATCTACTGATATGTTATTATGTAAAGGGACTCATTTAAACAAACACACACACCCATATAATTGGTAAAAACACATTGTTTATGTGTTTGATGAAATATCGCCTCACTAAGAGATGATCGTTCGTTATCCCATTAACACATATCAAGGAGGAAAATATGTAAAAAAATATTTTTATTCATTTTTATATGATATATTTATAATTTAATTAATATTATATAATCATTTTACCACATATATATTAATACATTCTATTTGGAGTAAATATGAAAATATCATTTGAGGAAGTCTGGACTACTACCCGTTAAAGCGATGGAATTCATTCCACAATACAATTACTATTTTAAAGATGGGATTAGTGAAATTATATTACATATATGATAATTATATTATACTATAATAATTATATATATTGGATCATATACATATATTTTCTTAATGTTATATAATTCAATATGACAATTACATTAAAACAACCTTTTTATGTATATACGGCAAGCCATCTCCATGAATGGTGTATTCCATTTCATAATTATTAATTATGTAGATTTTTATAATATAAATATAATTAATATAATTGATATTTATGTCGGAGATTTATTTCTATAAATCATGAGATAAGTATAAGAATCAAATATATAACAAATTAATCACATGCAAAGAACAAAGAAAATATTACCCGTAGTGATACTTTAACATAGAATTGTTAACAAGAGACTAATATATTGTCCCAATAAATAATATATTTTACTAGATATTATAATACAGTTCTGTGACAGATTTATAATAAATTTATTTTTACTGTACATGAATTTTGTATGAGTACGAAGATATTCAAGACACAAGGTAAGCTAATATCATCTCACTATTTCTTTCTATGAGAAACATGCCTTAATAATTGCTCAACTATTTTTTGTGGTGAATATAATGAAATTGATTATACTATAATCGTATTATTAAAAAAGTTATGGGTATGTACATATCCATTTTTTCATATTTATTTCATTGTTTTTATTTTTCAAAATATTCCAAATCGATAAAATAATTTTTATTTAAGAATTCTTTCATTGGAACACATGCAATGTTATGAACCAATATTTTTATATATTATTTGTTTTCAGAACTATTTACATAATATATTATGAATATTTTTCTATTAATGTTATTTAATTTTCATATATGTAGTCTATAGTCGCATGTTACCATTTGGAAAGTGTTTATTGAAATAATATCATCGTTTATATGGATTGTTTATGATTATTATTTGGTTGATGAAATATTATGATCCATATTTTAACAAACCCATCAGTTTTATTATCCTACGTTTATTTAAGATATATAAACATATATTAACCATTTACATTCTGTTAATTTTTATTATTATGACTTTTTTTAATAAAAATTAGTATTTATTTCTCTCTTCGAAAGGAAATATGTTTTATTTATAAAAGCATGTTTTAATAAAATCAATTTTCCGTCATAGAAAAATCATTTAACATATGAATTATGGTTTTAAAATATTCCTTTATAACAATTAATAACTATTTTCAATGTAAGGTATTTTTAAAAGGTTTTATGTTTTAAAATATATTTTTAAATGGATAAATGATATTTTTAACAAGAAATGATTATTAATGTGTCTTCCAAATTATTTACCATATAATAAGGCTTATTTTGGTGTTACTCATTCCTTTTGTGTAACGCCCCGACCCCAGTTACCCAGAGTCGGTGCATTATTACATAACATTGGCATGATCACAAGAAAGATCAAATCTCGAAAGACCGATTGGTTTAATAGCCTTGGAAACACTAGATATATTCACAAGTTTTACATTACATCATAAAATGAAAAACTACTACAACAACATAATGTTTCCACAATCCACACTATTAACCCCTCATAAAATCCCTGCAGGTCATTCATAACTTACTTCTTCACATCCTGGGAAAAATAAAACATAGAAAAGGGGTGAGCTCAAATGCCCAGTAAGGATAACAATATAGCGGAAACTTTCATAAATAAGAATAAACATTTAAGGCAATGTATATCTAAAAAAAGCCTTTTAAATATTAACTTTCAACATGGTATGTCATAAATAAAATGAAATAATGCCATTTACTTATTCACATGGATATTCTACTAATCGAATAATCACATGCAAAAATCAATAACCACATCCATAATGTTAGAATGCATAATGCCAGACTATCATAACCACATAGCCAAGGCCTCGTGCCAGGACTACAAATAGGATTTTGTCAAGGCCTTGTTCCAATACACTAGTTTGTCTCATGAGACCTACCGATGCATCGAGGAGCTATAGCGGGCTCCACCCGTCACATATTAAGTCCAATGCATTCCCATATGAAAAGGTTTAAACATAACATAAACATTCATATTAAACCTAGCATATGAAATGTCAATACTTTCACCATAAACAATGAATTGTATAAAAATAGCACATCCACAGTCAAACATATCACAAAACCTTCAATACAATATAGAAGTTTTGTATCATAATAAATCAACTTCAAATAATCTTAAAATCCATCAAAGGATGTTGACATAGATGAAATCAAAATTCTTTTTAAAGAAATATCTCTTTTTATTTTGAAATAATTTAAGATCCATATAAAATAAAACATTTTCTTTGAAAATATTCTTATAAGCTTGTAAGGGAAGCTTTGAAGATTTTATAACGGCGGAAAATAGCCGCACCCGCCGTATAAGTTAAAAAACATTCTTACCTTAATTCTGTCGAAAAGGTTAAAAAGGACCTTGTTTTGAAAACGACCGAAATATTCCTTTATAAAAAACTTATAAAAGTCAAAAAGGGTATAAATGAATTTAACTCATATTCTAGTAAATAGTAAAAATCTTTTGAAATGCATTTTTAAGAAACATGGATGTGGATGATAAATAGATCCCAGTAGATTATTACGTATAAACAACCTTGGATAATGAAGAGGTTGTAAAGTAAACCCTTACCTTGTACTTTTCCTTGGTTGGGGTAGGTTAACCTCCTGTATAATGGTGAAATAGTTGTTATTAAATTATACAAGAATCATATATAATAATATGATATCATATATGATCTTTTAACATTGATTTGTTAATAATATCTTAGAATTATCGTCGCTTCGGGAGTTAACTTACTCATTTTCTTTTATATGTTTTGTTACATAAGCCATGGTTGTCTTATCTAATTCATATCCAGAATGATATCTAGTCCTTAAACATCATTTTTAAATCATCAAATTATAATTATACATGAATGGATACGATGGAGAATGAATCTCATCGCGTTCGTGGAGACGGTAGTCCGTACGTACGCACGAGCGACAATATCATTCTTTTGATATTAAAATAATATATAAATGGATGGTATATCATATATAAAGAATCATTAACATGTTATATTTATTATTTACATGAGTTACACATCATTATTATACCCATCAAAATAATATTATATTGAATAACAATTACACCACGACGTGGAGACGGTAGTCCGTTCGTACGCACGTATGTTGACATGTTATTCAAAGGGTGGATAAAATACTGAATATGGTTGTACCATATTTATAATAACATCACAGTATATGTGAGATACTGGAGTTATTATTTTAGAATGGTATGAACAAAGGAAGATGAAGTGGAAGAAGAAATGAACTTGGAGAAGGGTGGTGAAATCATTACCTCTTCTTCGGGTTCTTCCTTTTGATTTCATCAAAAGGGCTCCTTAGGTTGGCTTTCTGATCAAACTAAGGCCTCCAGGTTGTAGTGAGGGATGTTGGGAGAGTATTTGGGCAGAGTTTGGCCGAACCAAAAGGCTTTTAAGGTGTGAAGAAATGAGAAGGAGGAGTGCCCTTTTATAAGAGGGGTGAGGGGCACCTTTGGAAAAGCTAGAAATATTAATTTATAATAAATTCATATTCGGTTTCTAATGGCTCCAAAGTTTATTATTCAATGTTTATGGTGGGTATAGGTCGAAAACCACTCAACCAATAGAATTTATACAGGTTTGGGTACTTATATTAACCTTATCTTTAAGTATTAACTCTAAGTTAATTAGTTTCACTTTTACAATGTCTCTTTGTATTTTTATATAATATGGTTAATAAACATACTATATACATCCAGGCGACCCCCAAGTGGTACATTAATGATGAACCTATCATGATATATGTCTCTTGGACGAACCTTAGATTTTTAGGAATTTAATATCAATTAATAATATAATATTTGTTTTAAGAACTCTTTTATGTCAATTGTGACACTATTCAATAGTTGATTTTTGTGAAACTCATAACAGATTGATTACTTCGAAAAAAGTCAATTAAATCAATCCTAATATATCATATTATCCTAGAAAATTAGTTTAATTCATTAAAAGTTTCATATTATATTTATTTGGGTATTTATAATATCAATTATTTTAATTTTTCACTATTATAGTAATTACTGCATCATCATTGTGTCATAAATAAAATACATTATTTAATGTCTAAAAATTATAAATAAAATATCATTATGTATGAAATCTTTTTATCTTTATAATTAATATTTATAATCTAACATCCAACATATATAACCCTATGTAATAATTGTTTTTCTAAAAGATATATGCTTGTGTCATTTTTGTATTCATTTTAACTTAATTAAAATAAAGTGTCATTATCACTTACAAGTGGATCCATGGGGTCCCCAAATAGACCCAAAGATTCCCATGGTCGACCATGTATCATCCAATAGGGTTAAGACACGTTTTAGGATAATTTAGTATTATTATAATATTATTTTTTAACCCTTATTTACCGGATTTACCCTTAACCATGGTAAATAAAATATTTACCGCAGTAATTATTCAAAATGTCTAAAAATAAAATTTACCTATTTACACAATTTGAACATCCTGATTCAAAATATGGAATCCATTTTCCTAAATTCAAAACACAGAAGTGGCCGAAATTAATTTAAAATTAATTCCCGCTGTCAAAACAAAAAGCGTGTTTTTAAGAGATAATAACTATCAAAAGATTGACACTCGTTTATGTTCGGTTTAAATGTAAAATTATGTCCAATGACCAACATTATATTAAATGGTAAAACTATATTCTAAATATACTTTAAAACCACTCAAATTCATAATTTATCACTATTAATTATTTTGATTAAAAAAGTTGTTTTTAATTAAAACATAGTAATTTTCACTATTCATCAAAATATGAAAGTTATCCGAAATGTACAAAAATTTCACCTTAGGCTAAATTCGATATTCCGAATCCAAAAATGAAGTCAATTTTCAAATATAAAATATATATAATTTCAAAAAGTAGGTATTACTATTCATAACGGCTAGTTTGATTATTTATGGTGTGTTAGAACTCGGTGTTGCGTACAACACACGCTATCACATTATTCAAAGAGAAGCGTACCGTAGAAGCTTGGGGTGTTACATTCTCCCCTACTTCAAATAATTGCGTTCTCGCAATTTCTAGGGTATTACTGCATAAAAAGACTTGGGTGGTTCTTCATCATAAGTTCCTCGGGTTCCCACGTTGCCTCTTCCATCTTATGGTTTCTCCACAAAACTTTTACCAGACGCATCGTCCGGTTTCTCAGCACTTGTTCTCTCGTATCAAGAATCTTGACGGGCTCTTCGCAATAAGACAGATCGGGTTCCAGTTCTAATTCCTCATAGGTGAGTACATGCGTCGGATCAGGCATGTATTTCCTCAATAGAGATACGTGGAACACATCGTGAACTTTGGAGAGACTTGGCGGCATTGCCAATCGGTAAGCTACAACCCCAATTCGTTCTGGAATTTCGAAAGGTCCGATGTACCTGGGACTCAATTTACCTTTCTTACCAAAACGTATGACTCCCTTCCACGGAGATACCTTCAGAAAAACATGATCACCGACTTGAAATTCCAAATCCTTCCTTCAATTATCGGCATAGCTCTTCTGCCTACTTTGAGCTGCTTTGATGTGATTTTGGATTACTTTCACCTTTTCCACCGTTTCCTCCACCAGTTCTGGGCCTACAAGTTTTCTTTCACCAACGTCATCCCAACAGGTTGGTGTACGACATCTCTTTCCATATAACGCTTCATATGGTGCCATCTGAATACTCGAATGGAAGCTATTGTTATAGGAAAATTCTACCAAAGGTAAATATTGATCCCACATACCCTGAAAGTCAAGTGAGCAAGATCTCAACATGTCTTCTAAGGTTTGAATAGTCCGTTCTGATTGTCCGTCTGTCTGAGGGTGGTAAGCAGTGCTCAAATGAAGTTCAGTATCCAGGGATTTCTGAAGACTTTTCCAGAATCTTGAAGTAAAACGGGGATCACGATCAGAAACAATCGATAGGGGTACTCCATGAAGTCTCACAACTTCATTAATATATAGTCTTGCTAGAAGTTCCAGGGGTAGATCTTCTCTTATAGCAAGAAAATGTGATGTCTTGGTAAGACGATCAACAATAACCCATATTGCATCGTTCCTTCTAGGAGTCTTTGGTAGCCCCATGACAAAGTCCATCGTAACATTGTCCCATTTCCACTCCGGTATGGGAAGAGGTTGCATGACTCCTCTAGTCTGTTGCCTTCCAGCTTTCACTTGTTGACAAACCATACATCTTGACACAAAATCAGCAATCTCCCTCTTCATGTTGTCCCACCAAAAATGTTCCTTCAAATCTCTATACATTTTGGTGCTCCCAGGGTGTATAGAGAAATTGGAACTATGAGAATCATCCAGCAATTCCCTTTTTAGATAAGGTTTATTGGGAACACAAAGTCTCTTCCCGAATTTCAAAATTCCATCTTCATACACAAAGTCTCTCAATCTCCCATCATTCACAGCTTTAATCTTCTTTTGGAATTCTTCATCATCGGTCTGAGAACTCTTAATCCTTTCTAGTAAAGATGGTTTGGCAACCATTTGAAAAAGAATTAATGTTTCACCTTCCCTGGTTATTCCCATGTCCATCTTCACTAGATCCATGAAAATTGGATCCCTTTCAATTCTCATATTGTTCAAAACTCCATGGTCTTTTCTACTCAAAGCATCTGCCACCTTGTTTGCCTTCCCTGGGTGGTAGTGTATCGTACAATCATAATCCTTGAGTAATTCAAGACAACTCCTTTGCCTCATGTTGAGTTCTTTTTGTGAGAAAATATACTTCAAACTCTTGTGATCAGTATAAATCTCACATTTTTCACCATAGAGTTAGTGCCTCCATATCTTCAAAGCAAAGATCACTGCTGCTAACTCGAGATCATGAGTAGGATAGTTTTGTTCATGAATTTTCAACTGTCGTGATGCATAGGCAATAACTCTCATTCTGCATAAGGACACAGCCAAGTCCTTTCTTCGATGCATCACTATAAATAACGAACCCATCATTCCCCGATGGTAGAGTCAATATAGGAGCATTGACTAATCTTCTCTTCAGTTCTTCGAAACATTCTTCACACTCTTTTGTCCAAACAAATTTAACCCCTTTACGTGTGAGCTTCGTTAATGGGTTAGCAAATCGGGCAAAATTCTGGACGAAACGTCGATAATAACCTGCCAAACCAATAAAACTACGTACCTCAGTTATACTCGTAGGTGCTGGCCATTCTTGGATTGCCTTGGTCTTAGAAGGATCAACAGAGATTCCATCTTTAGAGACAATATGGCCCAGAAAAGAAATCTCCTGAAGCCAGAATTCACACTTGCTAAACTTCCCATATAATTCATGCCTCCTCAGAGTCTTCAAGATAATGCGCAAGTGATTTTCATGATCTTCGTAGGTTTTGGAGAATACCAAGATATCATCAATAAATACCACCACAAATTCATCGAGATACTCCTTGAAAACTCTATTCATTAGATCCATGAATACAGAGGGTGCATTAGTCAATCCAAATGGCATTACAGTAAACTCGTAATGCCCGTACCTGGTTCGAAATGCTGTTTTCGGAATGTCTTCCTTCTTCACACACAACTGATGGTATCCAGATCGAAGGTCAATCTTTGAAAAGTATTGAGCTCCATGCAGTTGGTCAAATAAATCATCAATACGAGGTAGGGGATACTTTTTCTTTATCGTTATAGCATTGATCTCCCTGTAGTCGATACATAACCTCATAGATCCATCTTTCTTTTTAACAAAAAGAACAGGGGCTCCCCATGGAGAAACACTAGGGCGAATAAATCCCTTATTACTCAATTCCTCTAGTTGTTTCTTTAGTTAGACTAACTCTACAGTGGCCATTCTATAAGGGGTCTTCGATATAGTCCTTGATCCAGGAATCAAATCAATAGAAAACTCAACTTCTCGTTCTGGAGGATGTCCAGGTAAATCTTCCGGAAATACATCTACAAATTCTTTTACAACAGGTACATCCTCTATTTGAACATTCCTTTCCTCACTGACAGTTATTTCATTCACTTCCTCCCCAATAATTGAATTAAGTTGAGCTACTGGGGGTGGATCTAAATAAGAATTAGGTGGTGACGATTCTGCTCTAAAAATAAGGTTCTCCTTATCATTATCATCAAGAATCGTAACCTCTTTCTTCTTACAATAAATCTTCGCATCATAGTCCGAAATCCAGTCCATACCGAGGATTATATCAAACTCAATCATAGGTATGACGATGAAATCAGCAGATAAAGAAAATTTATGTCCTCTAATGGGGATTGATTCACAAAACTTTGTTGCAACGATACTTCCCTTAGGAGTTTTAACTGACAACTCCCTTATTAAATCAAATTGGAAATATCTAATTTTCTTAGCAAACTGGGAAGATATGAAACAATGCGATGATCCAGAATCAAATAATGCATTTGCTAAACTTGAGGAAACCATTAAATTACCTGCCACCACGTCTTTCGGAGCTTCTACCTCAGCAGTAGTGATAGCATAAGCCTGGCCTTGATCCCTTGGACTTTTCTGAGGTAAGTTCTACTGACGCTTAGGACATGCATTTGCATAATGCCCCATCTCCCTGCAATTGTAGCACTGAACGTTGGTAGCTTCCTTCTTCCCCTTGCAATCATGAGCTTGGTGGCCTTTTTCACCACACTTGTAACAGACTCCCATTCCCTTCAAGCAATTACCAGGATGTTTCTTCCCTCATTTACCACAAGATGGATATTCAACCTTTCCCTTCTTCCCCTTATTTCCATTCCCAGATTGATCAGCAGGTCTCTTCTTCTCTTGCTTTGCTTTAAAGTCATAAGACTTAGAGAATTCCTTTTCGGTCTTGATAGCACATGAGACAATGTCTTCGTACGATGAAAAGGATTGTGAGACTAACGCTCGACGGAGAAATGGATTTAATCCATCAAAGAAACGATCAATCTTACTTCTTGGGTTACGAATATAATCACCAGCGTACCTCGCTAACCTTGTAATGTTAGCCTCATACTTTATGACATTCTCATCCTCCTTTTGTCTCAGACTCAGAAATTGCCTTTCCATATCTGCTCGATGGTCGCGAGGGAAGTATTTTTCTAAAAACAGATCTTTGAACTCCCTCCATTCCATATTTGATACTTCATCATCTTCCTTCGTATTTTGAATCAAGGACCACCATTGATCAGCATCTCCAGTGAGGCAGTAAACTGCCATGATAACTTTTTCCCTTTCACTGCTCCCCAAAGCCTGAAATATTTTCTCTAGGGAAAATATCCATTGCTCAGCTACTATGGGATTTGTATTCCCATTGAACGTTGGTGGTTGTTGCCTCATGAATCGATGTAACATTGATCCTCCACGCTGCGGATCAGGGTGCTCCATACGGGTAAGGTTATTATTCATAACCTGAGTAAGTTGTCCCAGTATGGTGATTAGCTGATCAGCACCAGTTGCATCACCAGCCCCACTATAATTATCTTGAGCAGGAGGGCAATCCCTACATGGAGTGCGTGCATTGATACGTTTTCCATTTCTTCCACTAGGCGCCATTTCTAAACAATGGCATAAACTAGATCAGTTTATGAATCAAAATACATAATCCCATACTTATAAAACACTTAACATAAATTGAACTATTTATGGATATAATCCATAATCATAAGAATGTTTTCTTTGAGGAAGTATATACTCATAATCCCTTCAAAATGATTTGTAACGAAAATGAGAGTTATCCTAAGCATATCCCCCGGGAGTGTCGTAACCAAGAGTGCAGCAAGGCCCGTTGTCGTGCACCAGTTCCCGTTCGAGTCTAGCTCAAAGAGGTGTTTTCGGGTTTACCCCTAGGTACATCTGTGCCAGAGCCGCCTCTACCTGCTCGTATCCAGATATGGATGTATTGCTTGGAAAACTAACAAAATCTCTACAATTCCAAAATTCTAGGAAGTTCTTCTATACTAATCCTCAAAGTTCATCTTAGGTCTACGTGCTCTAATCAGAGTTTATCTAAATCTAGATTCCAAGGTTTGTACTAAACTTCCTCTGATACCAACTGTAACGCCCCGACCCCAGTTACCCAGAGTCGGTGCATTATTACATAACATTGGCATGATCACAAGAAAGATCAAATCTCGAAAGACCGATTGGTTTAGTAGCCTTGGAAACAGTAGATATATTCACAAGTTTTACATTACATCATAAAATGAAAAACTACTACAACAACATAATGTTTCCACAATCCACACTATTAACCCCTCATAAAATCCCTGCAGGTCATTCATAACTTACTTCTTCACATCCTAGGAAAAATAAAACATAGAAAAGGGGTGAGCTCAAATGCCCAGTAAGGATAACAATATAGCGGAAACTTTTATAAATAAGAATAAACATTTAAGGCAATGTATATCTAAAACAAACGCCTTTTAAATATTAACTTTCAACATGGTATGGAATAAATAAAATGAAATAATGCCATTTACTTATTCACATGGATATTCTACTAATCGAATAATCACATGCAAAAATCAATAACCACTTTCATAATGTTGGAATGCATAATGCCAGACTATCATAACCACATAGCCAAGGCCTCGTGCCAGGACTACAAATAGGATTTTGTCAAGGCCTTGTGCCAAGACACTAGTTTGTCTCATGAGACCTACCGATGCATCGAGGAGCTATAGCGGGCTCCACCCGTCACATATTAAGTCCAATGTATTCCCATATGAAAAGGATTAAACATAACATAAACATTCATATTAAAACTAGCATATGAAATGTCAATACTTTCCCCATAAACTATGAATGGTATAAAAATAGCACATCCACAGTCAAACATATCACAAAACCTTCAATACAATATATAAGTTTTGTATCATAATAAATCAACTTCAAATAATCTTAAAATCCATCAAAGGATGTTGACATAGATGAAATAAAAATTCTTTTTAAAGAAATATCTCCTTTTATTTTGAAATAATTTAAGATCCATATAAAATAAAACATTTTCTTTGAAAATATTCTTATAAGCTTTTAAGGGAAGCATTGAAGATTTTATAACGGCGGAAAATAGCCGCATCCGCCGTATAAGTTAAAAAACATTCTTACCTTAATTCTGTCGAAAAGGTTAAAAAGGACATTGTTTTGAAAACGACCGAAAGATTCCTTTATAAACCACTTATAAAAGTCAAAAAGGGTATAAATGACTTTAACTCATATTCTAGTAAATAGTAAAAATGTTTTGAAATGCATTTTTAAGAAACATGGATGTGGATGATAAAGAGATCCCAGTAGATTATTACGTATAAACAACCTTGGATAATGAAGAGGTTGTAAAGTAAACCCTTACCTTGTACTTTTCCTTGGTTGGGGTAGGTTAACCTCCTGTATAATGGTGAAATAGTTGTTATTAAATTATACAAGAATCATATATAATAATATGATATCATATATGATCTTTTAACATTGATTTGTTAATAATATCTTAGAATTATCGTCGTTTCGGGAGTTAACTTACTCATTTTCTTTTATATGTTTTGTTACATAAGCCATGGTTGTCGTATCTTATTCATATCCAGAATGATATCTAGTCCTTAAACATCATTTTTAAATCATCAAATGATAATTATACTTGAATGGATACGATGGAGAATGAATCTCATCGCGTTCGTGGAGACTGTAGTCCGTACGTACGCACGAGCGACAATATCATTCTTTTGATATTAAAATAATATATAAATGGATGGTATATCATATATACAGAATCATTAACATTTTATATTTATTATTTACATGAGTTACACATCATTATTATACCCATCCAAATAATATTATATTGAATAACAATTACACCACGACGTGGAGACGGTAGTCCGTACGTACGCACGTATGGTGACATGTTATTCAAAGGGTGGATAAAATACTGAATATGGTTGTACCATATTTATAATAACATCACAGTATATGTCAGATACTGGAGTTATTATTTTAGAATGGTAAGAACAAAGGAAGAAGAAGTGGAAGAAGAAATGAACTTGGAGAAGGGTGGTGAAATCATTACCTCTTCTTCGGGTTCTTCCTTTTGATTTGATCAAAAGGGCTCCATAGGTTGGATTTATGATCCAACTAAGGCCTCTAGGTTGTAGTGAGGGATGTTGGGAGAGTATTTGGGCAGAGTTTGGCCGAACCAAATGGCTTTGAAGGTGTGAAGAAATGAGAAGGAGGGGTGCCCTTTTATAAGAGGGGTGAGGGGCACCTTTGGAAAAGCTAGAAATATTAATTTATAATAAATTCATATTCGGTTTCTAATGGATCCAAAGTTTATTATTCAAAGGTTAAGGTGGGGATAGGTCGAAAACCACTCAACCAATAGAATTTAGACAGGTTTGGGTACTTATATTAACCTTATCTTTAAGTATTAACTCTAAGTTAATTAGTTTCACTTTTACAATGTCTCTTTGTATTTTTATATAATATGGTTAATAAACTTACTATATACATCCAAGAGACCCCCAAGTGGTACATTAATGATGAACCTATCATTATATAAGTCTCTGGGCCGAACCTTAGATTTTTAGGAATTTAATATCAATTAATAATATAATATATTTTTTAAGAACTCTTTTATGTCAATTTTGACACTATTCAATAGTTTATTTTTGTGAAACTCATAACAGATTGATTACTTAGAAAAAAGTCAATTAAATAAATCCTAATATATCATATTCTCCTAGAAAATTAGTTTAATTCATTAAAAGTTTCATATTATATTTATTTGGGTATTTATAATATCAATTATTTTAATTTTTCACTATTATAGTAATTACTGCATCATCATTGTGTCATAAATAAAATAAATTATTTAATGTCTAAAAATTATAAATAAAATATAATTATGTAGGAAATATTTTTATCTTTCTAATGAATATTTATAATCTAAAATCCAACATATATAACCCTATGTAACAATTGTTTTTCTAAAAGATATATGTTTGTGTCATTTTTGTATTCATTTTAACTTAATTAAAATAAAGTGTCATTATCACTTACAAGTGGATCCATGGGGTCCCAAAATATACCCAAAGATTCCCATGGTCGACCATGTATCAACCAATAGGGTTAAGACACGTTTTAGGATAATTTAGTATTATTATAATATTATTTTTTAACCCTTATTTACCGGATTTACCCTTAACCATGGTAAATAAAATATTTACCGCAGTAATTATTCAAAATGTCTAAAAATAAAAGTTACCTATTTACACAATTTGAACATCCTGATTCAAAATATAGAATCCATTTTCCTAAATTCAAAACACAGAAGTGGCAGAAATTAATTTAAAATTAATTCCCGCTGTCAAAACAAAAAGCGTGTTTTTAAGAGATAATAACTATCAAAAGATTGACACTCGTTTATGTTCGGTTTAATTGTAAAATTATGTCCAATGACCAACATTATATTAAATGGTAAAAATATATTCTAAATATACTATAAAACCACTCAAATCCATAATTTATCACTATTAATTATTTTGATTAAAAAAGTTGTTTTTAATTAAAACTTAGTAATTTTCACTATTCATCAAAATATGAAAGTTATCCGAAATGTACCAAAATTTCACCTTAGGCTAAATTCGATATTCCGAATCCAAAAATGAAGTCCATTTTCAAATATAAAATATATATAATTTCAAAAAGTAGGTATTACTATTCATAACGGCTAGTTTGATTAGTTATGGTGTGTTAGAACTCGGTGTTGCGTACAACACACGCTATCACATTATTCAAAGAGAAGCGTACCGTAGAAGCTTGGGGTGTTACATTTTGGGGGTAATTATTCAATGTATCCATTCATATTATTTCATTGATTTGTTTTTTTGGTGGTATCATGTTTATGAAACCCATATCTCATCCAAGAGTTATATGTTTGTGAATCATGTTATCTTCCACGAGCCATATGAATGTGAAAATCATTTAAATTTTAAAAATTGTATTCTCGTGAAACCCTCATTGATTAACTTGTTATTATTTTATAAAATTATTATGAAACATATTTTCTTCAAATTCTATGATACGATTACATGTTTATGACACCGATTTCATTTCATGAGTAATGATGTGATCATTTATAAATTTCTATCTAATGTATGTATGTATTATTATTGGGATGTGTGGGACCAAAATTAAATCCAATACATTGGGTAATGAGGTATATCTCATGAAATTGAAATTTATGGAATTATTAGTGAACGGTGATTCATATTATAGTGATGGAATGGGAAGTGAACATGGTTCTGTAATATTGGGTTAGAATCAGGAGTGAACCTAGTTCAATAAAGGAAATAATCCACTAAAACGTCCTTGTGAGTGATTGCATGTCTGCCCTATTTGTCATTATATATTTTTATGTGTTATAAAAAATTCCATTCTTTATTTAGATGAAATTCTTTCATTTCATATATTTATTATTTTCTTATTATTTATATCTTACTAACATATAATATATAGGCCATGATTATTTTTTATGTTCTTTGATATATAGGGTATTATCAGAAATTTTGATGAAATTGTTCTCATACCCTTTTTCTCATAATTATTCTAATATTTCATTATTATTTACCCTTGCTGAGCATCTAATCATGCCCAATTTTTTGTTTCCATTCCCTGGTTACAATGATATTTATAATTTTGATGTGTTTAAGAATGGTGATATTCAAGAACAATCTAGTGTTAGATAATGTATCTTAGTTATGTTCTAGTGTCTAGGATTCCATGTTTCCAAATGAATAAGGCTAATACAATATTTTGGAACCTGTATGTATAATGTTTTAAGTATTCTGAAAAACGTATCTTATTTTAAGAAAGGGTTAGAATTTCTGGTATTAGAGAAAAATTTTAGTTAAACATTGGGAACAATGATGATAAAAACATTTTGATAACTCTAAGGACATGTATAAGAATAAAAAAAGTAGAAGAAAATTTTCTGAAATTTTAGTAAAGGATAGAGTGAGTGGTTTCCTAAAAAATTCATATATTGAATCAATAATAGGATTATTATCTATAAAAGATGTATATAAGAGTAAAAACAAAGAAAAAATGTTTTGTGCCTGATGTGGGGATATCTGGTAAAAGAAAAGTTTCCTTACTACACACATGGATTGAGACTCTCGAGGGATTTTCTTTGGGAATTCAAATACACTATATGAACCATCATGAATGATTTAAATAAATGTTGGATATGAATACCCTAGTATAAAAAAAGTGTCATAGAATAAGAAATGTGTCATATTTAAAAATAATATTAGTGAATTTTCTTAATTCGATAGTTCCTGAGTACAATAACTATTTCATACTCTATGAATTTGGTTTTAGTCCATGGATAGAACCTGATGGAACCACTTTAATTGTGATTTTAGTGGAAAATTTAATGATTTTCATCTTCAGAAACCAAATAATATGGGATAAGGAATGAAAAATCATATTCATATGCTCTCCTAAATCTCTTATTGTACTAATCATTGTGGAAATCCAAATGAGAGATGAGTGGAACAATATTATGTTGATTCGCACATGACGTAACATCCAAAATCTATTAGAAATTCATATATTCCACTTTTTTCTGAACATTGGGTCAATAATAATGATAATATATTATACATTATCTAATGATTGAAGCATGATAAATTTATTCTGATTTTTTATTAAATAGTGGGTGAAGAAATATAGTTTTTGATTCTAATCAAGAATATTAAGTGGAAAGATGAAATTGAATCCATGGATTGGGATAAGTTTATGATATTATTCTTCAACATGTACTTTTTTTGGGCTCAACGTACCAATATGAAAAATGATTTTCATCGAGATGAAGAAAATGGATGATGAATATATTGGTACCTAAAAGGAAAATTCCATAAATCCTTCATGTTATGATTTGGGAATTCTTATCCAACAGAAATGTGAAGTTGATAGGTTATTTAGTTTCTTATAGCCAGGTCTCATAATAGTGTTGTCCATATGAAACATTACTATCTATGATGAGATTTTACTTTTTTGAAATCTAGTGGAAATGGATGTTTGAGGCATGTATCATCCTAATTGATTTGCTAAGAACAATGAATATGGATTTCAGTGGAAACTCCAAAATACCATCATGAAATAAAGACGAGTTTTCATTTTTTTCTCTTACCATTGGATGAAGAATTGAGAAATTTGACTTAATGGGTATAATAAAAACTATATATGTTGAAATGATGTTCATCATGAAACTAATTTTCAATGTGAAACAAAAATTAAACTCAAATCACTAATGAAGATAATGTTACATAGAATTCGCCTCCCCTACATTAGTACGACAAGTGAAAGGATAATGGGAATTATGGTAAATAATGTCCAAAACCAAGGGATGATAACAATTATTTATTCAAGTAACCTATTAAATAGAGGGAAAAAGTTAAATCTCTAGAAATATCTATTTTTATTTGGTGTGTGATAACAACATGGTGAAATTTAAACATAACATCAAATCTAGAATATCTAATATCTCATTTGATTATGGATCTACCCACTCTTTCAAATCTAAATAATTTGATAAGGTTGTTAGGATTTCCCTAATATGTTTAAATGTTTAAATACTAGTATACCCCCTAATGGTATGATGGTTTCATCCCATATATATGATTCTTTTCTGGTTGATTTTTATTAGAAATGTGCTTCCTACAAATCTTCTCATTTTCTTTTGGTATAATTTTATATCATTATAGGATATATACTAGTTGTATGAAAAAAATCCTAAAAGTGTTTTTTAGGAATTAATGATTCATTATTTATTTCAAACCCTCCTATTTTCATCCATCAATGTGATGACAAGAATGAACTTCCAGTGGAGATTACATCCATTCAATGGGCCTTAATTCATATTGAGTATGGTTTTTTTTATCTCAAATGGTTAGTGAGGAAATTGACACTGATGGGATTCATATTGTTCTAGAACATTTTTATGTATTTTTTTAATCATTATCATGACTTCAACCAAAATTAGAATCTGAGTTCTCAATATAACTCATACCTATTAAAAACTAATTTCAGATACTCATTATCAAATTTTCCCAATTGGATTTACAAAATTGAAGAAGAAACACCAATAAAACCATTATTAGGGATTCATTAATCCATTTGTGTCACCTTGGGGTACACCAGATGTCTTTTATAAAATGAAATATTGATTAATGTGGATATTTCTTGAATATTGGTAGTTGAAAATATCATTGTCAAGAACAAGTATCCACTACCCCTGCATGATGACTTTTTTGATCAACTATTCGGAGATCAATAAATTTCCAATATTTAACTTCATTGATGATATAATTAATTGAGGGTAAAGAATGAAAATATAATGAATATGTTATTCCATCCAAGGTATGGAAATTATGAATATATAGATATTTGGTTTGGTCTTACTAATTCCATGAATATATTCTTGTATTTATTGAATACATTATATAGAGATCACCTTGACTAGTTTTTTGTAATATTTTAGATGATATTTATACCCATTCAAATAAAAAAGAATAACATGAATATCAAATGATATTTTGTCTAAGGACCCTATGGAATGATAAACCCTTTGAAAAAAATTACAATGTTTGATTTTTGGCCGAAAATGATTAATTTTTGGGTGACATAATCATAAGAGATCATATAATAGTAGAACAATCAATGAAAAAGTATATTGAATGATATCGTATACCCTACCAAGATGATTGAGATACACTTATTTCATGGATTATATGGATATTATCAATGGTTTGTCATAAATTTATCAAGACTCTCTAATCCTATGACCAATTTAACTCTGAAGGATGCCATGTTCTTCAAAATATATTAATGTGAGGAAAAGTTCCAAGAAATGAAGTGAAAGTTGGTCATTACAACAATGCATTCATTACAATTTAGTGGGAAATGGATTTTATTCTATAGTTATGCATGAAAAAACAAGGGATCATGATTTTTTATGATGTAGACTGACATGGTTTTTTCTTATCCCCCAATGTAGTTGATGATTCCTAATAAAAATTACCGAACTCATGATTTGGATTTAGTAGTGAAAAATTTTTCATAAAATTTATCGAGGTATTTTATTTTTGGAGAAATGTGCCATATATATACAATCCATAAATATATAAAATATATATTAAAACATACGTATCAGAATATGCTATAGAGTAGATGGTTAGCGTTGAAAAAGGATTATGATTATTCAATACGTTACCAACCTAGGTGGCTGATGCATTGAGATGAATTTATCTTTCTATCATATCCCATGTTAGGATAATAAAGATTCAATATTTATGTATTCCATAAACGATGGATCTAGTGATCATGAAGGAAGGGGAAAATATTATCTTTCTCAAGTGAATATGCAACCCTCTAACAAATTGAAGATTAATGAGGTGTATAAGGAAGATGAAGAGATGAAAAAGAGTATTATAAATATTCCTAACTTTTCCCTTATCATAATGTGATGATATGGTTACATAACCTGTTATGTGTTCCTTCAATATAATATTTAAAAAATGATATATTAATAGAATAAAATAACTCATCATAAAATATTCATCTTGGATGTACAATTATTGATAGAGGCTTCAACAAATCCTTTTGATGCAGTGGAATTAATAGAGATATCGTGGAGTTTGAATACTGGTGAACGGTATTACATTATGCTAAGGATGAAATAAAAAAAATCTAAAGGGGTGTTTCATCCATTACCCATACTATAATGGAAACATAATAACATCACTATGGATTTTGTTATTGTACTCGCCAAAACATTTAAAGGGTTTAATTCTCTATTGGTGGTAGTATAACACCTTACAATTTCAACATAGTTTATTTCTATTAGATACGAATTATCTCAGGATTACCTTCATGGATATACATTAAGGATGTGGTAAGATTTGATGGAGTACCACATTATATTGTATTTGATCAGGATCTGAGTGTTACTTCAATTTTTTGGAGATGTGTCCAGAAAGCACTTGATATAGAATTGAGATTTAGAACATATTATCATCCTCATTTAGATTTTAGGGCTAAATGAAAAATTCAAACTATAGATTATATTTCCAAATATTGTACTCTAGATTTCAGTGGATGTTTGGATTAACACCTTCATCTAGTATGGTTTTTTAATATAATAGAATTCAATTATGAATTTAGATAGAATCTTCTAATTCTGTTTATGGGAATAAATGTAGAACTGAAAAGTTATATGATGATTTTGGAGAAGGAAATATATTAATACATAATATTGCGAAATAAATCATAAAAAAGTTTAGATCCATTAAAAAGTACATCATGGTAGATAAATTCTAGTAGAAAATATATGTTAATAAAAATTAGAATGATATAAAATTTGATGTTTGTGAAAATGGGTTTATATAATGTCACCCTTGAGTAAGGTTATGAGATTTGGTATGTAATGGAAACTAAGACCTGGGTGCATCAGTCCCATTGTTATTCTTGATTATATCAGTATGGTTTCCTATCACATGGAACACCGTCCAAATAAATCTCCAGACCATGATTTGTTCCATATATCTCTCATGAAGAAGTGAAAACATGAAATATCACATGTAATAAACATAGAGATCATACTACATGAACATGATTTTTCGTACAATGAATAACCATTTGATGTTTTGGAACTATAAGAGAACATTGTACAAAACAAGACCACTCACCCGGTAAAATATTTGTGGAGAAATAACTAGTTTGAAGAAGCTATGTGGGAACATGAGGATTTGATTATTTCAAAGTATAGGCATTTGGATTTACTCAAATAAATAATTTTGAGTGGAAATTCACTTTAGGTGTGCATTAATATAACACCTTAGGTTTTCTGGACCTTTTTTCAAATGAATTACCTTTCATTAACATTTACATTTTACTAAGTTGAACATTCACTTAACATGGAACCAAATTGGTATACTAAACACAGACATGGCATACAATACATGCATCACCGATTGGGGGTATGTTACACCGAATGTCGACTTGGCTTACATTACACACAACAATGAGTTTCTGTGAGGCATATTATATTGTTATTATTATTTAAATGAGAAAATTATGTCCTAGACATTAAAAAACTAATATGAATATAAATAAAAACTTTTTATATATTATCTATAATGGGTTTATAGAAATAAAACATTTTTAAATTGAATGATAAATTTTTTGGAAATTTCCTTATATGATTAAAAATACTATTTTCCCAAGTGAACTATTCTTACTCCATTTTAAAAAAAATAGTAAAGTTAATTTTAGACACTTTTCCAAAATAAATTTGATATATGAAACTACTTTATTTAGTTTATAATGTACAAATTAGGTGAGGACGATTTGGTGGGGTTTTTTCTGAGAAGATGCATTTTTCGATGAATAGTGAAAAATAAAAATTCAAAATTCAAAACTAACTTTTCATCCAATTTATTTATATCGATAAATTGTCTTTAAACATGGATTAAAAGTATAATTTGATTATATTTTTATGAATTTATAATATTTATGTCATTTAAATCAATTAAACATTTAAATTTCATATAAAATCTTAGCAAAGATTTGTTATTTTTTACATTATCAACCCATAGTGCCGTTCCATCAGGGGGATTAATTTTAAAATACTTTATTCCCATTCTCTCATTGGGATTTTAAAAAAATTGATTCAATATTTTTTATGCAAAAAATTCATAATTTATAATTAGTTTAGAATAGTTTTTGAAAAAAAATAGCAATAAATGTAATTAAAATCAATTACATTGATATGTTAAAATTAATCTTCATAGTGGATTAAACCTTACTGTTAAGACCTAAAAAGACATATATAATTGTACACAAGATTTTTTCTATCCATATTTCTTCCATATCCTTCCATTTATAGAATTTAGTCAGCTATTCAATATACCTGACCAGTGAAAAACATGTATGGTATTCCATTGTAAAAAATATAACTAGTGTGACATTCCTCTCCCTCTATAAAAAAGCCTCATGTCCTCTATATATTAACACCTCTAAAACCACTATGGTTTGGATAATAACTACTAATATATCCTCAAAAAACACTCCATTACTCTTTTAATCCTCCCTTTCATTGAAATTACTTCCAAGGAGGCCCTTGGTTGCAATCCAAAAAGGGTTACCCAATTACGAGTTAACACCATCCCTCATGCTCCTTTCTTTTATTTTCTTTCTCCACCACGGTAGTTCTTCTTATACCAAGATTATAAAAAAACCAATTTCCTTAATATAATGATATGTTTTTTGTAAGGGGTTTAACCGAAACGTAGCCACACATCCGTATAACTGGTAATGAACATATTTTTTATCTGTATAAGGAACTATCACCCCACTAAACGATGATTGCTTATTTTACATTTACCACCTCTCATGGTAGAAATAATAATGAGAACTATGATAAAATAGTTTATATATTATATTTATGATATATACATTCTTATTTAATATTTTTACAATTCATATCTTTATATATTTCATTTGTTGTAAATTCGATAGTGTTTTTTGAGGAAGTGTGGACAACCACCCCCTCAAAGCAATGTTATTTGTTCACACACAACATCGAATGCATTAATGATGGGTTTAGTGAAAATATTTGATATATATAATGTAATTATGCTAATATAGAATATATATATATATATTTTTTATTCAATTTATTTCATTCAATATTACAAATAAATGAAAACCACATTCATGCATACAAACAACCTACCATCTCCATTAACGGTTTTTTCCATTTCACAGTTATATATTATATATAAAATTATAATAAATATATAATGAATATACCTGATATTTATATCATAATTTAAAATTCAAAAATCATGATAAATTTATAAAAGGGAAAGATATTAAAAAATTAATACATATGCATGATCAAAGTAGATATTACTCAAAGTTACACCTTTACACAGTATTTTTACAATAGGGTAATATAAAGTCATAATAAAAATATATATATGGTATTATATATAAAAATATAGTTCTTTGAATACTTTTTACCAAATTTTTATATATTATATTGGATGTTTTTATGAGTATAATGAGAGTCAACACACAATTTAATAGAATTTCATCTCACATTTTATTTATGTGAGATGCAAGCCTTATTCAATACTCAAATATTTTCTATGGTGTAAATTCATCACATGAATTTATTATAGGCCTACTATACATAAATTTATTTGTGTTTACATATGTATTAAATGATATTTATTTTATATTTTATATGTTTCAAAAGTTACCAAAAATGTAATGTAATTTTTCTATCATTTGTTTTGAGACACATGCCATATTTTGAAACTATATATTTATATATGTGGTGTGTATAATAAATTTGACATTTTATATCATTATTATCATTATTTTCAGCGAATTTCTTTTTCTAACATGAATGATATGATCCCATGTTATAATTTTGTATGAGTTTATTGAAATAGAGTCGTCGTTTATGAGGATTGTTTGTTATTATTCTTCCATTATGAAATCTTAATATCCATATCATAAGAAACATCATGATTTTTAAAATATTTATTTTTATAAAATATATTTCCATTTTTCATTACATTTTTTCCACTCATTGGGTTTTAATATAATTAAAAAAATGTTTCTAAGAAAAATATCCTCTTATTTACCTCTTTGTTTGAAAATATAATTTATTTAAAAAAACATGTTTTCAAAAATGACTTCAAAAAAAATTCAAGGATAAATAATTTTATAAATGTTTTATGATTTTATAATCTTCATTTTTATATTTTAAAAATTAATTTTGATGAATAATTTATCAAAATTATTTGTGTTTTAAAATGAAAATTTCAAAGATTAAATTATATTTTCTTCAATAAATTCCCATAAATGGTATTTTAAGATAATTTCCCATCTATGATTCCATTAATTGTGGTTAATAACATCTTTATAGAGAAATTATTCAATGTATCTATTCATATTATTTCCTTGAATGGTTTATGTTCTGATTCCACGATATTTATAGAACACATTTCGTTCCACTTTTTATATAGGTATGGGACATGTATCTATTCCACGATTTATATATTAAAGAAAAACATTTCTCTTTAATGGGTTATATACTTACGAAACCAAATCACATAACTGGTTATGAATTGATGAAATGATTATGAAACTTGTATTTTTTAAAGGATAGGAAATTATTACATGTTTATGTCACCCATTTCATTTAATGGTTAATGATATGATAGTTTATGAATTATTGGATAATGTATGTATGATTTCATTTTAAGATGGGTGGGGCCTATATTTCAGTCCAACACATTGGTAAAAAATTTATATCTCATGATATAGACATGGATGGAACACTTATTGAAATTGGATGAGTAATCAAGGGTGGGAATAAAAAGTGAACTCAATTCAATAATTCATGACTATAATGGGGAGTGAACCAAGTTTAGTAAATGTTTTTTCCATTAAGATGTACTTTGATGTTATTCATTCTATAATATGGTAATTATATTATATTATTATGTATTTTTCACTATTACATGTTTTATTCATATTATTTTATTTCATAGATTATATTCATTATGTACTTACGGTTCTTGTTTAATTAATTAAAAATTGTTATTCCGTGATTCATGTTTCGGATTAGTTATATATAGGGTATTATTTTTTAATTTTATGATAATGTTATCATACCCTTATGTTCATGGATATTCTTACAAGTCCCCCTTTTCCCAATTCCGAGAATCTAATCTCACCTCTGTTTATGTTTCCTTCCCCATGTGATGATAATATGTATTATGTTTGATGTATATAGAGATGGTGATACTCAAGAAGAACCTAGTGGGATATAATATAACTCACAAATATACCAGGGTCTATGCTTCCATGTTTCAGAAGGAAATAGACTAATATGGTCTTTGGTGATCAATTTTTATAATGCTTTAAGTATTACGAAAATTATATTTATTATCAATGTATATACAGAATGTGTATCTATAAGTCTGATTCATGGATGAATACATTTTAACTATTTGGAATTAGATGAAGAATTATGACAGGACCCATGAGGAATATGGTAAGGTGAAGATTATTTTTGGTCCTCCACATAATATGAGGACAATATTATACATAGGTCGTAAAAAAGGAATGTGTGTGGTAAATTAATGTTATTTCAACATGTTATAGACCTAGAATATGTCTTATGAGATATTGCATTTTTTGTTAATAATAATAATAAATGGAACTTAATATATGTCTGGATCATGTTGGTGAAGAAAGGGCTCTAAAAATTATTGAATTAGGTATATGAGGAAACTAATATTGAATAATTATATGTGAAATGTTTCTCCAATATCATTACGTATGGGGACCTTGTAATCTTGGAGGAAATGATTTTTATTGGCCTGGGGGTCAAATTATATTGAGAGGAAAAACAAATAATGATTCATTATAAAGGGAATACATAACTGATGTGTTGATCATAGATGTACAGTGATTGATCATGAATATAATGATTCTATTAAAAAGTACATGGTGTAATATGATTTTTTCCAATATTCATTTTTTAATGGAATTAGATATGTTCATTTGGGTTTATCTCACTTATATCAGCCTGAGCATTTCATTAATATATATTACATTTATTTACAAAATATTCAATGCATAACAATACGAACCAAAAAAGTATCATAATAGTTTAGAGTATTTGGATACTACATATACAATTAGTTTATGTTATTAAATATTATCAATCTCTCTTATATTATGGTTACATTGTTTTAAACATCATATGAAAACACTATTAAAAATTATGTTGGTAACATGTGGAAATGATAAATAATAAATAGATGAGATTAGATTCTAAAAAAACAATTTTCATGGGAGATATAAATAAATGATCATATCAAATCATAATATATGAAAAAGTGTTTGATATCAGGAATTTATCCCAAATAATTCAACCCCTATCTAATAAAGAGTATAAACATGGGTTATTGTCTAACAAATAATCATTTCAAAATAAATTAATTATAAAAATTATAGCTCCGCATAACTCAATCGTGATCTAAAATTTATTATCATAAATTTTTTTATTGATTAATAATTTTTTTAGAAATATTTTCATATCTAAAGTTTAACTAAAAAGTACATTATATTATCTATCAACACTTTTTCTAACATTTAATCAACCAAATCAGTTTATCTTCTATAACGAATCAAGAAAATCAATTAGTTTCCCATAATGTTCAAATAACATCAATATGATTCCAAAAAATCACTCATGAAATATAATAAATTTCCTAATTTTTTGGATCGATATTCATATACCACTATTCACATATTGAAAAACATACATATGTGTCCCACAAGATCATAAAAATTCATCATATACAAATCCATGAAAAAGAAATTGATTTCATGAGAACTAGACATTATAATAATAATCCATACCATAAATGAAAAAGGTAGGAATCCTTGTATCATTACCACTGTAATAAATTGGTTTACTAATTATATTTTATAATTTATAAATAGAGAAACAATTATAATAACATTACAATATACTTGATAAAAATACACATTAGATTTAAAAATCAATTTTCAAAATCTATAAAGAAGGAATATAATAAATAAAAAAATTATTTGAACAGAACATCATAAAAATGTAATAGAAACATCAAATTATTTTATATGTGTTAATGGATTAAAAATACATTCATTATATATATGCTAAAAAATCATTCCATTAAAAATATCAAGAAGAACCTCTTTGGGATAATGACAAAAATAAGGCCTTTAAAACCTTTTCTTTAATGACTATTGTGGATAAAATTACATAATACAGTCAATGAATTATTTTAAAAGAGTTATATAAATAATATTTCTTTTTTAGAACATGGATACTGAAGAGAAATAATAAATAATAATCCAAATAAGGACATAATCATACATAATCCTGAATATTGATGAGATTGTGAAGTGAATCGCATACCTCATGATTTACTTTCATAGAAAGAACACTAACCTCATCTATAATAAATTTAAAAAATATGTATATACATAATAGAGTTATATTTATAATTGTGGAATCACATATAATAGCATTATAATACTTATAAACCCATTTTAAAAATAATTTGTTATTAAAATCGTTATTTCAAAGTGTTAATATTTCATTTATCATTAGTATTTGTATTTATACTTCTATTACATCTAAAATTGTTGTTGTTAAATAAAATTAATGAATATAATTACAATAAAAATATCATACATATTCATTATATATACAATGTTAGAAATCCATTACTGTTAGAGGTAGAATAATTATTTACATCATTCTTGAATATGACTGGCCATATCTATGCGTGATCAATACTTCTATTTTATAAATCCTTGAGTAATGGAAACTACTATAACAATTCAAAATCTGATAATAATTATAAAATCATATATATCCTATACATTTTAAAAATTTATATTTATTACCATGGAATTTAAATATATATAATAAATGAATCACACCACATCGTGGTGGTTGTAGTCCACACAAACGCATGCACAACACTATCTTTTCTAAACGGAATGGATGATATGAGGTTAGACATGATACTATAATTATAGATGTTTATTCAAGCCTTAAATATCTTATATATAATTTAAAACAAACAAAATAATAACCCATAAAATATGGTGCTAAAAAATGAATTATATCACTATGTGGAGACAATAAGCTGTACATATGCATGTGTGATACATTCACTTCTCATTTGGTGGTAAAGATTATGTATATGCAGTTTTTCATAATATTAATAAAATTTAAGAATATTTAGATAACAAACATCAAAATTTTAATAAATACCAGATATTTGAGTAGGAAAATAATAACATAAAAAAATTAATCGATTAAAGCGATTAAATCAACTTTGAAAAACAGCCTTTAGATATCCTCATAAGGACACTATAGTTTGTGTTTTTTGAATAAAAGTACCAATTGAATGTTAATAGTTAACTGTATAATTTATTATTAGAAATTGGTATTCATTATATATGGATCAATGTGACATGAATACGAGAAAGAAGATGTGTCATTTTATAAGGGATGGGATGGTTATTATTGGAATTTTGAAAAGGGTTAAAATTAACGTATGTTATTCAAAATAACAATGGATCTAAAGGATAAATAATTGAAAATAGGCTGAAAAGTTCAGGCATAAAATATCCAATTTCCAATATTTAAAAAAAATTATGATTAATATGTGATTTAATATATTATTATTTTAATAATATAACAGAAATTTCAAAATAGATAATGTTAAATTTATTTGTCATCAAATAAAAAATGACAATGTTTGATTTCCAATATAATCATAGAAAAAAATAATTATATTATTCAATTATAAAATTTTGGGAACACATTATCTCACTCATGTTATATTCCTTTTTCTATTTTTGAAATAAATTACTGAATGATTTTATTAATAGATAAAATATTTCAAGAGTGTGGCATAAGAAATTTGGGTTATTATATAATTACTATAAATTTTAAAAAAATTATATCATGATATAATTTTATTAATCTCAATATGTACACTTATATTAACACATATAATAAATTTTTCCTTAAGTGGATCCATAAGACATATTAAAAAAAAGTGAAATTTCGTAAATTTCATTGATTTAAATAATATATATGTATTTTTAGGTGAAAATTTACCCTTATACAAATAAAATTCATGAGTAAGTTGATATATTTCTTATTCTATTAAACAGTATTTTCTTGGATGGATAATTTCTTCTTTGCGACTTTTTCTATATCATTATTAACCTGATTTACCATTTACCAAAGTGTCAAATTTTTGAATGGTTACAATTCATATTGAATAAAATAAATGCGCCCTTTTACAAAATTTGAAACTCGTATTTAAAAATAGTCAATTAATTTCAAAAAATTCATTTATTGTAAATGAAATAAATTATTTTTATTATAAGTGCACCTAATCAGTGAAAAACTAGTATTTAGTGGGGAATAAATTTTTAAGTTTAAAGATGATTTATTATAATCAAATCCATATTAATATTTTATTAATGATTAAAATAGTTTATTAAGATAATAATGTAAATATAAAATTTAAATCATTATCCAATAGGGATTAATTTAACTTATTTATTTAAAATAGTCTACAACAACAAATAATATTTCACTAAACATATCACATTTATTTTCAATTTTATAATTATATCAATTTGATTAATAATAAATTAATATTATAAATTCTTATTCCAATTATTTTCATATTTTTGTTATTATTATTCCTGCCCACTAACTCAATGGCCTAATACTAAAATTTTAATAATTTTACATTGTTATTTTAAATATAATTATTAGTTTAATTCAAGATAGAATTTTTAATGATAAATATATCCTAAAAATATCAATGTGTTACATTATAACCACTATAAAATAAACATCATAATTTTCATTTGACAATATATTAACAAAAAAATATGGATATTTCTATTTTACAACTTCCTTTAGTTTCCATTTATCTTCAATAATTGCTTGGTTTCTCGAAAAAACAATAACTGGATGAGTAGAATTTTTCCATAGTAACTTTTCTTTATTATCTTAAATTTATATTTGATAATAATCATAAGAAATATCATGATCCTATAGTATGAACTATATTTTTAGTTCATTTTAAGGAAAAATCATGTAAATTATTATGATATATATAAACAACATGTAATGTTCTGGATAGATATTCTGTGGGAGCACTAAGAGATAAGATACTACTGGTACTCAATAAAAAATTTAGAAGGAACCAATATACCCATGGATCAAATTTACTTTCATCAAAAATCTCATAAAATTCATCCTTAAATAAATTCATAGAAAAATATTCTCACAATCAATAAATTCCAAATCCCATTTACATTTTTCACCATAAATCTTCTATCGATATGGAGTTTCCTTAATGTTCTCCAAAATTGTTCTAATATTTTCTACCATTTCCTTATAAGTATTATGTCCCAATAGATGTATTTATCCAACTTCATTCAATCATGATGGAGTTCTTAATTTTCTACTATAGTGTAATTTGTAAGGATCTATATTAAAGGTTGAGTGAAATCTGTTTTAAATGAAAATACTACTAAATGGTGGTGTTCATACCAACCAACATTGAAATCCATAGAACATGCTATAAATATGTATTATAAAGTTTTTATGTCCCTCTCATTCTGACCATATATTTCTTGATGATATGAAATGTTGAATCCTTAATCTATATCCAAATCGTAATGTTGACTTCTATAAAACAATATGATTGACCTCAATTATTGATCGAATGTAATTGATAGTGTTAAAACATAAAATATAATAACTTAATTGAAATATGATTGATTCATTTAAGAGGGATATAAATTTCCATTAATGTTATTGAAGTGACTCTATTTCAATAGGTGATCGAGTACAAACCATGTAAAATTGTAAACATAGTTTATTTTGTGGTTTCCTAGAATGAAAACTAGGGTAATTTCATCCCATAATCATTCTAGAGTAGTTATTAGTTGTAACTACCCATTAATCTTATTTCTATCATACAATACTTGTGTACATATCAGGAATTGATAATTATAAACTCTAATATATCTATTCCTGGAATCACAATAATATTACTCCTCTAGGTCAATATCCATATTTGTAATTATAGGATGAATATAGAATGAATAACTATAAGACTCATAAAATAACTTATTCAAATTAAGTATGTGTGGGACAGATACACAGAACATGCGATTTATTAATTCCTTGAAATCAACGTTGAACTTAGGAACATTTATCACCTTCTTCTAAAACATTACATCCTCAATTTTCTCCACCTGAATAATCACATGGATAGATGGTTAAATATACATTTTAAAAATGATAAGACATTTCCTCTAAAATCATGATTTTCAAAATACAACATTTATAAATATGGAAATAATAGTTCATTCATTTATCCTCATCAACTATATGTTTCCATAACCCTTTTGACCAAAAGAATATTCCATTATGTTTACCATCCTTGGGTGGTAATGTTTTAAAAAGTTATAAACATTAATTAGTTCCCACCAAATTCATTAAGGCATGTTCTACTCTATTTTACCTGTGATTACTTCAATCATTTTTGATTAGTATATATGTCACAATGTTATACATTGATATAATTCATTAAAACCAATATTGAAAAAATAAAAACAACTAACTTGAAATAATTACATGGGTAATTTTAAACAAAACCTTCAATTTTAATTAGGTATAAAATATAACAATATTATTTTTCATTAGTATGAATCTTAATCCCTTTATTGATGTATAAAAATAGATAACATACAATTATTTATTATACAGTATTGAATGCATAGGTGCACCGACTAGCCCTCTCTTTATTTCCCAAAAATAATTCTCTGCATTCATCAGTACAATGGAACTTGGATCCCATTCAAGTTAACATAGTGTGCATGTTCGATAGATGAGAAAAATTATCCAAAAAGTCATAATATTATACCTAAACCATAGAAATATAATTATTTAGGTTATTATGAGTTTTATATGACACTTCTCCAAATCTATTATCAGTGAAGGAAATAGTCTCACATGAAAATAAAATTCTAATGACAGAATTCATACTTTGATAATTTTTTCATAAGGCATATACTTTTTTATGATACTTTTAAAAATAATAATGTGATCATCATTATCTTCCCTGATCATTTAATTTTTATGAAAATCATATATAATGGCATCCACATGTTTTTTATGTTATTCTATGAAGTCTCAATTCCTTACATCTATTAAAATGGTTTGGGATTTTCTATGAAAAAAATGAATTTATAAAATTTCATATTTTCCATAACATGCATGAAATTACCAAAGGAATCTGAAATGGATTAACTAATAAAATTTTAGGATTCCCTAGATTTTAATTTTCATATCATTCAAGTCAATAAATTCTATTATTTATGGATTCTTTGGAAATGGTATAGCTCGTAGTAAATGTTCTAAATAAAAATAATCTTTAACATTTGGGTAAATTCAATGAATCTCTTCCAAAAATACATAAATACACTCCAAATAAATAGGCATATATTCAATTTTGATATTCCCCCAAGAAATATAACATTATGTCTCATTTTTAGTATAAATCATGACCTATATGATAAATTTATTTCCAATAGAATGTTAATTTTTTCGTCACACTGATATGAGATAATAAGTGTGTTCAGAATGTCAAACATAACCACCCTTTATTAACAATTTATGTATCCTATATATGAAGAAGACTATCCAAAAACCAAAATAACCATGAATTTAACTATTTAATTAAATTCATGATTTTTATAGAACACATTCCAATACCTTTAAACCATATAACAATCATATATGTGGGATGTAGTCATCGTACCATTAGGGAGTTTTAACCCTAATTATACACCTAATACATAATGGTATGAATTATAAATCCAAGAGAAATTTATCTATTTAACTTTGTTAATATACCTATAGTCAAATAGTGTTGTTGAGTATTTTATCTTACTTATTACAACATCAAAATATATATTATATACCAAATTCATAGTAAAAACAAAATGGATAGTTTTACCATCAGATATCACTAAAAAAAGTGATAAATCATGAAAAATAATTTATATAAAGTCTAGATCATGAATATATGTTTTAGATCTATGGATCCTTATGTTTATCCTTGGTCAGTTTGGGTCCTTACCAAAACATTTGGATTTTATCCAATACATTTCCCCATCACCATGGATTTCAAAAACTGATTCCATCCCAAATCTAAATTTTTTTACCAATACGTGATCTAAAACCAATTTTTGCAGCCCGATGTTTTCTTAATTATATATTACCTCTATTTAGACAAATATTCAGTACAAAAAAATATGATCCACACCATAACCATAATTCATTTTTTAGAGAGTATATATTAAAAATCTCATTTTATTAAATATTATTAACATCTCTTGAGAATTTCATCCATCATTGTTTTCTTTATTAAAATGCAATACTCAAAATATTCTTCATGCCCTAGGGAAAGAAACCTAATAAAAGGGTGGTCTTATAGAATCGATATCTCTAAACAAGAGAAATACTAATTTATGATCATTTTAAATCATTAGATAATTATATGTGTATGTGATAATAACAATCAAAATGAAATTTCACACATAGTATAACAAACATCATAACCATCAGTTATGTTATAATACATTAGAATTTTAAAAGACATGAATAATAGGAACGATAACTCATTATAAAAAATATTGAACCAAAATTTCTGGAAAAAATTGACAATGATGACTCATATTTTATATATAAAACATTTATTATTTCTTGTATAACAAACAAGGCCATCATAACCATAATTAACACCTTCTTCCATTAGTGGATTAGACACATCAGAGTATTTTTCACAATAGATCATGAATATTGATGTGTTTCCAATAATGAATCAAGAACATAAAAATGTCTCTCATAACAATATCATGGGATTTAATAAATTACCAAATGAATTTGGTGGATATTAAGGTCCCAGGCATCACATAAACTAAAACATAAATTTGTCTTCCATGAGATCACAAAACCTAAATCAAATCAGACCAGCTGAAATAAAATGGGTATCATAAAAATTTTCATCAAAATCATAATCCGTCAAGAGAAATATTAAGTATGGTATCATTGTATCACAAAAATAGTGATAAATATTTATAATAAAGAGTTTTTATCATTGATAAATAAGGATACCATTATAAATCATTACAAAAATATTCAGAAAATAACCTTTCAAATTTAAAAATCAAATTTCAATATCTAAATACTACACATGTAAAAATTTATCCACTTTCCTTAAATTTAATTTTTTTAACTAATAAATGATATTTCATATAATTGTGGTGTGATTAGTGTGGGAAAAGTATTTTATCCTATATAAGTAAAGAAACATTCCCTTCACAAATTCATAATGTACCTCATTCAAAAAAACATTCCTTTTCGTTTTTTAAATTTTTGTTGTGGTTAATATGACTTCAAATAGTCACTAGGTAAATTTAAAACTATACAGGAATTTTTTTATAAAATAAAGAAATTTTAGGGAAATATTAATAAAAATTTAGCAATATAAAAATAATTAATACAATTAAGAATATTGATGGGATTGTGAAATGAAAATATTACTATTAGTTCCTCATCCAATTAAAGAACTCTTTCATCATATATAATGAACATAAATATATTATTTTCAAAATAAAGTAAAATTTTCATACATATAGGATCATAAGAGATCTGAAACACCTGCTGTTTTATGGAACACTTTTCAGGGTAAGTATTTTTCATTTTGTTTTTCAATACACTAAGTCAAATATTTCTTTCAGACGACACCGACTTGGCGTACATTACACGAAACATAGAGTTTTACCAAATAATAATATATTATTAAAATATTATATTAAATCATAACATAGAAATTAATATGGATGTTATTTATAGTATTTATTATCATATGGAAACCTACGGTTTACACAAATGTAAAATTAATACATTAGTAATAATGAAGAAATTGAATATAAATGGAATATTTTTATAGAAATCTATTATTATGCTCAAGAATGTTGTTTTATTATAAAAAATTTAATTAATTACAATTAGTGAATTATATTAATCTCATATATATATTATATAGTTAATTTTTTGCATTTTATATTCATTTAATATTTTCAATAGGCATAACATAGGAACAAACTTAATTTTTCACAAAAACCAAAATTTTTATTAAGGCACTTTTACCGTACTTTGGTGGTGAAACAATTTTATTTTTAAATTATGAAAATTTTATAAATTTAATATGTAAAAATAAACATTATTTTTTTTATAAACATAATTATTTGGTTAGGGTGATTTTCTTGTTTTTTCTATGATGTTTAATTTTTTAATGAATAATAAAAAGTACAGAATTTTAACTAAAGATTTATTTTTCATCTAAATTATTTATATAGTTAAAGAATATTTTTAATATAATATTAACTCGTATTTTTATTATTTTTTTTATCAATACTTGTTTTTTATTTATTTGTAATCAATTTAACATTGAAATTTACAATAAAAACATATCAATTTGTGAACATTTTTACCTTACAATCCTGCATTGTCATCACATTGTGGGATTATATATAAATTTATTTATCCGAATTATGTTATTGAAATTTGTAAAATTTGAATCCATATTTTTAATCGTAATAATTTATAAATCTTAATAATGTCATCTTATAATTCAACCAAAACTAGTTGTGAATGTAATCAAAATTAATTACAGTGATTAAGGTTAAATTAAGCATAATAAGGGTCTAGACCATATCATTAATTCCAAATGTCATGTAAACATGTACTAAATCAATTTTACGGCCATATTTAGACCCTATAGGACACTTCTCGGGACATTTATCCATTATTGGATCCACATTCAATAATTAAAACATGGGAGGGTTTTCTTTTTTCCAATTTATTACAAGTGATCAACTCCTCTTCTATTCTAAAAGGTCTCCTATCATCACACTTCCACAAGCTTATAAATCCAAATTATATCAATGATACTCTGTCCAAATATCTTCATGCCAACCCTACCATCCTCTTTGAATCCTCAAGTGGGATAAAATCATTTCAAATAATCCCTTAGATGCAAACCAAAAGGAGTTACCCCATTAAGAGGTAACACCCTCCTTCAAATTACTTTCACTTATTTCATTTCTCCACAGCATCAAATTTTATTATTCTATTCATTTATAACAAAAATAGTATACTAAATATACTGGGTTGTTTTATTGCTAGGTTTTTGACACACACATTATCACACTTCCATATAATATGTGACGAACATACTATTTACGTGTATGGAGATAAACTGCCTCAGTAAATGATGATTGTCCATTTCTTATTTATGACATCACATGGGGGGAAATAGGATGGAAACCCTCTTGGTATATTTTATGTATAGTATTTTTAATACCTTTAATCTTATTCAATTATTTTATATCACATATCCTTATACATAACATTTTGTGTTATTATGATAATTTCATTTGAGGAAGTGTTGACTACCACCCCCTCAAAGTGATATGATTCGTTCATAAACTATATGGAATGTACTAAAGATGGTTTTAGTGAAAATATATGTTATATATGATACAATAATTAAATTTTATTAATTATATATATAATTTTACTTTTACCTTCCTTCTTTCCATATGACAATTAAAGGGAAAATAGTGTTATTGCATACACACATAATACTATCTCCATGAACAATGGATTTCATTTCATAAAAGAAATATTATACAGATTATTATAAAATCCATATATAGAAATAAAATTATATTTAATTAATGTTTTAAAATGTGGATGCCAATAAATATATATAACAACCAATGGTTTAAAACATTATGACAAATGTGAAAAAAATATGATATAACATGTAGTGAAACCTTATCAATGAATTGTCAACAGTTATGTGATATAAATCCATAATGAAACCGTAAATGGTATTATAGTAAGAATATGATTTTTTTGAAAGATTTATAATATATTTATGATTATTTTAAATGATTATTGAACAAGTACTATGAGATTCAGGACTAAAGGTAAGGGATTTTCATCCCACTCATTATTTTAATGAGATACATGCCTTATTCACTAGTCACATATGTTATTTTGGGTATATAAATCCAATTAATATATTATATGAATCTTATATGTAAATATATATGTATTTATATTTCAATTATACCACATTAAATCAATAATTTTTATTTTATAAAATTATTTTTAACATTATTTTATATGTTCTCAAGGAAATCTCATTCGAAATGGTTAGGAAGATTCTTTATAAGTTTTAGAGAAAAAAGTTTTCAAAACATTTTTAGGATTCATTTATATGTTTTAATCCTATTAAAAATAATTTATTTTTTGAATCTCTTAATGTTTTAATTATCAATTTTCAAAGAAGATGTGTATTTCCATCAAGAAATGTTTTTAATGATATTTGAAAATTCATTCCCATATACAATGACATATATTGTTGTTACTCAAGACATTATTAGAAATGATCAAAATGTTATGTTCATTTTCATTATATGAATAATTTATTCTTGATTTCATGGTCTTTATGAATCAAATTTCTCAATCAAGAGATATATTTTTTATGGATTTTTTTTCTCTCGTAGGTTGTGTTTTGAATGAAATGATTATGAAACTTGTATATTTTTTTCATATGTAATGATATGATTACATATTTATATAACCCATTTTATTTGATTGTTTATTATATTATTATTAATTATTTTGTTAAATGTTTTTTTATTATTTCTCTATGATATGGGTTGGACCAATATCCCCCTTAAATGAAGTAGTTAAATATTCACATCTCATAAGTTAGATTACGATGATATTGGGAGTGATCCTTTGCCAAAAAGTATAGTAATGGGAGTGAACCATGACTACCAATATGGAATGAAGAGTGAACATGTGATACTAATATGGAAGTGGGGGTGAACCATTATACCAATATGAAAGGGTTATTGATCCCATACTACTACCATGGTCTTGGAAGAAAAGAATTGGATGCTATAGAAATCATATTATATTTTTATGTCCATTACACAATTCCATGTTGTAATCCTATGTTTTTATTTCATTTATTATGTTCTTTATTTAATTAAGTATGATTCCTTATGAAATATTTTTCATTATTCCATGATTCTTTTTTATAATTTTTTGTATGAATGGTATGATCTTAAATTGTTCTGATCTTGTTATAATACCCACTATTCTCATGTTTATGGTTTCATGTATTACTTATATTGATTTACTAACCATATGAGATCTCCAAATTTTATGTTTCATTGCCCATTTAATGAAGATATGTGTTAATTATGATTTTTATGAAGGGTGATAGTCATGAACAACCGAGTGGGAGATAATTTAGCTCATTTATGAACCATTGTTTACATTTCCATGTTTCCAAATTAAAATATTTATATGTTCGTTGGTCATTTACTTATTTAATGTTTTAATATTTCAAAAATTTAATGTAACATTAATGTATGTCTAGACAGGGTCCATATAGTTTGTATCAGAGAAATGATTTAATTAAAAATTGAAGACTATGATGATAATACCTTATTTATAATTCTAAAGACGTTGATATGGATAATTGGAAGGACAAGGAAAATATTATAATAATATATTTTAATTTTGTTAAAGTATAGAGTGAGAGGTCTCCCCTAAATACACCAATTAATGGATAATACATGTGTATTTGGATTTGGTACGTATATATCTTAGATTAACAACTTAAAATATATGTTACAAGACTAAATCAAGGTTATCTTGTACATGACAATGGTCCTTGGTGAACACCTAGGTTAACACTAAAGGGGATATAAATTTGAAATTCACAAACTCTTCACAAAAAAATATAATGTATTTGAATAAAATATATCTATAAATAACTTATTGTAAGCATAGGGTCTCATTGATTATGGAATTTTTCATAATTTAGATATGATATAAGGGAATATTCATGATAATGTAGTTCTTTATTATGAATACATTATTTAACCCTGTATTTTTGGTTTTAGACAAAGGATATAACTCGAAGGAACCTTTTAATTAGAGATTCTAGTTAAAAATTAACATAGAATCACTAAGAGAAACCAAGTGTAATGATATAAGTAATGAAAAATAATTTTTTATGATAACAGAACATTCTAAAATAATGAATCATTATGAACATTCAAATGAGAAATTGTTAATTACAAAATGCACAGTCTCTTCATATCTGCTAATGTCTCTAATGGCCTACTACCTTACGAGACATGGATTTATGACACTAATGAACATATAAAAATTAATTTAAGGTGGAATGATAATTATTTATTTGGATTTAGAAGTGGATTTGTTGCATTAAATATATGGAGTCATTACATTAATATGGAAATGTGTGATATATATTCTAATTAAAAATATCAGCAATATATATTCACATAGAAAGAGTTTAACATGCATCAGATTAGATGGTCGGATCATCTAATGGGTTACGACATCCCATAAAATTACCACCTTGGGAAAGAAAATAAGGTGGTCAATGAATAATGTCTAAAGGTTCGTTCTAGCTTATCCATGATGGGGTTCAAAAAATGTGCAATATTTTTGGATTGGAAAAAGATGGATATAGATATTCAAAATGAAGGGTAAAACATATCTTTCTCAAATGAATTTTCATCCGTCTATCCACACGATTATTATGGTGTCCTAAAAAGGATATATATATATATGAAAAAGAATGTTATAAATGTTTCTGAGATTATTCTTGATCAGGATGAAATAATAATGTTCCGGATCTGTGTATATGTTCCATCCATACCATATTTGAAGAGGGAAATATTATAGTAACCTCATGTTTCATCATTCTCAATTTATTGTGGAATTACTAATATGTATAGGTATTTTTAAATAAACTTATATTGGAATAATATGAAGTCATATATCATAGAGATTTATCACGATGCCTGGTGTGCCAGAATGTTAATGTTGAAAAAAATGTCTAATGTGTTGCTGCATCCATTACCCATACCCAAATGGAAGTGGGAGAACAACACTATAGATATTTTAATTGGACTACCAAAAACCTAAAAAGATTTTAATGTTTTAAGGGTGCTCTTAAATTGGCATAAAATTTCTCCACGATTCATTGTTATCATGAAATACGTCTCACTTCATCCTCACGGTAGGATAAATGTTAAGCTTGTGGTATGGTTTCATGGAGTACCATAATCCATTATATCATAACGGGATCCAAGGATTGAATTTTTTTGAAGTCTTTATAAATAATTAGTTAGAGAATTTTGATTTAGCACTTTTTATTCTCATTAGAGAGATTTTACATCTAAAGGAACAATTAAAAACCTATAGGATAGGATTTGATGTTATTTTTTATCTTCAAAATGTGGTTGGGTTCGACACGATCCTCAAGTTGAGTTTTCAATAAAACATTAGCTTTCATTCAACTATTTAGATGATGCCTCATAAATCCCTCAATGACAATATTTGTAGAGATCCCAAGTATTGGGATGAATTTGGAGAAATAAATTTACCGGGACCTAAGAAAATTATAGAGAAAGAAGATATGGATATAAATATTTAGTATAATTTCATGGTGGCTTAATTTAGATAGAAAATATAAGTTGATAACCATCAGCATGATCGATAATTTCAAGTTTACGAAAAGGTGTTTCTGGGATTCTCTCCTTGAAAGAAGCTTATGTGGTTAAGGAAGAAAGGGAAACTAAGACATAGATATATTTGTTAATTTGATTTTCTTTATCATACTAGGATGGTAGTGTATCACTAGGAACCTCCCCCAAATCTTTCTCAAGTTCATGATGTGTCTGATGTATCACTCTTAAGGATATAAATACCATACCCTTCATATGTACTGAACACCGAGGTAATGCCACTAGTGAAGGGTCTTTCTCATGAAGATCAACAAATTGATATTTTGGATCATATGGGGAATGTTATATGAAAAAATAATTATACCATGGTTAATGTTTTGCAGAAAATTCACTAGTTAGGGGAAGCTATGCGGGAACATGAGGATATGATAATGTATAAGTATCCTCATTTTTTATAGAAAGAAGAATTATGAGTGATAAATTCATATTATTTTGGGTAGATAAATAACACCCTGTGTTTTTATGAAACATTTTTCAAATAAATTAATTTTCATTGGTGTTTAAAAATTCACTTTGTCAGACATTCATTTGTCATGACACTGAGTTGGAATACCTTACATGTAACACTGAGTTTTACCAAACAACAATACATTTTTAAAATATTATTTTTAGAAATTACCTATCCATTAATTTCATGATTATGTGTATTACTATCTTAATTATGAAAAATATTTATTTACACAAATATAAATAAATTCTATATTTATAATGAACCAATTGAATAGAAATGGAATATTTTTATAGAATACTATTTTTAAACTCACATTGATATTTTATAAAAATGAATTAAATTAATTATATTTAGTGAGTGAAAAAAATCTAATATATAAAATATATATTCAATAAAATATTTTTAATTTTAATTAAATAAATTTGATAAGAATACAATTAGGAAAATGGAAAATTTTCCCACAAAAAAAAATTATTTTAATTAAGGCTATTTTACCACCTTATGGTAGTGAACATGTTGTAAATATAAATTTTATAAACTATATAAAATTAATATTTCAAATTAAAATTCACTTACTAATGAATATCATAAAAATTATGTTATGGTGATTTTTTTATTTTCCATGATTCCTACTATTATAATTAATAGTTTAAAATATTAAAATTTAAATCTAAAATACTTTTTCGTACAATTTATTTACAAAGTTAAATTTATTTTTTAATTATTTTAATGTTTAATTAGATTAATTTTTATAAATAAATTCAATTTAGTTAATACGGTTGAATTTGAATTTTTAAATGACGATAAAAATATTGAAATCTATTGAACGTTTTTACCTAAAATACCTGTATTGTCATTCAGTCTATGTGATTATATTTAAAGTAATTTATGCCACTTATATGATTGTAATTTGAAAAAATTAATTCCATATTTGGAATAAAGATAATTTATAATTTATAATTTTTTCACATTATTTATTAACCAATTATGTTAGTGAAAGTAATGAAAAAAATTACCAACATTACGGTTAAATTAAGCTTAATAAGGGACATCAATATAACCATAAGGCCCAAAGAAACCTATAAACTTTTCCTTTGGAAATTGGCTAACCATAGTTCTAATTTTTCATCCCTTATATTTATTTTTACTATTACTAGATCCACCTATAGTTAAAATAGGTGGTTGGGATTTCCTTTATCCAAAATATTACAACTATGTCATTATGAAGGCCCTCCCCTCCCCCTAATTCTTAAAACCTATCAAGACACTCATGTTCATCAAAAGTATATTTAAATATCACCCCAGCATCCCTTACATCCCCCTTTAATACTCCCTTGTTCATAATTTCTTCCAAATAAGTCATTTGTTGCAATCCAAATGGAGTTACCTTACTAAGAGGTAACACCCTCCCTTGAACACAATTATTTGATTTTCATTGTCCTATCCCTAAAACATTATATTTTTTGTAATTGTATAACAAATTTATATCAAATATAATTTTATTATTTGATTCTATAATTTTGACCACTAATTACACGTAATTCCATCTAATGGGTAATGAACATACTATTTATGTGTACTGCGAACTACAGCCTCACTAAATGATGATTGTTCATGTTTCCACTACACCATCTCATTGTGGGAATTATGATGAAAAATTTTATATATGTTATATATTTTATTTATTATTTCCTTAGTCTTATTTAATTATTTTACAACACATACATTTATACATTCCATTTTGTGTTAATAGGATAACTTTTCATTGAGGAAGTGTGGACTACCGCCCCTCAATGCGATGGGATTCATTGATACACTTAATTTAATGTATGAAGTATGTTTTTAGCGAATATATATTATATATATGATATAAAAAAGGCACAAAAAATGATAAATATATATATATATATATATATAAACATATATAACATTTACTTTCTATCATTCAATAAGACAATTAAACAAAAATAACATTCATGCGAACGTACGACATACCCTTTACAAGAATGGTGTCTTATGATTTATAATTCTATATTATACATATTATTTTAAGACAAATATAATCAAAATATATTAAATTTTAATTATATTGTATATTTTTCAAATCATGATAAGTGTAACTAGAACATAAATATAAAAAATTAAGACCCGTGCTTAAAACTAATTGAACATTACCAAAGTGATACCTTAACATTTATTATTAAAAAGATAGAAGTATAGGTCCATAATAAAACTATATATTGTATTGTATGTGATCATATGGTTTTATTAATGATTTATAATAAATTTATATTTGTTATAATGGAGTTTTGATTGGGTAATACGATAGTCATGATACAAGTTCAGGTAATTTCATCTCACTCTTCATTTCTATGAGATACATGTCTTATTCACCACTCAATTATTTTTTGTGATGTATATACTATCCATGAATGTATTATATGACTCTTATAGTTTAATATATTAGTATTTATATATCCATTCAATGAACTTTTACTAATATGTTTTATGTTATTAAAATATTTTTAAGATTCATTTAAATTTTTTCAAGGAAAACTATTTTGAAATGGTTTACTTGATTATAAATATGTTTCGTTGAAAAAATATATCAAAATAAGTTCAAGAATACATTATATTATTTCTTGTATATTTTAAAAACGTATTTTTCATATGTTTTTATGTTTTAAATGTTTATTTTCAATGAACAGTCATATTTTCCTAATAAAATTACAGAACATTAAAAATTATTTAAAATATAGGATACAATTCAAAGATGTTACTCATTAATTTCTTGGAAATGATCTATGGTTTATGTTTATATTCATTATATGAATGTTTTAATCCTGAATATATGGTTTTTTTGAAACCCATTTCTCTATCACCATTTATTTTTTTATGTAATCTGTTTTTCATTCATGGGTTATGTTTTTGATGAAATGATTATGAAACATGTATTATTTTTACACAATTTAAAATATGATTACATTTTTATGATAAATTTTTTATTTCATGGATTAGGATATTAATAATTTTTATTTTCTAACATGTATTTATTATTTAATTATAAGATTGTGAGGATATATATCACTCTAATTCATTGGGTAATGATTTATATCTAATTAGACTGAATATAATGGACATGGTTGTGAACCTTAACTACTAATATGACCATCTGAGTGAACTGTGACTATCAATATGGTATGAGAAGTGAACTAATGATACTAATATATCCACAGGAGTGATCCATGAACAAAAATATGGTATGTGGATTTACCTATACTACCCACATGGTCTTGGTAGTAACTCTTCGTTACTATGGAAATCAGATTATATGTTTATGTGATTCCAACAATTCCGTATTTTATTACCTCATTTTTCATTCATGGATAATGTTCATTATTTAATAATGATTCACGAATTATGAACATTTATTATTTATTCGATAATAAATTTTCATGATCTTTGATTTGCACGGTTTAATTTTCAAATGTATTGATAATGTTTTCATACCCGATATTCTCATGTTTATTCTTACATGACTCCCATCATTACCTATAATGAGAATCTCAGATACCCTTTTTTATGCTTCCTTATCCATGATATGAATATATGTATTATTTATTATTATACTAATAATGTTTCATGTCATAAAGAATATTGTGGTAGATAATGTAGCTCATTTATTCTCTTCTGATTATGTTTCCATGATTCCAAAAGAACTAAACTAATATGGTAATTGGGAATCTATTTGTGTAATGATTTATGTATTCCAAAAATATTATATACGTTTATTTTATGTCAACATTGGGTAATTATATGAATCCCTAATAAATATTTATCATTCCATTTATCAATAATTTCTTATTAAAATATATATTTCCAAGTGATTACTGTTTCTTATATCTTGAGTACTTCAATTTAGTGGTTCGTTTATATATAATATTATAATGATTCCATTTAATAAATAATATTAATAAACATATACATATCAAATAAATACATTATATATATATATATAAATTAATCCTAAAAAGTTTTTGATAGGGTTACTAATTACATCGTTCATAGAGACAGAAGGTTGTATGTATGAGTAAGCACTATTTTCATCTTCCATTTGATGGAATGAATGAATGGTAAATAATAATTCACCTTTCAAAATAATTATTTTAACATATATTTCTCATAAACTCATTTAATTCTTCTTTATTACTATCCTTGAAATCATAAATAAAAATACAAATCATATACCTTCATAATTGTGGTGGTACACACATCTATATGAATAATAATATTGTTTTCCATTATATTACATGGTTATAAGTTAGACATGATAATATCATTAAAAAAGTGTAGTTGTGTAATAAATATCATAAAAAACATTTAAAATATTTTAATAACCATAATTAAATACAGTGGAAAAATGAATTGTATCTCTACTTGGTGATGGTAAGTCGCATGTTTACATGAGCGATACTTTCACTTCATATTTGATAGGTTATGGGGTGTATAATGGTATTTTAAAAATATATAAAATAGTTATTCACATTAAAAATAAAATGATATTATATTCTGATAAATACAAAATATTTATAGGAGAAACACACTGGTAAAAATGAATGTGATCAGATACGTACATTACAACAATTTGGAAATAACTCTTTTAGATATACTATTAATGACTGTTGAGATGTATTTTAATATCTAAAACGCCTCTATAATGATTATTGGGAAGTATATAAGAGATCTATAAAGAATATGGTTTTTTCATAAAGGCTCAATGTAATGTGGTGAATAGGATTGAGGGGTGACCTCTTGTATGAGAGGTGAGGGGAACTCGTGGAATATCATAATAGATTAAATCTTATTTATATGAATTTCAAGAAAAATGGATAAAAATATCCATAAATTGAATAGGGATGTCATATTGTACCATATATTGTATCCTTTTCCTCTTTCAATGTTTTTATTAATTTTATGTGATTTAAAAAAATATTAGACTCATAAAATTTCATTATTTTTAATTTAAAAACATGTAAAGACCCGTAAAATTCAAGGGAATTTTTTTCATAATTTTCTTTAGAATTTTACAAGAGCGCGGTTTCAGACGGCACCTGATTCCGTGGCCTGGAGTGCCCGGAATTAATTTCTGAAGTTTGGCTCGGGTACGTTCAGTGAACGAACGAGCGGGTTTTCCTAACTTTTGATCCGGTGCTCGGAATTGAAATCCGAGGGCACCGATGAACTCGCAGCGCCGATATTCTCTTAAAGAGACCTTTTCGGAAGTTGCGTTGGTTGCGGGTTGAATGTTAGTTTTTGGGTTTTTAGTTTAAGTTAAATAAAATTTGGGAGGAACAAATTTTATTTTAACTAGTTAAATCCTACCAAAGGGAGTTGGGATTGGGACCCACATCCACTTAACCTCCCTTGGGAGGATTAAGTGAGGTGGGGTCCACACGAACCCCAACTCCTCAAATTCTCTCAAAACCTCCCCTTTAACTCATTTCAATTAATGTTGTCAACTTGACTTAATTAATTGAAGAGGGTTATTTTAAATTTCAAACTTTTGAAATTCTAGTGAGTTGTTGTGTTAATAAAATAAGATAGAGTCTTATTTTATTTTGGGTTAATTGTTTGACTTCTTGAGAGGTGGAGAGCTTTTCCTTCTTCTTCTTCAACTCTGATGAAGAACTTGAAGAACGCTCAACTTGACGAAGAACACTCAAGTTCCGACGAAGAACGCCGCTCCGCTCTTCTTCGTCTTTCGTGTCAACGAGAGGGAACGCCGCTTCCTCCTCGGATTCCCTTCGTCGACATAAGAGGTTTCGCCAACGACGTATCACATTGGACGCATCTCTTCGTCAACGGAATTGACGAACGACGACCGCGACGCCCGCTCTCCGCGACGTTGACTTCCGCGGACGTTGGAAAATCCTCGAACTTATACCCAATGTAGGGGTTGTTATTTATTGTTAAATTATTTTATTCTTGATCGTGGATCTCACATGTCTACGTGAGGCTTTTGAATATATTATATAAGTGTTATTGTTTAACGTGAGGGGGGCCGGACCGCACGAACACGGCCGAACCCCCCCTCCATTGTTCTTGTTGTTTATTCTTGCGGGTGGGAGCAAAGTGACGTGGTGTCGTCGCACCACGCGGATAATCGTGCAATTATTTTGCGCGGCGTCGTCGCGCCACGCCGAGGAAGAATCTTCAAGAACGCGACGCCGTCGCGCCGCGTTGAAAGGAATCAAAGCACGGCGGAGGGGGGCGGTGCCGTCGCACCGCGCCGGACGACGAACACCGCGGCCGGTTCTGGGCCGCGGCGGAACGAGGAGACCGGCGGCCGGGACGCCGGCGTCGGAAGCCGAAGAGGGGACCGGAATTTCCGGTCCCGTTGGAGAAAACCGGCCGGCCAGCTGGCCGGCCGGATGATGTTAAACCGGGTGAATTAATCCCCCGGCCAGCACATAAAAACCCTCCTCTTTAAGAGGGGGGTGGTTTCCATGTAAAGGGGGGGGGGGGGGGGCAGCAGCCCCCCGGTTTTCCTCCAAACCGGCCCCCACGTGGGGGCTGATTTCTTGCAAAGGGCGCGGCACAAAGGCTGCGCCGCCCTTCCCAGGAAGCGGGGGCATAACCCCCCGCGTGCCGCCCTTGTGCAGCGCCAGGCCACCAGGCCGCCGCGGCCGCCGCGCCGCCCCAGGGGGGGGGGGGGGGTCGGGCCGGGTCGGCCCGGACCCGGACCCCCCCGTTTCGAACCAGTTCCGGTCTTTTGGCCATAACATGAGCCTCGGACCTCCGTTCGACGAACCGTCTGCGGAAACGCGATCCTTGGATCGAGACGGTCGTTTTGGTATATCGCACTCAAGGTATCGGATCACTTTGAGTTCGTCCGGGTTGGTTCGTTCACGAAACCAACCGGGCCTTCGGAGCGGAAACGCTCATATCTTGAGCTACGGACGTCCGATTGACGTGCCGTCAGCCGTGTTGTGTTCCTCTTAGTGAGACGGATCTTTTGGAATACTCCGCCCGAGGTTTGGACGCAGGTGGAGTACGGTCGGGTTGGTTTTGACTTAAAAACCAACCGGGCCCCGGGGACGAAAATGCCAATAACTCTCAGACAGGGCGCCCGATCGACGCGCTGTCTGTTGCGTTGAGTTCCTGTTGACGATACGGAACTTTTGGATACATCAACTCTGGTCTTCGTGACAGTTGATGTATCAGCCTCTCGGGTCGTGGAGCGGACCCTCCGAACGAGCTTGCTGTGTGCGGGAACCCTAGTGCTGGCTGCGACTGTTACTGTGACTACTACTGCTACGACAGCTACTGTGACTGCGACGACGACAGTACAGAGATCCTGTGTGGATTCGACGACGACGACTACAGCACTCAGCGATCCTACGTGGATCAGTGCTACAGGTCCTGTGTGGGCCCGATCCTGTGTGGGTCCGATCCTGTGTGGGTCCGCGCTCAGCGGTTCTGTGTGAGCCAGCGCCTACAGGTCCTGTGTGGGCCCGATCCTGTGTGGGTCTTTGCGGGAGTTAGTTACCTATTGATCTTTCGTGGGTCCGACGACTTAGATGGATCAGCGATCATCTTTATCGTCCTTTGAAGAAGTATACCTGTGTGGGCTGAATCCTGTTACTTTCCTGTGTGAATTGTGTTGTGCAAACCTGTGTGAGCTGAATCCTGTTACTTTCCTGTGTGGATTGTGTTGTGCAATCCTGTGTGGATTACGTTTTTCTTTCCTGTGTGGAATACATTTACTTTCCTGTGTGGACTGAGTTATACATGGGCTCGGAGGTTGGAGCGTATTTGAATTGATGACTTAGGTATATGTATGGGCATATACCTAAGCAGTGTCGGTTGTTACTTCGTGATTATACCTTTCTTCGTGGTTTATCCTTTGTGGATTTGAGAGACCTTCAGGGGTCTCGGGGTCCCTACTGAGTAGCTTATACTCACCCCTGCACGGGATTTTCCCGCACTACGTTGTGTTGGTTGCAGACGACGGACAGCGTTGACCTTAGCTGAGGCTTGCAGAGCGGGACGGTACCCGGAGGTGGACCACTGGGCGGGACGTGCTCGGAGCGGACGGTGGGACCCGTGGAGCAGAGGAGCTATCTGTACCCACCCTTCAGGTGGGATTTCCGGTGGACAGCTCGGAGTAGTAGCTTTTACCTTTCAATTGCTGTTTTCCCCTTTTGAGTTGTACTTTACATTCAGTTTGGGTTTGTATTCTGGCCCATTTACTTTTCCGCACTTTCAGTTGTACTCTGCTTTTGTTTAGTGTTTACTTTCCGCTTGTTTACTCTGTGGTGTTTGTTTACTTTACAAAGGCAATGCCTTCCCTTTTTACCGAGATTTATGCCTTGGTGCTAGTCGCCAGCCCCTGGCCTATGGAAGGCGGGCTTTGGGTAGTCACGGCACGGACCCCGAGGGCAGGTCATGACAAATTGGTATCAGAGGCAGTTCGGTTCTACCACGAACTCTGATCTTTCTATGTGAAGCAATAATGTTTAGCGTATTGAGTGTGGTTATCAGTCCAGGGAGTCCAGTGTTGGTGCGGCGGCCGACGTATCCGTACACCAGGACCCTGACTTCTGATTTCCGACTTAATGCACGAAAACATTGATTGCGTGTGTGTTTCAAAGTTTTCTTTGTGATTACTTATATCAGCTCACCAGGTATACTGTTTTGACCGTGGCACACCTGTTTCCTTTTCAGGATGGCCCCACGACGGCAGCCAGCTAGGGTTCCGAGAGTCGAGCGTGACGACAGCCCACCGAGCGACGAGGCCTCGGTGTAGGGCCCTTTTCCAGTAGTGGCACCGGCGGTAGCTTTACCCGCCGAGCCCCCGATGCTTCCAGCAGCAGCCGCTGACGATGCACGTCGCCTCAGCGCACTGCATGAGTTTCAGCGCCATCGACCGCCCAGGTTTCACGGGGAGATGGATCCCCAGGCAGTAGAGGACTGGCTGGAGGCAGTGGTTCGAGTGTTTAGGCTAGTGAGGACACCAGCAGACCTCATGGTGATCCTCGCTGCGAGCCTACTACACGCAGCAGCAGGACGATGGTGGAGCTTGATTCTCTAGGTTCATGATGAGGCATCTCTACTTTGGACGGACTTTGAGAGCCTCTTCCGCTCAGAGTTCGTCCCAGCCACCCTTCGTGCGGTGCGTATCCATGAGCTTCTTCAGCTGCGGCAGGGCAGCATGACGGTCGCTTAGTACTCGGCGAGATTTACCGATCTCTCGCGCTACTCGACCGACATGGTACGGGACCCATTCTTCCGGGCCCGGACCATCGAGCAGGGTTTGAGACATGAGATCAGGGCATCGCTGATCTCCCTCAGCATACCGACTCAGACAGGAGTACTAGAGAGGGCTCTTCTGATCGAGAGCTTCCTTGCTGAGTCTACACCAGCACAGAGACCCACCGCAGGGCGGCACGTGGCAGAGTCATCTGCAGCAGGCAGTCGACGGATGACTCAGGGGTCCAGACAGACCAGAACTTCGGGCAGACGATCTCAGGGCACTGGCTCAGCAGTGCGGGGCACACAGCGCGGAGCCAGTCATCCGAGAGGCAGACAGTGCTACTCGTGCGGCGGGCAGGGCCACATGGCTCGTGACTGCCCGACCCGTCGTGCCGAGGAGCAGCAGACAGTTGATGGACCTCCGAGGCAGAGGCAGAGGGTCGACCGTGGCGGTCCGCAGGGAGGAGGCGGACGAGGCAGAGGAGCTAGACGAGCAGCCGGTGGTGGGCGACGCTTTGAGGCTCTGCCACCACCACCACCAGGAGGTCCACCCCGACCACAGGGAGCTGGCGGGCAGCGACAGGCACAGCTCCAGGCAACAGAGGCCTACGACCACGGCGCACCCGAGATGATTCGAGGTACTATCTGTGTCTATTCCACCCTTGCTGTAGTTCTTATAGACACAGGAGCGAGTCACTCTTTCATAGCCGCTGCCCTTGTTCGGAGCTCGGAGATTCCGACAGAGCCGTTGGCTCGATCCTTACGGCTAGAGACTCCTACGGGAGCAGACTCGACGATTACGCACTGGTGCCGGCAGTGTGAGCTTACTCTAGGAGGCGAGAGCTTCGGCTGAGATCTTCTTGTAGCAGCGTCGAGGCCTTACGACGTCATCTTGGGCATGGATTGGCTATCTACGGTCCATGCACAGATTGACTGTTTTAGGCGCAAGGTGCGATGTGTACGCACCGACGGGAGCAGGTTCACCTTCACCGGCGAGAAGGGAGCCTTAGCAGCACAGGATGGACTTCCGCGGAGGAGAGTACAGCCCATCACCCATCAGTTGGCTAGCCTTATCCTTGGAGCAGTTGACGTACGGAGTCCTGGTTTTCCTGCAGTGGTGGATCAGTTTGCGGACGTTTTTCCCGACGACGTTCCAGGGCTACCTCCTCGCAGAGAGGTAGACTTTTATATTGACTTGTACCCCGGGACAGCCCCGATATCCACTCCAGCATATCGGATGGCCCCCGCCGAGCTTCGAGAGCTACGGGTACAGTTGGAGGACTTGCAGGGCAAGGGGTTCATCTGACCCAGTGTTTCACCCTGGGCTTCCCCGATTTTATTCGCCAAGAAGGCGGACGGGAGCTTGCGACTTTGTGTTGACTATCGTCGCCTGAACCAGGTGATAGTGAGGAATAAGTATCCACTACCGAGGATTGATGACCTCTTTGATCAGCTCAAGGGAGCACGATGGTTCTCGAAGATAGACCTCAGGTCAGGCTATCATCAGCTCAGAGTCAGAGACGAGGATGTGCAGAAGACGGCCTTCAGATGTCGGTATGGCCACTATGATTTCTTGGTTATGCCTTTCGGTGTAACCAATGCTCCAGCAGTGTTCATGGCTCTCATGAACAGAATCTTTCAGCCATACCTCGATCGGTTTTTCGTGGTCTTCATCGACGACATTCTGATTTACTCTACGACAGAGAAGGAGCACGCCTATCACTTGCGAGTTGTACTAGACACACTCTGAGAGCACCAACATTATGGTAAGCTCTGGAAGTGCCAGTTCTAGATACGTGAGGTCCACTTCTTGGGTCACGTTATCTCTGAGGCGGGAGTTGCAGTGGATCCCGCGAAGATTGAGGCTGTGTTAGCATGGGAGCCACCCAGGAGCGTGACTGGGGTTCGGAGTTTCTTGGGACTAGCTGGATACTATCGGAGATTCGTTCCAGACTTCTCTAGAGTTGCGGCATCACTCACAGCTTTGACGAAGAAGGGGAAACCCTTCGTGTGGTCAGACAGATGTCAGCAGAGCTTCCAGGAGCTGAGACAGAGATTGACTAGCGCACCTATTTTGAGGTTGCCTGAGGAGGGAGTAGGGTACGTAGTCTACTGCGATGCATCAGGGACCGGACACGGATGTGTTCTGATGCAGGAGCGGGTCGTGATCGCCTATGGATCACGTTAGTTGAGGCCGCATGCGCAGAACTACGCTACCCATGACCTGGAGTTAGCAGCAGTGGTCTTCGCTCTGAAGACATGGAGACACTATCTGATGGGCGAGCGCTTTACAGTCTTTTCCAATCATCAGAGCCTCAGGTATATCTTTTCGCAGAAGGACCTGAACCTAAGACAGCGGCGATGGCTCGAGTTCCTCCAGGACTATGACTTTGAGATAGTCTATACTCTTGGGAAGGGGAACGTAGTAGCCGATGCCCTCAGCAGGAGGACGGGCATTCAGCTACTTGAGGAGGTGACGGAGCAGCTAGCCTCTTTGCAGATATCCTTCATGGATAGAGATGGAGCAGCCTTCCTTCAGTCTCTCACAGTCACTCCTCCACTACTGCAGCGAGTCAGGGAGGCACAGCGTGGGGACGCTGACTGTGAGACACGGCGTGCACAGATATCCTCGGGACAGGCACCTGATGATTTCTCCCTTGGAGCAGTGCACGACATCCTTTTCAGAGGATGTACCATGGTACCAGTAGCTTTGAGAGAGGAAGTGGTGAGAGAGTTTCACACTTCTTCTTTGGAGGTACATCCTGTAGTGGCGAAGATGTACCAGGACCTCAGACGACAGCACTGGTGGCCGGGCATGAATAAGGCTGTAGTAGAGTTCGTTTCTCGATGCCTCACCTGCCAGTAGGTGAAGGCAGAGCATCAGGTACCAGCAGGCTTGGTACAGCCCTTGGAGGTTCCAGAGTGGAAGTGGGACGGCATATCTATGGATTTCGTGACTGGACTTCCACGCACTTCCAGAGGTCACGACTCCATCTGGGTGATTGTTGACCGACTCACCAAGTCAGCACACTTCTTACCCATCAGAGAGCAGGGCTTAGTGGAGAGCTTGGGACGTATCTACGTTCAGGAGATTGTGCGGCTCCACGGCGTGCCATCATCTATCGTCTCCGATCGGAATGCTCGCTTTACTTCCCGGCTTTGGAAGGGGTTACAGGAGGCGTTCGGGACGCAGCTACGTCTGAGCACAGCCTTTCATCCACAGACGGATGGTCAGACGGAGAGGACCATTCAGACACTCGAGGACATGCTCCGCGCATGTGTCCTCGACTTTGGTCGTAGCTGGGAGGACCACCTACCCTTGTGGAGTTTGCGTACAACAACAGCTACCACTCCACCATCGGGATGGCACCGTACGAGGCGTTGTACTGCCGACCTTGTAGATCTCCTTTGTGCTGGACAGACCCTGGAGAGTCAGCACTGGTGGGACCGGAGATGGTCCAGGCCACGACAGAGAAGGTCCAGGTCATCCAAGAGAGGATGAGGACAGCTCAGAGCTGCCAGAAGTCATATGCTGATAGGAGGCGGAGGCCACTGGAGTTCGAGGATGGCGACCACGTCTTCTTGCGGGTCTCACCTCGACGTGGTATTGAGAGATTTGGCCGAGGCGGCAAGTTATCTCCGTGCTTCATCGGACCCTTCCAGATTCTTAGCAGGATTGGTGAGGTGGCTTATCGCCTGGCTCTACCACCTCAGTTGCACCGGGTGCACGACGTCTTCCACGTATCTCAGCTGAGGAGATACGTGCATGACCCGACGCACATCATTGACCATGGGGAGCTTGACGTTGACGATGGGGCGACTTTTACGGAGGTCCCGGTGGAGATAGAGGATCGACAGGAGCGGGTCCTGCGTGGGTGAGCGATACCTCTTGTGCGCATCAGATGGTAGCACGGGAATCTCTAGGAGAGCACATGGGAGCGGGAGGCTCAGATGCGTGCTCAGTACCCTCATTTGTTTCCCTAGTTTTTGATGTATCTTTATGGGGACGTAAAGCCCTGAGGTGGGAGTAATGTAATGACCCGTAAAATTCAAGGGAATTTTTTTCTTAATTTTCTTTAGAATTTTACAAGAGCGCGGTTTCAGACGGCACCTGATTCCGAGGCCCGGAGTGCCCGGAATTAATTTCTGAAGTGTGGCTCGGGTACGTTCAGTGAACGAACGAGCGGGTTTTCCTAACTTTTGATCTGGTGCTCGGAATTGAAATCCGAGGGCACCGATGAACTCGCAGCGCCGATATTCTCTTAGAGAGACCTTTTTGGAAGTTGCGTTGGTTGCGGGTTGAAAGTTAGTTTTTGGGTTTTTAGTTTAAGTTAAATAAAATTTGTGAGGAACAAATTTTATTTTAACTAGTTAAATCCTACCAAAGGGAGTTGGGAGTGGGACCCACATCCACTTAACCTCCCTTGGGAGGATTAAGTGAGGTGGGGTCCACACAAACCCCAACTCCTCAAATTCTCTCAAAACCTCCCCTTTAACTCATTTCAATTAATGTTGTCAACTTGACTTAATTAATTGAAGAGTGTTATTTTAAATTTCAAACTTTTGAAATTCTAGTGAGTTGTTGTGTTAATAAAATAAGATAGAGTCTTATTTTATTTTGGGTTAATAGTTTGTTTTCTTGAGAGGTGGAGAGCTTTTCCTTCTTCTTCTTCAACTCTGACGAAGAACTCGAAGAACGCTCAACTTGATGAAGAACGCTCATGTTCCGACGAAGAACGCCGCTCCGCTCTTCTTCGGCTTTCGTGTCAACGAGAGGGAACACCACTTCCTCCTCGGATTCCCTTCGTCGACAAAAGAGGTTTCGCCAACGACGTATCACATCGGACGCATCTCTTCATCAACGGAATTGACAAACGACGACCGCGACGCCCGCTCTCCGCGACGTTGACTTCTGCGGACGTTGGAAAATCCTCGAACTTATACCCAATGTAGGGGTTGTTATTTATTGTTAAATTATTTTATTCTTGATCGTGGATCTCGCATGTCTACGTGAGGCTTTTGAATATATTATATAAGTGTTATTGTTTAACATGAGGGGGGCCGGACCGCACGAACACAGCCGAACCCCCCCCCCCCCTCCATCGTTCTTGTTGTTTATTCTTGCGGGTGGGAGCAAAGTGAGGTGGTGCCGTCGCACCACGCGGATAATCGTGCAATTATTTTGCGGGGCGCCGTCGCGCCGCGCCGAGGAAGAATCTTCAAGAACGCGACGCCGTCGCGCCGCGTTGAAAGGAATCAAAGAACGGCGGAGGGGCGCGGTGCCGTCGCACCGCGCCGGACGACGAACACCGCGACCGGTTCTGGGCCGCGGCGGAACGAGGAGACCGGTGGCCGGGCCGCCGGCGTCGGAAGCCGATGAGGGGACCGGAATTTCCGGTCCCGTTGGAGAAAACCGGCCGGCCAGCTGGCCGGCCGGATGACGTTAAACCGGGGGAATTAATCCCCCGGCCAGCGCATAAAAACCCCCCTCTTTAAGAGGGGGGCGGTTTCCAAGTAAAGGGGGGGGGGGGCAGCAGCCCCCGGTTTTCCTCCAAACCGGCCCCCACGTGGGGGCCGATTTCTTGCAAAGGGCGCGGCACAAAGGCCGCGCCGCCCTTCCCAGGAAGCGGGGGCTGAGCCCCCCGCGTGCCGCCCTCGTGCGGCACTAGGCCGCCAGGCCGCCGCGCCGCCGCGCCGCCGGCCGGCCGGCCGGCCGGGCCACCCCAGGGGGGGGGGGGGGGGGTCGGGCCGGGTCGGGCCGGGTCGGCCCGGACCCGGACCCCCCCGTTTCGAACCAGTTCCGGTCTTTTAGCCATAACTTGAGCCTCGGACCTCCGTTCGACGAACCGTCTGCGGCAACGTGATCCTTGGATCGAGACGGTCGTTTTGGTATATCGCACTCAAGGTTTCGGATCACATTGAGTTCGGCCGGGTTGGTTCGTTCACGAAACCAACTGGGCCTTCGGAGCGGAAACGCTCATATCTTGAGCTACGGACGTCCGATTGACGTGCCGTCAGCCGTGTTGTGTTCCTCTTAGTGAGACGGATCTTTTGGAAAACTCCGCCCGAGGTTTGGATGCAGGTGGAGTACGGTCGGGTTGGTTTTTCCTTAAAAACCAACCAGGCCCCGGAGACGAAAATGCCAATAACTCTCAGACCGGGCGCCCGATCGACGCGCCGTCTGTTGCGTTGAGTTCCTGTTGACGATACGAAACTTTTGGATACATCAACTCTGGTCTTCGTGATAGTTGATGTATCAGCCTCTCGGCTCGTGGAGCGGACCCTCCGAACGAGCTTGCTGTGTGCGGGAACCCTAGTGCTGGCTGCGACTGTTACTGTGACTACTACTGCTACGACAGCTACTGTGACTGCGACGACGACAGTACAGAGATCCTGTGTGGATTCGACGACGACGACTACAGCACTCAGCGATCCTACGTGGATCAGTGATACATGTCCTGTGTGGGCCCGATCCTGTGTGGGTCCGATCCTGTGTGGGTCCGCGCTCAGCGGTTCTGTGTGAGCCAGCGCCTACAGGTCCTGTGTGGGCCCGATCCTATGTGGGTCTTTGCGGGGGTTAGTTACCTATCGATCCTTCGTGGGTCCGACGACTTAGATGGATCAGTGATCATCTTTATCGTACTTTGAAGAAGTATACCTGTGTGAGCTGAATCCTGTTACTTTCCTGTGTGAATTGTGTTGTGCAAACCTGTGTGAGCTGAATCCTGTTACTTTCCTGTGTGGATTGTGTTGTGCAATCCTGTGTGTATTACGTTTTGCTTTCCTGTGTGGAATACGTTTACTTTCCTGTGTGGACTGAGTTATACTTGGTCTCGGAGGTTGGAGCGTATTTGAATTTATGACTTAGGTATATGTATGGGCATATACCTAAGCAGTGTCGGTTGTTACTTCGTGATTATACCTTTCTACGAGGTTTATCCTTTGTGGATTTGAGAGACCTTCAGGGGTCTCGGGGTCCCTACTGAGTAGCTTATACTCACCCCTGCACGGGCTTTGCCCGCACTACGTTGTGTTGGTTGCAGACGACGGACAGCGTTGACCTTAGCTGAGGCTTGCAGAGCTGGACGGTACCCGGAGGTGGACCACTGGGCGGGACATGCTCGGAGCGGACGGCGGGACCCGTGGAGCAGAGGAGCTATCTGTACCCACCCTTCAGGTGGGATTTCCGGTGGATAGCTCGGAGTAGCGGCTTTTACCTTTCAGTTGCTGTTTTCCCCTTTTGAGTTGTACTTTACTTTCAGTTTGGGTTTGTATTCTGGCCCATTTACTTTTCCACACTTTCAGTTGTTCTCTGCTTTTGTTTAGTGTTTACTTTCCGCTTGTTTACTCTGTGGTGTTTGTTTACTTTACAAAGGCAATGCCTTCCCTTTTTACCGGGATTTACGCCTTGGTGCTAGTCGCCATCCCCTGGCCTATGGAAGGCGGGCTTGGGGTAGTCACGGCACGGACCCCGAGGGCGGGTCGTGACAAAACATTTCACAAAATTTAACTGAAAATAAAAATAATTTTTTTCATTCCAATATAATCATATAGAAAAATTCTACTATACTATGTTCAACTATAAATTTTTTTGAAATTATATACTATCACAATTTATTCTTCTTTAAAAAATTAGTATAATTAATTATATTATTTATTAATTAGAGAAATATTGCATCATAGTATCATAAGAAAAATGGTTAATAATATAGTTACTAATAAAATTAAAATTAATTTTTATCATGATACCAATTCCATTAAAATAAAAATAGATACTTATATTCATTAAAAAAATAATTTTTTTACCTATTTGGTGAAATAATATATAATGATGACAAGGAGACTATCCTTTTTTTGTCATTAACTAATTTAAATAATATATAATTTCATAGAAAATTGTCTATTAGAAAATTAAATTAGACAGTATGGTGATATATTATTACTTCCATTCAAGCAATAATAATTTTCAGGAAATGAGATGTCTTTATATCTTATTATTAATCTAGAATAACTGATTTACCCTTAATGAAGGTCATATACTTTTCCAAGTAACAAATCATAATAACCCAAAATAAAAGGCTCATATTTAACAAGTTTTTACCTATAAATTATAATTATATAATTATTTAAATATAATTTAATACCTATAGATGAAACAATTACCTTTAATGCAAGTGTTTAGAATATTAAAAACTTGTTTTTTGAGAAAATAATACATTTTTATGCAGACAAATGGATGTATACTAATAATTTGATTAGAAAATAATTATTTTTTAATACTTATTATAAATTATCTTGTAAATAATATATAAATTTATATGAAATATTTCATCAATATGGGTTAATTTATATTATTATTATTATTTGTGTTTGTCACATAAGAACAATTATTCTTAACAAACCTCACATTTATTTTCCAATATTATTTTTAATTCCAATAATTTGATAAATAATTAATTCATTTAATAGATATGTAGAGTATATATTTCAAAAAAAAAATTTATTACCATTCATATATTCCACTCCAATGATTGGGAAAAAAAATTTATAACATTATGTGATTCATTAATACTCATTATTGCATTTAACACAAGACATCAAATTATATAATGAGGAATGTGTCATAAAAATATTTTTTTTACAAAAACCATAAATATATCATGTGTGGAATATGGAAATGAAAATCTCTGTGTTATCAACAATTGAGATACATCATGAATTGACCCACCATAGATTAAATAATTTACAACCAAGTTCAATTATTAAAAGTGAATGTTATAGATTATGGATATAAATTTTTATATAACATAAGTGTAACTGTATACTAAATATGGTTTACTAAATGAATCGTATTTAATGATTTCAATTCATGAAATGTTCTACCCAAAAACCCTCTATTAAAGTTGTTTTTAAGGAGACACTATTCTAGATCTCCACTGACTATTTTCCAAAGAAAACTCATGGATGTAATTAAAAAAGGATCCCAATGGATGGGATATGATAAAAAGAACATGAATGTGATTCATAATGGGTATTTTGATAAAAATTACATGTATAAATTATGTAATGAATTATTACACTATAATAAACTATAACTATACTTTTATCAATATTTATTATTCATTTTAATAATAATTTTTATGGGGGATGTTTTAATTAATTTATATAAATTTATCACCTCAAGAACAACATGATTTCCTAGAAAAATGTTTCTCATTATTTGTGATAAAAATATTATATACTTGAATTTTTTTCCTTTTATTGAATTTCATGCCATGTATTTATTGGTACTATTTAATTACATTAAATCGAGAAATCATGTCAGGTAAAAATATTGTTTCCACAAAATTGTAATCTACTATGAAGGATTAGTCCCAATACATAAAAAATTACCTTCAACCATAAATGAGTTAGTGACCATGAAAGGATATTTTTTCTCATAAAAATATCATTTTGTAATGGATAAATAAAAATATCATCATGGGATGTCGTACAACTTTCATAATCAAATTCAACACAAAATGTACTGCATGAATAAGAAGTGATACTGCATAGTCTATAAAATGACATTTGATCATGAATGAGACACGTTTCTACAAATAATCAACATTTAATATCAATAAACAATGTCCAAAAATTATTTCATCACCCTCAATCATCCATGATACATGGTTTTGAATTAATCTATTGTGAATAATTTACAATCTTCACGATCCACTGAGCCACTTTTCAGAAATATTTATATTATTGATTCGATCCAATCCAATATTATTCAGATGAAATATCTATAAATATGATTATGTTTATAGGATGTATAATAATAGTCACACTCATCAATTAAAAATATTTTATTTAAATAAGTATTATATAGAAATGAAAACTAAAACATCTAAAAATATTAAATAATCATATGATAACAAGAAGGTTTTAATGAAAATATCACAATGCATAGTCTTGTTACGAATTATTAGGGTACACAAAATAGAATTGGTATGATTAGAAAGTAAGAAGATACTGTATTCTATAATGATATGAATAATCATGAGGGTAGAGAATAGTATTAAATTAATTTAAAGAAGAAGGAAAACAATGAGGGAACCCTTACCTTGGGTCCATTTTTGAATTTAGTGGTCCTATAAAATATTATATAATCAAAATATTTTTAATCTGTAATTTCGAAAATGCAATATTTATTATTATTTAAGAAATTATAATACATTAATTGAAATATTTTATTTATTTTATAGTTTATGTTTTTTCACAAATATCATTTTGTGGTTTATCATTTTATTATTCCAAAGAAGCTTCAATATGTTAATAATTTTCAAGGCCACTATAAAATTATATTATATAACGGTAACTGTCAGGATATAGGTTTTTTCATTATATATGTATAAGACTTCAATATTTTTATGGTTAAAATCCCATATTATTTGAAACATTTTATGTATTATAATTATAAATTGGAAATCGTGATTTATCATTATAATTTTTAATATTATTCACATTTTATTATTAAAAATAAAAAATAAGTAATTATTACTTATTTGAAAAATAGTTTTAATATTTTACATGAAATGTTGTATGAAAATACAACATCATCATCCTCATTGGTGTTAGAATCCATCAATAGATGATTGATGTTTTTAAGAGAGTATAAAAATAATTTTTATTATAATGACTAACTTTGTTTTCATATTATTGTAAAATATAAAATGTACTACTGAATTAATTTTACCATATAATGTATCCATTACAGATATGGAAAGAATATAATAAAAATTAAATCATTAAAATTTTAGAAGGCATAACTTGTCATTAAAATGACCAATTTGGAATGAATATTAATTCGTCAGAGGACAGTTAACCAGAAGGATAATGACCTCAAAAATATAGATCAAATATTTTGGAGATAATGTTTTGTATAGCTATATGAATGAATAATTTTTCAAAATTAGGGATAAATGATTACATAGAATGTTCATTTATATGATAATTGTAATTTTATTTTTGAATAATATTTTTCATTAATTATCTACTTTTTATCTTGCATGTGAATATTTCTTAATTCATGGGACTAATTATAATTTCATATTAATATTAATTACATGACATCATGAATATTTTAAAAATTAATTGAATGTTGGAAAAATTATTCTCAAAATAATTAATAAAATAATAATAATTTAATAAAATGAAATATCATTTAGTCCATAAATATATGTTTACTGTTTTTTAAATACATTATATTATTTTTAAATTAATAATTTTTAATATTAAATAAATTTTAAATTTTTTTAAATATATTATATTTTGATTAATATTTCATTTCATAATTATAATTTTGTAAAAGTGTCCTCATAAAAAAATTATTTTTTATATTTCATAATATTCACCATTTTTTGAAATATAAAAATACTCATCATTACAAATTTTGAAATTAAAAATAAAAAAAATGAGATCTGTTTAATATAAAGTAATTTATAATATATATAATTATATTATTTAATATTTATTATAAGATATAATTTCATACTAAATTTGTAAAAAAATCCTTATTAAAAAGTTTAAAATATATATAGTTTAATATTTAATTTTTTAAACAACATTTTTATGGTTTTCATGTATTTTCATATACATTTTTCTAGTGAATTTTTTTTTCTTATTATATATTTATATATATTTAAATCTCATGTTATAATTATATTTCTCATGTTACTATGTTATTGGTCTGTTATAATACTAATGAGTAGTTATTAATGTAATAGTTAGTAACAAGTGAAAAAGAAATTTATTTTTCCATTGGCCATGTAATAAAAATACCGTCTATTAGTACCACTTATTTAATTTTTTTTCTATGAAATAAATTATTTATTGATTCTATGTATGGTTTTTAGAAAATTTAGAAAAAAAAATTCTCTCATTATTTATTTTTCCTTTATATCCATTTTTTATACTATAGTATTTCATAAAAAACGACCCTTATATTTTTATATTTTAGTAATTTCATATTCATGTTTTGATTATCCTATTATAAATGTTTTGTATATATTGATTATATAAATCAATAATTTATAATATAATATTATGTGATAAAGTGTGAAACTCGTGTATTTCGAAGAGAAATTCACATTTGAAGAAAATTATTTAATTAAGAAAATTTTAAAACAGGGATGATACATGTGTCCCCCCATTAAAGAGAAGAGAAAAAAAATTTATTTAGAACTCTATGGAAAAATAGTATGAGGATTATTTTTTTTTTCATTATGCCCACTGGTTCTTAGGTTTCCCTTATATATTCTAGATTTATCTTTATTACTTTGACAATATGAGATAATATTTTTCACAAAACATTATCCCTATGATTAATTATCATTACATAATGTTACTATTATGTTCCAAAATTCCCTAATTACCAAAACATGAGATTCAATATATTTAAGAGAACATATAAATAATTCCTCAAGATGGATTTGTGGAGTACATTTTATTTTAATGAAACAATCAATGGAAGTGAATGCTGATAAACCATTTACAGTGGACCGATGAGATAAGGTTCATTTCAATAATTTCATTTGGGATTATTTTTTAAAAGAGATAGGCTTTGTCAGACATAGGTATATGGGTTTCCAGGTACCTATCCAGCTAATGTATAATGTATCTATGAGATTTTAGTGATGGGATTATTGTTACAGTTATATGGTATTTCTGTGAGTTCCAATAGCACATGTTGGGATACTAGATCATATTCAATATATATAACTGTTGAGTTCTATATGAATTTCTTTTATAATATTTATGGATTTTTCAATATTTTTGTGAGATATATATATATATATATTCTTTTTTGTTGTGGTATATTTAAGTTATAAGTATATAGTTGAAATTGATCTTGTTGCTATTTAGTATATATAATGGATTTGGTCTAATGTTTTGTTATAAAGAACTAGTTTGGAACATTGGATATTAGTTAAAATTGTATGCCATATCATTGTAGATAGCCTTCATAGATAGTCCTTATGTTTAAATCCATTTTGTGTACCAAGGATGCAATGAGGATATAATATAATTAATATTTAATATTAATAAATGTGTTTGATTGGAGTTCAAAAAATGTATATATGACATGTTCTTATGGGACCTCCTAGATAATTAGGCCACGTTGGTCCCATAAGGAAGAACAAATTTATTCCTCCACAAAATATATAGAAAGGTGTTGGTAAAAAATTTTCTACACCAAATTGAATGATTTCAGTGGAATAACTTATTTAGATATAGGTTTTCAGATAGTTCTTGTTCCTGGTGGATGCATAGTAATTATAATTATTGGCCATGTGTAGTATTTCAATCATTATTATCCTCTAAAATTTAAAAGTTCTTGGGTCCCCAGTTTATGGAGGACTATATTTAAATAATTATGAAATATTAAATATGGTAGATAATATTGATGACTACTGAATTTAGTTAACTACCATTTTGTTTTTTGGAATATTTTGGAGATGGTTTAGTATTGTGAACCATAAAAGAAGATGTGAGGGTCTATCATGGGAAAAAATTAAGTATTTATTCTTCAAGTAATTAATTAATTACTAATTGAATAGGAATTGGGCACTATATTTCATTGAGATTCCCCCTGGGATAATATCCCTATATGTAAACTTAGTTTATTTTATAGTTTTTCCAAATATTCTCCTCTATTTGGTTGAAACAGTGTAGAGAAGGTGAGGATGTTTGATATTGGAATTCATATGGTGCTCAGATTCTACATCAATACATTTTTCATGAAATGTTATCATGAGGTGTTACAGAAATATCTCATTATAGAGAAGGGGTTTGATAAGTTATATATAATAGGTACACATCACATTTATAGTGTCTCAATGGGTGAACTACCCAATTATAAAATTTGAATATCTTCTTATAGTTTGAGAAATTGGGTTGATGTGTCACAAAATTGTAGTTCTTTGAATATGGAATGGTAGATATTATCGAATTCCATTGTTAGGAGGTTATTTTCGTAGAATATAACTATGGGTAGAGTGGAAATTACATCACAGATTTCCTAGAATCTAGTTGAATGTAAAAAAATGTTGTAATTCAATGCATCTGTAGTGTTTCTTTTTGATATAATTGTAGATGGGGTATCATAGGTTTTATATTCAGACACATGAACTAATATATGGGATTGGTCAGGGTCCCCATCAAGATGTTCATAACGATAAGAATGTGACGACTCATTATAGTCATGCATATCAATGATGGGTCACGAATTAGAGGTAGGCCATGTGTATGCATTGGACTAGATTTTTTCTTATAGTGGAGTTAAAACATCGACTGCCTCAGTTGTGGTCATGATCACCAATGATCTTTCTACAAGTATTATTGGTAATATTTATTCCTATTTTTTTATATACACTCACTATATTTGTGTCTATAACATATAAATTACGTTATCTTGTGAGTTTGATTCACTCAATAAGTACGTGGGATATAATTTTAACCATATAGAGAGGTTACTAGAGGATCTAGCTATTTTTTCGGATAATGAATTCTATGGGATTTTATAATCCATTATAACACCATATTTTATGTGATATTTCTGACGGAATGGATAAATGGTATTCTTATCACAGTGATTGTTATTGGTATTGTGATTCCTTATTTTCAATAATGAGGGTGGATATTATGTTGATCATAAATTGGGATCTTGGAGTAGGTAGTATGGGAATAGATCTGGGATAAATTTGATCTATCAAGACACAAGTAGTTTGATTCAATCTATTTATAGAGAAAAAAATATCCCTCTTGATATTTCCTATATTGTCGAACATTATAATGTTGTTTTCCCAAATGAATTATCATGCCATCATCCAAAGAGGGGAATATATTTTTATATTAATTTCATGCATGGTGTATAATAAATATCAATTTCATTATTAATAAATTAAACCAATTCATTTGAGAGAGTTGTCCTTGAAGATAGGTAATTTGTATGTAAAAGGATTGATCAAGCCAATAACATCACCTTGGGGTCCACCTGTGTGTTTCTAAGAATATAGATTGTATCCAAGTGATTTGTGTGAACTACCACATGTTAAATCATGCATTAGTGATTAATAATATCCCTTTAAAGAGGACTAACAACATTATTTATCAAATAAGGATAGATTGATTTATTCAATTTTTTATATTTATTCATGATACAGTCAGCATCTAGTTATAGAAGATTATATTTTGAAGAAAATGTTTATGAGTTGGAATGGAATATATTAGTGTATGATCATGATTTTTTTTCTAAAATATCCCATTTCTAGTATCATGGAACTCGTGAATTTGATTTTCGATCCATATCTCGACATTTTAATTAATGTGATTTTGAAATACATCAAAAAATTATATATATAAATAATTAATATAGAAACATAGAGATTTTGTTGTTGAATCTTCAATAACATCATCATTCTTCAACAAATATGTTGTGTCACTATTGAATTTAGGATGTCTATATACATGGACATGTAATTTATATGGATAAAATTTCTATGGACATTATGAAACATGAATTTGACTGAGATTATGAAAATCCAAGGTCTTGTGGGTTACTATAAACACATAATTATGATCACATCTTGTTTTTCAACATCATTTATAGTGATGAATAAACTGGGGGTAAATTTAGAGTGGTCTTAAAAGTTATAAAGAAGTTCATAGAGATTAACAATAGATTGAATATAACCCTAGTTTTCAACACTATATTGCATATGCTTGGACACAAAGTGTATTTTAATTCTTTCAGAATTGGGATTAGAGATGTGCTGGTGTATAGAGATCCTTATGATTCTTATGGGTAACATCACATATGAATTAATGAGAATAAGTACCGAAGTAATAACAGATATAAATAAGTTTCTATTAAATTACCTCTTTTGTGAGAGGTTTTATTCCAAAGGGACCATGAGAGCTTACAAATGGTTTTATAAAATGATGATCTTATTGAATTGTAGATTTATTTTTCATGTATCCCTTGAAATGTTACCTCAATATGTCCTATAATCATAGGAAAAAAATAACTTTTTATACTCAATATGTATGAAAATGATAAAGAATCATGACTTAAGAGATCATCTTTCATATGAGGATTGGCGTTTTATTAATTGAATTGATTAGTGGATAAAAGATGCATCATAGGATTATAGTGTGATGAAAATTTCACATGTAGTTTTCATGTATTCCTTAACAGATTGAGTGTATACTAACCAAGAGTAATATCCCATGTGTGTAGTAGTGTGATAATTATTGTAAAGTAGTGACACTTTACTTGATGGAATGTGGATGATAGAGACATGATCAATATACATGATTTTTTCTGTGTCACCCCTATAAGGGAAGAGGGGATGTGATATACTCATGCTTAAAATGTTAATTAAATCCTAGATTTATTTATGTGTTTCATGACATCAATCATTAAATATATTGGGTTGGTAAGAAGAAGGACATCAATGGTTTTAATTAATAATGATTTATATTGAATATAGTAAAGGATGAGCTTCTACAACAACATGGATTACATTAGTCACTTATTGTGATGAAAAAAAGTGGGAATAAGTAATAATGTTATTTTTGATAGGTTTAATAATTACCATTATTTTACGAGTTTTCATTTTTAGATATTAAAATGGAAGAAGAATGTTGCACGTATCTTACCAATTTGAGGGACAATTTCAGTTGATATGTTTGGAATGTTATATGTATTATATATTGTAGGCCTCTATATATTTTGATGGAAATAAATATCTGATATATTTTTACTTTTTATTAAAGGGATTTGTAAATGATTAATTTTTTAGAACTAGTGAAATTAGAGCATGGCATGTCATCCATATGTTAATGGAAAATTGGAGCTGACAATTTAGTTCCAAGAGGATATGAGTTGGTCTTTCTCCATGGATTAATGTTGTGCATGGGATTATAGACAATACTTTTTAGTGTTTAAATACATAAAGCAATTATGTGATTCAATTTAGATGGATCCTTATGAGGCTATCTGTTTTCATCCATTCTATGCACCAATGAGAGAGCACATGGTTGGTGAGACTGCTATTGTTTGGGAAAGTATGATATTAGAGGCCTCTATGATGTTTCAGTTGAGCATGAAAGGTACGGATAATTAATATAGAAGGTATTTATCATATACATTTCAATGGAGAATTCATTTTGTGTTCAATTTTGTTGCCATTTTTTCTTATAGGTTACACCATAGCTGAGGAGTTTATGATTTCATAAATTGGGGAAACTGTCACCATGATTTGAGGTACAATTTGAAATCACAAACATATTATATTCATTTAATATGGATGAGACCCACATTCATTTTTAAAATTAATGAATGTTGTGTTCCAAATTTTTTATCTTCAGAGTTACATGTCCAATCCAACTTTTGGGATAGAATAACAGGGAAATGGGTTAAATCCAGAAATATAATTTGTGGAGAAACACATTTATATTATAAATTTGAGAGAAATTATATTGAGGTAGTAGATAGTGTATGTTTTTTTAGTCTTATAATACCATGAACAGTTCATGGATGAACCATGGGACATATAGTCTGATGTTCGAGTTCAGTATCCTATGTTGTTTGAGAAGGACATAAAAAGATGCTTCATGATTGTGCTACTCCATAGACGGGTGACTGTAATATAATATAATTTTTTTCATGTGTCTAAATATTTGTCTCCATACATTATGAATATATAGTTTTTAGCATTATGGGTTAATATTTATAAGATTTTGGATGATTTAATGAGTTTTTTAGAATCATTGGTTAACAATGGACAACACCACACTCATGATGCAGGTTGTGTTGGTCCTTGATGACCCCCTTTTGTAAAGCATGAAATAAGACATTGCCGAGCATTGGTGTGAACAAGGGAATGGAGTGATGGAGAAATATATGTGGGATCTAGTTGGAATGAAATACCACACGCATTTTAGAGAACATGGTTAATTGAAATGGAAAAAATGACGGGAACATGTGATAGGGTATTAATGTGTTGGGTTTGAATTATTGATGCCAACATATCATTGTAGAGGCCATGTTGATAGTCATGATTGAAACCAAAAATCAAAAAACAACAACTATTTATAAATAAAATGACAATTTAAAATGAAATTTATACGTGACATAAATTTAATTTAATTATAAGACTATTCGGTTCAATATTGATCAATTAACATTACTCTTGGTGATTGTCCCTCATATCCCAATACTCTAGGAAAATATTCTACTTTTCTGAACCTCTATCTTAGCATCTTGTATAACTCAAAATTTTAGTAATATCATAACATATGAGATAAAATTAATTTTATTGTAGGTCTAAACTCATAGAATTTTTTTGATCATCTCCAATCAATATTATTAAGTCAACTATATTTTCTACCCTAAAAAAACCTATATTAAACATTGAATTTGGTGGATTTCATTATGTAAGTCATTTTATTTCCAACCCATTTGATTGATACTCCCTTATAAATCATTCTATAATGAAATATATTACTTATAGGAATTTATTATATGGAACACATGGCTCCCATTATTATTCCATATTGTGTGTGAACATGGTTCATGTAATGACACTGTTTTTGAGCCTTTTATTCACATTTACATGCATTAGGTAAAAATTACATTCTATATTTTTATGTGATACTCAGATGGGTTCCATGGTCTTTAGTATTTGTGTTCATAAAAATAGTATTACTATCTGACATATAATTTTTTCTTATGTGGACATAGCATAGAGAATCCTAGTTCAATAGTGTATGATTGTTTGTGTGTCTCTAGTTAGACCCATAATTGTTCTTCTATAAATCATGATTTATGTGAATAAGATGATTTTATAGTTAACAAGTGGTTTGTATAATATATTATATATTTTGTAATTATTTTCATGCCAATATTGTGAATGGGGGACCCATAATGGCTGAGTAACCATATAGGGAGATCTGGCACAAATGATGCTTAAGGCATGATTACATAATTGAATTTGATGATGGGGTATGTTGGACTTGTGTTGTCTATCATGAGGTAATGATGGTATTTTGTGAAATAATTTGGAGAAAACGATGGATATAGGTCATGTGACATAATCGTGGAGCATAATTGAATAATAAATGTGACATGATGAATGGACTGAGATGGACGATGGGGTATGGTGGAGTTGTGTATTCAGACTAGAGGGAATGATATAACTTTTTTACCTAATTGAAGAGGTAGTGGTGGAGATATGTCATTATTTCCATATGTTTCTTGCTCTATGGATATGGGACAGTACTACTACTCATGGCCCTTGTAGAAGCATCCTCCAATTATGAATTTTACATGAAAATTCAAATATTTGATAGTCATGGACATTATGTGTGAATTAATATGGTTAATGATGAATTGGCTAGTTCCCTTATGGTTGTTATGGAATTTTTTAATTTCATATTAATTTATTTTTTACTCTTGTAATATATCCATATCAACACGTATATTTCTGTTAAGGACTCATTGGGGGTACCCTACTGTGAATATCCTCAATCTATTAATGGGATTGTCGTTGTGCATTCTAACATCATAACCAGGGATATCAGAAAGTGGAAGGCCCAAATGATAGGGATCAATTTGGTGGATTGTGTTTCTAAAAAGGTTTTTATCATAATGATTTTAGAGATATCACTTAATGATTTATTCTCATATCATAATTTCCCATTCTATTTTTTGACTTACCACAATGAGGGTATTTGGGTATTATTTTTTATTACTTCAATAATTTTTTGTTTACTTTTTTATAGTGTATCATTTTTAATATTCTATACTATTCATTGTTATTATTTATATATACCATTATTATAAATGATTTTATAGTCTCCCTTCATATAGAGTATTGTCCATCGTTGCTATAATACAAACTCTTTTGTATGGGGAGGCATGAATGGGGACATCCGATACTTTAGACCATGTTCATTGATCCTAGGATTATTTTTATATTGTGGATATAGTTAGACTATATGGGTACTATCATCTCACTATTCAATTTCAGTTTCACTCCCATGTGGCCTATATAAATTGATATATTTAGTTATACTCAAAAAATGTTTTAATTATTCTGGTTATAACAACTTTAATTCCCCTAATACTATTCTCATGGTTCTTGTTATCATTGTTTAACAGTGTGGACACTTTTTTGTATATCATAATTTTCAATTAGTAGATATTTCAATATGGTGTGTCTAATATATTGTTTTATATTTTCAAATTTTTTCATTTTAAAACATTGTATATTAGTTTCATTATCCCTATTAAAATTTTAAAATTAATCTATCAAATGATATTAGAAAAGAAATGGTAATGATATTACTCAATATAAAATAATAAACTTTATGGTTTTAAATATATTTCGTTGTTTTATATACTATTTTTTCAAATTTATTATTAGGATGAAATTTTTCTGGATGGTTTACTTTAAAAAATTCATTTTAGTGTTATTTATATAAATTTTATTAAAATATATAATTAATGAAATGGGTCATTAAAGGGATAACAACATATATTTTTTTAATCATAATAATATTTTTTAACCCCCTACAGATACCATATTGTTTTTACAGAAAAATTAATGTTTTCCAGCTTATGTTCATGTCCTCAAGAGAATCGTTTTCATGGGATCCTTTTATTTTATCACACATAGATTTGATTTTTATCATCTTTTATATGGTGATATTAGATTTCATACTAGAAACATGTTTGATACTTTTGGATTTATTCTATCTAATTTATACTAAACTTGTATTGTCCATGAGATATCACTTGTTGCTGATATCTTCAATTAGATTACTACTTCATTATTGTATTAGTTTTTTGCTTCTATTTAATGGACTGTTTTATGAGGGTTTGAGTTTTATTTTTATTACATTCCAAGACATTCTAGGTCTATTTCATATTTCACTATTTTTATTTCTGTAAAATAAATTATAAATATGATGAAATAATTTATTAATTTCTCAATAAAAAACATTTTTAGTTTATTATTTTCATATGTTGAACGTATTCCCAATAGTGTATATTTGATGCCAAAAAATTAGTATGTATTCTATTAGGATTACTAATTATCTAAAAGAATGTCTGGAGAAAAAAATGTGATTATAAATACGATAACTCTTGTACCTATTTATTTATTAATGTGACACTTTATTTTAGTATTTTATGTATATATAATGAATGGTTATGTTCGTGGAGGTTTGTATGTGTTTTGGAATGATTTTGGTGGTTTTATGGAGGTTCATTGTTTGATCATCATTCTTAAAAATCATGGACCTCTTACAAGAAATTGTACGACATGTGTAGATGGAATGATAATTAATCTGTATGGTTGGCACACAGTTGGCTCTGATATTTACCAAACCGTGATAATTTCTAGGGAAACCGTGCTTTGTTGCACAAAGGGGAAATCATGTTCTGTGATTGATTTCTCTAATAGCATGAGCCAAGTGTGTTAGGTATTGGATGGAGATATTATCACTAACATAGTTTTTTCATTGTATCCCATTCCATGCGGTTTAATTATTTAGTGTATTTTCCCCCATCTAAAATTTGAACGATTGATATTAGTTAACACATTAAATACTAGATTTCCTAAAAAACCCCTATAATAAAAAAGATTTTTTCTCTAATGATTTGAGAGATATATCAAATTGGTATAAGTGTGATCCGTAGGAATGTAAAAGTGAGTTAGAATCCCAGATTCATCATAATGTGATCATTCTTGGTCGTCCATTATTTTCATGGCTTCATTTTCACTGTCTTGTCTCAATTTCTCATTTTCCCTTCATGAAGGATATCAGTCACTGGTGAGGGTACCATTCACCTCTAACCACCACTGTTTTTCTATATCCCTGCACACTGGTTCTCTATATCTAGGTCTGGTATATGTTTCTTTAGGCGTTTTGGGTTGGTGTCAGTGGTGGTGTATGGTTCCCTTTCTCTCCACTTCCTATCATGGCCAACCCATCATGTGAGACCCTATTTTGGTTGGTCTTGATGACTGTTTTTTGGAATCACGAGATAGTGTTGAAGGAGGACTAGAGGTGATCTAATTTCAATATTTCCTATAGTGGTGGATTCTACATTTAATTCGATTTTGATTCACTTTGTGAATATTTTATTCCCAAAGATGTTATTTAGTTTTCTATTGGTTTATCTATTCGATTTCTATGGGGTCAAAGATGCAAGGGATAACAATTTTGTAATTTGTGGAATCTTATATGATTATTATCTGCCTAACATTATCTAATGTCAGGTTCCAACATTCCTTTCCAAGGTGTTCCTGTGTGAGGGTTTATAATAGGGTTTTGGGATGGATTTTCAGGGGGATGATTGTTTTTAGGAGGCATTTTTGGCATCGCATTACACTTACTAGGTCCTCAATGGTGATCCATCATATATATTTCTAGTCCCAAGTGTTAATTTTGTGATATATTGTATGGTTTGATGTTTTTATGTCTCGATTTGTTGCCATAAATGACTTCAATGTTTGTTAGGTGACGATTTTGGGGTCTTATGGGAGGTTGGTTCATATCGAATGAGGGTGATGATGAAGAAATTGTATGGCTTATACATCATCGATAAGATGATAAAGAAGATTATGCGTTGATGGTGGCGATGACATGATTTGCAGGGTTTCTCTTTGATTTGATTATATAACAACATATGAACCAATATTTAATATTCTTTTGTTCACTGAATTTTATTTTTCTTTTTAAATTTTTAATTTTTGTTCATTTATGTGCTATAGTTTGGACTGTGAGGGTTCCCAATCTTCCCCTGAGTGTGTAATTATCAAAATAAAGAAATTCATTTTGAGGAATACATTGTTGGTGTGAGTACATGATTTCATTGATGAGACACTGAATAAAAAGTTTGTACTACTGGGGTAAAATGGCTGATCCCTGTATAAGAGATTTGATAGATTGGGTAATCTATACATTGGTCACCTCGTGATGAATTCATAGATCAATGAGAGACTTCTCATGAGTATGTATTATCACCTCGCAATGGATTTGTGGATGTGGGTCAAAAAAAAGGAATGGGTATGAAAAAAGAATTCATAATGGATTTAATGTCATCTATTATTTATGTCAATATAAATCTACTTTTATATTGGAAAATTATTTTGTAATTTATTTGACCTATATTAAAGTGATTTTAAAATTTTTATATAAATTTTCTGATAAGTAGTTTTCTAGTGGAATGAGTTGGGATGATATTGGTGAATTTATATTTAGTATAGACAAACCTCAGGCTAGGAAAGTATTCTGTATTTAATGATATAAATTTTTTTGGACACTGATATTGTCCAGTTATCTTAGTTATATATTTATGAATATTGACACCAAGGGATTGTCTTTTCATGATGGATGTTGGAGCTAGTTGGGGTTACGGTTTGGATGGCATTAGTGTCTCTAGTTTTTGTTGTATTTTTACACCATCTGTAAAGTCAACTGGTCTCATCATTTTTTACTATGATATGGTTATTGGAATAGTTTTTTTGTAGTTTCATTTCTATAATCAATCATCCTATAATGGCATTATGGGTTTTTCTTTTTTGTTTGGATCTTCATCTTCAAAATGGAAAATATTTTCCAAAATTTTCTTACATCCATAGATATTTATTTATAGCCATTTGAATATTTTATATCCCACCTAATTCCTAGTAATTTCAAACTACCTATTACAAATCCAATGGGTGAGGAGATGGATGTTAAAAAATTTGTCAACTTGTTTTATCCATGGGTATCATTTTTGGTTAGTCTAATAGATGGATATCCTATCTGTCTAGATAATCCATTGTGTCTATTGGGATGGTATTTAAAAAATTGGATTACTGGAACATGAAATGTATAGAATAAAAATAAATAATTAATATCTTTATTCATAACATTATGTTACTAGGTAGATTGGGTACATTAGTGTTATAAGAAATAGTTGGGTGGGTTACCCCATGATCATCATGGGTTTATCCAATGAGAAGTGTATGAAATGAAATTATTTTGTAAATTCCCAATAGTACCATTTTAACATTATTGGGTTAAATATTAAAGGTAATTCTAATGAAAATTAAATTTGAAATATATTGAAAATATTATCAAATTATTTGATTTTAAAAATCCTAATGGTTTAATTTTGATAAGGATTCAAATGGATTATTATTGATTTTATGATTTTAGAATGATATGTGGTGATCTATTTAAATGTGTTATATTAAAATAACTAGGAATTTAGTTTCTATTGAGTGATAGTAAATAGAGTTTAATTTGTTTATATAGAAAGGCATAATGTAGGAAATGTAAGAACCAACCAAAATATAATTCTAATAATATTTTTCACATGGGTGAAATTTGAAACAATAGTTAGTTCATAGTATTGTCTTTGATGTTTTAGGATATTGATAGAGGGAATATAAAGGGTGATAAAAAATAAGGAACTAGTCTTCAAACATAACATAATCTTGAATTAAATGAATAATTAACATTGAGGATTTTTTCATATTTAGATTTTAGAGAATTAAGCCATAACTATTACATATCAACTTTAAATTTACATGTAAAAACTACATCTCTGTATCCATTTTTGCATAAAATAAAAACTCTTAAAATGAAACATGTATAGTTCCATATTTTAGATTTCCTGGCTTTTCATTGATCCCATCCATGTCCCTATTCCACTTTATATCTGCTGAAAAACATTTCAATAACATGCAATGAGAAAAAAAGCTCAGCAAGGGTTATAAAATAATGAATGAAAAAATTTTCCAATCAATAAATACAATTCTGTGATACCAGCCTTTTCAATCATAACATACCTTATGAAATCATAAGATTTATGAATAACAAACAGAAATAAAAAATCATAAAGGTAAATTATTGTCATATATAACATAATTACATTGTAGAATTCATAGAAACATAGGGAGTTATGTTTTGAATACCCATTAGAGTACATTCACAAAATATTTTATCAGAATCATTAACATTATATGAAATTATTTTGAGACCGCAAAATCTGAAAGTGCGTGATTCTGAGACACAGAGTGCCCGAAATGATCCTTCAATGTTTTGTTAAACATAAAATAGCATGTGTATGAAATTTTCCTAAAAAAAGGAGAAATACACTTAAATGGTTTCCTAGATCAGAAATCGGAGGGCACCATTGCGTTCATGATGGCGTGTTTACCATAGGTGCAACTTATGATTATTGGGTGCAGGACTCCAGTGTGAAAACATGAACATGGAATTTCCCAAAAAAAATAATTAAATAATGTTATTTTATTTTTAAAATTCTTATAACTCATGAACGGTGATCAAATTAAAAATACCAGACCATCATTGAACATGTTAGGGTATTCTCTCTTTATGCAGATTATAACATTGGCTGACGTAGACCACCAGTGAACGTTAGTTTTTGGCCATAAATATAATAATAAATTGACATTTATATTATAGTAAAAACCATAACTTTTAAACGGTAACTCGGATTGAAAATTTGAGAGTACAATTGAGTTCATTGGGATGTGTTATATTTAGGAAGAGCCTAACCTTGACAGTCGTGGGTCGAGGTTGAACTTAAATATTTTATTGAACTTTTTTACGGTACTTTTAGTAAATGCGCGAGCTGCATTTTTTAACTCTTAAACCATTGCTCAAATCAAAAATATGAGGGCACCATTGAAGCCAAAACACCGTGATTCTCTTAAGGGTGGCATTATGTTAACCACAGTTGGTCTAGAGAATAAGTTACATTTTGTGAATTTTTAAATAAAAAGAAATAAAATAATTTTATTATTTGATTTCATATCCTCCAATGGAAAAGTGGTGGTGGGTCCTACACTGTGTAATGCCAATAAATTTCTTGACCTACCAACCCTATGTAACGACATCTTTGGGGAACTAAGAAGCTTCCTAGTTAGTGAGGGACATTATACTCAAGCATTCTTACATAACATCCCCATATCTTATATATATTCAGCTTATGGGGAGGTTCTGGCACAACCTCGCCATGAAACGAAGTGTTGAAGAAACACGGTGACACCAGACCCATAGAATATAGCGCTTATCCCAGTAGGAGGTGATGGGTGACACTGAACCAAAAACCTACAGATGACGTATGAGCGACGTCATTTGGAACCTGTTGTGGGAACGAAGAACATGATCCACTTTCAAGCTGTAGATTCTCTATAACTGGTTTTGAGGTAGGGGTTATTTTATTATAAATTAATTGAATGATTTCCTCTTCTCTATTCTCGAGTAATATGAAGAATGCAGACCAACCGACTAATGGGTTGATCCATGATTCATTTATTCTTGTGGGATTTTGTTTCAGTGTAACATTGTGGTTTTTTTATTTTTGTTTAATTCCATGTATTATTAGAACCTTAAACCCCCTAATTTTTGATCTAACGTAGAGGGAACAGGCCTAACGAACACAGAACAAACCCTGTGATACTTTTATAATTTTGTACCTCCATGGATCACCGATGGTGTGGCGATACTGACTGGTTACATTGGGGATAACACATCAACGCACGCTGCAAGAGGAAGCAACAACACAAATCCACAATGGTCATCAGAGAGGCTGAACCCAGCTAGCAGTGGAGGAGGTGCAATGTGTTGTCGTACGTCATCAATTAAGAAAAGAGGTCATGGCTCATAATCCGTGACTACAAGAGTAAGGTGTCCAACACACTAGCCGGATTTGGGAGGCGATGTGGTGCATCGTGCTGACCGTTTCATCTTGGAGTTACTTGATATTACTAGTGGGGAGTACCTCTTTGTGACACGGCAGACCGACGGTGGGGAGCGCCACTGTGTGATGTTGCAGACCCATAATACTCGATAGGAGGAGTACCTCAGGAGGCCCGGATGGGGAGTGCCTCTGTGTGACAAGACATGCCTATAGTACTCAAAAGGAGTAGTACCTCAATAGTCCATGGTTAATGGGAAGTGCCTCTGTGTGACGCAGCTGGCCCCCTGTACTCAATAGAGGAATAGTTCTCTATAATTTGTGTTGTTTGACATTGTGATTGTCAATGATAAAAATTACTACCCATAGAGAATATTTTTGTTGTCTGTTAGCATTTATAAAGTTCTTTTGTGGGACATCCGAATAATTCTGATTATATGTGATGTATACCTAGATTGAGCTGTGTCTATTTCTTGGTGCTTTTTTATTGAGATCATGCATTGTGGTTTTCCTTGTGGTGTTTTGAGAGATCTTCAGAGGTATCAGGGTCCCTACTAGGTATATTTATACTCACCCCTACACTGGAAATGCCAACAATGTGTTGTGTCTTATGGAGATGATGAACATCTGGCTTGAGGTTTTGAGGGAGCTTGGACTAGGCAGTACGTGGAGGAGACTGGTTGACCTGGAGAGCTGAGGAGTTGATCTGTACCTACCCTTCAGGTAGGATCCTTAGAGGAAGAGTCAGTATATATTTCCCCATTTTATGTAGAATTTTTACTTTTAGTTCTATATGTACTTTTCATTTGTACTAGTACTTTATGTCGGGCTTGTATTCTGGCCCCATTTACTTTTATCACACCTTTTTCTACAATTTTTTTTTCACATTTGCATCTTTTCGTGTTTTCGGATGAATCATTTACAGGTTTAAGGAAAATTCATTCCCGTATTAGATAATATTCCTTTGGTTCTAGTCTCCAGCCCCTAGACTATGGATTCGAGGCATGGGGTAGTCACGAAACATGCCCTGGGGGATGGGTCATGACACAATGGTATTAGAGGATTCGGTTCTACCATAGAACTAAGACTCTAATAATTCACATGTAGTAATAGTTTTAAGTTTTATTCGTGTGGTTTTCAGTTTAGGGACTCCAGTGTTGGTGCATAGGCCGAAATATCCATATATGAGGACCCTGAATTCTAATATCCGGATCAGTGCATGAAAACACTAATTACCTATGATTTAGAAATGTTATTCCTTGGATTCATATGAGTCAACTCACCAGGTAAAATTTAATGATACTAGACCACCTATTTCATATCAGGATGTCTCCATGTAGACATCCAGGTAGTATTCCAAATAGATTTCATGATGATGGCCCATCGAGTGTCAAGGTTCCGGTGCAAGGCCCTCTTACTATGTTGGCACCATCGAGGGTGCAACAGCTGCAACACCACCCATTGGGTAGTATTTACCACCAGCCACACTAGAAGATGGTGAATCCCGACTGAGCGAATTGCATGATTTCCATTAGTAAATGCCTCCACGGTTTTGAGGAGAGAAATATTTCCAAGAAGCTGATGACTGGCTCGAGGCAGTGGCTAGAGTTTTCGGCCTAGTTGAGACACCGGTAGAGTAAATGGCGATCTTAGCTACTAGTTTTATGTAGTGACTGACAATGTGGATGGTCTGTGTAGTGAGGAGGCTTCAGTACATAGACGGTTTTCGAAGATGGTACCTTCAGTTAGTGTTCCAGCTATATCACTGTTCTTTGGTTAGCAGTTACAACCAGTTGTACCGATAGAGGAAAACAGAAGTCTTAGTTCATTACATGTGTTTCAGCATCAGATACCCCTCAGGTTCCAATGCTATCCTGACTGATAGGTAGCTAAGGACTAGCTTTAGGAGGTGGCCAAGTTTCCACCTAGATAAGGAACTATTCAATCAGATAATGGTTCCGGTAGAGATACTTCTACAAGGCTCAGCCAGAGGATGGTAGGGTTTAGGCTACCCTGATCTTGTGAAGGGTGAATTTTTTCTATGGAAATTCTTGAGAACCATCCCCAAAGAAAGATGTATCATTCCATAAATAGATAAGGGATGAGTGTTCGCTATAGCTTCTACATCTTCTACAAGATGACATGTCGGTAGTTGAGTATTCATCGATGTGTACCGACTATGCCCGGTACTCGATGAGTACAGTACAGTTATTTCTTCGGGGCCCAGACCTCTAAGAGAGGTGTGTTTAGAGACATCCATGCGAAAACTATTCCTCTATGAATTCCTACATAGGTTAGGGTTATAGATAGAAACATTGTGGTTCAATGTTCTTTGGATGAGCGGATATAGACAATGAATGTTATTAATGGGAAATAAGGAGACTAGCACTAGTTTGAGAGACTTGGGAATGTAAATTTTTTTGTGAAGTTGATGTGATAGGGACCGATGAATCAGCAGGGCTACAGACATGGAAGCAGAGCTAGGAGAGAAGCATGATGTGGTGTACATTTTTACATGTTAAAACCCCCCCAATTGTTGTCCCCACTAGGATCTGGGAGTAGGAGGACAGGGGAAGTGTGTAGCTGCATAAGGGGAATGGTGTGTGACCCAAGGGCTCTAGGAATGAATCTAGGTACTATTTGTTTCTATTACTTTATTTCTTATTAATATAAATATGTACTAATCATTTATTTTTCAATGAATCTTGTTCATGACCTAGAGTTTCTAGTTATGACGTTGACATGACCCTCACCTAGGTAGATACCTTTGGGAGGAGACTCGATAAACACACATACGCCAATGGTGTGGTCTAACCCTTGAGGTTAGAGATTCTATTAGAAAAACTTAGAGTCAGCGTCGAGGCCTTACAACCATTGTTTGGTTATGGATTGGACATCCATAGTTCATACATATATTGAATGATTTAGTCAAAAAGGTCGTGTTTTATCTATAATGTGGGAATGCGGTTTTCTGTGGTTTGAAAAAAAGGAATCTGAGGCAGCATACGATAAACTCTTCCATAGGAGGGTGGAACTGATCACACATGAGTCGGCCAACCTTATCCATGTGGCAGTAGGAGTTTTTGGTTTTTATTTATGAATAAGAGTGGAAGAGTGTGGGGACATATTTTCAAAAGATGTTTCTAGGGTTTCCTCCCATAAGGGAGAGAGACTTCTGCTTTGGATGGGTACTAACAGAGTTATGATCCAACCGTCTCCCATGCGGAGGCACCCTTTTCAACATTGACGATGAAGGGGGAGCCTTCCATGTGGACAGAGAAGTGTCAGCAGAGCTTTCAAGAGCTGAGACAGAGACTGATAAGTAGAACTCTGAATCCCATGACCTAGAATTAGAAGCAGTGGACATTGCACTGAATTTGTGATGGAACAACCTGATTGGTGAATGGATTACTATTTAATCTGATCACAATATTATCAAGTGTATCATCTCATAGAAATAAATAACCCTGAGAAATCGACAATGTCTAGAGTTCATCTAGGACTATGACCGTGAGATAGTCTATACTCCTAGGAAGGGGAATGAGGTAGCAGATGCACTCTACACGAGGTACGGTCTGCAGTTGCTCCGGGAGGCGATAGAGAAGCTATCTGTATTGAAAATATCATTTGTGGATAGATATAGAGCATCATAACTCAAGTCTGTGATAGTCACTCCCCCACTCCTTCACCAAGTCAGGGAGGCACAACTTGGGAACGCTGATTGCAAGGCCCGGCGTGCTCAGATATCCTCTAGACGGTCTCCTGAATGATGTTCTAAAGGTGGGGTCCGCATTATCCTCTCCCGAGGACACACCATGGTGCTAGTGACACTTTAGGAGGAGGTGTTGAGAGAGATCCATACATCACCTTTAACAGTGTATCCAAGTGTGACGAAGATGTACCAGGACCTCTTACGTTAGTACAATTGGCAATGGATGAAGGAAGTAATGGAAGAGTTTGTATAATGATGCATCATATATATGTATGTGAAGACTAAATAGAGCTGGTTGAAGCCTTATGTTGATAAAAGCTGGGACTTCCTATGAATTTCACCTTGACGAGGTTTGTTGAGATTATTCAGGGGCGGAATGTTATCTCTGAGGTTCATCAGACCATTCAAGATTCTCAATAGAGTGGGAATGGTGGCATACCGTCTATCTATTTCCCCACAGATGAAGAAGGTTCATAATTTTTCCCATGTTTCGCAACTGTGGAGTTGCGTGCATGATCCATCGCAGCTCAGGAGTTTCATTCATGAGACATCGGTGGCCGCATGGGGACTTCCAAGAGAGCACATGGGAGTAGGAGGCCCAGATTAATGCTCAGTAACCTTATTTGTTTTTTTCTATTTGTTTTGACTTTTGGGGACACAAATCCATAAAGGTGGTCAATGTAATGTCCCAAAATTTCCATGTATTTTTTAAAATATATATAGAATTATTATGAGACTGTGAAATCTGAAAGTGCGTGATTTCAAGGCTCAAAGTGCCAAGAATGATTCGTCAGATTTTTATTAAACATTAAATATAGTGTGTATGCAGTTTTCCTGAAAAATTGGAATAACAAATAAATAGTTTCCAAGATAAGAAATCTGAGGGAAATGGTGCGTTCAGGATGGCAGGTTAACCCTAGTCATGGCATATGTTTTTTCAGCGTAGGCATCCGGTGAGAAATCCCGAATATGGAATACCCCTAAATTAAATAATTAATTAAAGTAATTTTATTTTTCAAATTCTTATAACTATCGAAATATGACTCGAATAAAAAATCTGAGACCAGCGTTGAATTCATGAGGGTGTGCTCTATTTAGGAAGATACTAAAATTATCCTGTGTGGAAAACTCGTGAAAATTATTTTTTGGCCTTAAATTAAATAATTCAGTGAAAATTATTTTATTTTAAAATCCCTAACATATAAACGATAACTTATATTGAAAATATAAGAGTACCGTTGACTTCGTTGGGGCATTTTCTATATAGGCAGAGTCTAACCTAAACTGGCATGGGTCAAGGATGAATTTTAATATTTTAATGATCTTTTCCTAATGGTATATTCAGAAATTTCCCAAGTGGCATTTTAAAACATTTCAACCATTGATTGGATATAAAATTCAAAGTCCCCATTGAATTAGTAGTGCCGAGAATTGCTTATGGGTGGCATTACATTGACCATAGTAGGTCTAGATACAAAGTAATTCTTTGTGACTTTTTAAAAGAAATTAAATGAAAAAAATTTATTATTTTATTTCAAATCCTCCAATGAGAAAATGGTGTGATGGGCTAACAATGTGTCATGATGTTAAATGACATTACCTAGAAACCTTATGTAGTGATGTCGTTGGAGAATTATGAATATTCCTAATTAATGAGCTTCATTAAACACAAACGTTGTCACATACCCTACCCCTATCTTATATATATGGAGCATGGGAGAGGTACCGGTGTAGCTTCGCCAAGAAAAAAGTGCTGAAGGAGCGCTGCGACACCAGACCCTTAATAGATGGATCTGGTCCTAGCAGGAGGTGACGAAAGACACCGAACCACAAACCGGAAGACGACATAAAAGCGGCGTTGTTGGATACCTGTTGTGCGAACAAAGAACACGATCCACATTCATGCTGCGGAAACATTAATACGAGTTATGATGTATGGGCTATTCATTTACATTTTCTTGAATGATTTCCTCTTCCCCATTGTTGAGTAATACAAAGAACGCAGAACAACCAACTAACGGGTTGATCCACGATTCATTCGTTCATGTGGGAGGTTGTTGCATAGTATCATTTTAGGGATTATGATTATTGATTAATTCAATTGATTATTAAACCCTTGACCCACTCATGTTTGAATGCTAATGTTGAGGACGTGGACCTAATGAACCATGCCCAAACCCTCCAATTGTTTTCTAATTTTTTATCTCCAGGGATTATCAATGGTGTTGTGATACTGACCTGTTGCATTGGGGATAGCGTGTCGATGCATGCTGCAAGAGGAGGATGCGTTAAAAAGTCATTGCGGCGATCTGAGCGGCTGACACTGGCCGACTATGGTGGAGGAGAGGTGTACCCGCACACACTACCGATGAAAATAGGATATTGTGGTTCATTACCCATGATTATCAGAGGAAGGCAACCAGAACACCGATCGTCCACAGGTGATGTTACGGTGCGTCATCGCGTGCCGATGGAGATTTCTTCTGGCATGCCGTCCAGCCATGACAGAACTGGTATGGGTGGGCCACGCCCCCTGCAACTCACGCATGGGGCACCATGGATGCTATCATTTTTTTCCATGTCTGCCAAACCCCAAATACCGAATACCTGGAGCCGGTGCTATACAGAAGATCGAATTTTGTTCAGGCTCTGAGAAACCAGCTACTTCTGAAATGTTTCATCATATAAATGATGTTACCTAAAAATTATTAATCAATAATGTAGGGTGGTCATATGAATCCCAAGTGAGGGGTTTTAAAATAAACAAATATAACTGTTTAAAAAATTCTTCAAAACATTACATAATAAAAATTTCGTAAAGAAAATCTATAACACATGTAACATATCAGAAAATATCTCAAATAAAAATGTGCAAAAAAAATTACAAGAATGCATGATTAAAATATAGCCAAGCTTAATAAGAGTAATGAATAACAGAAGTTCTAAGCATGTATGACATAAGAATATGTAAGAACAAATTAAACAGTTAAGAGTAATTAATACTCAAAGTTGCGCATAAACGTGTTAAATTAAATTTCATACATTGAATATTAAATTACTGAGTGCTAAACATATGTCATTCCATATGATTTTACTTTTCCAATAATCATATGTAATGTCTCTTAACAATGGATATTCTACTTGTCGAATATCCATCTGGTAAATTAATTATCATACACATAATGAGGTAATGTATAATGTCGGACAATAATTTTTGTGTCAAGGCCTCATGCCATTACATTAGGGATAACTATAACCAAACCCCAACCCGAAGAGATTCTGTAAGTAGACTCCATTCAACAGAGCCTCTGTAACCGGACTCCATCTGAGAGGTTATGTTGTAACCAAACCCCAACCCGATGGGCTTTCATTAACCTATCCACAATCCAAATCATACTAGTCCAATACATTCCTCTTATGTTTAATAAGGCCAAGTATCCAAAGTGTCTCATACCACTTTGAATATTTAATTCCATGTCTTTTATTTGTGGTGTCCCATACCACTCCAAATAAATAAATTCTCAATTCATTATAATAAGTGATGAGTAATAAAATTGTTTGAATTATAACATAAATTAATATCCTTACAATTTCTTCCATAAACATCCAATGCATTACATTGTGTGTCTTCAACATCGGATATTTATTATTCATGCTCAAATCATGCGCTGATAATTATAAATGACATTTGGATAAATCATAATACGTTAGTTAGTATTTAAATAATAATTTTCCTAACAATATGCATAGAAAAGTAAACATTATTTGTGTCTGTGATATTAATTTTAAAAACACAAGTAATGAATGGATGGGGTTACCACATAAAATGATAGTTCCTTAATGTTCGAAATCCTTGATTTATGGAAATTAATATTTATATTTTAAAATGACTAATATTAAATTAAGATAGATGTCATTTGTACACAAGCATGCACTTATAAACAATAATGTCTTATTAAATTGTAATGCCTTATGTTTCATAGCATATGTAGTGAAATATTTGTTCTATGAGAAATTAATTAAGCATATCAACAACATAATTTATCCACTGAAGTTTGTTTTAGGGAAATTTAATTTGATTAATGGTTAAATCTTGTAGGTGCATACATATAATCATATATATACATAAATTATGTATATGTCGAACCCTTACTTTATATATTCTGAAAAATAAATTCATAAGTATATATATATATATGAACATCATAAAAGAAACATAATTTGATTAATATTAACAAACCCTTCGCACCATAAAATTAATTCATATTTTATTCAAATGAACTCTATTGCGAGAACTATAAAATTAAGGTGTATAAATAAATAAATAAATTTTCCTTACATCATTTGCAAATTAACACTTGGTAGAATTAAAAAATGGGCTGATTAAAACTCAACAGGTGTATGTGTAATAAATATGACAGTCCATTTGAACCCAAAACATTATTCGTATCCATGTCTATATTTAATGATTTCAATTCACCTTTAATAACATAAAATAAAAATAGATTGAATTATGTGTGTATGTCAGAATATACACCAAGTGTATAACAGAAAGTAATTATAAATTAAAATAACCCTTAACTTATGTACACATATGATAATATGTTATATGTGTGTACATATATATATATATATATATATGTATATACACACATATAACTACCATAATTTGATCAAATTACTCCCTCAAATACCAAAATATTTAGAGATATATACCTAAAATTTAAAACCATTATCATTTAAAAAATTCCATGTTATTTAGATTGATAAAGTTTCTTATATATATAGAGACACATATAACCTTTTAAAACAACATGGTCTAATAAAAACAATTAAATCGCTTTCAATGCATAGATTTAAAAATCATAACCCTATTCGGAAAATAATATGTTATAATGAAATATATCGATTAATATAAACATTTATACACAAGTATATCTATGTATACCATTGTAAAAATTTAAGACAACAAAATAGATCAAATTAATTAAACCCTTAATAAATATAAACATAATGAAAAATATTAAAACATAACCCATACAAGTTATAAGATCAAAAAATAAATATTCGAGACAAATATAATGATCCCTTACACAAGTTAGAAAATATAGAATATAACTTGTAATAACTATACAAATTTTACTTAAAAAACATAAAATCGTAAAAATAAATAAATGTCCGAGACAAATATTTAGCCTTTAAAAAAATGAATCAATGCATTTTATAGTTCTTCATTAACATTGAAACTCATTTTTTTAGTAAAACATAATCCTAGATATACAGTTTCATGAAATATTGTAGGGATGTGCATATAAATATATATATATATATATATATAAATTATGAAGAATTTTGCAAGGGGTATATATGCTTCAGGTCTGCTAATTCTCTATAAAATTGAAAAAATAGCAAATCTATATTCCTTGTAAATAGTGGTTCAAACTCAACTGAAACGTTATATATAGTTATATAACAAGTGTATATAAACATAAAAATTAAAACTCCATAAGAAGAAAATTATAAATCCCCTAACTTAGTCTGTGGAGGAAAAGGGGCTCAGGAGAGTTAGATGAAACATGTTGAAGATTGATGGAGTTTAGAGAGGAAGATGTTTGGAGAGATTAAGGGTGGAAATTTCCCCTTTCGTACTTTCAAATAAGGATTTTATAACAAAAATACCAACTGTATAAATAGTGGAAAAATTAAAGCTTGATGTGCAAGCTCAAACACACAACCTACCATGAAAAAATAGAAATAAAATGTTCATAAATAATATTGGAAGGCTTCAACAGGTTCAACCAAAAAGTCAATTGCAGACAAACATAATCGTTCCTTGAAAGCTATGTGGGTTAAGGAAGAATAGAATATATAAATTCTATAATAAAAAATTGCTAAAGATATTTGTTTCAAACATTGATAGAATACATATAAAACCATTAAAATAATACCAACCTTCTTGTTGACAAAACCGAGGATATGAGAATGACAAAACATAAATCTGAAAGAAATTGGGAGAGTAGACCTACCTCACTAGGTCTGAAAAAACAAAACCCCCACCAACCGGATAACCCAGAGCAGCATCTATCGGACACCGAATATGATCACGGTGTGTCATCCATGAACATTGGCCCTGACCTCAATCTCACCAAACAATAACCACTCGGTGGTCCGACCACCTCCTCGACTAAGAAATGCTCGAACATGACTCCCTTGCCTGGCGACAGCGCATCCCAGGCGATAAACCAGATGATACCCTCAGCGACCTGCTCGAGATCCCTGATGATGGCCCTGCTCATCGCTACAACCACACTCTCCCCCACTGCCAGGCATCGGGACACAGTCCCCAAGGTCTGGGTTTTGTGACCCTCACCCAAACTCCGAAGGTGCGGACCCCCCCTTTTCACGGACCCTGAAATCCCAATACAGGATTCCTATTTTTTTGTTATATTAATATTCTATTATTATTATTATTATATTTTAATTATTATCTCATCTTTTAAATTATTCATAATTTATATGTATTTTCAACTAATAATCCACAATAATTATCTGCCAATATATTACAGGATTACCATGCTTTCTTTTTTCCAATTTTCTAATCTATTATTATTATAATAATGTTGATGTTATTATATTTTTATTATTATTTCTTTATATCATTACTCAATTACTATCATATATTATATTATCAATAACATAAAAAAATACAATAGTTAATCAAAAAAATTATATTAATGTTATTTTTTAAATAATTTTTGAATGTAAAAGTTATTATTATTAATCATAAATCTACCTATTTAATTTTATATAATTATATTGTTATAAATTTAAAAAATAATTGAAAATAAATTTTCAAATTAATAATGATCATAATTTGAACAAAATATTTATAATTTTGATACATTTTACACAAATGTTAATATGTTATGATTCACGATAACAATAATTGTTGTTAAAAGTTCACATGTACTATTTTAATCATTCAAATAATATCATCATATATTCAAAATATTAATAATATTATGAAATATTAATCTAATTTATAATCTAATAATTTTCATATTTTCGTATATGTATAAAACGCATAAAATGACTAATATAATAGTTTAAGAAAACATATCCTTAGTTAAACTAGCGTAAAATGATCCCATTAAAATATTTTAAAATAACAATGTATATTTGCAATATGAAATTATTGTTTTATAATAGTAATTCATTCAAATAATATATATATATATATATATATATTACATTTTGGAAAGAAAAAAAATTTGTTATATTATTATAGTAATTATTTAAAATATTATATTAAATAATTATTCGATAAGAATAAAATATGTTTGACAATAATAGTTATTATTATTTTATTCTTTAAACAAAGTGTGATAATATTTAATTTGATGTTTGTAATTTGCATGGATATCAAAAAAACCCTCTATATTTCCATTACACGAGAAACATGTTTTTGGGGAATTACATTATTCACTCCTAAAATGAATTGTGTCCTTGCAATTCATTTCATAACCACAAAAGAAAGCTCTCTGATGTTATTACCACAAACCCCATAGTAGAGGATCCTCAGATGTGTTTAGTGTAAAACCCAAATTTATGCTCAACTCCTCTAGTTCATGGACGTAGACACACCACAGGCAGAAGGGGTTGAACTGTTGCATCAAAAACTGAGGCTTCCAGAGGGAGGCTCGAACTGTAGAAAGTTTGGAGATGTCTGAAATGACCAACACATGAAGAACTCGCCGAACTATGTCTCGACCGAGAACATCTATGTCATAGACATTGTGGTATGGGCTAAAACTGAGGAGTTTGAACATATAGGCCGCACAAAGGTTTCCCTCCAAAGAAACCTATTGAAAACTTATCTTGGCTCTGTAGTTCAGACCTAGGGTAAATCATAGGAAAACCCCTTCATGATATTTTCCTCTTTGCCTATACTCGGCCAGTTGGATTGTGGCTATGTGGTAGTAAATGGAGGCATTCCCTTGATAGGTGTAGAGAATGTTTGGATTGCTTGTCATTTCATATTGTTGTTTGCACGTTATTCTCAAGTTTGCGAGGCATAGGTACTCTTCTTCATAGGTCTTGATCACAATAATCTCCAGTACCTCAACAGGAAGAGATAAAATATGTGTTTTCCATTTCATCTGAAAATTTATTATGAAATTTCACATAGAGATACTCATTCAAAAGTATAAAACATTCAAGGATAAAAAAAGAAGAGACAACAAGTTATATTATTATCTAACCACTAGTACATAAACTAAAATAGGGCTAATGGTTTCCCTATTTCCCAAACACATGCATCCACAAAACCAGTTCAAAACATTCGATCTCCCTGTACCATATGCAACCAGATCAGTCGGGCTCGATATCGTGGTTTCACTTGTGTTTTCTATAGAGTCTGGAGTGTGGGGTGTATAGCTGAGAGAAATCAGTATGTAAATGATGTATGTACACCGAATGGGAGGCATCATATTCATGGATTTCAAAGTCCATTTCTTGTCTATAATGGCCATATGACAAGACTTAACACATATACAGTGCACATAAGCCTCCTTGTGATGCAGTTTCATGGAAGGTCATGAGGGATGGGACACCTTCCACGGCGATGACGCATCTAAAATGTCCCTCGTAGTATTTTCCCCATCGTACGTAGGATGGAAATTAGGCATTCATCCTAAAGATGTAAACAAGAGACACTCTTCAGTGGAGTTGAAGTACCCATGGAGATGGATATATCATAGAGGTGATTACATGTCATTCGGATATGGGCATAGTTTATCAAATTTTCATGACTGGCTAAGGAAATTATGTTTTCTAAGGCTTCCATCTGAAGGGAAAAATGAATAGTACCCTCATTTTCAATATGAAAATTATAAACAACCCATATATAGTAATGCATAATTTTATTTGTTTTAGTTCTTATTTTCTAGAGATATTGAAATCGAATACATTGATACCAAATGTCACACCCCAACTTTTGAATACCAATAGATGGTGCCATACTGAGTATCAAATTCTATTCAGGCTCTGAGAAACTAGCTACCTCTAAAATGCATCATCTTTTAAAAGATGTTACGTGATAATTTTTAATAAAAAACATAGGGTGAGCATATGAATTCCCATTAAGGGGTTTTAAAATAAACCAATATAACTTTTGAAAAAATTCCTCAAAACATTCTATAAACATTTTTTCTTATGAAATGATATAACAAATGTAACATATTATAAAAGTGCTCAAATAAAAACGTGCTAATAGAATTACAGGAATACACGATTCGAATATAGGCATTCTTAATAGGAGTAATGAATAAAATAAATTCTAAACATGTATGACATAAGGATATGTATGAAAAAAATTATACAAATAAGAGTAATGAATAATCAGAGATGTGCATAAATGAATTAAATTTAATTTCATACATCAAATATTAAATTATTGAGTGTTAAACATATGTCATGCTATAATATAATTCATTTATATTACTCATAAGTATTGGATCTTAACCATGGATATTCTAAAAGTCGAATATCCATTTGGTTATTTAATTATCAAACACTTATTGAGGGAATGTATAATGCCAAACAATAATTTATGTGTCAAGGCCTCATGCCAAGACCTAGTGGCTAACTGTAACCGGACCCCAACCCGGAGAGCCTCTGTAACCAGACTCCATCCCGGAGAGCCTATACAACCGGACTCTATCCCGGAGGGTCTGATGTAACTGGACCCCAACCCGAAGGGCTAACATTAACTTTCATCAACCCAAAACAAACTAGTCTAATATATTTCTCTTATGTTTAATAAGGACATGTATCCAATGTTTCCAATACCACATTGAATACATAATTCCACGAATTTTATTTGGGGTGTCTTATACCACTCAAAAAAAATTCAATTCATTAACATAAGTGATGAATAATAAAATAGTTTGATTTATCAGATAAATTAATATCATTACAACTGGTTCCATAAACATTCAATTCATTACATTGTTTGTTTATAACATCAGATAGGTATTATTCATGTTCTAATAATGAACTGATATATGGAAATTACATTTGGCTAAATCATAATATTTTAGTTATTATTTTAATAATAATTTCCCTAATGTCATGAATAAAAGAATATGCATTTTATGTTCATGTGATATTACTTTAAAACACACATGTAATGATGGAATGGGGTTACCACATAAAATGATTGTTCTTTAATTTTCCAAATCCTTCATTTGTGTAAATGAATATTTATAGTTAAAAATGACTTATTTTAAATTATTATATATTTCATTTGTACACAAGCATGTACTGATAAACAATCATGTCTCATTAAATGGGCATGCCGTATGTTGCAAAGAATATGTAATGCAACATTCATTCTATGAGAAATTAATTAAGTATATCAACAACATACATTAACCACAGAAGTTTGTTTTAGGCCAATTTAATTCGATATATGGTTAAATCTTATAGTTGCATACATATAACTATATATTTAAATACATAAAATATGTATATGTCCCACCCTTACTTTGTATATTATGAAAATTAAAGTCATATATATATATATTAATATCTTAAAAGAATTTTAATTTGATTAATATTAACAATCTCATATCTTCATAAAAGTAATTCATGTTTTATGAAAATGAACTCCCTTGCGAGAAGTATAAAATTTGAGAGTATAAATAAATAAATTAATTTTCCTTACATCATTTTCAAATTAATACTTGGTAGAATTAAAAATCGGGTGTATTAAAACTCTATGGGTTTATGTTTAATAATTATTCAAATCCATTTGACCCTAAAACATTATTCACATCCAAGTATTTATTTAAATATTGTAATTCATCTCTAATAACAAAAAATTAAAATAGATTGAATTATGTGTCTATGTCTGAATATACACTATGTGTATAATAGAAAATAATTATAAATTAAAATAACCCTTAACATATGTACACATAATAATAAGTTATATCTGTGTACATATATATATATATACACACACATCTAACTACCACAATTTGATCAAATTACACCCTCACAAACCAAAATTTTTAGAGATAAAAGCTTAAATTTTAAAACCATTATCATTTTAAATATTCTTGTTTATATATATTGATACGATTTCATATATACATATATATATACAAATAGATATAAAATTTTTTAACAACAGGTTTTAAGAAAAAAAATTGAAACACTTTCAACACATTGATTTTAAAATCATAACCCAGTTCAGAAAATAATATGTTATATTGAAATATATAGATTCATATAAACATTTATTCACAAGTATATTTGTGTATACCTTTTTAAAAAAATAATGCAAGAAAATTGATAAAATTAATTAAACCCTAAAAAAATATATATTTAATGAAAAATATTAAAACATAACACTTACAAGTCATAAGATCGTAAAATAAATATTTGAGACAAATATAATGAACTGTTATGAAAATTAGAGAATATAAAGTATAACCTAGAATAAATAATTTATTTTTACTTGAAAAACATAAGATCTTAAAAATAAATAAATGTTCAAGGCAAATATATAACACTTACAAAAATGACTCCATGCATTTTATAGTTTTTGTTTACTTTGAAACATAATTTTTTAGAAAAAATTAATTCCGGACATAAAATTTCCGGAAAAATCATAGGGATGTGAATATGAATATATATATATATATATTAAAGGTATGCATAAGTTTTTAATTGGTATATATGCTTCGGGTCCACTAATTCACTATAAACACGAAAAAATCCCAAAGATCTACTCCAGGTAAAGTGGGGTTTAAACTCAACCGTAAGATGATGTATATTTATATACCAAGTTTACATAAACATACAAATTAAAACTCTATAATCATGAAAATTATAAATATCCTACCATAGTTTGAGGAGGAATAGGGGCTTGGGGGATTTGGCTAAAACTCATGGAAGTTTGCTATTGGTTTGAGAGGAAGATGTTTGGTGATGACAAGAGGGAAAAGTTCCCATTTTTCACATTCAATTAAGGATTTTGTACCCAAAATACCCACTGTATAAACAGTTTCACAATACAAGATTACTGTGCAAGCTCAGATGCACATCCCACCATAAAAATATATATATAAAATAGACAAAAATAATACAAGAAGGCATCAATAGGATCAACCCAAAAGTCCATTTTGGTCAAACATAAGTGTTCCTTGCAAGATGTGTGAGTTAATACAGAATAGAATATAATAATTATATAATAAAAACATTGTTAAAGAGATTTTTTCTAAATATTTACATATTACATATAAAACCATCAAGATAATATTTTCCTTTAGATTGACAAATCTTAGGATGGGAGAATGACAAAACATAAATCCAAAAGATATTTGGAGAGTAGACCTACCTAACTAGGTCTAGAAAAACAAAAACCACACCAATCGGAACACCCAAAATTGCATCGGTCAGACACCACATCTGAGCTCGATGTGATGTCATTGAAAAAAATCACAATATTCAATCTCTTCAGACAACAACGACTCGGCGGTCCGGCCAACTCCACGACTCAGAACCGCTCAAACTCAACTCCCTTGCCTTGAGATGGCGAATCCCTATAAATGAACTAGAGGATACCCTTGGTGACCTGCGCGTGATCCCTGAGGCTGGCCCTGCTTGTGGATGTGACCACGCTCTCCCCCACTTCCTTATGTCAAGACACCTTCACCAAGTTCTAGGTTTTGTTACTCACACCCAAACTTTGAAGGCACGAACCCCCCTTCTTCACGGACCCTCAAATCCCAATATGAGATTCCTCTTTTTTTATTTTAATAATATATTATGATTTTATCTCAATTATTATCTCAAATATTAAATAATTCAAAAGATATATATATATTAAACTAATAATACATTAAAATTATCTACAAATCTATGACGATATTCACTTTCATTATTTTGTCCGATTTTCTCCTCTATTATTATTATAATAATGTTGATGTTATAATATTTTTATTTGTATTTAATTATATCATTACTCTATTATTATCATATAATATATTATCAATATCTTAAAAAAAGTCACGAGTTAAACAAAACTAATAATATATTAAAATTATTTGATAAATATTTTAAAATGTAAATGTTATTGTTATTAAACATATATTTACATATTTCATATTATATAATTGTATTGTTATAAATTAAATTAATAATTGAAAATGAATTATCAAATTAATAATTATCATTATTGGTAAAAAGTATTTTTAATTATGAATACTTTATCACAAATGTTAATATTTTATGATTCAAGATAACAATATTTTTTATAAAAGTTCACATGTACAATTTTAATCATTCAAATAATTTTATTATGTATTTCAAATTTTAGTAATATTACGAAACATTAATCCGATTTATAATCTCATAATTTTCATATATTGTATATGTATTAAACCCATATAATTACTCATATAATAGTTTAAACAACTATCTGCTTAGTTAAAATTGCTCAAATTGATGTCATTAAAAGATTTTAAAATAACAATTTATATCCACAATATAAAATAATAATTTAATAATAGTATTTTCATTCAAATCCAATATATAAAATAGATATAGATTTCTAATTTTAGAAAACAAACAAATTATTTATATTATTTTAGTTATTATTTAAAATATTCTATTAAATAATTATTGGATAAGAATAAATTATTTTTAACAATAATAGTAAATATTTTTTTATTTGTTAAACATTGTTCGATAATATTTAACATGATGTTTTTAATATGTTAAGAAAAAAAATAAAACTTCAATATTACCATTACAAGATAAACATGTTTTGGGACGTTACGACGGTGGGGGAAGGGGTCTCTAAATCGACCGGCGCCTGGTGGAAAGTGAGCACGATGGCGGCGCGACTGGTGGTGAAGCCACAACACAGAAGATCCATGGCGCCGTGTTCGGTCTACCCCCACTGTTTGACCCATTGACGTGGATCCAATCCATGTCATCCCTATCGAGACGTTTCATGTCTGAGTTTCCTTGACGACCCATGCCGCCAGGCGGGAGGCACCGTCGGGTCGTATAAGGCCCCGACCTTAAAATTACTTAATATTGAATTAAATGAATAATTCACGTTGAAGATCTTTTCAGGTTTAGAGTTTTAGAGAATTAGAACATAACTATTACATCTCAAAAGATTACAAAGTAGCCACTTCTTCTAAATTTCCATAATAAAAAAAACTCTTAAAAGAAACATGTCTAGTTCCATGTTTTATATAGCATGACATTCCCTTGATTCCATCCTTGACCTTATTCCACATTAAGTCCTGTGAAAAACATTTCAAAAAAACTTGGGGTGAGCATAAAAAGCTCAGTAAGGGATACAGAAAGAATGAAAACTATTAGTTTTTCAAACATCAAATAAACCATATATACTCTATCAAAGTAATACCTTCACCTTCATGAAGTAGTAAAAACTCTTTACTGAATAAAGTATCATTACTTACCTTTTTGTAACCAAAGGATTACCATAAAATCCATAAAAAGAACACATAACATTTATAAAGGTAACTTGGGACATAAACATACTTAAGTGGAGTAACCATACAGTCGACTTCCACACATATCACTTAATGGAATAGCCATACGGCCAATTTCCATACATACTTAATGGAATAGCCATACAGCCGACTTCCATACCCAATGCATTGGAGGTTATAACGTAACCACCCGTCCTGGTATTCATGGCACCACCTGTCATATGGTTTATAACGTAACCACCCGTTAAAATGTCCAAGTACCAGTATAAAATCATAAAACATAAAACCAATATAAAGGAATGATAACATTTCCACATTTAAATCACAAAATATCATAAATATATTGACATAAAAGAATCCTTTTTCAAAACCATTTTCAATACCAAAATACATAAAAGAGTATATCGTATTTATTTTATTCTAAAAACATTACGGCTTGTTGAGAAAGCCAAAGGTCAAATAATACTCGTGGCGGCAGAAAAGATCGTTGTCACCGCGTACGTTAAAAAAAACATTCCTTTTTGTCGTTTAGTAAAAGGCTTCGTAGAAAAAGATTCCTTTTGTATAAAAGTAAACGTCAAAAGAGATTATACACCGTATAAAAGAAAGTTGTGTATAAAACGAAATATGCCTCAATGAAAGGAGATTGAGACGAAGTCCCTTACCTCGGGTCTGACTTGACTCGATCGTTCTTTAACGTCCTGAATAATAAACTTGAGTTAATTTATACTTTATTAAGAACCTTTTTAATGTTCATTATTCCTTTTATATCACTTATTTCCATGTTATAAACATTATGTAACCATTTAAGTTAATAATGTTTGTTTTGTCAATATTTGGTTCTTATGTCGAAAGTGGACTTCTTACAATTACATGTTGTTCGTGTGGTCAAAAGTTCTTTATATCCAGAATGAAATTCCTGATTTGGATATCATATATATCATATATATCCAGCATATACATGTATTTATAATATTACATAATCATTTAGAGGTAATAAATGAAATGCACCGTTCATGGAGACGGTAAGTCGTACGTACGCATGAACGCTACATTCATTTCTTTGTCATATTAGTGGAATTAAAACTAAATGAGAGGTATGTATATTTTAATTCCAGAATTATATTCATCATTTAGATATATAATTAATTATATATATACATTATATACATGTAATTTTAATAGTACATTACATTTGGGGATAAGAAATGAAATGCACCGTTCATGGAGACAGTAAGCCGTACGTACGCATGAACGCTACATTCATTTCTATCTGATACTTTAATGGAAAGAAATAATAATGATATAGAGGTATTTTTATAATTCCAGTATAACATCATATATAATAACTTTAAATCCATTCTTTACACGTCCCACATATGGCATTAACGAATCACATCACTTTTAGGGGGCGGTAGTCCGCACTTCCTTAAATGAACATATCGTGTTTACCCATAATGGAAACCATAAAGGTATGCCAAAAATTAAAAATACAGAAGCCTAAAGAAAACATAAACATATTATATATCATATATAAAAATAGTGACATCATAATTTCCACCCTTGAAGGTGTTAAATGAGTATTGAACAATCATCGTTTCGGGAGGCAGAATTTCGCCATCCACGGAAACCGTATGTTTTTTAACCATTTGATGTAGTTGTGTGAGAGTGTAGCTCAAATAAATATTATAACAAAATCCTAGTATATTGAAGATACTGGGTTTGTTACAAACGAAGTAAATAAAAAGAGTTTAGAGGGTTGGAGAAGCAAAATAAAACAAATGAACAAGAGAGAATAAATTACCTTTAAAAGTGTAACTCCCTTTTGATTTGATCCTAAAGGCTTCTTTTGAAAGAATTATGCCCAAAGGGAATCCTCTAGGATTAGTAGAGGGATGTGGAGAGAGTAATTGGGAAGGGGTTGGCCGAGCCAAAGGCTTGAGAAGTGTGTGAAATGGGGTAGATGTGGGGGCCTTTTATAAGAGGAGAGGAGGGGCACTTTTGGAATGTAAAGAAATATTACTTTATTTGAAAATGTGTTTCGGTTTTAAAAGGTACCACATTGATATAATTCGTGGATAAGGTGATAAGGGTTCTAAATCCACTCATCCAATTGGTTTTGTACATGTGTAGTTCATAGAGTTTACATTATCTTTCCATTTTATTTAAATCGTCAAATAATGATGTCATCGCTGCATCATTATTATGTCATAAATAATTTAATTTATTTAATGTCTAAAAATTATTAAAAAACTACTATAATGTAGGAAATCTTTTTATCTTTCCAATGACTATTTATAATCAAAATTTGGACTTGTATAACCCCACTCAAAAAATATTTTAGTAAAACAATTTATGTTAGTGTCATTTTCACTTTAACATTAAATAAAAAAATATTAATGTCATTTTCCAACTAAAGTGGCTCTATGGGGTCCCCAAGTTGTCCCATGGATTGTCTTGGTCGGCCATGACTCACCCAATAGGTTTAGGACAAGTGTCATGGTGTTTTCACATTCTTATAATACCATTTTTACCTTAAACTACACAAATTACCTCTAATCGCGATTAATGAAAAAAAAGTTACTATTCACCAAAAATTTATTTTAATCTCATTGAACAACATTTTAATTCTTAATGACAACCATGTATGTCGGATTTTCAAAATTCAATACACATTAGTGGTAAAATTTCATTTAACTGAAAAATCAGTTTGCTTGATTACCACTTAGTGGTTTCACTATTCATCAAAAATTGAAGTTTTTCAGAAAATTACCAAAACTTCACCCTAAGCTATATTTGATATTCCGAATTCAAAAATGAAGTCTATTTTAAAAAATTCAAAACATATAAGTCAAATTAATTAATTTAATAATTAATTCCCGCTGTCATGACAAATAGCGTGTTTTTGTGAAACAATAAGTATCAAAAGATTGATACCAGTTTAAGTCTGATTTCAAAGTGAAATTAATTCCAATGACCACTATTGGATTTAATGGTAAAAATATTTTCTAATTTCACTTTAAAACCAATTAAAATAATAATCTAATCATATAAATAATTTATATTAAAAAGGGGTTTTGAATTAAAATACAACATTTTACACTATTCATAAAAAAATGAACTTTATCAGAAAGGTACCAAAAATTTACACAAAGTAAATTTTGATGTCCCGATTCTAAAGAAGAGTTATATTTGGTCCAGAATAAAGTATAAGAGTGATCAAAACTATATTTAATGACGTTTCACCATTAAAAGGTGATAAGTGAACCTTTAGTGAAAATTAGAGTATATATGCCCTAAAATTGAACTCTTTCCGTATTTTAAGCCTTTATCTTTTATTGGGTAAATGTATAAACATTTAAAAACATATCTAATCATATTTTAGTTATTTATATCCATTCGCGCCAGTACAACGACTACTTGTTAACTAAAATTTAATATAATATTATTTTATTACTAGTGTGCTACGTAAGTTTCAAAGAAACTCATCGTTGCGTATCAGGTACGCTATCGAACATAGCAACCCCTTTAAAATAAAATTAATATTTAATTCGTAAATATTAATAAATATGAAAATTCTTTATTCTTTATTTACCTGGGATGTTACATCCTTCCCCCCTTTTGGGAATTGCGTCCTCGCAATTTTATTCACTTATCAAAATAAGTGGGGGTATTTATCCCTCATAGCATTTTCAGATTCCCACGTTGCCTCTTAAATCACATGGGTTTTCCACAAAACCTTTACCTGATGAATCACCTTATTCTGTAACACTTTCTCCCTGTGGTCAAGAATCTGTACCGGTTGTTCCTCATAAGATAGGTTCTCTTCCAACTGAACTACCTCTAGGCTCAAAACATGAGATGGATCTGGCATATACTTTCTCAACATTGAAACATGAAAAACATTGTGTACCTGAGATAAACTCGGAGGTAAAGCCACTCGGTATGCAATTGATCCACCTCTTTCCAGAATTTCGTATGGTCCAACCAACTATGGACTCAACTTTCCTTTCATACCAAATATCATCACACTTTTCAAGGAGAAACCTTGAGAAAAGCATGATCACCTACCTCAAAAGATAGATCCTTCCTCCAGTTATCTGCATAACTCTTCAGCCTGCTCTGAGATGTTCTCATGTGTTTTATGAATCAACTGAACTTTTTATGCCATCTCTTCTACCAATTTTGGTCCCATCAGCTTACTTTCACCCACTTCATTCCAAAATGCTGGAGTTCGACACTGCTTCCCATATAATGCCTCAAATGGTGCCATCTGTATACTGGAATGAAAATTGTTATTATAAGAAAACTCAACCAAAGAAAGATGTTGGTACCAACTTCCCTGATAATCCATCGAACAAGCTCGTATCATATCCTCCAATTTCTGAATTGTTCGTTCTGACTGCCCATCTGATTGAGGATGAAAAGCTGTACTAAAATTTAATTCAGTACCCAACGACTTCTGAAGGCCTTTCTAAAATTTAAAAGTAAACCTGGGATCACGATCCGATACAATGGAGAGAGGAACTCCATGTAACTTGACTATCTCTTTAATATACAAACGGGAAAGATGATCTAGGTAAAAAGTATCTCGTATAGAAAAGAAATGAGCAGATTTGGTCAAGCGATCAACAATAAACCAGATTGCATTATTACCTCGAGATGTCCTCGGTAATCCAACAACAAATTCCATGGATATATTCTCCCATTTCCACTCTGTAAATGGTAAAGGCTGAAGCATCCCTTTCGGTAACTGCCGCTCTTCTTTAACCTGTTGACATGTCAAACACTTCACAGTAAAATCAGCAATGTATCTTTTCATTCCATCCCACCAGTAATACTCCCGCAGATCTCTGTACATCTTAGTATTTCCAGGATGAACTGAAAACGGGGAACTATGAGCCTCACATAAAAACTCATTCTTCAACTCTGAATCACATGGCACACATAACCTCTTCCCAAACCTCAAAACACAAACACAAACTTATCCAAGAACTCATGGAAAATTTTATTCATAAGATCCATGAATACAGCAGGTGCATTGGTTAACCCAAAAGGCATAACTACAAATTCATAATGGCCATATCTAGTACGGAACACAGTCTTCAGAACGTCTGCTTCTTTTACTTTCAACTGATGGTACCCCGACCTCAAGTCAATCTTCGAAAAATACTGAGCTCCCTGGATCTGATACCACTTCATTCGATGGCCCAACATCTGCTGAAGTTGTTGCAAAGGATTTTACCACCCCTTTCTGCTTGTAGTCTAACTGCTTCCCATCACTCAAGATCGTTGTCGGACACTCGTCTGCATAATGACCCATTTCATTACACTTAAAACATCTTACCATTGGCTTTTCATTTCCTGCTTGATCATCTTCCTTACAGTTACGAGCAATATGAACAGACTTACCACACCGAAAGCACTTACCATACTTGGATAAACATTCTCCAGGATGCATTTTACCACACTTCTCACATGATGGATATTTGGTTTTCTTACCTCCTTGCTTCTTTGATGAATTCTTCCCCTTTTCCTGCCAACTAGATCTCTTATTCTGTTGTTTTTCATAGAACACCTGATCATCGGCAAACTCCATTTCCACCTTCTCCGTACATCGAACAAGTTTTTCATAACTTTTGAACTCACGAGAAGCTAAAGCTCTTCGATACTTTAGCTTTAACCCTGAGTAAAAACGGTTTATTTTACTATCAAGATCTCGTATGAAGTTTGGATCATACCTTGCCAATCGAGTGAACTTTTCTTCATAAGAAGCCACTGAATCATCCTCCTGCCTCAATTCTAGGAACTATTTTTCCATCCTAAGATGAACCACCTTAGGAAAATATTTCTCAAGAAACATACCTTTGAATTCGTCCCAGTGAAGATCCTCAATCTCATCACTATCCCTTATATTTTTCACCATCGACCACCACTGATCAGCTTCACCTTCAAAATGGTAAACAGCAAGACTGACCTTTTGATGTTTGGAACACCCCATGACATCAAAAATCTTCTCCAGTGCTTTAATCCACACTTCAGCTTGCACAGGGTCAGATGATCCTCTGAATGATGGGGGATGTGGCTTCATGAAATGTTCCGCCACTGACATGTTCCTCTGCGGTTGATCTGGCTGATCTCGTGCATGGATACCACCACCATTTATAGCCTGAGTCAACTGTGTCATCACTGCAACAAACTATTCAGTTCCGATTCCGATCATCTCAGGTTGCTGATTTGGAAGGTTATCTTCCTCCTGATGTCGTCCCAACATAGCTGCTTTGTTTCCTCTGCGGAAAACCATTCTGAACACAGTAATATCTTAGGTGAAGCAACATGGTAATCCGTAAATGCTACATCATTTCAATCATATTATAATTTAACACTTTTCTAACTCCTAAAGTTGTCTAAACCGACCTTTGATACCAACTATAAGGCCCCGACCTTAAAATTACTTAATATTGAATTAAATGAATAATTCACGTTGAGGATCTTTTCAGGTTTAGAGTTTTAGAGAATTAGAACATAACAATTACATCTCAAAAGATTACAAAGTAGTCACTTCTACTAAGTTTCCATAATAAAAAATACTCTTAAAAGAAACATGTCTAGTTCCATGTTTTATATAGCATGACATTCACTTGATTCCATCCTTGACCTTATTCCACATTAAGCCCTGTGAAAAACATTTCAAAAAAACTTGGGGTGAGCATAAAAAGCTTAGTAAGGGATAAATAAAGAATGAAAACTGTTAGTTTTTCAAACATCAAATAAACCATATATACTCTATTAAAGTAATACCTTCACCTTCATGAAGTAGTAAAAACTCTTTACTGAATAAAGTATCATTACTTACCTTTTTGTAACCAAAGGATTACCATAAAATTCATAAAAAGAACACATAACATTTATAAAGGTAACTTGGGACATAAACATACTTAAGTGGAGTAACCATACGGTCGACTTCCACACATATCACTTAATGGAATAGCCATACGGCCAATTTCCATACATACTTAATGGAATAGCCATACGGCCGACTTCCATACCCAATGCATTGGAGGTTATAACGTAACCACCCGTCCTGGTATTCACAGCACCACCCTTCATATGGTTTATAACGTAACCACCCGTTAAAATGTCCAAGTACAAGTATAAAATCATAAAACATAAAACCAATATAAAGGAATGATAAAATTTCCACATTTCAATCACAATATATCATAAATATATTGACATAAAAGAATCCTCTTTCAAAACCATTTTCAATACCAAAATACATAAAAGAGTATATGGTATTTATTTTATTCTAAAAACATTACGGCTTGTTGAGGAAGCCAAAGATCAAATAATACTCGCGGCGGCGGAAAAGGTCGTTGTCACCGCATACGTTAAAAAAAATTCCTTTTTTTCGTTTAGTAAAACGCTTCGTAGAAAAAGATTCCTTTTGTATAAAAGTCAAAGTCAAAGGAGTTTATACACGTATAAAAGAAAGTTGTGAATAAAACGAAATATGCCTCAATGAAAGGAGATTGAGACGAAGTCCATTACCTCGGGTCCGACTTGACTCGATCGTTCTTTAACGTCCTGAATAATAAACTTGAGTTAATTTATACTTGATTAAGAACCTTTTTAAAGTTCATTATTCCTTTTATATCACTTATTTCCATGTTATAAACATTATGTAACCATTTAAGTTAATAATGTTTGTTTTGTCAATATTTGGTTCTTAAGTCGAAAGTGGACTTCTTACAATTACATGTTGTTCGTGTGGTCAAAAGTTCTTTATATCCATAATGAAATTCCTGATTTGGATATCATATATATCATATATATCCAGAATATACATGTATTTATAATATTACATAATCATTTAGAGGTATGAAATGAAATGCACCGTTCATGGAGACGGTAAGCCGTACGTACGCATGAACGCTACTTTCATTTCTTTGTCATATTAGTGGAATTAAAACTAAATGAGAGGTATGTATATTTTAATTCCAGAATTATATTCATCATTTAGATATATCATTAATTATATATATATACATTATATACATGTAATTTTAATAGTACATTACATTTGGGGATAAGAAATTAAATGCACCGTTTATGGAGACGGTAAGCCGTACGTACGCATTAACGCTACTTTCATTTCTATCTCATACTTCAATGGAAAGAAATAATAATGATATAGAGTTATATTATAATTCCAGTATAACATCATATATAATAACTTTAATTCCATTTTTTACACGTCCCACATATGGCGTTAACGAATCACATCACTTTTAGGGGGCGGTAGTCCGCACTTCCTTAAATGAAGATATCGTGTTTACCCATAATGGAAACCATAAAGGTATACCAAAAATGAAAAATACAGAAGCTTAAAGAAAACATAAACATATTATATATCATATATAAAAATAGTGACATCATAATGGCCACCCTTGAAGGTGTTAAATGAGTATTGAACAATCATTGTTTCGGGAGGCAGAATTTCGCCATCCACGGAAACCGTATGTTCTTTAACCATTTGATGTAGTTGTGTGAGAGTGTAGCTCAAATAAATATTATAAAAACATCCTATTATATTGAAGATACTGGGTTTGTTACAAAAGAAGTAAATAAAAAGAGTTTAGAGGGTTGGAGAAGCAAAATAAAACAAATGAACAAGAGAGAATGAATTACCTTTAAAAGTGTAACTCCCTTTTGATTTGAGCCTAAATGCTTCCTTTGAAAGGATTCTGCCCAAAGGGGATCCTCTAGGATGAGGAGAGGGATGTGGAGAGAGTAATTGGGCAGGGGTTGGCCGAGCCAAAGGCTTGAGAAGTGTGTGAAATGGGGTAGAGGTGGGGGCCTTTTATAAGAGGAGAGGAGGGGCACTTTTGGAAAGTAAAGAAATATTACTTTATTTGAAAATGTGTTTCGGTTTTAAAAGGTCCCACATAGATATAATTCGCGGATAAGGTGATAAGGGTTCAAAATCCACTCATACAATTGGTTTTGTACATGTGTAGTTCATAGATGTTACATTATCTTTCCATTTTATTTAAATCATCAAATAATGATGTCATCGCTGCATCATTATTATGTCATAAATAATTTAATTAATTTAATGTCTAAAAATTATAAAAAAATACTATGATGTAGGAAATATTTTTATCTTTCCAATGACTATTTATAATCAAAATTTGTACTTGTATAACCCCACTCAAAAAATATTTTAGTAAAACAATTTATGTTAGTGTCATTTTCACTTTAACATTAAATAAAAATATATTAATGTCATTTTCCAACTAAAGTGGCTCCATGGGGTCCCCAAGTTGGGACATGGCTTGTCTTGGTCGGCCATGACGCACCCAATAGGTGTAGGACAGGTTTCATGGTGTTTTCACATTCTTATAATACCATTTTTACCTTAAACTACACTAATTACCTCTAATCGCGATTAATGAAAAAAAGTTACTATTCACCAAAAAATTATTTTAATCTCATTGAAACACATTTTACTTCTTAATGACAACCATGTATGTCGGATTTTCAAAATTCAATACACATTAGTGGTAAACTTTCATTTAACTGAAAAATCAGTTTGCTTGATTACCACTTAGTGGTTTCACTATTCATCAAAAATTGAAGTTTTTCAGAAAATTACCAAAAATTCACCCTAAGCTATATTTGATATTCCGAATTCAAAAATGAATTCCATTGTACAAAATTCAAAACATATAAGTCAAATTAATTAATTTAATAATTAATTCCCGCTGTCATGACAAATAGCGTGTTTTTGTGAAACAATAAGTATCAAAAGAACGATACCAGTTTAAGTCCGATTTCAAAGTGAAATTAATTCCAACGACCACTATTGGATTTAATTGTAAAAATATTTTCTAATTTCACTTTAAAACCAATTAAAATAATAATCTAATCATATAAATAATTTAGATTAAAAAGAGGTTTTGAATTAAAATACAACATTTTACACTATTCATAAAAAAATGAACTTTATCAGAAAGGTACCAAAAATTTACACAAAGTAAATTTTGATGTCCTGATTCTAAAGAAGAGTTATATTTGGTCCATAATAAAGTATATGAGTGATCAAAACTATATTTAATGACGGTTCACCATTAAAAGGTGATAAGTGAACATTTAGTGAAAATTAGAGTATATATGCCCTAAAATTGAACTCTTTCCGTATTTTAAGCCTTTATCTTTTATTGGGTAAATTTATAAACATTTAAAAACATATCTAATCATATTTTAGTTATTTCTATCCATTCCCGCCAGTACAACAGCTTCTTGTTAACTAAAATTTAAAATAATATTATTTTATTACTAGTGTGCTACGTAAGTTTCAAAGAAACTCATCGTTGCGTATCGGGTACGCTATCGAACATAGCAACCCCTTTAAAATAAAATTAATATTTAATTTGTAAATATTAATAAATATGAAAATTCTTTATTCTTTATTTACCTGGGATGTTACAGGTCGGCTCCCCGGACCGACCCGCCGTTCAACGAGCCGACACACATCCCAGCAGCCCAGTCGGGTTGTGTCTGGCCGAGCATACCGGGTTGACCTGGGTCAGTTTGGACCCAGACAGCCTGGGTTGAACCATGTCAATTCGGTTTGGCCCACCCAGAACTGGGTTGGGCAAGGCCGACCGAGTCAGACTGGACCCGGACCCAGTACTAACCAGTTACACAAAACGATCCCAAAACTCCTAAATCGGAAATTTGTTTTCCAATATTTCGGGGGAATAATGATACATGGAGAGAGATAGTCCTTTTGACTTACTCGAAAAGAGTTTTGGAGAAACATGTAGTACAACCGGGTTGGATCGCTCCTGAACCCAATCAGGCCCTTGACACTTAAATGCCAATAACGCACAGGTCGGGCGTCCAGTTGACACACCGGCTATTGTGTTGGAACCCTTATGAAATATCAGATCATTGGGGTAGATTATTGTGAGACTTAATGCTTGTTAAAATAAGACTAATGGATTGGGGAGATGTTCTCCGAAGCGTGATACGTACGAATCACTCTAAAAGGCTAAGACTTGATGACTGCTTACCATTTCGACTCAGATTGACTCGACAGGCCCAGAGGGGAGCGCCTCTCTATGATGCAGAAAACCCATTATAGGGAGAACCTTTGTGTGATGCGGAATACCCACGGTACTCGAAAAGGGAGTACGTCTGTACGACATGAGGTGGAGTGCCTCTGTGTGACGTGGCAGACCCACGCCGGGGAGCACCTCTGTGTGATGTGAGGAACCACTATACTCCACAAGTGGAGTACCTCAGCAGTCCAATGATAGTTGGAAGCGGCTTTGTGTGCTGTGGTAGGTCCACTTTACTCATTAGAGGAGGAGTTCTCTAGCATTCTAGGTGTTCGTTGTTTGTGACTAGAAATGATACTTGTTACTACCCCTAGAGAATAATGTGGCTGGATATCAGTATTCACTGCAATCCTATGTTGGTCCGCATCATAATTCAGATTCTCTATTTTATATACAATGATTGAGATGTGTCGATTTATTTTTTATTTTTGATTGATATTGTGATTTTTATTTTTATTTTTTGGGTTCCTGAGAGCCCTTCGGGGTCTCGGGGTCCCTACTAGGTATTGTTATACTCACCCATGCATGATCTTTTCCCGTAGCTTGTTGTGTCTGGTGGAGACGACGGGAAGCTGGGATGAGGTTTGAGGGCTCCCAAACTAGGAGGTACGTAGAGGAGATAGGTGGAAAAGGAGTGTTGAGGAGGCGATATATACCTACCCTTCATGTAGGATCCTCAAAAGACGACTCAGAAGCTGTTACCCCTTTTTCAGTAGTATTGTTACATTCAGTTGTATTTGTAATTTTCGGTTCTACTTGTAAATTCATTTGGGCTGGTATTCTAGATGATTTTACTTTTAACACTCCTTTTTCTTCAACAGCTTACTTCAAAATTTCTTCTTGTTGTGTTCTTGGACCATGCATTGTATAGGTTTAAATGAAATTCCTTGGCATTTTAGGTAAAAAGCCTTTGGTTCTAGTCCCCATCTCTGGGCCATTGTTTAGCGGGACTGGGGTAGTCACGCCACGGGCCCCAGGGGATGGGCATGGCAAACGTTTACCTCTATCAGGTTACCCAGTGCTTTGGAGAGTTATCTAGGGTATACCCACCCTAGGTTTATCATGGAACCACCCATATACATAAACAATTCCCTATAACCGTAACATAATCATAACACATAACATAAGAATAAGAGAAAGATAACATTTCCACATTACAATTAGAAAATATCAATTCATGAAATTAAAATAGACAATGCATTATCAAACCATTTTCAAAACCATTTAAAATATATAATTAATAGATTTTTGGAATAAATGTGTCCCATACCACATTGAAAATTTTAATGGAATTAAAATTTTAAAAAATTAATTCCTATATAAATAAATCATTAAAACCATTTTTTAAACATGGATCTTAATGAGAAGTATTTACAAGTATAAATCTTTAAAACATTAAAAATGATATTTTAGTTAAAGTGTTTTTAACGAAATGAGAGACACTTTAATAAAAAAAATTGTGGAATAACATTAATCAAAACATTATAATATAATTTTTTGAAATGTATTCATGGTATAATATTTTAATGGATAATATAAACACCATATAAAAGGGATTTGTGCATAACAAAAATGAAGTCTCAATGGATTGTAAATTGAGACAAAATCCCTTATAAAGATGGTATCTATAGATTAAGTATAAATAAATGACATAATTATGTGTGAAAAATATAAATACACCCAATATAAGTGGATATTATGTGTAAAATAATCAGTGGTTATTCACTAATATTCACAGCATGAAATAATCAAGAAATAGATGTTTTACCCAAACAACTGAAATTGGGTGATGAAGATCCCTTACAGAAATATGACAGCCTAACGACGTCACATTAAAATTTAGAAAATGAGTTGATGAGATATAAAAGGATATCTAATCACATAGACATAAATATACTACAATTATGATATATAAGAACATATCCCAACGTATGATGATGTAAATTAAAATACATTACAAACAGAACTCTTTTAAAAAGTGGAGGGTGAAATGTTCCCTTACTAATTTGGTAACATACGAAAAAAACACCCAATTAAAGAAGGATCATAAAATGAATATTTTAATACCATTATATTAATTTATATTACATATAATATACATTAATGAGTAGTAAATACATACCTAAAAATAAATAGTGGAAAATATAGCAGGAATCTCATGTGAATAAAAAGTGAGATGAACACCCCTTACCACATTGTAATCAATCATGTCGTAAGACCACATGTTAATAACCACCAAATTAGTCATAGAATACCACGAATATATATACAATCATGATAATATATATCAAATCTATGTACCCAAAACACCACATGCAATAAATATGTGGCGAACAATGAAAATTCCATGAAATTAAAAGTGATATAAGAAACCCCTTTACCTCGTGTCTGACATGGCCCGTTTGTTATTTAATCTCATGAATAATTAACACAAGTTAATTTATACTTTATTAATAACATTTATAATGTTTATTATTCCTTTTATATCACTTATTACCATTTTATAATCATTATTCAATCATTTATGTTAATAATGGTCTTTCTGTCGATATTTTGCACTTTAGTTAAAAATGACCTTCTTATAATTACAAGTATTTCATGTGCTGAAAATTCCATTATCTCTAGAATTATAATCATGATTTAGATATCATTTATATCATATATATCTAGTATATTTATGTATTTATAATATTACACAACAATTGGGGATAAGAAATGATATGTACCGTTCATTGAGATGGTAAGTTGTACGTACGCATGAACACTATTTTCATTTATATTTCATATTTAATGAAATGAAAAAATAATGATATATGAGTATATTATAATTAAATTATAAATTAATATGATATATATATTACATTATTTCATTACTTCCATCCTTTATAAGTTCTAAGTATGTCATGAATTATTCAATTCACCTTGAGGGGCGGTAGTCCGCACTTCCTCAATTGAAATTATCGTATTCACACATATTGGAAAGTGTAAAATGATGTTTGTAAATAAAAATTACTTAAGCATAGAGAAAAAATAAATATAATAAATATAATATAGAAATACAGTTATGTCATAATGTCCACCAAGATAGGTGTGGGTTAAGATTGAACAATCATTGTTTCGTGAGGTAGTAGTTCATCGTCCACAGAAACAGTATGTTCTTTACCCATTATATGGAGGTGTGTGTAAGTGTAGTTAAAAGACTTGTAATACCAATAACATAGTGTATTGAGAAAACTTATATACTTATAAAATTAAGTAATAAATGCATTTATGTGGTCATATAAGTAAAATAATATTAAATAACTTAAGAGAATACATTACCATTAAATCGGGTATATCCCTTTGGTTTGAAAAAAATGTTTATTTGAGTTGCCTTCTGTCTAGGTACGGCTTATAGTAGGAGGATAGGGAAGTACTGAGATTAATTGGGTAGAGTATGAATGAGACAAGGGGCTTGAGATGTGTGTGTAATGGGTTAGAAGTGAGGTTTTTATAACGCGGAGGATGGGCTCTTTAGGAATGTTTAAAAATATTAAATTATTATTAAATGATATTTGGTTTATAAAGGATCAAACTAATTAAATTATAATATAAGATGGCTTATGTTATAAATAAAATTTTTCAATAGTGAATTTTACTGGTTTTGGATATTGTTTTGATTTTTATTTTATTATTAATTTTAATCATTCATTAATGAGGTAAAAACTACATAATTATTGTGTCATAAGTAATTTTATTTATATGATGTCTAGAAATTATACAAAAATATAACGATATAGTAAATAATTTCATTTTTCAAATGAATATTTATAGTTTAAGAGATAACTTATATAACAATATGTAAGAATTGATTTACTAAAAGATATATGTTTATGTTATTTTTTCCATTACATTAAATTAATTAATATAAAATATCATTATCACTCCCAAGTGGCTCCATGGGGCCCCAAAATCGACCCAAGGAAGCCCATGGTCGGATATTTGTCATCCAACAGGATTATGGAAACTGTTAGGGTAATTTAATACTATATATAATATTATTTTATTACCCTTATTTACTAGATTAATCTTTTAACCATGGTAAATAAAATATTTATTGAAGTAAATATTCATAATATATAAAAATTAAAGTTACCTATTTACATAAATTCACCTCCTAATTCAAAATATGAAATCATTTATTCCAAATTCAAAACAATTATGTTGCAGAAATTTATTGAAATTTAATTCTTGTTGTCAAAACAAAAAGCGCATTTTAAAGAAGTAACAACTATGAAAAGATTGACACTTGTTTAGGTACAATTTCAATGTGAAATTACTTCAAATGACCAAAATTGGATTAAAGGGCCAAAATATAATCTAATTACACATTAAAACCTTTTAAAAGATAATATCACCATAAAAAATTTATATTAAAATGCAGTTTCAAATTAAATTACACTATTTGTCACTATTCATTAAAATTGAACTTTATCAGAAAAATACCAAAAATTTACCCAATGTAAATTCTGATGTCTCGCTTCTAAAAAAATAATATTATTTTGTCAAATGAAAATTATAAAAGTGACCATAACTATATTTAAATAGGGTTCCCCATCCGAAGGTGGTTAAATCACCTTTTAGTGAATATTAGAGTATTTATGCTTAAAATTAAATTCATTCACATTTTAAGCCACTAACATTTATTGGATAAATGTAAAAACATTTAAGAAACATATATAATTATATATTTGTTATTTTTATTCATTCCCTCTAATACAATGGTTATGTGTTAACTACCATTCAAAATAATTAAATAATTATATTGTTTTTCAATACAACACAACGTCTGTGGAACATAAGATTTCAAAGAAAACAGTTGTTGCGTATCAGGTATGCCATAAAAAATATCATCCCCTTTAAAGTAAAATTAATATTTAATAAAAAAATATTAATAAATAAGAAATTTTTATATACATTATTTACCTGGGATGTTATATCTTTCCCCCCTTTCGAAAATTGTGTCCTCTCAATTTTAAAATTGTGCTTCGAAACGTCATTGAAAATACAACATCAGAAAAAAATTCAACAAAAATTTAACTTAATAAATAATGAAAGTTATGTAAAAAAGGTATCCCAAGAAATCATATACATGGATTCTGTGAAAACATGGATATTAAAGAGAAAATAACTCTCATAGAATAATATAGATTGATAGAGAACATGGTCATAGAATGTTAACCACCACAATTCCATAAATTTGTGGTTGGGTAAATGTATGAAGATAATAGGGAGCTTATATCATTTTTTTATTCAGGATCATTTTCATAGATTTGAAAGAAATTATTAATAACTTGACTAAGATAATATGTAAATATTATTACATGTCATGTAGAGTGACATCCATTATTAAAATTATACCACAAACTCATATTTTCTCTAAATAGTAAGTATTCAAGATGACATGGTCACACCTGAAGTGCTGGAATAAACTTATAGATTATCACATAATCTATAAAATATGAACTATATATTCCCCCTATCATTAGATATTAACCAAACCCAATATTGGTTAGTACAAGATCAGATAATATCCAAAAGGATAGTCCGTTATAAAAAGACATACTACCCTTAATTTCCAACATTCAACAAAGATATCCCGAAGTTAATGAAATACCATTAATTATACAGTTTTCCATAAAATTATTCAAAATAATATAAACTATTACTGAAATGAAAAACATAGAAGGATTTAATCATATACCCTTCCACAGCGAAACATAAAATTTATCTCCAAAAACATCAACTACTCTTAAAGTCTCATAATGATGTGTAATAAACCTAAACACATAATCTCTATGATAGATTAATAAGTTCTATAAATAACCCAAATCACCTTATTTCTATAATAAAATCATAGATTCTTCCAAAATATTATTTCAACGATCCTCCAAAAATTAAATCCCATGGTTTTTTATTTTCCATAGGCATATTGTGTTCCCAAAAGAGAGAATGTCTTCCAAAATAACCTTTATCACTAAATCACCAAATAAATTTCCAATTCTATGGATGTCTATTTGATAAAACAATATATCCCAAATAAACTTATTCTTGATCCATAAAATTATTTAACAAAAAATAATTAGTCATACTAACCAGGGAATCCTCGTAGTCTATTGGTGGGCGATGTTCCCTTGTCTCCCTTCTATTGTGGGTTCGATTCCTATGGCCTTTTCAAACATGACAGGTTTTCACATGGTCTTCATGTTTTCCATTTTATAAATCACAAAAATAACCCTAACATGTTTTATCCTAAAATGTTTTCTTATACATTTAATTTTCATACAAACAAATTAAGACTTTAGCATCTTATATATTGTTATTTTTCCTCTATATGATAAAATAAAACTATTCCCAAAATAAAGAACATCATTCCATGATCATGGCGTCCATATTGTTTCATCTTCATCTTGTTCACAATGGTAGAAGGTCAGTGCTTTGAAACAATGATTTAGATATTCTTCCAATTCATTTTCATCTTAAATACAAATACACCATGTACAACTTGGGCCATATGGGTGTTCGTGGAAAAATAGTTTTAGAAATTAATCATGTATGACATATAATATCATAACATCTTATAATACATGATTTTAATAAAATAGTAAAATCAAGTTTCAGTTGAAACATTCAATCAATTAAACCTTTAAAATACCATAAGTAAGCGCTTATAGACTATATTGTAAAATAATGAATAAATAGGTTTCACAAGGGTCTCCTTCTTCACCACCTTCATCAAAATCAAAATATGATTCAAAATTTTATGATATGGTAAAATATTTGAAAATTCCTTAATAATATTTACCTTTAATCAAAATATGATAATACTATGAAAATATGATTTGCATAAACAAAAACCATGACCCATGATGATATCGAGGAATATTGGAGGTGTTTGATATCTCAAACAACTTCTTTCAATTAAGTTGTATGCTAGAAAATGTTTTACAATCATTTTCTCATGACTTTGCGGTAATTATTGAAATCATTTCCTTAAGAAGAGATAGTAATGTCATTTGAGATCCTCCTCCATCCATTTCTAACTGACATTCAATGATCTGAAAAAGTTATAAAACAATAATTTAACTGAAATAATTGGCATAGGGACTAACCACATGTTAAGTGAAAACTATTATTACCCAATGTTATCTAAACCGACCTCTGATACATACTATAAGGACCTGACCTTAAAAAATTAAATAATATTGAATTTAATGAATAATTAACATTAAAGATAATTTTAGGTTTATAGTTTTAGATAATTAGGCCATAAATATTACATATAAACATGAAAATTACATATAGACACTACTACTCAGTATCGATTTTTTCATAAAATAAAAACATTTAAAAAGAAACATGTCTAGTTTTATGTTTTAGACAACATGACTTTTCCATGATCCCATAAATGACCTTATTCCACTTCATGTCCAGTGAAAAACATTTCAAAAACATGGGGTGAGAAAAAAAGCTCAGTGAGGGTTATATAATAAGGAATGAAAACATTATCCCTCCAATAAATACAATTCAATGAAACTATACATTCAATTATAACATACGTAGTGAAATCATACTATTTATGAATAACACCTAGAAATCATAAATCATAAAGGTATCTTATGAAATACATAACATAATAAGGTTTAAGCATTCACATCTATGTAGGGAGTTACGTTTCGAATACACATCACAAAATATTCCCTAAATCTCTTTGTAGAAACATTAATGGTTACCTCTTTCCTGTTACCCAAAGCATTCGACAGAACTTTCAGGATCACCCACACTAGGATTATCACGGAATCACCCATATGTGTAAATAGTTCCCAGTAAAATTAACATAATCATAACACATAACACAAATATAAAGGAAAGGTTACATTTCCACATTAAAATCACAATATATCAATTTAATATATTTAATTATACAATGCTTTATCAAACAATTTTCAAAAACATATAAAACATTTAATAAAGTGAATTTTTGAATCAAAGTTTCCCATACCAATTTGATTCATTTAAAGGAATTAAAATTTTAAATCATTAATTTAAATATAAATAAATCCTTAAAATAATAATTAAAAAATGGACAATAATGATAAATATTTAAAGAATAAATCATTAAAACATTTGAAATGATATTTTAGTTGAAGAGTTTTCTTCAAAATGATATATTCTTAAATACCAAAAATTGAGGAATAAAATTAATCAAATCAAAATAATATCATGAGAATAGATGTATTAATCATATAATATTCCAATGGACAATATATATTTCATATAAAAGTTAATTTTCACATAACAACAATGAAGTCTCAATGGAATGATAATTGAGACGAAATCCCTTATAAAGACGGTATCCATAGATTAATGATAAATCAATAACATAAATTTTTTTGAAAAATATAAATACACCCAATATAAGTAGATATAATTTGTAAAACAATCAGAGGTTATTAACACATATTCATAGTACGATATAATCCAGATGTAGAAATTTATCACAAAAAAATTAAATTGGGTGAAGAAGTTCCCATACAAAAATTTGACAGCATAACAACGTCACTTTAATATTCAGAAAATGAGTAGATGGTAGAGAAAATGGTCTCTCATCACAGGGAAATAAAATTTACAACAATAATTACACACAATAACAAATCCCAATATTTTTATATATAAATTAATAAACATTACATAAATAATTCGTTTAAAGAGTAGAGGGTGGAAGGATCCCTTACCGATTTGGTAACTTACGAAACATACACCCCTTGAAAGAATGATAATATAATGAAGATTTAAATACCCATAAAATAAATTATATTAAATAAATTATACAATCATCGGTAATAATTTCACCACTCAAAATAAAATAGTGGATAATATAGCCTGAATCTCACATGAATAAAATGTGAGATGAAAACCCATTACCACATTGTAATCTATCAAGTTGTAAGACCAGAAGTTAATAACAAAAAAATTGATCATAGAATACCATTAATAGAAATTTAATCATTATAATATATATTTAATGTCAGTATACAATACACCAAATTCAATAAATAACTGGTGAATATTGGAAATCTCATGAAATTATAAATGAGATAAGAAACCCATTTACCTCCTGTTCGACTTGACCTGTTCAATCTTTAATCTCCTAAATAGTAAAGAAAATATAATTTCTACTTTCTTAAGAATAATTTTCAGGTTTATTATTCCTCTTATATAACTTATTATGTTGTTATAATAATCTTTCAATCATTTACGATAATAATGGATGTTTTGTCGACATTTGGTACTTGAGTCCAAAAATGAACTTCTTATAATTACTAGTTGTTCGTGTGGTCAAAAGTCCATTATCAGTAGAATTTTATTCATGATATAGATACCATATATATCATATATATCCTTTATGTCTGTGTATTTATAATATTACACAACATTTTAAGATAATAAATGAAATGCACCATTCATGGAGAGGGTAAGTCGTATGTACGCATGAACCCTACTTTCATATCTATTTCATATTAAATGGAACGAAAAAATAATGATACATGGGTATATTATAATTATAGTATACTCTAATATGATATATATATATATATGATAAATTATTTCATTAAATCCATCCTTTAAACATTCTATGTTTGTCATGAATGAATCATATCCCCTAGAGGGGGCGGAAGTCCACACATCCTCAAATGAAATTATCGTGTTTACACATATTTCAAAGCATAAAGGTATGGTTGTAAATAAAAATTACAGAAGAATAAAGATAAAATAAAAATAATATATATCATATATAAAAATATTGTCATCATAATGTACACCATGAGAGGTGGTAGGAGAATATTGAACAATCATAGTTTCGTGAGGTCGTAGTTCATCGTCCCCAGAAACATTATGTTCTTTTACAATTTGATAAAGGTGTATAATGTAGTTGGAATAATTCTCATAAAAAAACCTATTATACTAAGGAAACTGTTGTTGTTATAAAAAAAATCTTATGGGGTAGGATATGTAAAATAAAAAACATAACTGAAGAGAAGATGTTACATTTAAATACGATATCTCCCTTTTGTTTGAAAAAAAATTGTTTACTTGAGTTGCCTTATATAAAGTGGAAGGATTCTCATAGTAGGAGACGGAAGTAGGGAGCTTAATTTTTTAGTGTTTTGATGAGACAAGGTTCTTGACAAGTGAGTTTAATGGGTTATAAGTGATGGATTTTAATAAGGGGGAGGAGGGGATCTTTAGGAATGTATAAAAATACTATTTATTTATATAATGATTTTCAGTTTGTAAAGGTCCAAAACTAATTAATGTCAAAGATACGGCGAATAATGTTCTAAATAAAATCATCCAATAATAATTGGATAGGTTTTGGATATTGTTTTAATTTTTGTAATCTTACTTATTTAAATCATTCATTAATGAAGTAATCACTACATCATTATTGTGTCACAAATGATTTTATTTATTTGATATCTAAAAAATTATAAAAACTATCATGATATACAATATATTTTTAATTTTAATTTGAATATTTATTTTCTATGTGATAACATTTATAACACCATGTAAGAATTGATTTACTAAATGATATATGTTTAAGACATTTTTGCCTTTAATTTAAATTAAGAAAAATAAAGTGTCATTATGACTCACAAATGGATCCATGGGGTCCCATAATTAACCAAAGGATCCCCATGGTTGTAAATCCATCAAAAAATAGTACTAGGACCCATTTTAGGGAAATTTATTATTATTTATAATATTATTTAGTTACCCTTATTTACTCATTTACTTCTTATCCTTGGTAAATTAAATATTCACAGTAATAAATATTCATAATGGCTAAAAATAAAAGATACCTATTTAAATAATTTGGAAATCCTGATTTCAAATATTGAATCCATTTTTACATATTCATAACACATTAGTGGCATAAATTAATTAAAAATTTATTCTAGTTTTCAAAAAAATATGTGTGTTTTTAATATATTATAACTATCAAAAGATTCGAACTTGTTTATGTCAAATTTCAAAGTGAAATTACATATAATGAACAAAATTTCATTAAAGGGTACAAATATAATCTAATTAATCTTTATAACCATTTATAAAGATAATATAACCATATAAATAATGTTTATTGAATGTTATCTTTGAAAAAATACAATATTTTTCACTATTCAGTAAAAATGGTCTTTATCCGAAAAATACAAAATATTTACCCAAAGTAAATTTTGATGTCCCAATTATAAATAAGGATTTTATTTTATCAAATATAACATTTGAAAGTGACAAAAACATGATTTAAATAGTGTTCTCAATCAAAAGGTTGTTAGTCGACCTTTTAATAAATATTAGAGTATTTATGCTTAAATTAAAATTCATTCACATTTTTAGACTCTTAATTTTATTGGATAAATTTAAAAACATTTAAAAAAGATATATAATAAAATTTTAGTTAGTTATATTCATTCCATACAATACAATTATTATGTGTAGACTACCATATAAAATTATAATAATAATATATTAATCTTCAGTATAACACACCGTTGTGTGCAACGTCAGATTTCAAAGAAAGCAATTGTTTCATATCGGGTACACCATCAAACATAAGATCCCCACCAAATAAAAATAAATATTTAATTCACAAATATTAATAAGTATGAAACTGTTATATTCTTTATTTATATGGTATGTTACATCCAATATAGTGGTTCATTTGTTTTAGTTCAAAAATAATAATTCGCCTATCTTTTAGGGTGATTCAGAGCCAGAAATATTAAATATTGTATGAATATGATTAATTTAATTGTGTATTTTTTGGGGAAACTAGAAGATTTTAATGTAAATTTGGGAACATATATACTAGAGGATCTCGCATTCTATGGGTGGGATTTAAAAATTCTTGCTAAATTTGATCAAGGCATGGTACATGAGAATTTTGAATAACTTTTTACAAAAAATTCCATATTCACACAATTAAAATTTATAAAACAATATATTTATTTGTAATTGAGTAGGTTAATCTTTGGGTAACATATTATGTACATAATTTTTTTAATTTAGTCAAATTTTCACTAAAAGATTCTATAGGTGCATCCTTGAAAGATTTAATTTCTGAATTGAGGTTAAAATAATTAATTTTCTGAATGATTTTGATGCTAAATATTATTTAACATATATAGATAGTCAATATCACTATGGTATTATGTGGAGGCATCTCAGGAAAATCATTTTGAGGAAGCATGTTTCCTCATAGGGGATCTAGTGGGGACTCCAATGCTGGGAGTAGGAAAATGAAAAAACATATCCATAAGGGGGTGGAATATCTATATATTTTGATATTATATTAGTAAATCATCATCCCTAACTACAAATAATGTTATTATTTTGTCATCTATTATCTATTGAATATATGATGTGAGATTTTACAACACTACATAGATCATTTTATAACTAAAACATGTTGGGAAATATTTTTCAATATTTTTAGAGTTCACAAAGGACTTGTTCTAGGGAATCATCTCATATTTCATAAGAATTAAATGATTTTAATGTATTAGTAAAGAATAATATATCTTATTAGTAAAAAAAAGTTATTCCATGGTTATTCATGGAAATAAACGATACCACAACTAGTAAAATCCCAATAGGGTAATAAAGTAAAACATGTTAGGAGTAATTAAATATAAGGATTTGAATAAGTTATCTTATTTACCCAGTCAATACCTTCAATGGTGGGGGTATGGTTTGGGTGAATTTTACCCTTATACAAGAATTTGTATACACATATTCAGAAAACTCATTTATTTATTCTCATTTTGGTGATCTGATGGGTTTACATGTTTAGCTGAGGCCTTCTATTTTGAAACACAAAAAACAATTATGACAAATGATAGTTTTATACCTTCAAAAATGTAGCATGTTCAATAATAATTAATTATAAATAACTGATATGTTAACTGTATATGATATATATGGATGTATGTCAATTTATTTTTTGAATGGATTGGTGGATGAGCCTTGTTTCTTAGTTATATTGTTATTCAAATTAGGTGATTTTCAAATTAACTAATTGTGTTAGAAATCTATTTTAAATATATTGGTTAACAGATGAAGTATGATAAGATCCCTCCAATCCCGTTGTTTTTCACTATCTAATAGTATACAGTAAGATAGTTTTTTGAAGTTGTATATGAGATCATTAATAGAAATTTTCCACCCGTAGATGATTAGTTTTTGAAACATTTACTTAAAATTTATCAGGGTTTCCAACCAAATGTTAAGAGGAGTTTATGACTGATCTACTACAGGGTACTAGTATAATTTCCCTATTATTTTATTTAATGGAAATAATATAATTTATTAAGCTAAATGATCAGATTTCAGATTTTGTATGAAAATGGTTTATCCTCTAAAGGGTGTCATTATATCTAGGACATGATATTTTTTTTTGAAAAAGATAGATAAAACACATAAGATTTCTCTAGATTTACATATTCATAATCATTTTAAGATAAATAACAAGTATAATATTAAATGCACTGATGATCTATTTTATAAATTTATGGGAGACCAATTGTTCTCTGAAATTGACGTGACTTTTGGATATCACTAATTGCAATTTCAAAATTATTATATTATAATGGGCTAAATTTTAAGAAGATATGTTTTGAATAATTTAATTGTTATACCTTTTAGTCATATAAATCCACCAACCATATTTATGGAATTGTTAAACTAGATAATTCATTGGTATATGGATTCCATTGTGGTGGTGTTTCTGAATATATACTAGTGTACTCTTTAACAAAGCATAATCAGTAGAAACACATGGAAATATTGTCAGGTATGTTGTTGGACCATTGAATATATTTCAATTTAAAAATTTGTGATTTTTTTATACAATAATTATATTTAATCGGACATGAAATTTCATTAAAAATGATTTATTATATATAGGAAAATGATACAATCTTTTATCTTGTAGAAACCAAAAAAATGTGTTAATGAGATATGCTGATTCCAATGAAATGAAGGATGATACTAATATATTATACATTATTTTTCTGTTTTTTCATCACCATTGATATTTTTAATGATTAAAGGATTTTATTTCCAATGGAATGTGAATTGAAAGATATATTTCAAATAGCATAATATTAGAATTATATAAGTATATTACTATATATTTCTATATTTTAGATATGGTTGTGTAAAGTATATTGATGTATTGAGATATGGGATAGGATTTGTTCTACTTCAGAGATATCATGTTGTGGATTATGGTTTAAAAATGTTATGGTCACTTGAAAAAAATTACTAAACACATGTATTAGAACTGGATTTTGTCGTGCCCTTTTTGATGATAAATCACCATTATATTTTTTCTTATAAATTTCGGTTTTTGATGAATCATAAGTTTTTTTAAAAAAATTATTAGAAAGAAATTTTAACCCGTGGAAAAAATTATTGATTAAATACCTTAAAATGTTTTACATTGGATTTATTTTAATCTATGGGTAATGAATTATAGGTGGAATATTTGTTATATTGGAAGTCTATTAATATAATGGATAAATAGGAATTAAATCAATAGTACTTGATGACAGTTGTAGTATTTAAGAAATAATATTTTAATTAATAGGGTGATGATACTATTTTCTCCCCAATTTCACATGTTCCTTGTTTTTTTAGCATTTTAAAGTGGCTCAGATATCTGATTTGGAATGTTATTCTTGGTGTTCAAAACTCAATTGTTGGGAGACCATTGAGGGATAGATGTTGGAATTGAGTTTTTTATTATGTTATATAGATTAGTTCATCAAATCATTTGATTTTGTGAAAAAATTTCTTTATACATTCTATAATTAGAAATGGGTTGTTTTTCAAAACTTTAAAAGATGTATCTTGATACCAAAGAAAAAATTGGTTTATTGGAATGGAAAATTTAATGGTGAAGAATATTTCAAGATTCCTTAACTATTATAATGTCATGGTGTATCACTTTCAACCTATAAAAAATGTTGCATTCATTCCAAATTCGAATGATTAAGTTGAAGTATATAACAATATAAATTCTTTATTGTTTAAAAAAAATGCGTTGGAAACATGATTCCATGTTTTTAATTATGGTTCATCTCATTAATTTCATTTATTTTCTAACAATTAATTAATAACATACATTTAATTAATTATAAAAGATATGTAACAAAGATTTTCCAAATCAATATTACATTATACGATTGATTTTATCAAGAAGAGAGAGATATATTATTTCACATTTTTAGAAATCCTTATGGAAATCCCTTGGAGCTCAGTATAGTATATATATGATGTACCATTCTCATGAAAATAGAAAATTGGAAAGGACATTAAAAATGATAAATAAAATTCATAGGTATTGTGTTATATTTCTTAGTGGATCATTGGAGTAGAAGATAAAATTAATATATTTCTCATTCATCAATATATATCATGATAAAATAAAGATAGATCCTTTTGAAGCGTTGAATGGGAGTCATTTTCATTGTCTACTTTGTTTGGTGGAAATAGGTGAAAATTTATTTGGAATACCATCCCTTGTGAAGGAGACAATGATAAAGAATCAGTTATTTCAAAAATATGATTTAGATTAAATAGATTTGATTGATATTGTATGTGGATATTCACCAATGAATACATTCTTTTGAGATGAGTGATTTTGTGTTCTTGTGTATCTCTCCAAGGATTTAGAATAATAAATTTCATTATTTGGTAATGTTTTCACCGTGAAACAAATGAGATATTTAGATAAATGAACATGATGGTGAGGTGGGAATATTGGTAATATTTTATTCCAAGGTTTTGTTTATTGTATAATGCCTTTCATGTATCTCAATTGAATTAGTACCAATTTGATCATGATTGTTTAATATGATGGGATAATATTGACCTGTAGTTGGATTATATATTGATTAATGTATTGGTATAAATTGTAGTTAATCAAGATAACTTCATTTAAGAGAAAATAAATGGTATATTTTTTGTTTTATGAATCATGGTTGGATTTTGGAAGAAACATTGGAGTGTGAAATGGAAATGATGAGAAAATGTCTTGAACTCTTCCAAGAAAAATATGGTATTCAATGTTCAAGGGATGAAATGACTAATTGTTCCATGAATATATAATCAATTTTTTTATGTACCTGACCATTCATTTATTTATATTCAGTATATATATTGGTTAGGCCGTGATTCATGAGAATTAGATACTTTTTGGACAGTCTTTGAGTCTTTTTTTTGTGGTGAAAAATCTGAGCACAAATAATAAAAACCATGAAACCCATCCAAAAAACAATTTTTTTGTGTTGTTTGATGGATATTTCCTTGGCTTGTTTTGTTCGGTGTTTATTGAAACAATGAAAATTTCTAGTGAAATCATCATTTCATCGATAATGGAAAATCACATTTGGAAGACATCTTTTTTAAATTTAAAATTCATATATGTGAGTTATTTTCTGATGAAATTATCAACAGTACAGTTGGAATTAAATTTTGAAAACAATAAAGCCTAACCATGAAGCGTGTATTCATCCCCTTGATGTTTGTGTATCTACTTAAATATAACTTTTTAAGCACTCTTATTACCCAAAATATCCCATTATATGAACTCTATTTTATGACACGGCGTAGGAGACCATTCAGTTTGGTTCAAGACTGATCTGTAAGAGAATAAATTTACATTTGAGGTCTGTATTCACCAGTTATTCTCATTCTTGGAATTTTTTCTTCGATCCATCAATGTTATATATCTTTTAAAAATAAATATCTTCCATTATTCATATATTTATGTGGTGTGGATTTTTATATGATGTATTAATGATTGATATAATAACGGGAACATAGTTCATGATAACATATAGAGAATTTCTCTAATGTTATTTATTATTAACAATATTTTTTAGGATAGTGGACTTCATATTAAATCATCATGATTCAAACATAAATGTATAGATTTAAATAATTTTTTTCATGAAATTATTGTGAAATGATTGTTTTATTATTTCTGGAAACTAGTTGTCTAATAGATTTGGGAAATATAATTTTTTTGGTGGAAAATGGCCATGAATGATAATTTTAAAATTATAAATATCAAAATACATATTTTTATTGAAGAATTTGAATTTGTTTTTTTAAGGTTTTAAATAATTAATTTCTTATTTGAATTGTCTTGTTATTATTATTTTTTGAATACATAATTTTTTTAAGTATATGCTTGCTTTGGTGTAACAGTGAGTAATGGGCATATACCATTGGGGCAAAATGATGCATTCCAATAGAAGAAGAATGATTCAATAGGGACCATATAAATTGGCAACATTTGGATGACTTGGTAGATCAATGAGAAATTACTCAAGAATATAGAACCATATCCAATGAAAATATATGTTGGTGTCTATGGAATCATGGAATGGGTTTTCCAAATAAAATTGAGGATGTTTTTAAATGATTATTTTTTTAATGGAAAACTATTTTTTGATTGAAAGACTGTTTTTGATATCAAATATATTACACTAAATTTCTTTTTTAATTTGTACATAAATGTTGTAACATGTTTTTTCTAAGTGAAGTGACATTGGATGTAATTTGGGATATCATATTGATATTAGACTCACCCCTCCTTGGTCATTGATGTCTGTTTGCAGAAGTCTCATATCGGGACATAGTAAAAGGGACGGTTTCTTAGTTCCTTATTGATGCCTCTTTCTACTATGGGACTGGGTCCATGAGATTGAGATTGTAGAATGTTTTGTTTTTCATGATGGATCTCTTTAGTATCATTAGGTTTTTTCTTCTTATAAATCCTTTTGGAATGTGATGTGTTAATATCTTTGTACTCTAATTTGTTTGTTGTTTTAGTTTTGGTTTGATATTTTTATTGGTACACATGGCCCATATTGTGTTTTTTGGTATTTTTCAAATGGTTTGGATGTATATAATTCAATTGGAAATTATTTCACCAATTATTCATTGGGCGTTTATATTTATTTCTAGACATCAGTTTTTTGGGGATGTATCCTATGTTATAGTGAATCCCAAAAACTATTCTGAAGATAATGTTTGGGGTGAAGGATGTCATAATATCCCATATTAGTTCATTAAAAATGTAACAAACTAGATTTTATTTTCAGGTTTGGTTCATCTAAGAGCTCTCGTACGGCCACAATCTTTTTCTGAGCCCCTGACCAAGCATCCGATTTCCGATTCGACTGCCATCATTTGCATTGGGATCCCCTCGGTAGGCTCTCTATTTTTCTTTAGTTTCATTTCCCAATTCCTCATCCTCCTAATGTTACCCTCTATTGAACGTTTTAGATCTTTTTTATGATCATCGGCATTCTAAGGTGATTCAAGCCCTGAGACTCATGTATATTTATCTTCTAACACCGAGGTAGTTGGTTTGTTCCTTTCTGTTGAATGTCATTGAGTTATATGTGAAACTTTGTCCAATACCCTTGAATGGGGTATTAGGTTATAACTGTTTTAGCCCTATTATTTTCCTTCCATGCTTTTGTTCATGTGTTGAGGTTAATTGAATGTGAATATGGTTAATTACTATGCTTTGGAAGATTATGCCCATGCATTATTTCCTGTTTAGACCATTGGGTCTAGTTTGCCTATTAGGCTTCTGTTTAATTTACCAAGCCATGTTGTAGGATGGTGAGATTTTTTTGAGATTTTGATATGTTGTAGACTACTAGACAAGTAGATATTGAGGATTAATTTGGCCGCTATGTGTTGCTATACATACTTGACTTACACCAGGCTGTGAGAACCTAGGGTAGTAGAACACAGAGAGATTGGACGTAAGGGATTCATCAGAGTGTCTTTTTTACTTACGATGTAAGACCATAGGGGGAATTCATGTATGTTCTTCGTTAGAGTGTATGTACATCCTCGATGCAGGCCATAGATGGAATGTGACGTAAGTGACTTGCTAGAGCACCATTAGTTACCGATATGAGACTATTGGAGGAATTGATGGTGATTACTTCCTTAGAGAGTTTATTCTTACGATTATCCAGAGGGGTTAGACTGAGTGTACTGCAGAGAGGGTTTCGTGTACTTGTTAGGTAGAATTAGAGGGGATAGGCTGTGGGTACATCCCATACAGTTACCTATTTTGTCATTTGATTTCTTGTGTTGCGAGTTGTGAACATAGGGGAAAAGTTTTTAGTACATCACATATGGTTACCTTTTGTGATTATCTATTTTGATTACCTGTTTCTTGATATATGAAACTGAATGCATTGAAACTATGGATTGATTGCTACTGATTACTTCCGTGTTCACTACTTTCTGTACTCAATACCTTACATATATTGTCTGAATGTTAGGCACATATTTTGTGGGGGGTTCCTACTAGGATTTAGTCACAATCCCTATTAGGGCCATTCTTTTGGGACCAAACAGATTATATTGTTGTAGTTGTAGATAAGAGAAAACACCCTTCTACATCAGGTACTTGATTTGATGTGGTGATGGAGAGCATGGGACCCAGATATGGATTGTGATGTTGAGGGGTTGATTACTTGATTTCATTTGTACATGGGTTTAGTTATTTTTTGTTACAACATTGTGATTTTATTGGCTGCTTTCCTAGACATATGAATCATGAATCATTCATATATATATGTGTGCACTGGTTTATTATTTTCAAGTATATTAATGTTTTCATTTGTATAGATTATTCAAGATTCAACCGTGGTTATTTCTTCTTTCGCTGTGTTACACTGCCAATGAAGGTAATGTTTCCCTACTATCACACCCAAGGCCCTCACTGCTAGTTAGAAGCTTATCACGTTTGGGGAAATGTGCTAGAGGCCATGTGACCAACCGGTTACAGGGTGCATCTGGATGGCTTCTAGATCTGAGACGTTACAAAGTGGTATCAAATGAATTATTTTCTCTTGACTTACTATATGGAGCATATAGCTTGGGATAATAAGCAATAGGTACTTGGTAATAATCAATTAACAAGAGTATCCAACCCGTGTACATGGAATAGATAATCTACCTGGTTATTGAAAATTTTCTGGTTTCACTATTTTGATAGTTGATATGATTTCACCTTTAGTTATTCATATGTTTTGGGTTGTTATTGATGATTTCATTGAAGTTCTATTTCTTTTGCAACCCGCTGAGATGAGGGTATTCCATCTCATGCATCATATAAGCACATTCTAGGAATCACATGTCATGAATTTTTTTCTATGCCATTTAGTGTGAGTTAGCAATTTCCTTTTCTTGTGATAGATTTTGTGATAGATATGAATGTTGTTATGAATGATTCTTTGAGAGAATACATGCATTTTGATAGGGTATTGTTTTGTGTAAGGTATTTCTTGAATGAATTCCAAAAATTGGTTATTGAGGTGTTATGGGCCCTCTTGGACCATAATTTGGTGGAAAATTGTACTATTCTCCTTGTTTATGCCATATATGATATGAAAAGTTTTGATTGACAGGGAATATGGGAACTCACGGATCATAATTTGGCACTTTGTGGTTCGTTCTAGTGTTTTCTGGGTTTCAGAGTAGTTTTTGAGGCTTACTGTCTAGAAAAACCCAAAATACATGGAATGTAATATAAAATACACACCATTTGTTCTACATTAAGGGAAAAAATATTTTTCTTATGTACAAGGCGTGTACTGTATGTACATGATATGTATTCTCTAACCATGTCTCAAACTGTGTGGGCGGGGACACAGGGTATCGAATATTTTGGAAGAAACAACGTATAGAGGATATACACGACGTTTCATAGAACCATGTTACCGACCATGTCACTAACAACACAGCTTGGCAAAAATCTTCTCAGTACACGCCGTGTACGTCTGGAAAATGCCTTGTGGTGTGACCCAGGTACCTGGCCATTTAACTAACAACACGAGTCAGTGTTATTATTTCTTGTACTATGTCCGTCTGGAACACACCGTGTAGTGTGAGCCGTTTAACTAGTCATGTATGTATCAATATAGTTCAGTGAGGTTTATCTAGCACATGCTGTGTTTGGAACTAACACACCATGTAGTCTCGTTCTAAGGAGAACCATGTCGCATAGCCATGTAGAAGGACTCATGAAGGGGAAGTGGATTCAAGTACATGTCGTTTGTTAGTTGAACATGCCATGTGTATGAGGTTTTACATGACCAGTTCGGGAAGGAGTACATTCCCAAGTGAATGGATGAAGGGAACACACTGTGTAGGGGTTATACGGGCTGTGTAGTCATGTTTTGGAATCAATTTAATGTGTTCCTTATCTTATTCCGTTCATAGACTTTTATGTTTTTTGTCCTTGATAATCATTATCTAAGGTGTGCATTTGACCTTGTAGAATCATTTCACCAATACGTCCTCCAGTGGTATTCCAGTTATATGGTAGTGATCGGACACCGGATATGGCTGATCTATGACTACCAGTATATCATCCCATTGTGCCACTCTTGGAACCAGCCATTATACCAGATGCATGTGCTGATTCACATCTCTGGTAAGGCTTTATGAGGATAATTCATACCTTTTTGGGAGCACCACCTCCTTCCCCATCAATGGAAGAATTGACATGGGACTTTCAGCAGCCGCATCCTCCCACTTTCTCAAGGGATGGAGAAGCCTTGGCTATAGAGTCATGGATGGATTCCATGCTGACGATATTCAAACATCTGGATATATCTCCATATAGGAGGGTGAATATCATGGTGTATATACTTCAGAATTCTTCCAAGAGATGTTTGGATGTGATCTCACAGGCGGGACGTCAACAGGTCATGACTTCAGAGGATTTATATCATATCATCAATGACATCTTCTACCTGGAGACTTTGAGGTCTGATCGAGCTTGAGAGATTATGAGTCTGGAGTAGAGTACTCTTTTAGTTATAGAGTATTCCTCTCACATTATCAAGCTATAGCGTTTCACTCCTATTCCAATAGGTGATAAATTATTCTTGAAAATGAAGTTCAGGGATGGTCTGAGGCACGACATCAGATCGTAGGTGAACATCTTATGGTTGACTTATATCACTTCTATCATCAACCAGGAACTTTTCACTGAGTGCAATCTATGGGATTCTGGAGTTGCGAGCTAGGGAGGATTGGCATCTGGAGTTAGTTCCCCTCCTACTGCAGTAGGAAGTGCTAGGGGGAGTCTTCACGCTGTGATCAAAGGAGGTGGTACACTTCTTTTGTTGTTCATGTGATGTGATACCAGTGCGTGAATTGTGGGAATATGAGGCCACACTTCCCGAGAGACCCATTGGAGTGCCGATCTTGTATCAAGATGGGTCATATTCAGGGCTTCTGTCAAATCTTATCACCTGCAGCTGGTGATAAGGGTTCGCCTATGACTCATCATTCAGGAGCATCACCACCAGTATCTCACCAGTCTGGGAATTGGAGTTCTTCCGGCCATTCAAGAAGAGGTGGAGGTCATGGTCGTGGAATCCAGTTGCCCGTTTTTCAATGACAACGGGGTGAATCAGCTCAGGGTGGACATAAAGAATCACAGGGCCACGATGCAAGTCAATGTTTTTCAGTGGAGAAGACCCAATAAGAGCAGGATCCCAAACCCTATACAGTGTGAGGTGTGATCATAGTAGTCTCGGATTTATCCTCTACTCATTTCGATATAGGGGCATCCCATACAATTATATGTTTTGTGGTTTTGGAGAGTCTTGGTCTCTTCATCTTTTCTTCTACTGATATCTTTACAATAGGAACTATGTTGGGGATTAGAACAACGCGTGTACGTCAATGCAAGAGGTGCCCCATAGTGGTTGGTGTGTGTCACTTTTTTTGGGACCACTATGTCCTAAAAATGATAGGCCATGATGTCATTCTAGGAATGTACTGGCTAGTTCCCTTCAAGGAAGTCGTCGACTGTTTTCACAGCAGGGTGAGTTTCATATCACGAGAGGGTGGATAATTTTTCATAAGGGCAAATGGGATGTCCATGCGAGCAGAGCGGGACCTGAGCAACATGTGTTGGGAGGATTTATATCCAATATTTCTGGTCTATATCCGGATGACCATGGGATTTTACATATGAACATTCCTCTAGTGTTGGATTGTTTTAGATATGTCTTTCCAGAAGACTATTCATGTTTTTCTCTGCAGACTGAGGAAGAAAATTCTATTGATCTTGTCCCAAGAGCGGGCTCGGTGTCCATTCCTCCTTATAGGATGGATACCCATGAGTTAAAAGTGATCAAAAAGTAGTTGGAGGAGTTGTAGGGAAAGGGATTCATCTGACCCAGTACTTCCTCTTAGGGTTCGCCTGTCCTTTTTGGGAAGAAGGCAGATAGTACCCTTGGGCTTTGTGTGGATTATCGGATGTTGAACCAGTTGATGGTCAAGAACCAATATCCATTACCGAGGATTGATGATCTCTTTTGTCTTCTTTGAAGAGCCCGGGTGTTCTCGAAGATTGACTTGTGGTCTGGTTACCATCAGTTGCACGTTAGACCATCATATGTACCTCTTACATCCTTTAAGAGAAGGTATTTTCTATATGAGTATATGGTTATGCCGTTCGGTCCCATGAACGCGCTTGGAGTTTTCAAGGAACTGATGAAATGAGTGTTAAATACATATATGAATTCCATCATGGTGGATTTTTTGGATGATATATTTGTGTACTCTCACACTAAACACGACCATGCCACATAACTTGATATCATTTTGAGTACAATAAGAGAACATCAATAATAAGCTATGCTCTCAAAATGAAACTTTTGTATAGATCAGATCCACTAATTGGGTCATGATATATCTGAGACAAGAGGGTCATTAGACCTAGACAATGTGAGATAAGTAGTTTCTTTGGAGTATCCAAATAACATCTTTGAGTTATGGAGTATTCTTGGGATCTCTAGATACTACATACACTTCATTCAGTACATTCCACCCTTAGCAGCACCACCGACAGGATTGACTAAGAAGGTTGTAAAAGTCTTGTTGTCAGATTCTTGAGAGTCAGCCTTTCAAGAGATGAAAGGGAGGTTGAATTCTGCACCAATACAAGTGTTTTTAGATCTGGGAAAGAGATATACTATGTTCTGTGATGCTTCATGTATTGGGATGGGAGATGTGCTTTTGATGGGAGAAGGATTCATTGCATATGGGTCTCGGTAGTTGCGTCCACATGAGAAGAATTACTCGACGCACGATCTGGAGTTTTATGTAGTTTTTCATGCCTTACGTTGTTGGAGGCATTGCATTTTTGGAATTCATTTTTGTGGTTTTCAACGAACACTATAGTCTCATGTACATATTCACACCGCGTGATCTGAATTTGAAGTAGCGAAGTTGAGTTGAGTGCCTCCAGTCTTTTGACATTGAGCGTGCCTATATGCCTGGGAAAGGCAACATAATGGATGATGCGTTGAGAAGGAGGACACAGATACATGCGGTTCAGTAGGCCAGCAGTGGGTGGTAGGTTATGGATCTGTTATATGAGATGCATTTGGAGGTTCTGGACAAATAGTGGAAGGATTTTCTTTCTTCGGTAGTTTTTACCTCTACCCTTCACAATTGAGTGTTAATGACATTGCTATCAAATTCAGAAGGCCTAGTCCTATAAGGGAGAATGTCGGTAGAGGACCCTATAATGTGATGGACCATAGGTGAGAATGAGACATTGTGTTTCCAAAGGTGTGTATGGGTGCCAGCAGACATACCCGAGGAGCTGATGTGAGACATTCATTTCTCAGTTTCTACAGTTCATCCGGGTGTCACCAAGATGTATCATGATCTACACCGTCAGTTTTTTTGGCCAGGTATGAAGATAGATGTTTCTAGATTCATCATGGGGGTGTTCCACCTTTAAACAGGAGAAGGCATAACATCAATCACCAGAAGGGCTTTTATAGTAGTTACCCATTCACGAGTGGAAGTGGAATGAGGTCACGATGGATTTCCTGACAGTTTTACCAAGGTTGCCTCGAGGGAATGATGCAGTTTGGGTTGTCATTGATAGACTTGGGATGGTTTCTCACTTCTTCCCGATCAAGAAGACCTTCAGTGTTGATGAGCTGGGGTGGTTGTACATCTGAGAGATTTTGTGCTTACAAGGAGTTCCACACTCCATCGTTTCAGACATAGATTCATGTTTTACGTCTCAGGTCTGGCATGGGATTCAGATGGCTTTGGGTACACAGGTACATTTGAGTACAAATTACCACCCCTAGACAAATGGCCAGTCTGAATGTACGATACAGGTGCTTGAGGACATGCTTAGATCATGTATGTTGGAAGTTGGAGTTTCTTGGGAGAAGAACATACCTCTTGTAGAGTTTTCCTACAAAAAATTTATTTCAATCAAGTATTCATATGGCTCCTTATGATTTATTGTATATTATTCAATGTTGTTAAGCCTTATGTTGTCTATAGAAAGGAGATGTAGCTTTGTTTGGATCTCTTCTTGTTCAGGAGACCACAGAGTAGACAGTGTTGATTTGGAAGATGATGGCTACTGCACAGTCTTCATAGAAGTCTTATGCTGATCAACAGTGGAGGCCTTTGGAGTTTGAGGTCAGGGATCAGATTTTTTTATGTGTCTCAAGGTGGTTTGGACACAAGAGGATTAGGGGACAGGGAAAGCTTTAGCCAAGGTATGTCAGGGCATTTTAGGTGTTGGAGATAGTTGGGCTAGTTACCTATCAGTTGCACATACTTCAGAGGTCTCGGTCTACAAACGATGTTTTGCACATTTCTCAGCATCGATGTTACTTCTTAGCCATGTATCATGTTTTCCAACCCGAGGAGGAGTAGTTTGATATGGATGCATCATTTGAGTATCATCCTATCCGTATTTTTGATCGAATTACAGTAGTTCTTCGTGGTCGATCTATCCCACTGGTACGAGTTCTATGGTAGCACGAGTGAGTACAGGACACGACTTGGGAGAGGGTGGCCGATGTATAAGCACAATGGCCAGATATATTAAGGATTTCTTCTTCTACGTTGCTCTGTTAGGGAAATATGGGGACAAATTTCACTAAGGTGGGATGTTTTTACGACCCTGGATCATCCTTTCAGGTTTGGTTCGGCCGAGAGCTCCCATATGTCCATGATCGTCCTTCGAGCCCCTAACAGAGCATATGATCTCTTATTCGACAACTGTCAATTGCGTTGGGATTAGCTATGTAAGATCGCTCTTCTACTTGAACTCTGTTTCCCAATTCTTCCTCCTTCTAATATTATTTTCTTTTGAATGTTTTAGATGTTTTTTTAGATCTATAGTGTTATAAGGTGATTCATGCCCTCAGACTCATGTATATTGATATTCCAATGCCGAGGTAGGTCGTTTGTGCCTTTCTGTAGAATTTCATTTAGTAATATGTGATATTTGTTCAATTCCCTTGAACGGGGTTATGGGTGTTTACTGTTTTAGCCCTATTAATTTCCCTCCATACTTGTGTTCTTGTGTAGAGGTTAATTGAATTTGAATAGGCTTAATTTCTATGTTTCGGATGTTTATGCCCATTAAAGACTGCATGTTTTGACCATTGGGTCTAGTTTCCATGTTATTCTACTGTTTACTATACCAAGCATATTTTTAGGATGATGTGATTTTTCTGATATGCTGATCTGTTATAGACTTATAGCCAAGTAGTTCTTTTGGTTTACATTGGCCGATACATGTTTCTATACCTACATGACTTGCATAGGGCCGTGAGAACCTGGTGTAGTAGTCCATTGGGAGAATGGACGTAAGGGATTCTCCAGAGTGTATTTTTTACTTACGATGAGACCATAGGGGGAATTGACGTAAGTTATTCCTCAGAGTGTTTGTAGTTCTTTGATGTGGGCCACATAGAGAATGTGATGTAAGTTATTTCTCAGAGCGCCATTAGTTACCGATACGAGACTATAACAAAAATTGATAGTGAGTGCTTCATTAGAGAGTCTATTCTTAAGCTGAACCAAAGGGGTTACATTATGTTTTCTACCCAAATGGTTTCTTGTACTTGTAAGGTAGGACCAGAGGGGATAGGTTGTGAGTAAATCCTAGAGGATTACTTATTGTGTTATCTGATATTTTTTGTTGCTAGGTAGGACCATAGGGGATAGGATGTGTGTACATCCCATAAGGTTACCTTTTGTCATTATATATTGTGAGTAGCAGTTCCTTGATATATGAAACTGAATTCATTGAAATTGTTGATTGTTAACTACTGAGTACTTTTCTGTTTACACATTTCTGTAAATAATACCTACCATATATTCGCTGACATTTAGGCAAAAATCTTGTGGTGGTTTCCACTAGGATTTAGTCTCACACCCTGTTTGGGACATGCTTTTGGGCACAAAATGATTATATTGTTGCACGTATAGATAATGGAAAGAACCCTTCTACTTCAGGTACTTGATTTTCTTTGGAGATAGAGATCATGGGACCAAGAAATGCATTTTGATTCTGAGGAGTTGTTTACATGATTTTTTTGTACTTGGGTTTAGTATTGTTGTATTCCGGCATTGTGATTTTTTTCCTTGTTTCTTACACATACATATCATGCATCATTCATATATATATATATATATATATATATATGTGAACCAATTTATTATTTTCCAGTCTCCTAATTTTTAATTTTGTATGGATTATTCCTGATTTGACTTTTCTTATTACTTCTTTCATTGTGGTACTCTACTAATGCGAGATTATTTTCCCCACTATTTCACCCAATTCCCTTACTGATAGTCGATAGCCTCTAGCATTCAGGGAAATGTGCTTGAGGCCATGTGACCAACCGGGTATGGGGTGCCTCTTCTTGGCTTTTGAATCCATGACATTACAAAAAAATAGTATATGTTCATGTTATTTTACTTTTCAGGTATTGGTATATTTCAATTATAAATTTCATTAGTTTGGAAGTGGGTGTTAAGAATATCTTTCTAGGAATTTTTTGTTTACATTATTTTTCTACAATGTGATTTTGGGTTGTGGATTAGGATGTTTAAAATATTTTTTTCATTTATTTGTTAAATAAATTAATTTTTATGGATTTTTTTTGACTTTATATTTAATATATGTATGTTATATACTGGATTTTCATGTTTGTCTCAGAAATAGGAAAGAGAACTGGATAATATCATTATGCTCGGCTAGTCGGTAATCATGCATATCCTACAAACATGGTTCTAGGATGATCCCGAAATAAATATTATGAATAGCTGATGGTCTTCAATGCCATGAAGTTACAATGTATATTGTCATTCACCCCTATAATAAGAATTTGAAGAATATATTATTATTGTTTATTGGATTTAGTTGATTCATTGTGTTGATAATTTGTATTTCATGGGTAAAGGGTAAATCATAAAATTATAAAATGGGTAAATGAGTTAAAAAGAAATAGTTGTTTTCGGTCTTATAAAATTATATTACGGGCGTACCAATGTAATTTAACCCTTTTTTAATGAAAACATATAATTTAGAAAGATATATCATTTAAACTAGTGTGGATACCATCAAGGAAGTGTTTTAATTTTTTTACATGGGTTTTATTGATAATACTTTGTTTGTGTGATTAATGTTTCATTATAGAATTAAGACAGAATTTGTTAAATATTTTAAAATGAGGTATATGTTTGGGAATTAAAAAATTATTTCATTGATTTATTTATGAAATAAATAATTTATTTATGTGGATTTGTTTCTAATTTTGGAACAAAAATATATATTTTTTGAACAAAATTTTTAAAAATAAATTAGCTTTTTTGATGTTTGACTTTGGGATTCATGGATAGAGTTATTTTTTATATTGTATATATGTTTGGATATTTATATTGGGGTTTCTGTTCTTTTTAATTTAACCAATATCTCCCATAAATAAATTTATGAACCGTGGGATGTCTATCCGACATTATTTTCATGATATTTATATATATCAATGTTTTGTATGATTTATCTTGATTTTTGACCATACATCAACTCTATTTCGAGTGGTAAATGTAAACATATATTGGATCTTATACCTTATACAAGATCTCATGACATAGAATCTTCACATATTTTGTGGTTTCCAAATACCTTAGTTCAAAAAATCATCTCTTTAAGACATTATTTATTTAATATATAGCAAAAGAGATTTTTATTTTGTATATAGACATTGTAGGGAATGATTTTATGAAGAGTATCTTAAACTCAGTATTTAATTAACCGTGGAATTTCATGTTAATTACAAAACCACGATGACTATGAACTATAGAGTCATGATGGTTGGGAAGGATATATTAACTTTGTTAACATTCAAATAAAAAATAATAAATATTTTTTTTCTTCTATTGTGATCAGTAGAATATTTTTAAACCCATTAATTTGAATATTCCTTAAAACATTCATTTATTTAGTTAACCTGGTCATATATTGAAATATATAAAAATGATGTAATATAGTATAATAATATATAATATTGAGATGTATTTTTTATGGTTTTTTCACTTTTTCTTACTTCCATATATTAATTTCATCCATATTCCATAAATCATAACAACCATTTAGTTCAATCTTTTTCCATTTGGGAGGTTTAATAATTTGTGTTCTCTAGATGAATTTATATTTTTATCCACATTGCCATTGTTATACCACACGAGTGGGTATGTTATATTAGTCTCTATTGTAATGACGTTTATGGAATACCATAACGTGATCATTCTTGGTATTAATTTATTTTTTCTCTTACTACATGTTTTCTTCAACCATACATAGTGGGTGGACCTAATGTCGGTCTCTATTTTTGATATGCTCATAATGATCATTGTTTCTATGTATCAACTGTACCGTAACATCGGATATTTGTGTGTCGTTTTTTAGATGTGTTTTTTGATTTATTAAATCCGTAGAATTAGGAAAGCTTCCCAACACGTTTTCATTAGATTATTTCCCTCTTCTAGTAAATTCAAACACTTATTTTATGTTATTAATTTATTTATAACATATAAAAATTAAATGTTTTACACCATGTTATAATATAGATATTTAATTTCATGTTTAACTTCTACTAAATCCCACGATAATATAAATTTCTATATAATATATTTTTAAAGAGAAAAAAAATTATGAAGAATTTATTAATTAAAATAATTTCTCATTTATTTTTATAATTATATTTTTCATATTAATATACTATTATAATGTTTTATGTTCTTATAGTGAAAAATATTTCATATAATTGTTATGTTCCATTTTTATGAATAATTATTACATAAATTTAAAATTATTTTTATTTGGATGTCAAATTCATATATATTAAGATTTATTTCTATATAAATGATTCCCTATAAGGTATAAAAATTCATTAGAATAATATGTTGGTTGTAAGAATAGTAATGTTGTAGTTTTGAGTAAAATATTTCACACAGAAATGGTTTTATATAGTGTTTATGTAAATGAAAAAATTTCCATATTTATAATATTGATTTTTTAATATTAATTTAATAATTTAATTTACAATTATATATTTAATTAGGGGTGGAATTTTGGTAATTACTTGTAAAAATATTAATATATTATTAAATTTAATGAAATAGACTAAATATTCTATAATATATATATGCCTAGATCAACTCAAAAAATAATCTTTATTTATTTTATTTTCCCCAAAAATTATAATAGGGAATTGTGGGTGGTATTGGGGAACTATAGGGGATTTTGAGAATTTATTGTAGTGTATAAATTAAATAATCATGAAATTATTAAATGTAATTTATCTAACCAATACTATTAAAATACAAATCCCATTTATTTTCTCCTTAATTAAATTTTATTTTACCATATTAAATATATCCCAATGGGTCATTATCATATGTCTCTTTTCATTATTAGTTAGTTTGGTTGGATCTAATAGTCAGCGTTGGGATATGAATCTAAAGATAGGTAATGGTTCCAAGTCTCCATTATTAGATTAAAAATATAATTTTTAGATTCTATTTCATTAAAATCCATCATTCTATGCTTCCTCGGTTATAATTCATATTTATTATATTTCTTTGGATTATTTATCTCTTTTATTCTACCCAATCATTATCATGTTGTCCATTTGCTTGGTCATTTCCAACAAAAGTTAGGGATTCCAATTCACCAAAATCATTTATTATTATATTAAATTTTATTGTATTCTAATTACCACCCCCATGTAATATGTTGATATTAAAATGAAAAAGTGTTATTAAAACCCCATTGATATATTTTCAAGTTAAGATTACCCAAATACAACCTATATTACCAATTCAAAATTCATTTTTATACTTGTTTATGTGTTCTTTCTACCTCTATTTTCATTTAATATTTTAATTTCCATTGTATAATAATTTACAATTTACTTGTTTTTACCATATAATTTAATTCATATCATTATATGTATTTTTGTAAAGATATCATATCCAATTGAGAGCCCATTTATGTTAAAATATTCCTTATTGATAATCCATTAAAATGATAAACTATTAGTGAACACCAATGGGATAAATCTAAATATATAACGAGAACATTAATATGTTGTTATTTAAAGAGTTTGTTTTTTAAAAGAAATGAAATTCTTGTTAACATAATTGTTATTTATTATAGCATAGAAGAACCTAGGAATATTAGAAACAAATTACAGCGTATTAACTCAAACATTACATAGTGCATGAAAAAATTATCCTAATGCACAACAACATTGAAACTCTACATGTATATAATTTGGATAAATAAAGATTCATAAAAAATAATAATGGAGGATGTATATATATTTTTGTGGTCTTATTGAATTTGAAATATATTTATTTAATTATCTAATCATCATGACTAATGTAGTGTCTGTATCTACCTAATATCATGAAATTAATAATCTTCAGTTAATAAGGATACATAATTAAAAAGATATTTCCTAATTATCAGTAAAAATATTCAATTTAATTCACCTAGATATCATTTTTAATTACTAAAATAAGATAATATTTTTTGACTACATATCTATAAATCCTATATAGTGTGAGTACCATATACCAATTTATTTTGAATATTGTGGTATATAAATAAGAATCCATAAAATTCAACTGAATGTAGGAATCTATTATCATGACTACATATAAATTTTTCTCATACAGTGTTAGTACCCTATATATATTTATCTATATTTATGGGTATTCATATTTATATATATTAAATTTATTAATTGGGGAAATATAGTCACATGAACTTATAATCATTTATTTCATTCTGTAAAATCATTTTATACATGGTTGATTGAAAATTTATTTTATGTATTTTAAGATGTTAATTAAGAAAAAAAATAATCTATGTGTTTCCTCTAAAAATTTATTATATTAAATAATAATTTTGGCCACTAAATATATATCCCCTTAGTAGATTGTGTGTTCTCTAGAGATAACTATGATATGTCAATGAGGAAGTCCTCAGATGTGATATATGATATATTTGGACATGTAATCAATGATATGTTTATAAAATTTCCAATTATATATTCTAATAATTATCTTCATTATTTAATCATTTAATTTATATATTTTATTTTTATGCCCATTTTACATCCATGTATTATCTAATAAGCAAAGTAAAGAGGTAAAAAAATTGAACACCTATAGTGGACACAGACATAACCCAGGGTAATTAACTTTCCTCACTGGTTAACAATAACTATAAGGGTATCACATAAAAGAATTGGAAATGTTCAAACTGTTACAATACAGTTAATGGCCAATAAAATTTCTTCCAAAAAACTATGATTACTACTCTTAAAACATGATGTCAACTATAAAATTTTATAAGTATAAATATAACAAATGAATTGAAATAAAAACATTTACAAATAAATAGTGATAATCTACGGTAAAACATAATCCCATAATACACCATGTGAACTCCCTCACCTAGCCAGAACCCTCTACTCACCAACATTCTCCCACAATAGATATCTTCACACATAAATAACATATTAATAATGTTAAATCTTACAATACACAAATAACCCTATCAAAAATTATTATGAACTCATTTAAATGTCACATATTTTCAGATATTTTACAATAGTAAAAGGAATATACTAAATAATCATTCAAAATGAGGAGTTTTATATTGAAAGAAAAAAACACTCACCCAAAATTAATAAATAATCATTTATATATGAGAAATAATGAGTTGAACAAAAATTTTAACCTAAATTATAATAGTTAGGTGTGAAAATTGAGTACATTATTAATATTGGGTACACCACACCCCATTAAATGAGTTCATATAAAAAATAAATTTATGATAGTTTAAAATATGTAAATTAAAATTCATTTTTATTATATAATCAGTTGATAATAAATATCACATTCATATCAATATTTTGAATCTTCCTACTAAATTTCATATAATTGAAAAAAATTAGAAATTATATGTTTTTCCAAATTATTCATATTTTGAAAACTGATACTTTAAAAATATACATTCTATCATCTTTAAAATAATCATTATAATACACATTAGAAAGGGGATTTACTAAAAATTGTAAAATTATCAAGAATTAAATTAATGGAATAGAGTAAACTAAAAAAATTCAAAGGTGTTTTTAGTACCTTAAGAAAATGTCAAAAATAAACCACATATATGATATTCTAAAACATTTTATATGGGATGACATTGTATGGTTAACAAGTGCCATGAGAAACCTATAATATATTTACATTGAATCAATAAATGGAGATATTAACACATTACTATCTAGTGATTAAATAAGTAAACTGCACTTTCATAACTACTCAAATGAGAATTAGTGACATCTATGTTCAACTACCAAACCCCTTATATTCCCAAGAGTTAAGAATAAATAAAAATGAACGGAAAATATGATCCCAAAATCATTAAATAACTCATAAATTTCCCTAAAATTTTCAAATAAGGGAACATCAAAAAGAAATATGAAAACTTATATCTAAACCCCCCTTAAGAGTTTGTCTTCCAAAAAAATACATAGGGATTTAATATTGAAAAAAAAGTAATGGAATAAAAAATTATTTTAATATTTGTAATAAATTTTTTAATTGAAATATATAATTATATTGGAACCCTTTTTAGAATAATATTTTACATTCAAATATAGAACCATATGGTTCAATGAAACATCATTACCATATTGACATACCTATATATCTATGCTTCATTGTCCAAAAATGCACATATTTCATGGAAAATTTATTATTAAAGACACAAATATATATATATATATATTATTATATATAATATACTCATTTATAAGTGTATAAGAATCTATGGAATCAAATAAGTTTTCATGAAATATATGATTAATTCAAAAAATATGTTCAAATACTCTATTAAAAGAAGGTAAAACATTTATGACATGAAAATACAATAAAATTCAAAATTCAAATAAAAAAATAATTTAAAATGTCAAAACACAAAGTAAAATAAAACTATGAAAATTATAAAACACATGATGTAAATCAATTATTTAAAATAGGTTTTTAAAATGTTTAGAATTATATGATCCAACTGTGATGAAATTAAATCCAATAGAGACATTGTTTTCTATTCAATTTAAACATAAAATTAATTAATATTAATATTTTATATAAAAATATAATATAAAAAAGGAAGGTTAAAATTATAATTAAAAAAATTATTGAATTAATTAGTATACTACAAAGTATTAGTTTCAGAAGATCTGAGACATTGATATTTGGTTGAAAGAGTATTAGGATATACATCAAATTACCTAAAATTAATTAAACAATAAAAATTGAGTTTATATTGAAACCTAGGGATTATCAAATTACAATAATTCTTAGTTAAATGATGAAATAATATGAATAGGAGAGTTATGTAGAGTGGAGACTCATATAGGATAATCGATCTATGAATCCCTAAGAGAACGAAATGAAATTCCCTGAGAGATGAGAATGCAGGGGTGAGGAGGCACACATCTAAAGGATTCTAGGCCATAGAGAGATATAATGTGAGATGAGGGGAAGGAAAAGAAGAAAAAAAGAAAAGGGCTAAAATAAAAATATTGAAAATTAAATGATTGGAAAACCCAACTAGTTTACTAAATCATGATGAAATTATGCTATGTTAACTACCTATAAAAAGGATTCAGACAATTATTATTTGGCTAATAATTTTTAATCATATTATATTATATAAATTTCATATTAAATTAACAAAAGATAAATAAAATCCATATTATTGTAAAAGGGTTTATTAACTATGATTAATTAGTATGTTCTTGATTAAAACATATAAAAGATTATTTTTTTTTGATAAAAACATTTTTTATCTCAAAATAACATTATATAATATTAAATTATATTAATTTAACAAATTGATAAATTTGGTGTGTTTCAATCTCCCCGAAAATATTCATTAGTCACCGAAAAATCCACTAATATAAATTTTAAACTACAAATCATCAAGACTGAAACACATTATTATAAATTTTTACATTTGAAGGAAATGTATCCAATCCAAAATGGATGGAAGAGAACAACTAGAACTATCTTTCATGATCATTAGAATGAGTACTCTAACCACATCTGAAATCTCTATGATTAATCTAAACCTCAATAGGGGAAAAAATAATAAATGAACACTAACATCTATTAATGTCTCCCAAATTTAGAATTCTTCAAAAATGTTGAGAAAAACACACCCACACTCTCTATTATAAAAAATATGATAATTAACACATCATGGAACAAACAATGAATCCAAAATTCCACAATAAACCAATATAAATTGAAAAAAATCAAAGGATCGAAACCAAATCTCTATTTAAATACCAGTAATAAATAACTAATAAACCTATCAAACAAGAAAAGATACTGACATATATAAATTAAAAAATAAACCTGGGACATAGTCCATGGCCACCCTGATATACATATAATACTATGTCCATAACTATATGGGGATTATATCATATAAACCCAAGAAAAATCAACATTCTTAGGCCCTCACAGAGAGAAAAATTGGACTTAGTTATCCGATAGTAGATCTTAGGTTCATCCTTTTTTACCCAATAAAATCATATATCTTAATGTATGGGTCTCAAAACACAAACCATGAGAATACCATGGTAAAAACTACATGATAATTCCAATAATAGATACAAATCTACGAAAACCAACCAAAATATATCCTATGAACCTATGATGATTGAAAATCATTAAATAACAAGGGTAAATACAAATATAAAATCCTCAAATAAAATATTAAAAAATTAGGTAATATATCCTTACCACCAGATTTGGAGACTATGATAGGTTACTGACCAAATAAGATATCACAAACAATGAAGAGAATCACTCCTAGGGTCATACACAGAAGCATACTATCCATCCATTCCAATAATTTTATTATATGATAATTAGAAATCAATTTTTTTAAATGATCTATAGAAAAATCTGAAATGATAAACCAAAAAAACTTAGCATGCCAAAAACCCATAAATACTCCAATTTTTTTAAACACAAATTTCCAATAAACTTTTAAAAAAAATACACATTTCACATATTAAAATAATCACAATTTCTATGAAACTAAATACTTTTTAAATAATCTAATATCAGGCCCTAGTTGATTTTTATTTTAAAAACTAACAATTTTCTTTAAAAAAGTCTTTATAGGTGGGAAAATATATTATTAAAAGACAATTGAATATGTTTAATTGTAAATCAATTTTTTAGATTCATTAGAAAAATTTATATTATAAATACTTATCTAAAGGTTATTCTAAAAATATCAGTATTTATTATAAAACATTTCCTCAAATCCAACTAAAATATTTAAAATTCCAATATTTTAAAAAATAATATATTTTTATTTAAAAAACACACAAAACACATTGAAGTGAAGAAAATCAAAAATCAAAACCACATGTTAGTAATTATCAAATCTCATATAAAGTATTCTCTATCATGCGGTTCTGCATTATTATATTCAAGATTCCAATTGAAATTGGGATTTAAGACCATTCCTAACACGAATACATCGATTGATGGACTATGGGGATGTTCCAAAAAAATTGGAAATATATATCATGATTGAGAATTTGGTTTCCATAAGGTTTCATATGAGATGAAAACAAACCTCTAACCACCTTTATAATTTATTTTTCCATGAAAAAATCCTTCTCAACACTAATAGAAAATCAACAAAGCAAATTTGGATCGATACATGACCATTAAAAATAAAAATAAACCTTTATCTAATAATTTTAAATCCAAAAACCCATGGAAACGATAAGATAAGAATTGAACATAGTTAGTTAGACCCATGGAACCTCCCCACAATATTATGATGAAAAATTGTAACATGATCATACCATGGGATCACAAATAATAAAACTTATTTTTTGGAAATATTTTACTCTTATTGATATATTAATTAATTGATATAATTTTTTTAAACAATATATGTATCCTACTATCAACAAGATGCACAAATAATCTTGATCCATACGTATGGGTAATTCCCAATACACGTGTGCTTAGAAAATGCATCATGGTCCTAGATATAATAACTTTAAATTAATTCTCCCCCAAAATAAGAGTTAAAGAACAACTGATTATATCATAGAAATTAGTCATCACTCATCTATAATCTATAAGTACCTGAAAATAATATATAGGTTGATATAAATATTTATAAAATAATATAGAAATAAATCATTCAATTCATCCTCCCAACACCCACACCTATGTATAACCCTCTGCTCAACACCAAAATCCATCAAATGATATCTTCAACCCCAATTCATCTTTGTTCCATATGAAATCATGAAATTTCCCACAAACCATAAATGGATGTGGCAAATATACCCTTTAAATGGAATAATAAGAGGAACATTCTACGATTGTAAAAATTGAATGTCATATAAAATCAAATAAAACTAAAATTTGGATGAAAAGCTAATTAAAACACCGATATACAAATACCATATAATTAATATTCTATGTGATATCATGAGATGAATAGAAAATTGACATTTTTATATAATAGATATTCATGATTAATGTGTTTCATTGAAATTTTATTAAACAATACCCCATGTATACTCAATAAATAAAGGTTCTATTTTATCTTATACTGAAATAAAAATACAGAATAAGTATTTTTACAATTGAATATAATTTTTTTTCATATTTTTAATAATTTTATGAAAAAAATTATAATTTAATTTAAATTAAAACCTTCACATAGAAGACAATAATCGGACATATGTCCATTTTTTAAAATTGAGACATTTGAAATGAAGTATTAAATAACATTTAAAATAGATATTAAAAAATAAATTACATTTCTAATTTAATTAAAACAGGTAAATGTAGAAGTAATAATAGATCATAATATATTAGAATAAAAAATAAATGAAAATGATAAATAATTATATAATAAAACCGGTGTAATCAATCCAAATAAATTTTATGTTTGAATAGAAATCCTCCAAACAATATTTGTGATCACGATGCTATAGTGGAAAACTTTATCATACTTCACGACGTCTATGAAAAAGAAATTTAAAATTTTATTTTTTTAGGAAAAATATAAAAAACTCACTAAAAAGTCAACTATAAGGGTATTTTATTTTTTATTGGATCACCTATGGCAACACTTTCGGATCCCATTATGTTTGATAATTATTATAACCATCAGTATCAATCATTAAAACATCAATATTATTTTATTCACATTCCATTAAAATATCAATTCAATGAATAACCTAGAGAAGATTCAAAACAAATATCAATATTTCAATTAATAGTGGGAATAAAAAAATCCATTTTGATTTTTATTAAAACCTAATCATGTTCCTAAACATTTAATTCAATGGTTCCAATCAGGAAATCTAAATAATTTTTTATATCACATTAAATAATTCTTAAAATCACATTTAAGTATAAAATATAAACTCCTTTGAAGGCATCCATAAGTGTAACCATATAAACATCAAAAAAATATATACACATTTTTTATATAGATTAAATTTATATATTCATATTTGATTGGTTACACACACATAGGGATATAGATACATATATATATATATATATATATCTGTATGTATGTGTTTGTGTGTGTATATCTATGTGTATAATCATCCAAAACATTAATGATATTTCTGATACAAACATTCTGATTCAATATAAATTTTTAAAGTCACCTTTTATTCATTTTCTCAACTATTTCATGAAATTAAAGGAAGCATTAGAAGTCCATATGAAAATTAATTAATGAAAAATACAACTTTAGGTTTACATTCTAACAATCACGAGTAAAATCTAACCTTATTGTTTATCAAACACATTGTGTACAAAAAATATTTTAAAAACATTTTATTAAGGTAAAAAATTTAGGATCCCACTACAGTAAATGGATTATTAAGGGAAAAATGGGTTCTTTTCAAAAAAAGCGTAACTATTTTCATTATAAATATATATTATAAAAAATATGTTATAAATACATGAATGCAAATTTATTGAGTTTAAATACACAAAAAATATGTAAAATACATTGAATAAATGAAAAAAGGTGTGTTAAATTTTATATTAAAGGATTATTTTCTAAAAACAATTCATCCCACAATAATAATGAATTAAAATATATAATTGGAATAATCTAGTAACCTATTGTTTGAATATTTGAAATGAAAGATTGGTGAAATAAAAAATTTATGGTTGAGGTGAAACACAAGAATATGTAATTCACATGGGATGATGATGGCATGAAACACTAAGAGAGTATGAGGAAATATAAATGTGGAGAAGTCCTAAAGAAGGAGGTCACATGTTTTTAAATGGGGTTCAACCATAGGGATGTGTGACATGGTAGGTATAAAATTAAAATTTATATAGAAAAAATAAAATTTAATAAATAAAAAATATTAAAATGATACTGAATAGGAAACCAACATAGTTTAATAAAATTGTTCATTAAACCATGATATGTTCATGATAAATGTAATAAATATATAAAAATAACTTTAAATGTTATTTATTGGAACCATATAGATAATTTTATCATCTTATAACCATTTCATATAGAAATACTTTTACATATATACAAATTTAACTCTTATAGAATTGTTCATGAATTTTTGGGAAAACCATGTTCCCCTAAAAAAATTTAAATTTTTTATTTATTAATCATTAATTCAAAAAAAATTAATTAATATTAATGAAATATATATTGGGGTGATACATAATATTTAATTATTCTATATTCATTAACAAGGAATAAATTTTATCCATTCTGGTTATATTTTACAAACAATATTTATTCCATTTATTATTGTGTTATATGATTTCCATAAAAGTATTTTTGATCTCATCTTTTAATTTTTTACTATTTCCCTAGGTGAAGGAATTTACAAATATATATGATTAGGATGATAAATATCATGATAGATAAATGATTTTTACTTAAATGATGTAATATTTATTCCTGAAATGAAATGTTTATATAACATATCACTCAAGGACTATCATACCATGATAATGGTAAGACATCTTATGTATCTTGATTAATGTATAATAATTATCATATATACTCTGTATGACAGAGTTCAAGAGAAATATATGTTTCGTTGATAATGGTTTTAAATTATCCTTTGAAACTATATTTAAAAAAGATATAATAATATAATACAAATAGTATAGTAAATCATTAAAAAATTACAAAATACATATCTTAAATGTTTATAATTATAAATATATATCCAATTTTACATGTATAAGACATTAATATCATTTTTTGTCAAATAATTATTTTCGTCTAGTAGTGATTCATAATAACACGTTCTCATATACTATTTTTTAGAATACCACACTTGCTGGATGGATTGAAATTATGAAACCAACTATAGAAAACTGTTTAGATTATCATAATAATCAACAATACTAAATAATTATTTTTATGAGAGTTTTGTTTAGTTATTTATAGTAATTGATTATTCATTTTATTATATAGGAAGGAAATATATAAAATAGTAAAACCATATTTTTATAAATTTTTTTGATTAGAAGAAGAATAAAAAATATGGAAAAATATAGAAATACAATTATGATAATTCTTTTTATAACATGATTTGGATTAGTTTAATGATTATGAATTATGTAATTGAAATGTAGTTAAATATGTAATACATAATCCTAATATATACTCAACATCTCATTATATTGATAAGTAAAACAATTAAGTAAAGACATGTTTTAAAAAATTAATTTAATAGGGGAGAATGTAATATTCCGAATGTACTATAAATAATTATTGTCATATATTTTAGTTATTATTATTTTTATGCTACATTAATTTTTAAGGAAAAATCGTTATTTATTTATTTTAGAATTTAATAATTAATCATTTTAGAATTATAATGTTAAATTGGTATTAAAATATATAATACAAAAAATAATTATTTAATTTGGAATAATATAACTACATAATAAAATTAATTTTTTGGATTATTATACATAAATACCATTCTCATCAATATAAATAATGAAAAATAATATTTAAATATTATAAATTTAGTAATATACATCATATCATGAAATAAACTTCATTTGATGGGTAATCGATGTTAAAGTAGATAAATTATCTATTTGAATACTTAGTCTCTATAACAAATTGTACATATATTAATCACTTTTCATATTATATATTTTCTAACACATGATAAAAAAATAAGTTCTAAATTGTTTTAATTATATTATTTGAATGTATATGAATTTTTTTTCCTTATATGAACATTTCAAATATGTTTATTATAATAATGTTACATTATGTGAAATTATTTTATATATATATTTGTAACATTATAAATTATTTCAGAAAATGATAAATATATTACCCATTGAAATTCATTTTATAGAATGATATTACAATTCATCATAAAATCATGAATATATATTTATCTATGGATTCAATTTAACATTATAATTATTATTTTTATAATGTATCAGTTTGTAACAGTTCATTTTAAAATAATGATTATTTTAAAAAAAACAGGATGAAATATTAAAACTATTTTTTACAATATTAATTAGTTTTATAGATGATTTTCTAAAATATAATTTATTAAATTCCATATTTTCTGAAAACTTTATTTCCCATATTTATAATTTCATTTTCATATCATCCATTGAATATAAATTTTCTCAGTGGAATATATTTTCAACATACATGTTAGAGTTGAAATATAAACAAGTTAAAAATTAATAATTTCCAAAAAGTGATGTTTTAAATTTTTTATTCCTTATTCTAAACTTTTATAGAACAAAAAATTGTTTTGTAAACTTTTATAATGAATAAATGACATGATCATCACCTTATGACCAATATTCTAGAATGAGTTGAAAATGTCATAATTTATAGTGAAGAATAAATGTTTGAACTCCATTTTCCTCATGGTTTCTCTCATACCAAGGGAATAGAATTATGTAATAAATTATAATTGTTATGTAAAATGTGGGTGAGAACCCCCCTCAATAATCAGGAAAGATCTTTCACATGAATATGATTAAAAAAGGTATGGAATATGAAAATCCAATTTACTGGTATTTTTGAGAATTTTAGCATCATAAAACATCATACTATGATGTATGAACCATATTTACATTCTTATATTTCATTGAATGATTATGTTTCACTTCTCATTATCCCAATATAGACCTAAAAATTAAATTTTAGGGCTCCTATGATGTGGACATCATTTTTTTGTGAACTCCACAAAACATTGATAATGGAAAATTCTATCATTCACAAACACCTAAGAATAATATACATATTCTTTAACAATCATGTTACAAATTTATATTTTTACCTGCTATAATCTATAAATTTTTTATAAATTTAGATGCATCAATTGATTATGTTCCTCCCATCATTGAGTTAAAAAACCATGATATACTATTAATATTTTTATTATTTTAACATCAACATTATAAACTACCTTTTCCAATCGGAGGAATGAAGAATAAATAACACATTTTAATTATTATCTATATGTTATTATATAAGTAAAACTTATTTAATAAATTAATAGATATATAGTAAGGTTATTATATGTTTTAGAAATAATATTTTATAAAAAAAATTCTTTTTTAATAAAAATAAAATTATTTGCGTCCACATAAAGAATTTCTTTTCACAAAATATAATTAATTTATCAGATATACATGTCAAATGTATAATTTAGTGAATTTTATATATTTCATAGAAGAAATTGTTTTTTTGGGTGAATACTAATAAAATGTTGATTTATATTTAAAAAATATTTACTTTAATGAATTTATAATAAAAATATTATTTCAATATGATTTTAAAAGACTAATTAGTTTAATAATATATTTACAAAAAAAATTATATCATTGGAATCAGTTTTATTTGTAATATTTATATTAATAATTTCAACACGTATACAAATTTTTTCTTTAGAGAACCACTTTTCATCAGCTCAACATGTTTTATTTAAAATTAAATTACACAACATATATGAATTAAATTTGATAATGATGATTTCATATATAAAATTATCTTAATTTATATTATATAATAATTTATAATTGATATTTTCATTGTTATTATTAAAAATAATAAAATATAATTAATATAATTAAGGATAAGAACAGGTTTTCACTTTACAAAGCCATAAGTTAAAATTAATTATCAATAAAAATGGGATCCTTATTTAATAAATTATATTTCATAAATAGAATAAAGGGTTATTAATTATCTAAAATGTATCTTTTTAAATTTATTCATAATGGAATAATTACCAAGGAAAATAATAAACACAATTTACACTGGTGAAAAGAAAATGGTAAAAGTGAGTAACCACAGAGACTAAGGAACATCATGTTTAAAGATTTTTTATATTTATTTTTTGGAGGTTCAAAAATAATATATCATTTTTCAACTCCATTATTGATAAAATTATAAGTAACATAGTTGGTAATTGAATTTCAATTATTGAATGGTTTTTGGAATTTACAAAAATATTATTCCACTCAATTATTAAAGGGGACCTCCTTCCCACTCTTTTTCATATATCACAACCCATTTGACTTAAGAAATTCCTGAAAAATCTATCCCGTAAATCATTATATTGGATATTGAGTTTTCTCCCAAAAATACCAATCTTAGGGACCTTAATAATAGATCAGAATGAGATTTTTTTAATTGAGGGAAACTTTCATCACTAAAAACATTAAGAAAAAAAAATTTTAATTTAGTCATATGTCATGTCTTAATAATTCTAATGTAATCAAACTACTGAAAAAATATACTAATATTTTATTATGTTGATGTAATGACATGTATCCATCTCATCGTCCATCATGAGGAAAATATTATGGTTGATTTTTTGTATATTGTAATATATCCTAGAGAACCATTCTTATTCATTTTACATCATAACCTATAACTATTTCATAAAATGATTGATTTAAAATTTTTATATTACATTTTAAGACATATTTATACTTTTTAAAGTACAATACTTTATACACATTATCACGAAGTAGCATAGATATACTAGTAACCTTATAATGGATCTAGACCCTACATGGAAAATAAAGGTTTCCCAATCCAAATTGGTTAGATACTAAGAAAATGAAACATAATTAATTAATGTGGGAATTATTCTTCTATATACATCACGAAATAAGAAAAAAATGTAGTTTTCCTATATGAAATAATCTACAATGGAAGTGTACCATAAGAAAAACAAATATTAAACATATAAAGTACTACCTAAATGTACCAGAAAAAAAATAAAGAAAATCCAAAGCCCCAATGGACATAACACTCCATTTCCATGAATAAATATCTACAATCACTTCCATGTGGAATCAAACAATTACTCAAATGTGGAAGGAGATAATATTAATATATAAGAAGGAATTGGTAGAGTGTGAGATAAAACCCTAGTTGGGTCTCACCAAGGATTCCATAATATATTCCATCATATAAATAATGAAATAAAGTGATTTAATGTTTTCAAATAAATAGGTTTTTTCATTTCAAAATCAAATTTAAACCAAATCATGAGTTACATTTCAAACGATAGAATACATTTCAAATGATGGGATTACATTAAACAATAGATTAAATAATAATTTTTATATAAAACATTTATATAAATCATATTACATGTAAAAATATTTACAAACATCGTAATACATTTATATTTGATATATAAGAAAGCATGAAACCTGGTAATATTCCAACAGGTATGATACTTCCCAGTTTTGAGATCCCTATTATCTCAACTTATAATAACTTGAATGGGTACACATATCCCATAACACTAAAAATAATGGAAAAATCCATCATACATTGGGGAATAATATGTTCTCATAAGTACATAGTTACTCTATATCGTTCTATTCCGGTGCTATGGAATTCCCATCCCGGCATGTTTATCCCAAATAACTCACTAACTACCTATTTTTTCATGTGATATAGTAAAAATCATTATTGGTAAATTTATTTTCTAACAACAAAAAAAAATTACGTCTTATTCAACTATTTATAAAATTCCAATATCGCATTTAAAAACCAAAATATGTTTTTAATCAAGCATGACTTTTTACATGATAAAACCCAATGGTTTCTATCAAAACCATTTTAATCCATTTTAATCAAATAAACATTGAAATAAATTTCATCACATCAATTACAAAAATTATAAGCCTAACCATTTTTAGAATTTAAAATAATAAATTTAAATTTTATCAATATCCATAAATTAAACTACACACACAAATTCAATGTAATTGTGGATTTCTTTACCAATTTTAAGCCAAAATTAAATTTTAAAAAATCCCTATTCACCAGAAGTGATTTTTAATCAACATATTTAAAGAAATATTAATTATAATATTGAATGAATTTAAATCCACAATAATGAAATTTATGATTAATAAATATTTTATATCATGGTGAAGCCACATACATTTATTAGGAAACACAGAGCCTGCAATGGAACCCAACAACAATATCCAATGAGAAGAATATCTAGGAAAAAACATAGAGAACTGATTCCCCAAAATCTAATTTATTTTCATCAATACAAATATTATCTATCAATATACATGGAGGAAATGGAATGGGAATAAGAGATAGGGAGAATGCTTACCCTAAAAGACAGACCACAACCGAAAAAACAAGCAATAGCTGATCGAAATGACTCAGTATAGTTTGAGGATCAAAATATCATGGGAAAAGATCTTGGGTTATGGGAAATGAAAAATAGAGAGGGTTAAAAGAAAAATCATCTTATCTTATTTAAAGAGAATCCATTGTAACATTAAATGATGTGTAACCAATGTACATTTCAGGTTATTGAAAATTTCCAAATTAAACAAAATACCCATCGACATTCATAAAACCAGAATTATTATCATTATAATTCACATGTAATTTAATGATATTACATGTCATCAAAATCCCTAAAATACAGTAGTATGAGCAGGTTATATGCTGAAAATACAAAAAACATATAACTTCACCATCATAGGTAACCTTTCAATTCCTTCTCACCCCTACCTGGATAATTACACATAAAAACCATGTCATTGTGTAAAATGTATCTATCAGAAGAGTAATAAGATGTTATAACCTCTAAACTATAAAAAAATTATATCCTTGGAATTCCTTTATAGTTGTTTCCATATCGAAATGTTGAGGCAAGTACTCTCTCATATGTATGTTATGCCCCTATCTCTCATTTGAATATGAATCATTCTACCATTGCACACAATACAATGGTGGATACTTAAGCTTAGGTAACATGGTTTCAGAATCAACTATCATGACCAGTCCTTTAGTAATAGTTAAATTAGGCTCAACAACATGATCATTCCATCTCTGGACATGAGATTTATCAGATGGAAAATTCCATATTTGAGATACATAAAACCCGTTATGTATTGACATAATCCATGGTTGAAGTGATAATTTGAAAGAATCATTTCCCAACTTCTCTATAACCTCATAAGGTATCATAATATTAGTGCAAGTTTAGCTTACCTCCCATTACATCGATGAACCATATATGGTGATAATTTATAGATTACCTCACCAGTAATTGTTAAATTCGATAGTTTATAATTATGATCAAATTATGATTTCTACCTACAATTCACCATCAACATTTCCTAATGAATTTTCTGAATCATTGATGTCCTCTCCAAAACCAAGCATGAATCAACCATGGAAAATTCACCATTATCCAGCTAACATAACGAAAATTATCAAATTTTTCCATAAAAGGCCTCAAAATGATCAATTATTATCACAGGTTGGTAACTTGTGTTATAATTAAACTCATCTAGCCTACAAAAATCTTAACATTCCCACCAATGTTGAGAACACAATCACAAAGAATATCCCCAAGAATATGTAAATCTATTTCTGTCTGTTCATCATACAGTGGATGGTATTCCATTCTCAATTAAACAAGATATCCTAGTTCTTATAGAATGCCTATTTAAAAGAAGAATGCAAACGAATGATCTTTATCGGAAACTAAAACTGATGGAACTCTATAAAAAGTACTATCTCCTTCACATATTGATTTCAAAACTCTTAAACATTGGTTAAATCATGAATGGAAATAAATTTATCCGACATAGTTTTCCTATATATAACAACACATATCACAATTTTCATTCCCTTGGTATAAGGAAACCAAAAAAATAAATTCCATAGATATCTCCTCCCATTTCCAAGTTGGAATTGGTAGTGGTGAAGAATGCTTGATGGTTTTTAGTGCTTTTCCATGAACTGTTGGCATGAATAACCATGATAAGACAATTGAACAATGCCCCACCACATATGTGAAAACTAAAAAATCTGCCCCGTTAAATAGAACATCATCATGGTTCATTGGTTCACATCCCTAGGAATTATGGAAATCCATCCCAACAAAAACAGTTATCACATAACAACACAACACTATGATTTAACAGAAAAGAATACCCTCTTTACCATGATGATATTAAGATACTAATGGAAAATAATGTTCATTAATTCTATAAATATAGAAAAATAATTGGTTAGACCAAATGGATAACATGTAATCATAATTGTCATAGTATCAGTGAAAGGAATTTTCTGAATTTTATATTCATTAATTCTCAATTGATGGTAATTATATCATATATCAATCACAGAGAACCACTTTCCCCATTTGAATAGATCAAATATATCATTTATTGGTTGAAATGGATTATTTTTCATTAGCATATCTCAATTGTGTTTTTGATAATCAACTCAAATGGAAATAGAACAATCATCATTATTATAAAATTGAATTAGAACAACCAAATGGGACACACACTTGGGTATAAAGTCATTAATTATAAGATAATTCAACTAAGTATTCACCCTCTCAACTTTTTTGGTGGCATGTGGTAAAAATGAATAAAATCTTGTTTAGTACCATGACCAAAGAAAATAGAAACAATATCCACCTTACTTGTAAAAAACTACATATGTTAGAAATAAAAACATGGGATAACATGATGATAACTAGAGGTAGATCGCCACTCCAAGATTCATACTCTATATCAATAGTGAACACATATATTAAATTCCCCAACTCTAGATTAGATGAATCACCCATGCTCAACTATTGGTCCCATTCTCCTTCAATAAAATAACATACAATACTAGGTGTAGTAAAGGAGACCCATTGATGATTACAATAAATTTGGATTTATTGGAAATGATACAATATATCCCAAATATGAAATCAAGTGGTTTCATGTTATAAAAAATAATTCCAAGAAATATTAAAATATGATTGAGAGAAAATAAAACTAGTAATGTAGACACCATTCTCTCTCTCACTAAACAAAAGGGTATAGTTATATCCATGAGATAAGACAATAATTATGTAGGAAAATTTATTATAATAACAATATGAATTGAAATAAATTAATGACATGAACTAGTTTTAATTAAAGAATCTTGTAAGAATGAAGTTATAGAGATGGTACACCTCATAGTTACTGGAATCATATCCCCTTCATCTGGAGACCCATACACTGTGTGATGTAGGTTCATTTCAAATTCTTGTGTATATAACCCTTTAGTCCTTGAATCATCAGTTATCCCCATAGTTTTAAAATGAGAATATGATCCCTTACCACTATGTATAGTGAAAATGATATGATAGAACCTTTTATTGTGACACAAAAATCTAATGGATAGGCAATTCATTGTTGCCTTAGTGAAACCCCTTTTTCCATAGCTTTCCACATTGTAGAAAATCATATGAATTCTTCCAACCACTATAGGCAGTTTGGAATAAACCTGCTGTCAGGAATCACCATGAGAATATCACATAGAAGATTTCATTTAATAGAATCAACATGTCCACTGGGAAAAAACAACCACTAACCAAAAATTTACATCCAAGATCATTTCAACCATCACAACATTATCCAACACATCTTCATAAGAAGGTATCTTTAGCTAGAAATCCTGAGGAAAAGTATCCAATTGATGTTCTATCTCAAACAATCAATTCATCAACTTTTCATTTGACACTATCTCTGTTTCAAACTAAATTATCTTTTAATAAATATTTTCATACATAGTAACAGTCTTATTAGTTTTTTAATGCTTGAAACTCAATTGGCCTAGACCACACCATCGACTCAAGACACAACAGGTTGGAAAATTATTCATTGATTATATTCCAGTCTTACCCTCACATTTTTTAACTATCACTATTACGTCCTAGAATATATTTCATTGTCCTTCTAACATGATGAACACACACTTCACTTTGATTTCACCATGTTTCTCTAGGAACCCCAAACAAATGATTGATCTTATTAAACAATTCCACATCCTATAGAAGATCATTTGATTCCTTGGATGCTGGTGGATTATCTTGAAGTAACTCTTAAGATATATTTAAATAATCAATCATTCTGGTATCCATAGATGGATCCTTAATGGGAACCAATGGTGGTCCTTTCATTACAGCATGGACATTACACATGATCACCTATACCATAATAAAATATATAAAAGGATTCTCTCACAGTGGTTATATAGGAGCATCCTATTGTGTCTGCTTTTCATGTCTTCTCAAAGGAATGATGCTACACATCATCATCAGAAAACAATGAATACATCATATTAAATTTCTTATAGTGAAAAAATGGAAATAAAATTGAATTGATAGATAGAAATATTTTGTCTTACAACATATCCAAATAAATAGAATGGAAAACAATAGAACTAAATCTCATGAAATATTTCCCAAAATACCCATGGGAACTCAAGGTTCATTATAGTGAGAGTTGTCCAGGAACACTATTACAACTAAAACATATATCCAGATGAGAATTCAAAAAATGTATACTATCATCATTAAATGAATCTCAGCTTAGAGCCTTGATTTTACTTTTTCATGAACCATCATGGTTACCCTAGTAACCTGACAACTGATTCACCCCTTTCATGACAAGAACGGAGTTCTTGATCTCGATAGGTAGGTGACTAGAATCTCACATCATTCAAAATTAATATGGGAATCAATTTTCAACAAACATCATGGGCATAGATATAAAAAGTAAGCATATAATAAAAACTAAAAATATAGAAGTGTTGTAGATTTTAAATTGTTATAACACAACCCAGAGTACTTCAAAAAAGTACAAATAAATAGAAACAACAGCCCATGTCTCAATGGATACAACTCTTCATGTCCAGTAATCAATAGAATCAACCACATTCTTGTTGTTCCTTACAGTTTCTTCAAACTGGAAGGATATAATCAATAAACACATGAAGGACTAAGTGGGATGTGAACTAATATACTAGTAAGGTCTCACCAAGGATTTCATAATATTTTCCAAAATTAAATTAATTATATATATATCATTACAATTTTCCAATAAACATGTTTCCCATTAAAAAAATATTTAAAACAAATCATTTTTACATGTCAAAAGATGGAATACATTTTAAATGATGTAAAAACAATAAAATTATCTTAATTGAAAAAATCTGGATGAAATATTTTTTAAATTAGAATGCATGTTAAAATTTTTAAAAACCATTATATAAATTTATTTCTCATATATAAACATGTTAGAAAAATGGTCATCTTCTAAGAGGTATGATAGTTCCAAGTTATGGGACCCTCATAATATCAAGTTGTAAATGTTTAAATATGTACATATGTCTTTTAGAACTATCAGGAGAGGAATAATCCATGCACCCTTTGAGAATAAAATGTCTTAATAATTTTTTATTTAGTGTTTTAAAGTGCCAATCCGCTGGTAGGGATTTCCCATGCTACGATGTTTGTCCCAAATAACTCATTAACTACATAGAATAATATTGGATTTAGTATAATTCAATGATTGAAAGATTATTTTAAGACTACATTATATAAAATTATATCCCATTCTCTCATTTCTAAAATTCAAATTTTCTATTTAAAACCAAAAATAGGTTATTAATCAAACATGCATTTTTCCTGATTAAATCCAAAGGTTTCTATCAATACCATTTTTATCTATTCTCATCAAACACATAGTGAAATTAATTTATTCAAATTAATTTCCAAAATATTCCATCAATCCAATTTCACAATTTAAATTCTATAATTTAAATTTCACTAATTTTCATCAATTTATTAAACACAACCTAGTTCAATGCAATTAGGGTATTTTCCAATTTTAAAAAAATAAATTCCGAATATCCTAATTTTTTGTAATTGTGATTTTAATAAATATAATGATTGAAATATTTTTATACTATTAAAGTAACCTTAATAAATAATTAGATAATTTAATTATAATAGAAATGAGTATCAAGATGAAACAACAAATAATTATCAGTGAAACAAAAATCCTACAACAGAACCCACCAAAAATATTAAAGGCAGAGAAGATCGTGGAACTCATATAATACCTAGTATTCCACTTTAATAGGTTTAGTTCCATCGATAAAAATATGGTCTATCCTACTTCAAGGAGGAAAAGAGAATGAGAAAAAGAGACTAGGTGAACTCTTACAAAGAATGATACACTACAACCGTACTAAAGATCAATTTCTGAACAAAATGACTCAAAAAAATTTGAGGGAACCAATATTTTCTAGTAATGATTCTCTGGTCATGTGAAATTAAAAATTGAGTGGTTTGAATCAAAAATCATCCCGATCCCATGTTAAAAAACGACCAATGAGACTTTATACAATGTGTAATCCAATTCTATATCATGTAATAAAAAATCACTCTCTGATAAACACATCTACTATTGATAAAACCATATTTGTTATCATTATAATTTACACATTGTGAAATTAAATTAAATGGATTTTAAATCCTAGTACCCTCCATAACCAAGAGGTTTTTATCCCTAGATTCTAATAAATCTTTGACATCACCATCAGAGGTATCCTCCCAATTCTTTCATGGACCTACCTAGACTATAGAAAAGTAATTCCATGAACAGGATTACAATATAACTATCAGAATAGTAATAGAATATTACAAAAATTCATGCATTCCATTATGTTGTAATATGATAACATCTCTTATGTGTAAAAAAGACTACCACCTCACGAAGTGATTTAATTGTTTATTCACATAAAAATTTAATGGAATTTAAAAATTATAGTATTAATGAAATATGTCATATATAAGATATATAAATAATAATCTAAATTTATTATATTATTTAACTTTTTATAATTTCTTTCATAGAGAATCTGGAAATGTCATTCAAGGGTATGCATGACATACCGTCTCCATGAAAGTTATAATTAATTTTCTGTATCTCTAACATTATTAGATTAAAATAAATAAATAATAAATAATAATATATATATATATTAACATTCTTGACATTATGGAACCATGATCATCATAAAATGAAAAAAGAAACAAAAATAGAACATAAATTAATGCTTTAGTGAGAACCTGAAATATCATTTTATCATGAAAATTATAATAAATGAGGAATAAAAAGACAAAATAATATCATATATGGTTTTATTCATTTGACTATTGTTTATTAATATACTTTTAATAAATTTATTTCAATTTTATAGTAATTTTTAAAGAGTATGGTTTATTTTCAGACATAAGGTAAGTGACTTCTTCTCTCTTTATTATATATGGTAGAAATATGTCAAATTCAGAATTATTTATTTTTGGTTTTTATATAATTCTCTATTTAATTTATATGTCATTAAAATATATAATATAATTATTTATAAATAATATTTAATAATAATATATCATGGGTATTTGAATTCAAATGTCAATAATATGTTAAGGGGTTTTTATCTCACTTATATTTCTACGGGACATATATAATATACACAACTTGTTATTATTTGTGAAATATGTGTAGGAAATGAATGAATTTTATTAATAATACCATGAAAGTGATTTAATATAAATTTCCATATATTATGATTCGTTTTTGTGGGTTGTGCTTCAATAGATACCCTTGTAGTAAATGTTTTAGTTTACAATCTCATTGTTTATAAAGATTTTCTATAAATAAGTTTCCAATGAAAAAATCATATGATCTATATCTTCTGAAGCACATTAATTTTTATAAAAACTATTTATATATATATATATAATACATTTGTATGTTCATTTTCCCCTCATTACAAAATTTGTATTCTGTAATAATATCATTAAGGAGAAAACTAATTTTTTTTCTCTTATCTCAAAAACACTTTTCCTTCCATAGCATTGTTTTCAATAAATTTTAAAGATTTATTGTCACTATTATAGGAATATTTCATTAATAAAAATTTGACCATTAATTAGTTCTTAAATAATTGTTTAAAAGGAATCTTATTTTTATTTTCTAAAAAAATTATATTTTATTTTTATCAATAATGTAAAAAGGCTAATTATTTTTATGTGTAGGAAATGGAAAATAATTTACAATATCATGGCCAATTAATTATTTGATTCTTCCATTAAATGTTTTAAAAATTAATTAAAACAAATTATTCCTCCATTTATTTTATATTTCATGATATTAAATAATTTAATTAAAATTTAATGGATATTTTCATGAAGAATGTTATTGTGATCATTTGTGGAATTTCTAATCATGAAAAATTAAAGCCTTTATGGTTGATTAAAAATTACTAGGAATATAATAAAATGGATCCATTTTTATTATTATAGTTTATGTATTATTTTTATGATTATGGTGAAAACATATTTTTGAATCTTTTTTTAATGTGTTTTGATATGATGATTTGATGGATTTTTATGATTCTGATTTATTTCTATGGGTTATGACATGATGAATTGTTTTTGATTCCCACTTATATTCCATGATATATGATATTTTTATATTTTATAATATTGTTTTATAAATAATTATGGATTATTTTTGGGTTGGAACACATATCCACCTATAATGAGTTGGGTAATGACATTATATCTCATGATATAATAATATGGAACAAGTCATATTATTTTTTTTGTTTTTGGTAATATTCCAATGTGCCTTATCAACTATATAATTTAGCGAGGATTCATTATCCGTTATGAAAGGGGAAATATTTGTTTATTCAAAATCTGTTATGATTTTATTATCTCAAATTATTACATTGATACATGAAATTGATTTCATTCTAATAGTTTATACACACTTATATGACATCAACATCTGGTTTATGATTTATTTGTGATGATTGTTCGCTCTTATATGTCTTTTATCAATAAATAATTTTGTTTATAAAAAGGATCATTCAAAATATCTATTATAGTCTGGGTATAAAATTATTCAGTAATAAATATAATCTCATACCATAATTATTATCATAATATTTTATATGGTTATCAATTTATATCTTCCATGTTTACCCATACTAAGCATAAGATCACACTGTTTCTTATGTTTCAAATCTCTATGATATCATGAAATGTTAAGTATGGTATATCAATAAAGAGTAATAAATGAGAATATTGTTATTAGATATGTTGAATATTTTTCATGAAATAATATTATTTTATCACAACTCTTAAAAGATAGTAATCATGTATGGTCCTCAGGCATATATTTTTTGAATTTTATTTAACAAATATCTATTAAGATATTTTATATATGTTTAAAAATAATTGATATCTATAGATGATATATAAGAAATTTTTTGTTATCCACTGGAAATAAGAATTAAAATATCTATAGTAAGTTCCCCATGTACATGTATCTGATATAATTTTAAAAATTTCCAAGTATTTTTATATGTACGTGTGAATGTATTAAGAAATATCAAGAAATTTTGGTAAAGGATAGAGAGACATGTCTCAAGGAAGTTAGGTTTTTTTTAGATAATTTTTTTTTGATATTTATCTTTTAATGAATTACGTTGGGGTGATAAATCTAAAAAGGACGTATTTAGCCAGACATGGTCATCACCTGGTGCATAAAAATTGACCTCACCACAATCATTTTTTAACTATCTCAGGGGATATAACATAGAAAATATGGAATGATTTATTATCCATCCGGAAGGATTTCAATAGATGATGGCCATGAATAACCTATAATAAACCTATGGTTCCTTATATTGAAAAAATGTATTCATTAATTAGATATCCTATACATCCTTTTTCAGAATTATTTGGTTACCCACTAAGATTATTATTTCTTACACAATGATTTATGGATTTAGTCAGTGGTTGGAACCTTAATGCACCATGTTAATGATTAATGAAATGAATAATTCATCAATTTTTTCATTGAGTAACTAATTTTTATTGGATATTGAATGAAGAATCTTTCTGATATTAACACATAAAATTCTCTTGTTATGAATCACATTGTTCTTCCCAATGATCATAGGAGGGAGAAAAATTGTGGTCAGTCCATTATGAGGAAATTCCCACTTTATTATAGTGCTTACTTTGATCCACTAGTTATTGAGAAACTAATCATTTCCACTAAAAATATATTTTACACTCTTCTATGTTCAGATCATTTGAAATTATTTTTTATTGTTTATCATTTAGAAGGTGAGGAAGATCAGTTCTAAAATATTATCAGAAACATGATGGAATGATATGAAATTTAAATTATAGAGTGGTATGAAATTAAGTGTTTATTTCATAATCTGTACATTAATAATATTCCTTCTAAATATATGGAGATTTAATTCCCTTAGATAAATATGAAGGATGATAAATATTTTGGAACTTATGAGGTAAATTTTACAGGACTTCTGAGGTACACTTTTTGTATTATAATACAACATGAATGTAAGGATGATCGATATGTTATTGGATTAATTAAAGGCTTCAAGGGTATTTATCCACACAGAGCATCAGAAACTATGACTTAAGTGTTCGATATGTCCTCATTGATTAACTATATATTGGACATGCTCTAAATTTCATGGTTTTGATATGAAATGAAATGTTAAATTCAATTAAAACACTAAAACCCATACAAAGGAGAAGATGACCATTCTATTAAAATTGATGTGTTGAAGTGGAGATGGAGAAAAGTTTCAAAATAGTACTAGTAAAATTTTTATGTGTGGAAAAAAAACTTTATTATAATGATAAATGATGATTTTATGGGAAAATGTTAGCTAATGATTCAAATAGTGAAAATGAACCAAAAATTCACCACCAAAACACTATTATTTTAAATTAAAGATATGTGGTTATTATGAGAATAAATTACCAAATATAAGGGCTAATGATTATAATAATCCACACAAAACTCTATAGAATATGGACCATGGGAAATAATATACAATCACTATAGTTGAATTGAATCAAGATAATTAGGTAACACTTATTCTCCAATCCTTAGTTGGAATTTCTTGTATGATTTCATTTTAAGAGTTGAAATGAATAAAAATTTTTTCAACCTTTAGTAGAACATGATTTTATTAGTATAATTTATTACTTATCTCTATATAGATTGTGGTATAATATTATCACATTTGATTTTATGAATAAACTTGTGATCAACTACCAATGCACAGATGAAACTGGACTTGCAATGGAAATGTTTCTTTTCTATTATAAGAGATTATTTAATGAATAATAGGTGTATTATATTTTCGAACCATATATGAATCTATGTAATATTTACATAAGAGTAAAGGAGTCCATCAAAGGTTTATGAGTTTATGTCTAATCATAATTTCATAATCATATATACTCCATTTGATGTTCAATGTGACAGTTATTTTTCATTATCATGGATAACATGTGATACATTTAGAGAAACCTAAGACTTTGGATGATATATGTTTTATTCAAAAATTTATTTAAATAGGAATTCCTTATCAATTTCTGGCTAAAACATCAAATGTATTGGTAATTATCATGGTTTATATTATTTTTGATTCTGAAAAAATTATTCAGAAATTTAAATGTGTTAAGGATATGTGAATAATATTAATATTGTATTGTTCACATTCTAACCCGCGTGATGGATGAAAACCCATCACATATGGAAGTAGTGAAGGTTATGGAACCAAATTTAAGGGTATTTAAGGGAGTAGTGACCACATGAAGCCTATGTGAAAGTGTATTTTTAATGGGAATTCTTAAATATATATATTTCTATTTACCCATTCTTTTTCCTAATATATCATCACATTAATTGTGATCAAAAAAATTATATGTTGATAAAACAAGTATAAATAAATCGAATGGAAATGGTAAAACATCACCATATATTTTTTCATTGGACAGATCAGAAAAACAAAACAAAATAATGATATTTAGGTTATATTATTTATCCAGGAATAGTCAAACACTTCTTCCCTGTAAGATAAAATTTAATATGGACCATTTTATAGGATATTCATTAAGGAAGTGTTAATAATGCATGGAGTATATCATTAAATTATTCCTAATTGGGATCCAAGGTTTTTCTCAAATTTCTTGAAATCCCTATAAAAGAAACGTGATACACATTTGAGTCTCAAAACTTCTTATTATCCTAAAAAATGTAGTCAATTAGAGAAAATTATTCAAATCATATAGTATATATTGAGAATTTTTTCTCCGGATTTCAAAGTTGTTTGGGATCAGCACATTCCTTTAGTTGAGTTTCCATACAATAATAACTTCACTAGTGCAATTAGATTGCTCCGAATTAAGACCTTTATAAAATGAAGTATATAAATCCAACATACTAGGATGAAGATGTGTATATAATTCTATTGAGACATGTGTTTTATGAGTAAAATATAGATAAGTAGGTTTTCATTTAATAACATATAAGTGAACCATAATGTTGGAAAAAATTATGTGATACTAATCAATGTAATGATATAAAATTTTATTTGGGTGAAAAGGTGTTTCTATGAATTTAACCACTTAATATGGTAAAGATATTTATAAATAATTTAAATCTAAGACCATGGCATATCTATCATTTCAAAATTATTCATCATATAGAGATGTTATATTTTTTATTAGAACATTCATCAAACCTCCCACAAGGCCATGATGTGTTCAGTGTACCTATATTGGGGAATTTCATATTAGATCCTTCATATCTAATAAAGAAAGAGGACATAACCTTGGATTATTTTATTTTATATCACTAATAAGTGGTGGAGATTATTAATTATACATATAAAGTTCACTAAAATAAGAATACTCACGTGATCAATGTTTCTTTGGTGAAACCACCATCATGAGAAACCAACAAGGGAACCTGATGATATAATGAGGTAGTCATATTAAAAAAATTACCAAATTTTTTAAATTTCATGGTTGAAATTTATTTTATACGGTTTATAATGTAATACCCAGATATTTAATGAAATATAATTTTCAAATGAAATTTAGTTATTTTGATAGCTTGGGTTTCATGGAACACTCTATTTCAATAAACCACAATATTGTATTAATATTATTATTTAAAAATTAAAATTATAAAATCTCTCCTAACAATTTAATATTTAATGAGAAAAAAAATTTACATATTATTTATTAATGTTTATATTAAGAAAACACATTGATAAAAAAAGTGAAACAAATTTTGTAATGTCTTTAAATGATTAAAACATAATAGTTTATGAAAATATGATTCTATTAAAAAATATTAAATAAAAGTTATTTAAAAAATAGAATCTTTAAATCGAAAAATATTCATTATTTTTTAAAGAAACATTCAAAAATTAAGTTTTAGTAGGTTCATATTAATTTTACGATATAGAATGTTTTTTTGAAAAATAGAGATAAAATATTTTTATTATAAACTAGCTTTTATTTTTAAACTGTATACAAACCCCTCTTAATTTTATAATCAATTAAATGTAAAATAAATTCAAAAATATATTATTTAATAAAATTTATGTTATTGTAATCTATTTCATTCATAATTTTATTGTTAAATGAATCTATTTCTCTTGAAAATTTTCCCTTTGGAAAACTTATTTTTTTAGGTATACAAGTCTAATATTATATTCAAATTTTCAAATAAATGAATTTAATTAGATAAAATGTATTTAAAATATTGAATAAAAGTAATTTATTTTATATAATAAATCATATTTTATTTTTTCAATAATTTTATTGAAAATAATGAAAACTAATTACTGATGTTAAAAATATAATGTGGTTTTGTGCGTTATAAACACACATGTTAAAATAATTTTTAAAAAAACAAGGTATATTAATTGTGTATATATATCATAAATAAATTTATTGTGTCCAGTTTATCTAATAAGTCACATTTTAATTTTATACATAGAGGATACATTATCATTATAAATTAAATGAAACTAGTTACTATGTTGGAAAATAAAATTGTAATTTTTCATAAACATTATGATGAATGAATGATTTGAAAGAAAATTTTGTATTTTTTTGAGTTTTAGAGGTTTTAATTGACAATATCATCCCTAAAATTCTTCATTTATATAATTATTATGCACATTTAATGATAGTGACATCGTATTCTGGATTATTTTTGGGAATTTACAAATATCCCAATGTCACTTAACTATAAATGGGAAACTCATACCTTTACTAATTTACATATAATAAGTCATTTGGATGAACAAAAAACCTAAATTAATCTCCCTTGAAAATCCCGATACATGTCACACCGCTTTTACTATTCCCAAAATTCTAATCCTAGGGTACACAACATGATATCCAAAGGATGTCTCTCTATGTGAAGGAAATTATCTTTACCCTAATATTTCATTCAATTTGTTCCCATACCACCTTCACTCATGTTATAATTATTAAAATAGAATATAAATTGTATATAACATATAATAATATATTATTGGGTATATGTTATACCCTATATCCATATCCTCTACCATCATGTTGTAAAAAACTGACTAATATGTGTTTGTCATGCAACTGCTTCACGAACCGATGAAATTCATTTCCAATCACCAATTTCCATGGAGATATATAATGATGGATTTAACATATTTAATTTATTATTATATTATAATTACACTTAATGAATTATAATATCACGCAACCCTCAATATATTCCATTCATTATGAATACAATAACACCAAACTTGTGTTCGACGGACTACCGCTATGTGAATCGATGTGATTAATTATTCACAAATGTTTTTAATTTAAGGTAATATGAATATTTTATAAAAATATTTGATATATATGACATATAAATTATTCTGTAATTTCATTATATTTTTACATTTTTCATGTATCATGCATTGAAAAAATAAAATCAACGGTAATGTGTAATACGACCTACCATACCAATAAACAATGTAATTTATTTTTGATACGAAACATTAATAGATTACATTAAATAAATATATAATGAATATATAAAATTGATATCATGTATATAATGATTTATTTTATTGAACCCTGGTCAATGTTAAATTACACAAAATACAAAATGATATCATACATGAAAAAAGTACTAATTATTACCCTAAACATGTTATTGACATGGAATTATTAATACACGGGTAATAACATTTAATTATTAAAAATTATATGATACAATACATATTATTATGATTCGGTAATATATTTTAATAAAGTTATTTTTATTTTATTGGTTTTTGGAATGTTTATTATGGATATCGATACTTATGGAAATTGATTTCATGTATCTATTTTACTTCATAGAGACATATGCCATATTCACCAATAATATTTTGATTTTTTTATATAATATCCAAATAAAATACTGTAAAATTATTATAATTATAATATTTTTATTAAATGTTTCATTCCATTGGGTTATTTCATGGTCCATAAAAATAAAATGGTACTAAATTTGTAATGTTTTTACTTATGACTTTTTTGTGGGACACATGCCCTCTAAACCACTTATTTCTTTTATGTGGTGTATTTATGGACTATGAATGAATTTTATTAGTTCCATAAAAAATAATATAATATATAAATATATTTAATATTTTATTTCATTCGTGGGGATTATTATTCAAATGATACAATAATGGTTAAAGATTTATGCTCTAATCTAATCGTTTATCCAAATTGATTATGATTATGTTTCCAATTTTAAAATATTATTATCTTACTCTCAATAAAATAATTTATGTTATTCTTCTCTTTTTATTTTTATATGATACAAACCTTCTATTAATTTTCAACTTTTATGTTTTGAAGGATGAAAAATAATTTTTTTACTGAAAACTAAAATTAATTTCTCTTTGGTTGTAATCAATTTTTTCCATGGGAATATTTTCTAAAAAGGGATCAGAGAATGTTTTTACCATACCCTAATTTGTTTATAATTTCATTTATACCATTTTTTTTATTATTACCATGTTTTTTGAAATGAATCATCATGTCATTTTCTAAATAATATTTTATGACTTTTTTACAAAAATGTGAATTGAATTTTTTTAGAATGTACGACATGAACTTAATTTTCACCCTTAATAACCACTCAATTATTTGAAGAATAATTGAAATTTTTCTATGGTTATTTTCAAATAATATTTTTCCATATTATTTTGTTGTTTTTTTAATATAAATAATTTCATTCAAATGGAAATGATATTTTCATCAAGAATGAATTAATGATATTTTTATTGAAATTTTATTCATAATCAAAAACAAACTTTTTGATTAAATGTGACTTACGTGGTATATGATCAAATGGTAGCATCCTTATTATTTCTATAGAGCTTTTTGTATTTTAAATATTACATTTTTTCAAATCCCATTACTTTTAGATGAGTGATGATATGAATAATTAATGAAATTTTGATGAACCTCATTTCTTTCCACAGGTTATGTCATGTTGGAATGCATATAATACCATATTAATTTTTGAGTGTTATATATGATGGATGTTTTATGATATAAAGGTATAAATATTATAGATTATACAATGGTTGTTACCTATATATCTCTCCAATTCATTTTTTAATAATTTATATTACATGAGATATTGACGGGAAATATGCCTGTATGATTTATCCATAATAGGGAATATGTTGAAATGCATGATCTAAAATGGGAAAATGTTGATTATTCTTAATCCATTATGATATTGATGAAAACTATTGATTCCTAATATAATATTATTTTATGGTTTCAGATGTTATCCATAACACAAAAAATGGATTTAATATATATTATGGTGCCACACTTTTATGATATGAAATACTTTTTCATGATTTATTTATAATGATTTTTCAATCATATTGTTCATATATTTTAAAATAATAATTTATTTTTACATTTTTCATGAATACTATTTTTGAAATAATCTTAATGTGTAACTTTTCCCCAATGATAGTAAACATATGTCATCCTTTGGCTTGTAATTGTCTAATATACTATATATTCATATAATAATATATAATATCAATGTATGGAAACTAAAAGTCTCTATATTATCCATGAAAAACATTGAATGATGTTCATTGGTAGTCCATGGTTGACCAATTTTTTCATCGATTTTATCAACCCCTTCATTTCCCAATAAATACTCATGTCATCTCTCATATCATTGTATGTAATCGTCTTGGGTACATCATACATTGATGGAAATTCCTATGATAAATATAATTCATCTTATAAAATATATAAAATCATTATAAATATTATTTTTCTACAATTCCACAATATATTACATCAATTTGGTTATGTAACAATATAATGAAGTCCTCTAGAAAGTCATGCTTGATCTACCAACATTCCAAACTGAATGAACCACCTGTCCTCACAAGATAAACCTTATGACTTAATGATTCCATCTATGTGTTTGGTAGATGTATACACTATAGTGATGGAACTCATTAGATGTCCTCTAACATAACTGGTTCTCACATATGAGATCAAAGATTGATTTTCTCTGTAAACCCCCATGTGGGTTTAGTTATCTATGAAATTTCCCAATTCAATCTATATCTAATTCCCAAGAAGAACCACCTAATTCAGGGAACATGTACCCCACCATTTCATATAAAAAATATTTAACATTTTTGAGAACACACATATTGGAATGACAGAAAAAATATATATTAATGTAAATTAATAATCTATTCTAGCTCTTAAGAGATTATAAAAGGTAAAATTCAGGATGCAATGAGTTTCCTAAAAAGGCTAGTGGGAGAGGTGTCTTTATTAAAGAAAAAAAAACTTTAAGATAACTAAATTAAGAGAATATTGTTATCTGATCCCCATTAAATGAAATAAAAAATTAAATAATCATTAAGAATATTTTATTAATAGAAATTTAAAATATTAAAAACACTGAGAAAAAAAACTATGTGTATCAATGAACATTGTGTTGTTCTCTTCTTATAGGAATGGTGTGAATATAATGACCATGATTTCCATATTGGATTCTAAAAATACCTCTAAAATTCTATATTCCACCACCCTAATTTCAAAAACCTTTGATAATTTATCACTATGTCTATACACCTTATATATCTATTATTTAGAATTTTGTTTCAATCTTCCCTTATCTCATACCTAGGAACACATTCAGCCTTGCCACAAATAGGGACACCAATCAATAATATAAATACATATACATTAGATTCATCTCGTGGATTCCATAACATCTTTTTTTACCAGATACTCCCATTGGAATACATAATAACCTAATGATGAGATACACTTATGGGATCCATAAAATTCCATGATTTGGGATACATATCACAACATCAAAAACATAAATTAAAAATTCCCCCTTAAACTACTCAAATATCTTTTCCAATGATAAACATATCTACCTCTCAAAAAAGTTGTAATTAATATTATATTAAATATAAATTGCACATTATATTAATAAAATATAATTTTGTGGAGTATCCAATTATGTATAACCCTCTACATATGTGAAATACCCTATCTAAATTTCCATCACAAGAGACTGTTACCAGTCAATGAATCTTGGGGAGGATAATGCATATGAAATTCAATATCCCCATTCAATAACCAGTTTAAAATTTATGGAATCCTATGTTTGATTCATACTATGTGAAATCCAATACTCTATATCAATTTAGAGAAAAAATGATTAATCCACACTTATTATACATTTTTTTCACATTCATCACCAAGGAATCCACCCTAGGATTCCCATGTGTTTGAATCAATCAATACCCTTTGTGTTCTATGAAACATTATGGTCATGTTTGTTGTGGATGTATGTTCTTGTTTAATTTTTTTATTTCATTAATTTTATCTAATTAAATTTTTACCTGGTTTTGGAGGAATATTATGGGTGTGACAATTGTTTAGGGAATGAACAAAAAGGAAATTAGGCATCCTGTGCTTGTTTCATAGCTGGGACATGTTTTGTGTAAACATTAAAAGCGGGAAATCCAAACCGGGAAACCATAGACATTGGAATCTCACATGGATGGTTCAGGTTTTGTCAAATTATGATTGATTCCGAGGTAATTGTGTGACCTGGAACCTCATAGACTATAGATGGTGCACATATGGCACATGGTTGGGAAAACTATGCTGGAAACCCATATGACCCAATAAAATGTAGAATTTCACCATTTACCCTTTCAGATTTTAGGTGTTTCAACTAATTATATTCTTAAATATTCTTTCTCCATAACTATTGATGATATAAATAAATAATACCTCCCTATGATAAATATCCTTAGATTATAGGATATTTTGGAGTATCATTGGGTGCAGTTCGATGCACTTGGTCAGTCTAATTTTCTCTTTACTCTTTTTAACAGATATTGGTCTCCTGGATTCATTATTATTATTATATATCCCTAAAACCCACCTTTTTATTTCTAATAATTGGTCGGGGATTTAATGGGTGTTTGATTCCAGATCTGAGATAATGGGGACGTTTTTGTTCATCTACGGATTTGAGGTAGGCAGTATACAATTTATATACCATCATCTTGAAGTTTGTTCATCTATGTTCATATGTGCTATTGCTTCTATCTAGCAATGAAATTGTTTCATTTAGTGTGATTTGGTATAATGGTAGGATAAAAGATGAAATGAACCACTCATTATCCTTTTGTGATATATTGATATTATTTTGAGTGGTTTTGGGCCACCCATGGGGTGCAACAACTTTTCTAAAATGTATAATAGTAATGATAAGAGTTTATTTTACATGTTATAATTTTAGATCACATGATTAACATATATATACGGTTCCTAGAGTTAAAAATGAATTATTGATAGTTTTTTATAGACATTGATAATGGAATAAGGGAACATTTCGATTCATATGAATTGGCTGAATGAAATAATGTAATTGTGATAAATGAATTCTGAATTGTACTTTTGTTGAATAAGTGGGTTAATTCTAGTTAAATTTATTAACATGTTAAATGAGTAACTGTATTTGAACTGATGAATATGTTAAATGTGAAAAAGTATATAATTTTTTGATTTTACTAATGGGGTATGTAATGAGGGAGGTAAATCAGTCAAATGAGCTATGCAATGTAAATGGAAATTGTGTTAATGAGTTTAGGATTGATGATGATTGATATGTTGTATGAAATTTAAATTTTAAAGGTTATGTGTTATGGTTGTGAATGGTTTTTGATATGGTATAAGTGGTAAACGAATAAGTAATAATGTGAACATGTCTATATGGTTGTGGGGAATTTGACATGGAGATTTATGACAAAGAGTCATGTAAGAATATAGATATAAACCAAAACACGAATATTCATAGGTTAGGGAAGGGGATAAAGTCTCTATACCCATAATAGATGCATTTTATGAGACTATCCTGACTGAGGATCTAAGGTAAGTGTGATGTATGTTTTTATAAAATATATATCCCTAGTGATATTGGGAAATTTTCTTATCCCATTATACAGGAAAATTGATTATATTATTCCATTATATAATCAATTTAAATTCTTAACTCATGGAACATGTGTTGAAAAATTAAATAGTGATGAAGATATATAATGTAATGAAAATTGAAATACTACTTCAAATGGTTAATGTGAATATTGATTACTAATTGAACTAAGGTTGCCTATTTTTTATCTTTTAATTTCAATCATATATACATGAACTATATGTCAGATTGGATATGTTGTGGAAACAATTTTTAGTGTCCTACTCTTTAATACTCATTCCCTTCTCGGTCCACCCTTAGGTACCTAAGCAGATTTCATGGTTGAAGATTATGACAAGAGAAAAGGCCATATGTTAGGGAGTTGAGTTTGTTTTGGTATGTTCTTGGATGATAGACTCAAACAAAGAGTTAGGAACCATTTTAGGGACTCATCGGTTTCTCTATATTGGTTATCCTTCATTTTGGGAATATTTATCATTACAGTACATTCAATTTATTTTTTTGTGGTTTGTTCCTTGGTTCTGGAAATGGTTGAATATTCTTTTTTCTAGTAAATTGATTATTGTTTCCGTTAAATAATGTGTTATCTGTTATGACTTAATCAAATAAATAGTGTACATACTCCTTTATGAATTATTACACCCTCTATACATGTTAGAAAACTCTGGGGTATAACGAGGACAATTGGGGTCATGTAGTGACCATGCTCAGGGAACCAGTTGGTGGAATTCAGTTTAATGTCATTAAGAATTTGTATCAGAGAAGATATTTTCATTATCATTTTTATTTGGGATTGTATAAGGGATATTTTTATTTGTCGATCTTTAGAAATGAGCTCGTGTTTCGGATTATAAAACACACGTATGAGGAAAAAACTATGTACCCAGTGCGGTAATTATTTTTATTGGCGTTTGTTTTTATAAATGAATGATAATTTACCACGGGGTGATGTAGTTTTTGTGTTATGTGAATGTTTTAGAATATTTTTCTCATTCATGGAATTTAATGAGGTTATTAATTCATTAATCATGTTGGAAACCCAACGATATAGGTGGAACAGAACATGGTAGGCAAAAACAGATTGGATGTGTGGGTCATGAATGGTAGACTAAATTTCAATTTCCATAAAAATTTGAAGAAAATGATATATAATAATGATGATACTTGTGGTTAAATTAGAATATTGAAAAAATAGTAAAACTGTTTTTCCTAATGAAAAGCTGTAATGGACAAAAAATTATGGTGCTAATAAGTTACAAAAAAAGAATGAATGTTCAAAAAAGAGAATATTTTGCATTGTAAATGTTTAAATAATTTAATAAGGGTGTTTAATGAACTTCTTTTGATGATGTTAGTAGATTTACCAATAATGATGACGAACATAGGAGAGATGGTTTAGGATAGAAATAAATGTTTGAAAATAACCATTGTGATAGTTTTTCTGATATAGTTAGGTTATGGATATTAGGGAGATCACATTTATGTAATTCTAGATACATTATTTTATATGTTCTATGATTCGTGTTTGGAATTATAGAGAAATGCTGCTATAATGACATGTACTAGTAAGGAAACAAATGTATATAACCAAGAATTATCCACTATTCATGGTGAATGGATATCCATTGGTCTATGATAATTTAGGATAGATGAAATTATATGGGGCCATCTCTCACTTAATCTCGATGATTGAAAGGGACCCACAATGGATCGTTTAATGTATGTATGATATTACTAGAGTATTTAAGTTGAATCTCCCACCAATGCATGTAGGAGTTTATCGACCCGAGGTTGTAGAGTTTGGGATAGATTCCATCTAGGAGATTTTGGACAACATAGAGACTCATAAGGGGAAGAAAGTCACGTTTTTCGTATATATGATGTGAGAATAAGTAAATCGATGGTTGGATATCCATGTTCATACTCAATAAGATGAAATTATGTCATGTAAATAAATTCAATATATGATTTGTGAGAACTTCTATCCAGGTACACTGATACAAAAGTGGGATACCGAATTCATGAGGTTAACACATGGAACAATGGCGATGATGGATTATGTATACATTATTATGGAATTACAAAGCATTGTTTAAGAATTTTTATGGGATGGGTAAGCTATTTAGAGGAATTTCCATAATTGACATATGAATGGAATCATATACCATGTGAATATTTTTAAATTATAGTGTTTTACATGAGTGGCGCATGCGACCCATATTTTAGAGGGAAATATAAAGTAGGTTAAGGAAGTGTTTTCTAGATCAATTTGGGAGAAATAATGGTGCGAGTTTTCCACGAAGGAATGGATGTTTTTGGAATATCCCCCTTGGGGGTACTATAAAGAGTTATCAAATGAGAGGATGATCCAATAATGGTTGTTTCCAAGTGTTATGATATTATTGTGGTAAGTCAGGGAGCATGTGTGGCTAGTTACTCAAACAACATGTTCTTTATTGAGATTACAACGGAATAGAGAATATGGAGAGGTTCTGTAAAAAATCTCAATATCTGGGAATAAATAGAGGACCAAAGACGATGTAGAGTGCTGGAAGTGGGATGTTTAACCAATATCATGTGGTATGTTTTTGCTCAACCGGCCATAACATTAGAGTTGGTGGAAGTGGTACTCTTTAATGACAGTTTCCATATATTCAAGGCATTTCATCCCCATGACCAGAGACAAAGGCCTAGGAAGATGAGTAGATTGCCTTCATGTAGAATAGTTTACACCTGGAGGTGGTGAGGATAGACCATTGATAGTTTTATGTACCATACATTTAGCTTCCATGGTTTCTAGTTTATTTATTATTATAGTCACATCGACTTTTTTATATATACCCACATGGTGAGTTTGATAGTCCTGGTGATGGAACATGTATGTGGGTTCTTATAGATCATCACCTTATTAGTGGTGTGATCATAAAATAATTAGTAGTTTAAGAGGTGTATCCACGTTATGGGTGATCATTAATTTATATGTGATTTATATACACTTTTGATGAAATGTTTAGATCCGATATTGGGGTTATAATGGTTGTTGTTAAACCAAGACCATATTTACTATTACAATCATAGGGTAACATTCAAATAAATTACGGGAGATATGTATGTCAATCGTGGTGAATGGGATATTGAACCATGCGATAGAAGGCCAATTTTTTAGTAGATTGGTGAGCTCAAAACCCAATTCCATAGTTTACTGTTTGACAATATGGGAGTCTAGAAGATTATCATTCCTCATGTGGTGGATCACTTCTATGATGTTATTCATGAATACTTATGTGGGATTATTTGTCACGACCCATCCTCGGGAACCGTGCAGTGACTACCCCAAGCCCACCTTCCATAGGCCAGGGGATGGTGACTAGCACCAAAGGCGTAAATCCCGATAACTAGAAAGGCATTTCCCTTATAAGAGTAACAAAACACCACAGAGTACAAGCGGATGTAAAACACTACGTACAAAGAGAAGTGTTGGAAGGTAAATGGGCCAGAATACAAACCCAAATGAAAGTACAACTACAACTGAACAAAGTACAACAGGAAAAGACAACAGCTGGAAGAACGAATGTGTATCTTGGGTCGTCCTCCTCGGATCCTACCTGAAAGGTAGGAACAGATGTCGCAGCTCCTAGATCGTCCACCACAGATCCTACCTGAAGGGTAGGTACAAATAGCCTCCACAACGCTCTCGCCCATCAACATCCTCCGAGTGTTGTCTCACTATGATGTCTTCCTCCAGATACTGACTCGTCGTGTAGTCCAAATCCAGGTACTGACTCGTCGTGTAGTCCACCTCCGGGTACTGTCTAGTCGTCGAACACTCGGCCTCTGTTAGCACTGCCCATCGTCTGCAACCAACACAACGAGGTGCGGGCATAGCCCGTGTAGGGGTGAGTATAATGATACTCAGTAGGTACCCCGAGACCCTCAAGGTCTCACTAAAACCAACAATGATAACCAAAAAGAATATCTCAACAGATAACCTCTACTTAGGTATATGCCCATACATATACCTAAGTTATCAAGTAACCCATCTCAATCATGAGGAAACACAAGGATTGTGAAATCAACGGATAACCACTACCCAGGTATATGCCCATACATATACCTAAGTTATCAAGTAACCCATCTCAATCATGAAGAAACACAAAGATCATAGACTCAGTTCAAACCAGGATTTTCATTATCGAAACAGTAACTGCTGAAGAGCTCCGTCTCTGGAGTGTACAGTGGTCCTATCACGACTCCGAGGTACTGCTCACTAACCTAAGACTGCTGAGTTACTTCTCCTGTCGAGTACCACGGGCCAGCCACCCAAACAGAGTAGTGCTTCCCACCGGGGTATGCCACTCCAACACAATAGTGCACAACCCCTAGTAGCCTACTGAGGTACTCTCCGGACGAGTTTCGCGGGTCTGCACTGTCACACATGTAGTGCTCCGTCCGCCATGGGTCTGCACCTCACAAAGTAGTGCTCCCTCCACTGGGCTAGTTGACTCAATCCAAGTCGAGTCGGTCAAGCAGTCGTCAGGTCTCAGTCGGTTACAAAGTCTCCGTACTCCGCACGCTCGTCTCTGGGAGGGTCCGCTCCACGATCTACAAGTCGATACTCCAAGTATCTAAAAGTCCCACGAAGAAGTATCTCAAAGGACCGCCTCGTCATAGGGGTCTCAACGCAATAGACGGTGCGTCAATCAGATGCCCGGTCTATGAGTTACTAACCTTTTCATCCCAGGGGCACGGTTGGTTTCATGAGCGAACCAATCCCGGCCGTATCTCAACTGCACCCCGAACTCTCATAGGGTATTCTCATAGGGACTGTTTCTCAATGTGATCATCAACGCTGCTGACGGTTCCTCAAATGGACGTTCTGTCTGAATGATATCAGCTTTCCCGATCAAGGGACCCGGTTGGATTTCGGGTACAATCCATCCCGGCCACTATCCAACTATATCCAAAACTCGGGTGAAGAATTCCAAAAGTTTCTTCTCATCAGGAAGAAATCAACGAGACAGACGGCGCGTCAATCGAACGCCCGGTCTGTGAGTTATTGGCTTTTTCGTTCCAGGGGCCCGGTTGGTTTCGTGAGCGAACCAACCCGACCGCACTCCGACGACATCAAAACTTCGAGCGTAGTATGCCAAAGGATCCGTCTCACTTAGAGACATCCATCAAAGTCGATGACACGCCAATCGGACTTCCGGAGCTCAAGATATAAGTGTTTCCGCTCCGAGGGATCGGTTGGTTTCGTGTACGAACCAACCCGGCAGAACCCAAAGTCTCCGAAACCTTGAGTGTAATATACCTAAACGACTGTCTCGTTCCAAGGATCACTACGCAACTAACAGTGCGTCGATCGGAGGTCCGTAGCCAAAGATATGGGCATTTTACCGAAAGTGGTCCGAAAATGGGGAGTCTGGGCCCGGACCAACCCAGCCCGACCCCCCCTGGGTCGGCCCCAACCGGGTCCGACCCGACTGGACCCGGCTCGGCCCGGCCAGTGCGGCCCGGCGCGGCTCGGCGTGGCCGAGCCGATGTCGGGGAGCGGGGGGTGCGCACAACCTGCCCCTCGCCGTTAATTGAGGGCGGCGGCACAACCGCCACCGCCAATTCTTCCGGCGGCGCGCTCGGGCGCCGCCGCCGCCTGGCGGCCGGACGGCTCCGGCCGCGGCCTCCATTCGCTGGCGGCACTGCGCCGGCGACCAGCGCCTCCGGGTGTTTCCGCAGGCCACCGGAGTTGCTCTGATGGTCCGTTTTCAAAACCGTCTGAGCCAGTGTTCATCTCGGGTCTCGTACTTTACTGCGCAAGATTCAAATATACTTTGCGGCCCCGTTTTTTCGTCACTCATCAATCCGCACGTCAATTAAAAAAATGTTCCATCTTCATGGTTCTCCGGCACGCCGCGTTGGCGCCGCGCCCCTTCGCCGTGTCCCGACTCCGTTCGCGGATGTCTTCGGGTTTCTCCGACGCGGCGCGACGGTGTCGCGCCCGTGTTTGTTTTTCACGATGTGGCGAGACGGTGTCGCGCATTTCCTTGTCGCATGATTCCGCGTGGTGCAATGACCCCATTCCTTCCCGTACCAAACCACAAAGAAATCCAACATGGAAAAAGGAGGTGGGTCGGCCGTGTTTGTGCGGACCGGCCCCCTCTAGTTAAACGATTACAGTTGGACATATTCACGAAAAATAAAAATTCAAGGTAGTAATCTCGAACAAAATAAAGTAAAGACAATCCCCTACAACCTCTTAAATAAAAATAATCATAACAATAATCCCAACCCACAAAATAATTTTCGCAGATCAACTTAATATTTAGTTGAACCGCGTTCTTAGATTTAGATGGGAGTAAACAAGGGTTCACCAACAATCACAGTTTAAATTCCCTACCTTGTAATTGTCGTTCGTTGATGATCTCGGAAAAAGGGCGAATATCAATTCCTTGATTGCCATGTTCGTCACACACTCCCAATTCTCATGCTCATGCGTCGGAAAGGAAGAAGGGTACTCGTCGTTGGTGGACGAGCGTTCAGAGGTGACGTCGTCGTTGATGACGTTCTTCGCGGGCGACGTATTCTCCTTTGACGCGGATGAAGGTCGTTGGAGATGTCGTGGGCGTCCCTTCCCTTTCGTTGCCTCGGATGAAGAAGGATGAAGAAGACGGAGTCATCATGCTTCAGTGGCGGAAGAGACGTTCTTCGTGTTCTTCGTCATAGAGAAAGAAGAAACTCAAGACTTCCTAATCTTTTTCTCCAAAGGCTCCCAATCAACTAAACTCCAACCCAAATAAAATAACTTATTAACTTGTTTTATTAACACAACAAAGCTTATGAATTTCAAGAGTTTGAAATTAAATTAACTCACATAACTAAATATCTCAATTTTTTAAATTTAATGAGAGGGAGGTGGAGAGACTCATTTAATGAGAGAGAGTTTCATCCACATAAATGGAGAGTTCAAGAGTTAAGGGGGTTAAGGGGGTTTGATACTCATGTGGACCCCACATTATATCATCCACCCAAGGGAGGTTATGTGCGGGTGGGCCCCTCCACTAACCTCCCCTTGGAGGTTCTAACTACCACTTCAAATAAAAATATGGCAAACACATATTTTTATTCAGTTTAATTAAAAACCCCCGAAAACTAACTTCCAAACTCGATAAAACGCAACTGCGGAATTGGTGTTCATAAGCAAAAACTGGTGCTGCGGTTTCATCGGTGCCCTCAGAATTTGATTTCGACCACTAGTTCAAATGTAGAAATTCCCGCTCGTTTGTTCACTGAACGTACCCGAGCCAAACTTCGGAAAAATATTCCGGGCACACCGGGCCTCGGATTCAGGTGCCGTCAGAAACTGCGTTCTTGTAAAATTCCATAGAAAATTAGGAAAAAAATTTCCCTGAAATTTCCGGGACTTTGCATTACTCCCATCTCAGGGCATTACATCCCCGTAAAGATTCATCACAAACTAGGGTCACAAAAGCGGTACACATCACATATCTGAGCCTTCCACTTCCATGTGCTTACCTGCAGGTTCCGTACTGCCAATGAAAGCGCACCCGAGGAATAGATCATCCTCGTATGATCCGCTTCTGTCAATCCTCGATCCCCACTGGAACCTCTGTGAAAAACACCTCATCGCCATCATCCATCTCCTCACGGTCGATGATATGCGAAGGGTCGAGCACGTATCTCTTCAGTTGAGATGCGTGGAAGTCGTCGTGCACCTGGTGTAACTGAGGTGGATGGGTGAAGCGGTAAACCACCTCACCTACCCAGCTGAGGACCTAGAAAGGTCCGTTGAACCACGGAGATAACTTGCTACCTTGGCCACATCTCTGTAAACCTCATCGAGGTGAGACCCGTATAAGGACGTGATCGTCATCCTCGAACTACAGAGGTTTCCAATTCACATTAGAACTGGAACTCAAACGACTGCTGCCACGAGGGTAAGGTTGACCGACTTAAGAGTGATCAGTCACACCCTCCTATGCATTAGTTATCCTGTGATCCCTGGGGTGTCTTTTTCACTGACCAAGGAAAACACGTCCCGACATCGTAGTTAAACCAGAACCTTTTTTCCTAATATCGTCAATTTGTGTATGAAGTGTGATTGCCCAGTCCATACTCAAACCAACTTTGTAATGCCTCGACGCTGCCACCAAGAGATTCCAACCGAAACTCTCACCTAGAGGGTCTGACTACGCCATCGGCATAAGTGTGATTATCGAGTCTCCTCCCAAGGTATCTCCAGACGTGAGGGTCAAGTTCACGGCTTACCGGAAACTCTAGGTCTGGGAAAAGATTTGTGAAAGTGAGGAATGATTAATATCGACGTCTGATAGTAAAGTAGCTAGTTGTGGACACAGACTACCCCTTGAATAATTTTTAGATTCACTGGGTCACACTCATTGACCGCATGCAGCCGCACTCTTCCTCCGCCCTCCAGCTCCCTGAGCCTGGCAGGAATAACTAAGGCGGGTGGTTGTAGCATGTTAAGATGTACACCACCTCATGCTGGTCTCCTAGCTCTGCCTCCACGTCTGCTGCTTCGCAGACTCATCTCTCTTTAAAGCTTCCTCTTCTTGAAACATTTTACACGTCCAAGTCTCTATGACTGACGCCAGTTCGCATCTTCCCACTGCTAACATACACTGGATATATTCATTCATACAAAGATCATTCAACCTCATAGTTCTCTCTATCACCCTAACGTGAGTAGGATTTCGTAGAAGAATATGGTGTTGGCTCGAATGTCCTTAAACACACCACACTCAGAGGTCTGAGCTATATATCACTGGTTGAAACATATCCATCGAGTACCCGGTATGTTCGGTACGCCTCGATGAATTATCATCTATCAACATGTCGTCCAACCGAAACTGTATAAGCTCTAGAAAACTCTGTGCTACCTCCTCAAGCCAGTCCTCAGCCACCTGTGAGTCAGGTTCGCCTCAGAACTTGGGGGTATCTGATGTTAAAACACGTATAAGGCAGTAAGCCTACATATGTCACCTACCGGTACCATCGGTTGTAACTGCTGACTAACAGGTAGTGATGTATAGCTGACACACTACCCGAAGGTAGTATCTCAGGCATCGGTCCACGTACCGAAGCCTCATCACTATGCAGACCATCCTCATGGTCATTCACTGGTAAAAACTAGTGGCCAAGTCCACCATCCACTCTACTGATGTCTCAGCTAGGCGGAAAAATTCTAGAAATCGCCTCCAGCCACTGCTCTACTGTCTGGGAATCTGTCTCACCTCATAACCTCAGAGGCCGCTGCTGCTGGAACTCGTGCAACGTGCTCTGCCAACGTGCACAGTTTTCTAGTGTAGCTATTGGCATATACTTTCCAACAGGTGGTGGCGCTGTTGGTACACCACCCGAGGGTGCCAACATAGTAAAAAGGGTCGTATATCAGAGTCATGTCGCTCGGTGGGCCATCATCGAGTACTCTCTTGGAACTCCAACTGACTGTCTGGGTGGAGACATCCTGAATAGATGCGACATAGTCAACATTTATACCTGGTGAGATGACCTAGTTTGAGCTGACTTTAATACTTTTGAAACACACACGCAATCAGTGTTTTCGTGTACAAAGTCGGAAATCAGTAGTCAGGGTCCTGGTGTATGGATACGTCGGCCGCCGCACCAACACTGGACTCCCTGAAATGAATACCACACTCGGTACCCTTAACACTATTGCTTCACATATAAAAAGATCAGAGTACTGAGTTATGCGGTAGAACCGAACTCCTCTGATACCAAATTGTCATGACCCGTCCTTGGGAACCGTGTCGTGGCTACCCCAAGCCCGCCTTCCATAGGCCAGGGGCTGGTGACTAACACCAAAGGTGTAAATCCCAATAACTGGGAAGGCATTTCCTTTATAAAAGTAACAAAACACCACCGAGTACAAGCAGAAGTAAAACACTAAGTACAAAGAGATGTGCTGAAAGGTAAATGGTCTAGAATACAAACATAAATAAAAGTACAACTACAACTGAACAAATTTCAACAGGAATAGACTACAGCTGGAAGAACGAAAGCAGCTCCTGGGTCGTCCTCCTCGGATCCTACCTGAAGGGTAGGTACAGATGGCGCAGCTCCTAGATCTTCCACCACAGATCCTACCTGAAGGATAGGTACAGATAGCCTCCATAACGCTCTCGCCCATCAACCTCCTCGGAGTGTCGTCTCACTGTGAAGTCCACCTCCAGATACTGACTCGTCATGTAGTCCACCTCCGGGTACTGACTCGTCATGTATTCCACCTATGGGTACCATCCAGACCTCGAACACTCGGCCTCCGTCAGCACTGCACGTCGTCTGCAACCAACACAATGAGGTGCGGGCATAGCCCCTGCAGGGGTGATTATAACGATACTCATTAGGGACCCCAATACCCTTATGGTCTCACTAAAACCAACAAGGATAACCAAAAAGGAGATCTCAATAGATAACCTCTACTTAGGTATAACCATACATATACCTAAGTTATCAAGTAACCCATCTCAATCATGAGGAAACACAAGGATTGTGAAATCAACGGATAACCACTACCCAGGTATATACCCATAAATATACCTAATTTATCATGTATCCCATCTCAATCATGAGGAAACACAAATGTCATAGACTCAACTCAAACCAGAATTTTAATTATCGAAACCGTAACTGCTGAAGAGATCCGTCTCTGGAGTGTACAGTGGTCCTGTCACGACTCCTAGGTACTGCTCACTAACCTAAGACTGTTGAGGTACTCCTCCTATCGAGTACCGCGGGCCAGCCACCCAAACACAGTAGTGCTTCCCGCTGGGGTATGCCACCCAAACAGAGTAGTGCACACCGCCTAGTAGCCTGTTGAGGTACTCTCCGGATGAGTACCGTGGGTCTGAACTGTCACAGAGGTAGTGCTCCATCCGCCATGGGTCTGAATCTCACAAATTAGTGCTCCATCCACTGGGCTAGTCGACTCACTCCAAGTCGAGTCGGTCAAGTAGTCGTCAGGTCTCAGTCGGCTACACGGTGTCTGTACTCCGCACGCTCGTCTCTAGGAGGGTCTGCACCACAAGCTACAGGTCGATACTCCAAGTATCTCAAAATCCCACTAATAAGTATCTCAAAGGTCCGCCTCGTCATAGGGGTCTCAACGCAACAGACAGTGTGTCAATCGGATGCCCGGTCTGTGAGTTACTAGCCTTTTCGTCCCAGGGGCCTGGTTGGTTTCGTGAGCGAACCAATCTCGGCCGTATCTCAACTGTATCCTGAACTCTCATAGGGTATACTCATAGAGACCGTTTCTCAAAGTGATCATCAATGTCACTGACGGTTCGTCAAACGGACATCCTGTCTGAAAGATATCAGCTTTCCCGATCCGGGGACCCGGTTGGATTTCGGGTACAATCCAACCCGGCCACTATCCAACTGTATCCAAAACTCAGGAAAATAATGCCTAAAGTTTCCTCTCATCAAGAGGAAATCAACGAGACAGACGGCGCATCAATCGGACGCCCGGTCTGTGAGTTATTGGCCTTTTCGTTCCAGGGGCCCGGTTGGTTTCATGAGCGAACCAACCCGACCGCACTCTGACGTCATCCAAACCTCGAGCGGAGTAAGCCAAAAGATCCGTCTCACTTAGAGGAATCCATCATAGTTGACGACAGTCAATAGGACTTCCGGAGCTCATGATATTAGCATTTCCGCTCCGAGGGCTCGGTTGGTTTCGTGTACGAACCTACCCGGCCGAACCCAAAGTTCTCCGAAACCTTGAGTGTAATATACCAAACTGACCGTCTCATTCCAAGGATCGCTACGCAACTTACGGTGCATCGATCGGAGGTCCGTAGCCCAAGATATGGGCATTTGACCAAAAGTCTTCCGAAAACGGGGGGTCTGGGCCCGGACTGACCCGGGCCGACCCCCCCCCCCCCCCCCCCCCCCCGGGGTCGGCCCGAACCGGGTCCGACCCGACTGGGCCCAGCCCGGCCCAGCCGGTGTGGCCCGACCCGGCCAGCTCGGTCCGGCCCGACCGGGCAGCTGTGACTCGGCGTGGCCGAGCCGAAGTTGGGGAGCGGGGGGTGCGCTCGGCCCGCCCCACGCCGTTAATTGAGGGCGGCAGCACAACCTCTGCCGCCAATTCTTCTGGCGGTGCGCTCAGGCGCCGTCACCGCCTGGCGGCCGGACGGCTCCGACAGCCCCCTCTGGTCGCCAGCCGCGCCGCGCCGGTGACCCGCACCTCCGGGTGTTTCCGCGGGCCACCGGAGTTGCTCTGGTGGTCCGTTTTCAAAACCGTCTGAGCCGGTGTTCATCTCAGGTCTCATACTTTACTGCGCAAGCTTCAAAAAAACTTTGCGGCCCCGTTTTTTCGTCACTCGTCAGTCCGCACGTCAATTAACAAAACGCGATGTCTTCGTTGTTCTCCGGCGCGACGCGTTGGCGCCACGCCCCTTCACCGTGGCCCGACTCCGTCTGCGGATGTCTTCAGGTTTCTCCGACGTGGCGCGACGGTTTCGCGCCCTTGTTTGTTTTTCACAACGCGGCACCACGGCGCCACACATTTCCTTGTCTCATGATTCCGCATGGTGCAATGGCACCACGCCTTCCCATACCAAACCACAAAGAAATCCAACATGGAAAAAGGAGGTGGGTCGGCCGTGTTTGTGTGGACCGGCCCCCTCTTGTTAAATGATAGTATTTGGACATATTCACGAAGAATAAAAATTCAAGGGATTAATCTTGAAAAAAATAAAGTAAAGACAATCCCCTAAAACCTCTTAAATAAAAAGAATCATAACAATAATCTCAACCCGCAAAATAATCTTCCTTGATCAACTTAATATTTAGTTGAACCGCGTTCTTAGATTTAGAAGGGAGTAAACGAGGGTTCACCAACAATCACAATTTAAATTCCCTACCTCGTAATTGTCGTTCGTTGATGATCTCAGAAAAAGGGCGGATATCGATTCCTCGATTGTCGTGTTCATCACACACTCCCAATTCTCATACTCATGCGTCGGAAAGGAAGAAGGGTACTCGTCGTTGGTGGACGAGCGTTCAGAGGTGACGTCGTCGTTGATGATGTTCTTCACGGGCGACGTCTTCTCCTTTGACGCGGATGAAGGTCATTGGAGATGTCATGGGCGTCGCTTCCCTTTCCTTGCCTCGGTTGATGAACGATGAAGAAGATGGCGTCGTCGTGCTTCAGTGGCAGAAGAGACGTTCATCATGTTCTTCGTCGTAGGGAAAGAAGAAACTCAAGACTTCCTAAGCTTTTTCTCCAAAGGCTCCCAATCTACTAAACTCCAACCCAAATAAAATAAGTTCTTAACTAGTTTTATTAACACAACAAAGCTTATGAATTTCAAGAGTTTGAAATTAAGTTAACTCACAAAATTATATATCTCAAGTTGTCAAATTTAATGAGAGGGAGGTGGAGAGACTCATTTAATGAGACAGAGTTTCATCCACATAAATGGAGAGTTCAAGAGTTAAGGGGGGTTATGGGGGTTTGATACTCATGTGGGCCCCCACCTTATAACATCCACCCAAGGGAGGTTATGTGCAGGTGGGCCCCTCCACTAACCTCCCCTTGGAGGTTCTAACTACCACTTCAAATTAAAATATAGCAAACACATATTTTTATTCAGTTTAATTAAAAACCCCCGAAAACTAACTTCCAAACTCGATAAATCGCAACTGCGGAATAGGTGTTCCTAATAAAAAACTGGCGCTGCGGTTCCATCGGTGCCCTCAGAATTTGATTCCAAGAACCGGTTCAAAAGTAGAAATTCCCGCTCGTTCGTTCACCGAACATACCCAAGCCAAACTTCAGAAAAAGATTCCTGGCACACCGGGACTCTGATTTAGGCGCCGTCAGAAACTGGGTTCTTGTAAAATTAAGAGAAAATTAAGAAAAAAAATTCCTTGAAATTTCCAGGTCTTTACATTATTCATGATTGAGAGGTTTTGATCACCACCGTGTTTCTTCTTGGATATTCAATTCCTCTAAAAATAATGACATCGACAGAACTCCAAGAAAACAAATATTAATTGGAGGATCATGCAAGTAAGGGGATAATTCTTCCTAATACATCACTATATCGATATCCAGTAATATTTATGATGAATGAAAATAGTTCATTGTGGTAATTCATCAACTATTATAATATTAATCATGTGAAGGATAAAAAATATACCATCTTCTTTGATTATATTATCATTTCAATGAGCTGATAGGCGATTTAGTATTATATATGATTGATATGTGATCAATGTTTCATCATATAAGTGTGTGAACATCTATTATACCACATAAATATTTTATATGTAGGTATGGGTGGATGATTTTTTAATGACGCAATTTGGCTTTACTAGTGTATCCATATTATTTATGGACAAAATAAAATGAATTATTCATCCCTATCTAGATTGGTTTGTGGTTGTATTTTTTTATAAAATCATGGTGTACTCTATGTCTCTTGATGATCTTGAAAAACATCATGAAATCATTGAGAGTACATTAAGTGAGAATATTATATACATTGAGATATACAAATGAAATATCAAGATTGATTTGTCTCATTTATTTGCTCACATCATCTTGAAGGATGGTGTGTTAGTGGACATGGAAAATTTGAAATTTGGTGTATCTTGGGAGAAACATAAGAGTGTTTTTGATTTAAAAATTCCAATTGGTTGGGAATGATAATATTTAATGTTAATTATAGACATTTCTTGTTTTGGAAAAATTCATTGGGGATTAACCATGAAATGAATCATTTTTGAAAAATCTGAAGCTTGTGATGATGATTTCCAAGAGTTTGAAGATAAGTTGACTACACCCCATTTCTGATATTACATGATCTAATAGAAGGGTATACAATATTTTTGAATGTGTTGTTTATAAGGATTAAGGTGGTGTGGATGCACACTTTTCGGGTTGTAGCGTATGGGTTAGGACATTTTAGACCTCATTAATGAAATTAACATATCTGTGATCTCAATATTGATGATATTTTTTTAATGTATTGGAGGGAATACTTGTTTTGGAGAATGGATTTGAGTGTATACAAATAATAAAATCCTTCATTACAACTTATCTCAGAGTGATGAGAATATTTGTTTGAAAATATTGTATGTGTACATGTACTCAATTTATTTTGAGATGGATGACTCACTGGGAAATGGGAATAATGTAACAGGTTTTATGAGTTTGAAGACTCAAAATCTAGCATTTTTTGGAATCTAGCACTGTGTGATGAATGATAAAACTTTCTGCTGAGATATATCTGGAGGTACAAGATGGGTATGGTAATATGACCCCTTTTCCCTTGGATGTTGAGTCTACAATTCTGTAATGAATCTAGGATATACATTATGAAGATCAGTACAATTGTTAATTGATGGAAATTATTAATGGATTAGATTCACCTTCTGGTTGAGAAACAAGAGATGATGTATCATTCAGGATTTGTGGCCATGTTGTTGTGCCATTATTTTTTTCAGAAGACTTGATGCATTAATTTAATTCATTGATGTTCCATGCGAATAATAATTTTAAAAAAAATTATTATAATCATTTTATGAATTAACGTTTTCCAGTGATGTAGAAAGAGGTTATAGGTTTCATAGCATGATGACTTAATAACCATAAAGTGAAGGTTATGAATCTGTAAAAAAATGGATTCTTGTATCCATTCCCCTTTAGTAATAGAAATGTGATGATGTGATGTTTAATTCCATGGTTGGTATCATGTGGAATCCTCAAAAGAGTGATCTGATCTATGTAGTTATGGATCGATTAAATAAGGAGGATTACATATTTCCACTTAGATAGTACTTCACTATAGATCATTTGAGTGATTTGTATGTTTTAGAGATCGTGGGGATATACAAGGTCATATGGACTATATTTTTATATCATGATCAACTTTTTACATCATGCTTCTTGTAGGGATTAACTAAGGCTCTTTGTAATAAGGTGTTTTTTGGTACACCTTTCCACCCACAAGCAGATGGTAAATCATATCATTCTATTATGATGCTAGATGAAATGTTAAGGGTATGTGTCCTAGATTTAAATGGATCTGGGGATACTATCTTTTTAATGTTATGTTTTCCTACAATAATATAAAATTGGATTTGAATCATATTGAATTGATTGAGGAACTGTATGGTAAATTTGGTAGATATAAGTTGTGTTGGATGGATTCTAAGGAATCAAATTTGTTTGGATTATGTCGCAAGGATGATATAAATGAATATTCTTAGTTGATTTTAAAACTTTTAGTTATTTCTTAGAGAAGGAATATATCATCTGTAGATCACTATTACAGACCTCTTCAGTTTGTGGTTGGTGAAATTTAATTTGTTTGGGTGTTTCCATTGTTTTGTCACCACTAGATTCATAAATAGGGTATTTTTGAACATAGGATCATGTGGCCTTATGATATTGTTGAGAGGATATGACTAATCATGTAACAATTTTATCTTCCAAAATAGTATGGTGTATTTTATGATGTATTTCTTGATTCATAAAATTTCAACTATCTACATGACCATTCAATATAATTAATGTTGAGGGTGATTATCTTCAGGTAGAGAAGTCCTTTGAGGAGAAACAAGATCATATTATTTATTATAGTGATAAAGTGTTTAAAATAATGATTTCACCATTTGTTATAATCTTATGGTATCATGGTAATGTTTATCAATAATCATGGGATATATAGATGAAGATATTGTCACAATGTCCCAATATTTTTACCTTGGATGGTCAGAGGTTCCTTGGAAGAGAGACATGAGGACAAGCTGTTATAACATTGGGTGGTTTAAAGATACTAGATTTTATGAAGGCGCAATAATATTTAAATTTTTTTTTCAATTACTTAATGTGGGATAATTATATGTTTAATGGTTATATGATGATGATCAGTGGTGTTCCATAGGATTGGGACATGAAATAATGGGAAATTATGTCATCTTGTTCATGTTACAAACTCGGAGCATAATTAGTGTAATACATGAATAGGGTAAATAAAAAAAATGTGAACATATATAGAGGAATCCCAAATGGCTGGGCCACATTTTGTCAATCCATGCAGGATTATTAGGTAAAAAATGTGATGTGGACCCTCTTGGACAGAGGCTGGCGCAATATTGGGACATGGTTTTCCAAACCATGTCGTAAAACTATGCGACCCATTAAAAAAGTAGAATTTTTTAATTTTCACCATATTAATTTTATGTGTTTCACATGAAAATCTTCATAATTATTCATTTTATATCCCGATTAATTATCCAGAAAGCCTTAGACCTCCCAAGGATAAATATTCATCAATTCTATTCCATTTGGAGTGCTATTGGGAGAAAATCGAAGATCCAGGTGAGTCTAATGCTTCCATTTCTTATGTTTTTTGGATTATGGAAAGTGGTTACATTTTTATCCATCGAAATACTAGTATTACCCATTTTTCTAGATAGTTGTCCATAGGGCTTCAGAGGGTGACTGAATTCATGTTAATGACCATGTTTAAGCATGCGTTCATCTAAATATTTGAGGTTTGAGGTCTTCATGTTACATCCTATAGTCTTGAAGTTGGTTTGTTAATGTGTGGTTGTGTTATTAACTCTATAACACTTCTAAATTTATTCAAATAGGAATATTTTTTAAAACATAATGAAAAATGATGAAGTGATCTACTCATAATCCTTATGGGATGCAATGAGATTGATTTTACCAGTTTACTGTCACACATGGGGTGCACCAACATTCCCTAAAATGGAAAAATGTAAATATAATAGTAGAGATGTATTGTGATATTTTAAATCCAATCATGAGAATGATAGTATTGTATCTAGTGATAGAAATGGACTTTTTTTTGTTTTTTTCTATACATCAATAATAAAATAAGGGACTGTTTGGATTAATTTGATTTTGTTGGGTGAAATAATGTAATTTTCCTAAATGAATTATGTATTGTACCTAAATTTCATCAGTGGGATAGTTTTTATGAAAATGATGAATATATTAAAGGGGGAATTTATTAGGAATTGATTAATATGTTACATGGACCAATATATGTGAATTTTTTATTATGAAAATCGGTTATGATAAGAGAGACTCAAATGTATTAAATGAGCTATTCTATGTAAGTGGTAAAATTGTTAATGTGTAAAGACATTAGGATGATTTATATGTTGTTTGAAATGTAAATCTTCAAATTTTTTTGTAATGGTTTTGAATGTTTTTCGATAGGATATTTGTGGTAAATGAATAAAAAATCATGATGCAATAATTACCTTATTAAAGATACTTTTCAATAATTGATATTATAAATATACAAATAAATTTAATTTGAAACTTTGGATGAATTCCACTAATTATATAGGTTAATATGACATGATTGGGTTGATTATACAATTTTTTTATGAAGTAATCATGCTGTTATAATTTTCACAAAATCCAATTACCAAATAGTGTCAAAATATCATAATTGAGTTTTAAAAAAATAATATATTATTAATTGATATAATATTCATAAAAATATACCGATCATCCAATGGACTTATATAAGATTTTAAATATTTATAATGAACACCATGGGGTTCGCTTGCCTAGTTATACAATTTTTATTAACCATATAATAAAAAATACAATGAGACATTGTAAATGTCAAACTATTATACTATGATATAAATAACAAAAGAAAATATATTTTAGTAAAATAATTTTTATATGAGGTTATATAAATGATCTATTAGACCATAAATATTCATTATAAATCTAAATATATTTGCTACATAAAGATATTTTATTTATAATCTTTATAGTTAAAATAAATATATTTATATATGAGACAATAATGATGCAGTATTTTCCTTTTTAACGAAACTATCAAATAAATGATATTATACATACTAAAATAAATATAATTTAATATATTGATTCTGTACACAAAATCTATAGGTGAATATGACATGTTAGGGTCTATTAAATCTATTTAGATCAATTTAATTATGTTGTTAAAACATTTACAAAAATACATTATTAAATAATGTCAAAATTGACATAAAAGAGTTTTGAAACAAATATTATATTATTAATTGGTATTCTAGTCCATAAAATTTAATAAAGGGAAAAGGGCTTAAATACTATTATATATTTCATTAATGAACCAATTTTTGTTCTCATGAAGTTTATAGTATGTTTATTAACCATATAATATAAAAATACAAAGAGACATGGTAATAGTAAAAGTATTTAACTAAGAGTTAAATCTAAAAGATAAGGTTAATATAGTGACCCAAACATGTCTAAAATATATTGGTTGAGAGGTTTTTGACCCATAACAACCTTAGTATTTAAATAATTCATTTTGTAGCCTTTAGAAACCGGAAATGATTTTATTATAAAATTATATTTCAATCATTTCTTAATGTGCCACTCACCCTTCTAATAAAAGTGCACTTCCCCTTTTCTGAAATTCACAGTGCTAAAGCCATTTGGATCAGCCAAACCTTTCCCAAATATCCTCCCAACTATACTAACTTAATACAAGAGGCTTTAATCTGGTCAGAAATAAATCCTAAAGATTTTTTTGATCAAATCCAAATGAAGAACCCGGAGAAGAGATAATGATTTCACCACCCTAATTAATGTTATTTTCTTCTTCCACTAACTATTTATTTGTTATTACCATAACAAAATAACAAATCTATTGCCTTATAAATAATATTATATTATTATAAATATGTCACATCCATATTAATTATTCTACCCATCCTATGAATGATAATGTCACCATGAGTGTGTATGTATGGCTTACCATCTCGACACTGTGGTGTAATTTGTTATTCAACATGATGTTATTTGGATGGATATAACATTGAATAATATGTAAATAAATAATTAAAATAACATGAAAATTTCTATGTAAAATAAATATAAAATCAAATTACACACCTTTAAGGAAATAATAATGTTACTCGTGCGTACGTACGGATTACCGTCTCCACGAAGTGATGATATTCATTTCCATGTTCACCATTCATCGATAATTATAAAAAAAATATTACTAATAAGTATGTAATATATGACATAATAATGATAATGGAGAAATATATATTTATATTTATACATGTATTTATTTACATACATATATCTTATTCACTTCCTTCATTTCAATACGATATGAATATAAAAACAATGTTTATGCGTACGTATAACCTACCATCTCCATAAATGGTGTTTTCCATTACCTATATCTATATATTATAAATAAGTATATTATAAATATATATGATATAAAATTAAAGGATTACATTCTTGAAGAATTTAAATCGTGATCTAAATGACACGATCTAGAATAACAAGTTAAACTATGTACGATAAAGAAAGAGACTATTACCCGAAATCCTTATTTAAAATGGTAAGGGGTTTCTTATCTCACTTTTAATTCCGTGAGATTTCATTATTCGCCACTTATTTCATGTGGTGTATTGTGTAATACCATTTGATATATATATATATATTATCATGATTATAACTATATTCATAGTATTCATTGAATTATTTGGTGGTTATAAACTTTATGGTCATACGACTCGATTGATTACAATGTTGTACGAGCTTTTCATCTCACACCTTATTCCCGTGAGATTAATGCCATATTGCCACTATTTCTTTTTGTGTGGTGTATGTGCTACCCATAGTTGTATTATTTGTGTAATACATATTATATTATTTTTACATACATCTTCATTGTAAGAAACTTCATTCATAGGCTCTATTTTGTTCATGATACCAAATTGGTAAGTGTTAATTCTAAAATCTCTTCATTATCTGAGGTTGTTTATATGTAATTATCTACTGGAACCTCTTTATAATCTAAATCTGTGTCTTATTAAAAACATTATTTGAATTTTTTTACTATTTACTAGAAAATGGGTTAAAGTCATTTATACCCTTATTTGACCTTATATGTTTTTAAAGGAATCTTTTCTTCATTTTCCAAAAAAAGGTACTTTATAAATTTATTGGAAAAAATAAGGTAAATTTTGTTTTAACTTATACGGCAGGTTCGACTATTTTCTGCCATTATAACATCGTCAAAGCTACCCATACAAGCCTATAAGAATATTTTAAAAATAAATTTATTCATTTATAATTATATGACTATTAAATGATTTCAAAATAGAAAAGGTTATTTTCTAAAAAATGTTTTGAATTCATCTATGTCAACATCTTTTGATGTATTTTAAGATTATTTGAAGTTGATATATTATCATCCAAAAATTTCATATTGTATTGAAGGGCTTCTGATATGTTTGACTATGGATGTGTTGTTTTTATAGCATTTATGGATTACGTATAAAGTATTGACATTTTGTATGCTAGTTTTAATACCAATGTTTTTGTTATATTTCATCCTCTTCTTAAGATAAACGTGATGGACTAGTTTGGTCTAGGTTGGGGACAAGTAAAATTAAGCCTTCTCGGTTGGGGTCCAGTTACAGCAGACTCTCCAGGATGGAGTTCGGTTACAGAGGCTCTATGGGTTGGTGTCCTATTACAGAGGCTCTCTGGGTTAGAGTCTGGTTGCAGAGGCTCTCCGGGTTGGAGTCCAGCTACAGAGGCTCTCCAGGTTGGGGTCCGGTTACAGTTATCCCATATGCCCTAGCACGAGGCCTTGACAATGAAATTAATGTCCAGCATTATGAATTCTGTCATTATGAATGTGGTTATTGATATTGCATGTGATTACTCGACTAGTAGAATATCCATGTGAATAAGTAAATGGAATTATTTGATTTTATATTTTCAATATTATATTAAAGATTAATTTTAAAATAATTTGTTTTAGTATTATACATTGCATTAAATTTTTATGCTTATTTATAAACGATTCCGTTATATTGTTATCCTTACTGAGAAACTGTGCACCCCCTTTCAATTTTGTATTTTTCTCAGGATTCCGTGAAGTGTATTGGGATTGATATGCGTGGATAAACTAAGTGGATAATGGAATTCATAATGGATTATTTATGTTGTCTTGTATGTTATAAATAATAATGTATCATTCATGTATGTAATCTACATTCCAAGGCTCCTAAACTGATCAATCCTTTGGGACATGATTCCTTATAATAATTCCAATGTATTAAAATAATGAAACGACTTTGGGTAACTGGGCTTGAGGATTTACAATTGGTATCATAGGAAGTTTAGAAATAACCTTGGAAATTAGATTTAGATAAATTATGATTAGACAACACTACCCTAATATAGATATTTTGGATTAGTATAGATTAACTTCATAGAATTTTGGTTCTATAGAGATTTCTTGAGTTTTCCAAGCAATACATCTCTCTCTGGATACATGCAGGTAGAGGCAGCTCTAGCACATATGTACCAAGGGGTAAATCCTGAAAACACCAATATAAGCTAGACTCAAATGGGAACTGGTCCACTACAATGGGCCTTGCTTCACTCTGGGTTATGACACTCCTTGGGGATATACATATGATAATTCTCATTTTCATTACAATCCTCAATGAAGGGTTTTTGAGTATATAACTCCTCAAATAAAAGATTTTTGTGATTACGGATTATATCCACAAATAGTTAAATTTATGTTAGGTATTTTCCTTGTTTGTAATTATGAAATTTGATTCATAAAATGACCTATTGTATTCCATTGATTAGAATTGGATCCCAGTAGAAGAATGAGAACTCCAACAATACGTATGATCCAAGGAGTAAGAAGGGCCGTATCATTCATGTTATTAAGACAACATTTATAAGGGAAATATTCTCCCATGTATTCTCAACATATGAAGACATAATATCATTTCATAGAAAGATATGTAAAGAATTTTATGAGTCCAATGGATTTTAAGGGATGAAAGAGAAGAAAATGATGGTAGATAGAAAAATAGATAATGGGAATAGGGCAAAGAAGGATTTTCCCATATGTGATAAATGAGGAAATAATCCCCTTCGTAAATCAATGAAGGTAATTTGAGTTTGTTATAAGTTTGGAGAAAAGGGACACCATTTACGTGATTGCAATGGTAAGAAAAAGGTTTCAAATATTTAATGCTTCATCTACAAGGCATTTAGACACTACGTGAATCAATGTCCCAGTCATCAGAGTATACCGTAAATGATGTTGTTGGATAATAATAAAGTATTGATACTACCTCAGATGAAGTGGAGTGACTCTTGTTCTTAAGTTGTTATTCTAGAATTATTAGATTTGAGTGTTGTGTCAATAATATACTGGTTATATGAATTATGGCGTTAAATAAGGATTTTACTGCAGTACTATTTTAATTAGGATTTTAGATTATATGGTTCTAAGAAAAGTGACATAACAGTAAGGTACACTTTTTGGAAAATACATGGATGAATGAAAGGTAATCCTTAATGTGGTCAGGATAATGAGGTAGTTATTTTGTAATATTATATGGTTGATTTGGATAAAATATATTGGATATTCTTGACTTACTTGAAACTAATTAATAGTTTGTTTATTTCATCATTGATGGAATATTCAAAATTTTTGGATATAAGGAATATATCGATTATTATATAAAAGATAAGGGAGCATGAATATAATCAATAAGGATTTATGGTAATTCAAGGTGTTACAATGTTTTAAAATAATATATGATGAAGATATTCACATGTTATTACGTGACAAAAAGGATCTTCATTATGTTTAACTTCCTTATAATATTTGGACTGTGAGTTTGTATAGAATTATTTTGGATATGTCTAAAGGTTGGAATGGATTATGTTTGAAATTAGATACTATTATTAAGGTTATTTTTGGATTGTTAAAAAAAGGAAAACCCGCAGACTGTGTGATAATCTTTCATGTCCAACAACGCCAAAGGAATTGAACCCACAAGAATAGTACGATTAGGATTTATCTCTTACCACCAGACATTGTGAAGTCTCTAGTTTGAATAATCATGATTTTTAAAGGGTTTGATATGTGAATTATAAATTCATTATTTTTGGAACCCTATATGAATAAGATAAATATAATTTTTTTTGGAAATCTGTTAAGGTGACTGATGAGCTTATTATTGGAATTAGTTGAAGGATAAAAGACAACATGTCATGTATATGTATATATAGTTTGTTTCTATCATTCTATGGGTAAATTAATTCTCAAACATTAGGGAAGGGATCTTAAAACAAAAAAGTTTTTATTCTAATACCTTATGTTTTGTTGAACCGATTGTATTTTAAATCATCATAGAATAATGGATTTATGGCCCTCAATTTTACACTTTTTTGTGATTGATGACCTCAATCACTCCCTATAAATATTTTTGTTTTTATTCCAATTATATATATCTAATTTCCACAAATTTTCTCCTAATCAAGATCATTATTTGGTGGTGACCCATTCATTTTCTTTTTCCTCTTATTAAGACTAAATTTTATTAACCCAATTTTCGATGTTGGTTTTTCCACCAAGGTATTTTCTATTATTAAACTTTTATATTTAATGAACAATTTCAAATTTTGTGGACACAATTTATTGAAGGAGGGGAGAATTTAACACCCCATTATTTCATAATATGTTATTTCTTCAATGTAATTAAATAACTTGCACAACACGCGACATTGAATTCAAGCACACAACGACGTACCAAACTAGTCGTTAAAATGCGGTTATGTATAGTATTGACTGAATTTTGAACATTATATAATCCTTATAATTTTATAATCTCTATTTTGAGTTACTTAGACATAATTTATGAACAAATTATTATTTTTTAGATAAAAGCAGCATTTTGAAAAAAATGCATTTTTGCAGCCTTTTAGTAGAGAACCCTTTTTAAATTCTTTATTTGACACTTTAATATATTTAATTTGACAAAATAAAATACTTCATTAAAATCGAGACATAAACAATTAGTTTGGATAAATTTTTTGGTACTTTTCTAATAACATTCATATTTTGATGAATAGTGAAAATTACTAAATTTTAATTAAAAACCACCTTTTTAATCGAAATAATTAATAGCGATAAATTAAGAATATGAATGTTTTGGAAGTATAATCAGATTAAATTTATATAATTTAATAAAATTTAGGTCGTTCTAAGTAATTTCACATTTAAATTTGACATACAGAAGTGTCAATCTTTTGAATGTTATTATTTCATTAAAACGTGCTTTATGTTTTGACAACGAGAATTAATTTAAAATTATTTTTTATACTTATATGTTTTGAATTTGAAAAAATATATTACATATTTGGAATCATTAGGTCCTAATTGTTTAAATAGGTATCATTTATTTTTATACATTAGTAATATTTACATCAGTAAATATTTTATTTACCGTAGTTAAAGCTGTAAATTTAGTAAATAAAGTTAAAAAATAATATTATAATAATATCAAATTAACATAACATGTGTTCTAACCCTATTGGCTGATACATTTTCAACCATGTTCATCCATGGGTCGATTTTGGGACCCCATGGAGCCACATGGGATTGATAATGGCATTTTATATTAAATAATCTAATGTTAAGAAAAATATAACATAAGAATATATCTTTCAGTAAAAAATTTTTTATATGAAGTTATATAATTGATATATTATAATATAAATATTATTTTTAAATAATATAAGATTTACAACCTTAGTATATATTTTTTAATTTTTGATATAAAATATATATATTTATATGTGAGACTATAATGATGAAATATTTTCATTATTAACGAAACAATCAAATAAATGATATAATAAATACTAAAATAAATATAATATGAAATTTTGAATGCCATAAAAAACATTATAGGTGATTATGACATGTTCTGGTTTATTAAATTTATTTATTTCTAAGTAATAGAGTTAATAATACTTTAAAAATTCCATTATTACATAATGTCTAAATTGATATAAAATAGTTTGTAGAAAAATAATATATTATTAATTGGTATTCAATTCCTAAAAATTTAAGGTTCGGCCAAAGCGCTTAAATAATATTATATATGTCATTGATGAACCACTTGTGGTTCTATTGGATGTTTATAGTATGTTTATTAACCATATAATATAAAAATACAATGTGATGTGGTAATGTCAAACTATTTATCATAGAGTAAAATCTATAAGATAAGGTTAATATAATGACCCAAACCTATCTAAAACCTGTTTTTTGAGTGTTTTTTGACCCATACCCATATTATAAATTAAATAATTCATTTTGGAGCAATTATAAATGGAATATTATTTTATTATAAAATAATATTTCAATGTTTTCCTAACGTGCCCCTCACCCCTCTTATAAAACGGCACTTCCCATTTTCTAAAATTCACACCTCGAAAGCCAATTTTCTCAGCCAAACCTTGCCAAAATATCCTCCCAAATATCATAAAATGATCCTAGAGGCATTAGTTTTGTCATAAAGCTATCCTATGGAACCATTTTGATCAAATTAAAAGGAAGAACCCAAATAAGAGGTAATGATTTCACCCCCCCTATTTCAAGTTCTTTTCTCTTTCAACTTAAAGTTTCTTTGTTATTACCATAGAAAAATAATAACTCAATTACCTTATATATAATATGACTTTATTATAAATATGTCACAACCATATTCATTATTCGATCCATCCTATAAATGATAATGCCACCATGCGTGCGTACGTACGACTTATTGTCTCCACGTTGTGGTGTTATTTGTTATACAACACTATGTTATTTGGATATATATAATGATATGTAATATGTATATAAATATTTAAAATGACATGATAATGTCTCTGTGAAATAAATATAATATAAAATTCAACATCTTCAAGGAAATAATATTCTCACTCGTGCGTACGTACAAATAACAATCTCCACGACCTGATGAGATTAATTTCTACGTTCACCATTCATTGACGATTATTGAAATATTTAATACTAATAATTATGTAATATATGACATAATAATGATACTGGATATATATATATATATATATATAATTTTTATATTTACTTACATATATCTTATTCACATACTTGCGTTCAATGCGATATGAAAACAAAAACAACATTTATTCGTACCTACGGCCTACCGTCTCCATAAACTGTGTTTTCCATTTCATATAACTATCTATTATATATTATTATATTCTAAGTATATATAATATATAAATAATGTTTTTTTTCTGGATGTATATGAATGATGATCTAAATGATACGATCAAGAATAACATGTTAAAATACGTACAATAAAGAAAGCGATTCTTACCCAAAATGTTATTTTAACATGGAAATTATTATTAAATGGGTAATATAAAGTCCTAAATAAATAATGTATTATATCATAAATATTAATATGGTTCTGGTTTTATTTAATAACATACTACAATCTTTATACAAGAGTTTAAACGTACCCTCTATTAAAGGAAATTACATGGTAAGGGGTTTCATATCTCACATTTAATTCCGTGAGATTTCCATTTTTCGCCACTTATTGCATGTGGTGTATTGTGTACTACCAATTGATATATTTATTATCATTATTACTTTAATTTTCATGGTATTCATTGAATTATTTTGTTTTTATTATCTTTTGGTCAAACAAGTTGATTGATTACAATGTGATTAGGGGTTTTCATCTAACTCCTTATTCCTGGGAGATTATTACTATATTGACACTATTTAATTTTGTGCGGTGTATGTACTGCGTGTAATTTTATTTTTTGTGTAATACACTTTAATTTATGTGTATTTACATATTCATTTTATGAAACTTCATTCATTGGGTATATGTTTCGTTAGTTACCATATTTTTAAGGGTTAATTGTATAATCTCTTAATTATCCGATGTTGTTTATTGATAATTATCTACTTGGACCTCTTTATCATCCACATCTATGTCTTCTTAATAAATGTATTTCATAATATTTTTACTATTTACTTGACAATGGTTTAAAGTCATTTATACCCTTATCTTACCTTATTTGTTTTGAAATGAATCTTTCAATTATTTTCCAAACATGGTACATTAAAACCATTTCGAAAAAATTATGGTAAGAATGTTTTACTAAATTATATGGAGGCTGTGGCTATTTTACGCCGTTATAACATTATTGAAGATTCCCTTACAATAATATATAAATATTTTAAAAATAAATTTTTTCTTTTATAATTATATTACTTTTAAATGATTTCAAAATAGAAATGGATATTTCTCTAAAAAAATTGATTTCATCTATGTCAGCATCCTTTGAAGGATATTACGCTTATCTGAAGTTGATTTATTATGATACAAAACTTCCATATTTTATTGAAGGTTTTTTCATATGTTTGACTATGGATGTGTTATTTTTACAGAATATATGGTTTGTGGATAAATTATTGACATTTCGTATTCTAGTTTAATATGAATGTTTATGTTATATTTCAACCCCTTCTTATGATGAATGTGTTGTAATAGTATGTTCGGGGTTGGGGACTGGTAAAAGTAAGCCCTCTGGGTTGGGGACTAGTTACAGTAGACTCTCCAGGTTGGAGTTCGGTTATAGAGGCTCTCCGGGTTGGAGTCCGGTTATAGAGGCTATTCAGTTTGTAGTCCGGTTTGGTTGGAGTCCGCTTACAGAGACTCTTCGGGTTGGGGTCTGGTTACAGTTACCCCATACGTCTTGGCATGAGGCCTTGGAACATTAATTAATGTCTGGAAGTATGCATTACATCATTTTGAAATTGGCTATTGTTTTTTAATGTGAGTATTCCACTAGGATAATATCTATTTGAATAAGTAAATGGCATTATTTAATTTTATATTTTTTATATTATGCGGATGTTTAATTTTAAAAGGCTTATGATTTAGTGTTATACATTACCATAAATTTTTATTCTTATTTATGAAAGATTATGTTATATTGTAATCCTAACTGAGCATATGATCTCAACCCTTAATATGTTTTATTTCTATCAAGATTCAAAGATTTTTATTGATATTGAGATGTGCTGTTAAACTATGTGAATAATAGAATTCATAAAAGAGTATTTACGTTGTGTTGTAAGTTATAAAGTTTAATTTAACATTCATTTATGTAATCTATTTTCCCAGACTCCTAAATTGATCGGTCCTTCACAACATGATTCCTTGTAAGCATTCCAATGTATTAAAATAATGCACCCACTATGTGTAACTGGTGTCAAAGTGTAACATCTCATAAGACAAACTAGTTATAAAGTGTAATTTAACATTCATGTATGTAATATATTTTCCAAGACTGCTAAATTGATTGGTCCTTCATGACATGATTCCTAGTAATTATTCTAATGTATTAAAATAATGCACCCACTCTGTGTAACTAGTGTTAGGGTGTTACATCTCATAACACAAACTAGTGTCTTGGGACAAGGCCTTGACAAAATTTTATTTTAATTCTTTGAACAAAGCCTTGACTATGTAGTTATGAAATCTTCCATTATGCATTACATCATTATGAAATTGGATATTGATATTATATGTGATTATTCAACTAGTATAATATCCATGTGAATAATTAAATGGATTTATTTGATTTTATTTTTGACATATTATATTGATGATTATGTTTAAAGGCTTTTGTTCTAGTCTTATACATTTCTTTAAATGTTTATGCTTATTTATGAAATTTTCCTATATATTGTTCTCCTTACTGAGATTTTGAGCTCATCCCTTTCTATTTTTTATTTTTCCCAGGATGCAAATAAGTATTTTATGGTTGACCTACAGGGATATGATAAGGATATTACTGTGTTAAAAAGGTGACAAAATTATGTTGATGTTTTTATTTCATGATGTATTGTAAAACTTATAAATGTACCTGGTACTTTCAAAGCTACTAAACTAATCATTCATTCAGGATTTGATCCCTTATGATCATTCCAGTGTTAGGTAATAATGCACCGAATCGAGGTAACTAGGGTCGGGGAATTACAATATACGATGATGATATTCACTTTTTTGGAATGTGACAACTAATATAAATTTTTCAGTATATGGGTGATCAATTATAATCCATTTCAATGAATTTATTTTTAATGTATTCTATTTTCATAATTCATAATGATTATAATGGTAACCATATAAGGTATTTTTATTTTAATTTTCTCATGAATCCAGTAGGATTAATGTGTTATATATCAATATGAGGATTTATTTATATTGTATTGACTAATCAAATAACATTGAGTGGATCATAACTGAAGAAAAATGTGATAGAATATCAGATATCTATTGATCGTCTAGTAATTTATGAATGAATATGTCATCATAATTTTGATAGAAAGAGGTTAATTGGTTCATTGAACAAAAAATGTTGTAATGATTTACAAAATAATGAAATTATAACTTTTCATGAAAAATATTCAACTTCAAAAAAACTGCCCATCAAACAAAAAATGATGTATTATTTTAACATTTTAGATGAATTTGAAGGTCCCTTAGGTCATCACATATTTATGGATTTTTGATTATCAAAATTATCCAGTCCTTTATCTCTATCACTATCCATCAGAATATGATTGTAATTTATTTCTTCCTCGTCTATGTTTTCACTTCCCACCTTTTTGATCATATATGGTAATCTCGTTACGACTTACATTAGATAACCATTATGTTTCAAATATTACTATTTAAAAGGATGTTTTAATGTTCATTTTTAGTATGTGGGATTCTATGGAATAGAATCTCAAGTATTAAACCTTTGATAATGAAGATGAAATTTGAGGGGGAAATTCCTTTTTATGGGGATAAAATATTACACCTTGAGCTTTTGTCAATTCTTATTTTTGAATTAAGTAAATCTTGTTGTTATTTTTCATTTCACACAACACTGAAAATATATTATTTTATATTATAGCACTTTCTGGATTATTTAAACTACAAATAATGTAAATTTTAGCTTGATCTATGCAGAACATGGTGGATAGCTTGTGTGACATGAAACAATGACTTTCCTTTATGGCTGCTGTATCACTCGTGGTTGTGTTTTACTAAACCACAATTTATTATTAAAATATTATATTAAGAAATTACCTTGAATTTATGTTAGAGGTTATGAATAGTATTAACAAAATTTATTAAAACTTATGTTTTAGAAAAGTAAAAAAATGAATTCATTATCTATATTGAACAATTTAAATATCAAGGGAATATTTTTACAGAATGATATTGTTATGCTCCCAAAGATATTTTATCGAAATAAAATAAATTAATTATAATTAGTGAGTGATATTAATATTATATAAATATATATTCATATTATATTTAATATTTTTTTTATATTTATCTAATATATTAGGTAGTAATAAGATATAAACAATCGAAATTTTTTTCTTAAAAAAAATATTTTTATGAACGTAGTTTTACCACCATTTAATGGAAAACCATTTTAAATTAAATTTTTGGACCTTTTATAAATTTAATAAGTTAAATTAAAATTCATCATTTGATTAAAAATATAAAATTTAGGTTAGGATAATTTTTTGGTATTTTTCTGAAAGGATTCTTTTTTAATGTGTGGTTAAAAATAATATATTTTAGTTCAAAACAACATTTTTAAATAATTTATTTGTAATGGTAAATTTTATTTTTTTAGCTTATAATGTTTCAAAAGATAATATTTTTGTCAATAAATCCAATTCATCTTAATATATATTATATTGAAATTGACTATCTAAACATACCAAATATTAGAATGTATTTAATTTATACACTTACATAGATGACCCGACTCAGGGATTATATTTAATTTAATTTTTCCTCATTTGTGATTGGAATTTAGAAATATTTATTCATTATTTGGAATCATAATAATATATAATGTCTAATTGGGGCAATAATGTTTTTTCCAAAAAATAATATTGATGTTATTATAATTAATTAAAAATATTTTTGTTAAATTAAGATTTATTACGGACAAAACCTATAATTTAACAACCGAAACAAATATTAAATTTGTCATAATGATATTTATGGACCATATTTTTACTCAATACTTCTTTATCATAATATTAGACTAAAATTGAACCAATTTTGATAAACAAAGGTTCCTCAATATCCATTCTTTTAAAATATTACCAGAGTGCCACTCCTCCTTCATTATAAAAGGCCTCAAATCTTCCCACTTATTCAAATGTCGCATTCCACTTTTGTTTATCGATAAAATTCCAACATATATCCCAAATATCCTTCCAATCATCCCTTTAAACTCTACAAGGGCATAAAGTAATCCATAAATGTCTTATGGCTTATAGAAAAAGGACAAACTCGATTAAGAAGTAACACCCTTCCTCAGAAACATTTATTTTATTTCATTCTCTTGCCATTCAAATCATATTGTTAAATTCATGTATAAAAAACCCATATCCATAATATTTGTTTTTATTCTATAGATTTTTTCGACACTTACACATACTTTCTTCTAGTGGGTAAGGATAATATTGTTCACGTCTGTGGAGGACAACTACCTTAGTAAATGATGATTGCTCATTTTTCTTTTATGTCCTCCCATGTTGGATTATATGATAGAAAATATATTTATATAATTTATATATTATTATTATTTTTAATTTAAATATTTTAAAAAACATATAATTACAAATTTCATATGGTATGAATATGATAATTTAATTGGAGTAAATTTTGGACTACCACCACTTCAATGCGATGTGATTTTTTAAAAATCTATATCGAATGTATTAAGGATGGATTTAGTGATTATATTTGATATATATAATATAATAAAGATACTATAATAATGATATATATATGAATATATATATATATACATATATCTCTTTTATATTCATTTTTTGAATATGACAATGAAAAATAAATAGCGTTCATCTATACTTACTGGTTATCGTATCCATAAAAAGTGTGTTTCATTTGATACATCAATATGATATGGAATATTATAGTAGACATATAATAATGATTTATTATATTTTAAATGGTTTTTTTATTCTATAAATCATGATATAAATATAATGACCAATGATATAAAAAATTAATATACATTTGATGAACAAAGACGATATCACCCGATGTGAAACCATAAAATAAAATAGTTATCAAGCCATTAATATAAACACACAATAAAACCATATATGGTATTTTATATAAGAATATGTTTCATTTATATGTTTATAATTAATTTATATTTAGTATTTAGTATGTTTGTACGATTATGAAGAGAGTCAAGTCATTAGGTAAGGGAATTTCACATCACTATTTGTTATCATGAGATCTATGCCTTATTCACTGATAACATATTTTTTGTTGTATATACTTCCCATTCATTGAATATATCCCCTTAATACTTAATTAAATCAGTATTTTCATATCGATTCATTGATATTTTATTCATTGGGAACATGTTTCAAAATTTACCAAATTGGTATTATATTTTTGTGTCATTTTTTATTATTTTTGACACATATCATGTTATGCACATATATTTTTATATTATGTTTATATACTGACACCAAAATTTTATATAATGAAATAATATTCTATTAATGATTTTTAATAATTCATGTAATTTTATTTTCTTACATGGAGAGAATTGTTCAATGTTATGAGGTGGTAAGAGTTTATGGAAAATATCATCGCTTATCAAGATTGTTTATGTTTATGCTTCTTTTGATGAAATATAATGATCCATTAATCAGTAAAATTATTTACTTTTATTTTACTCTATACATTCACGATATAGTAATTTATTCTTATCATTATTTCACTATTTGCAACATATAAGTATTAAAATGTGGTTTTAAGAAATCTTGAAATTCCATTCACTTCGGTGAGAAAATTTTGTTCCTACCGAACCATGCCTTCTAAAAATGGTTTCAAATAACATTATAATAAAATACTTTGATCATAAAAAAGAGATGTTTTTGCATTTTTTTCTTTCAAAAATATTTTCAACGGAATATTATTATTGAATTGTAAACGAGGAATTTTTCTAACATTATTACCATGAAAGTGGAATATTCTATTTACCTCATATGACCTGTATGAATTTACCAGAGATAAATTCCGTAAAGAATTCATTCAATGTTAAAATTATTATTAAAAAAACATAACTAATTTCCATAGAAAATTGTTTTCAGCATTTTTTGAATCATTTTATACTAGTATTAAATGAATTTTCAATGAAATGGTTCAAAAATGGATTGAATAATTATTTTAATTTTTTTAAAAAAATAAATAATTGTATTTAAAATGTTTTGAAGCTTATTTTACATGATTTAAAGGGATAATTTTTTCAAATTGATTTCATGTATTTTTTATAATTTTTAAAGGTATTTTAGGGAAATTATATTTAAATTTTATATATACTAAAAATAAATTTACAATTAATAAAATGATATTTTCATAAAGAGTCATTTTTGAAAGATATTTCTCATTTACATTCCATATATGATGATATGTTTTGATTTTACTCATTATTTTATATTAAATTATCTAATTATTCTATCTATATTCTATCTATGAATGTGTTATTTATGAAATCGTGGCCTTTTTGGAACATATTTATATTTTAATTGTAAAATTTTTCTGAAACTCATTTCAATTTCACGGTTTATATGTTTATAAAATTTGTTTCTCTCAAATGGGTTGTGATTATGAGGAAATGATAATGAAACATACATCTTTTTCGATAGCTTATGATATGATAACCTATTTATGATACCCATTTCATTTCATTGGTTATGATATTGTAACAACCCAATATTTTATGATAAGTATTCTTCTTAATTTATTTGATGTCATGTGTTTTATGCTACAACAAGATTATTTTGTGCTATACGCAACACCGTATAAGCTTGGAGTATACGCAGCACTATTCTTATATTGTGTTACACACATTTCCAAGTTCGTTTGATAATAGTCATTCTACGCAACATTGAGTGTATATATATATATATATTCAATGTATAAATGAAAAATGGTTGGATTCTGTTATAACGAAACAACAAAGGAGTCTTGCAACATGCAACCCTGACTTGGCTTTCATTACACGCAATCGCGACCTTCCTCGATAGCGTGTGTTGAACGCAATTCCGGGTTTTACTAAACAAAGATATATTATTATAATATTATTACGAACTATCCATTATGAATATTATTAACTAAATTTTGAATTTTATAATATTACTATTCATCTTACACATTTTCTAGAACATGGTATAAGAGCAAAATAAATTTTTCTGGTAAAATATATTTTTTAAAAAATGCAGTTTTGCCGCCTTTTGTTAGCGCACCCACTTTAAATCTAGTAGTTGACATGTTTATAAGTTCAATTTTACAAAATGAAATTCTTCATTTGAATCAGGATATAAAAATTTACATTGGATAAAGTTTTGATATTTTTCTGATAACTTTCATATTTTAATGAATAGTAAAAACATGCTATATTTTAATTAAAAACGAATTTTTTCATCATAATAATTTATATGATTAAATTATAATATTGAATGGTTTTAAAGTATAAATAGAATATATTTTTACCATTTAATATAATTTATTTCATTAGCATTTATTTTACATTGAATTCGTAGGTTAAATCAATTCAATCTTTTGCAATATTTTAAACAAAACCCCGTTTTCATTCGACAATGGGATTAATTTTAATTTAATTTCCGCAGATTCTGTGTATTGAATTTGAAAAAATGGATTCCATATTTTGAATAAGTGGTTCCAAATTATGTTAATAGGGTACTTTTTATTTTTGGAAATTATGAATAGTAATTACGGTAAATTTTATTTACCATAGTTAAAGGTAAATCGGGTAATTAAGGATAAATATAATAATATAAATTTACCCTAACACATGAAAAAATTATATTGGATGACTAAAAGTCGACCCATATCACCTAAGGGTATGATTATATTCATTTAATGGACTTTTGTCCATGAAAATAATTTAATTATTATTAAAACCAAAGAAAGTGACAACATGTCACTCTGTTAACTCTTATAAGTATAATAATTTTAATTTAGTGATAAAATTAATGAAACTTAGAACATTAGTAGTATCTAGAAATATAATAAAATTATCTACCTCATATGAATTTTTTTCTAATTTTTATGGATTAAATATTTATCATTAATTACGACAAATTAGTGATGCAGAAATTTTTTATCTAGTGAAAAATCAAGAATATAGTTTTTATTAAACTAATAGTGACCATAAAATGCACAAAACCCTTACCAAAACTTATTTTTCATGTAAATGTAAACCATAATCATCCAATGGTCGAGTATTTTTCCATTTGGATCCTTATATAAGCGATTATAACAAATATATTATTTTATTTTAAATGATCCCAAGATGTCACCTTCATTATTTAATAAATATAACAATTTAAATATTGTGATTTTAAGATGATAAATTAGATTAAATGTACTATTGTGAATGTTAATAGGTTTATCTTCATAATGGGATTTTATTTTTAATTTTTATGCAACAAATAATTATATTAAATAATTATACAAAAATGTTGTCGTATTTGTTTTATTAAGAGATAAACCAAATAAATGGTTTTAAAATAATAATAAAATAAATATTATATGAACTATTTAATGTTATACACTAATTTTATAGAAACATATGACCTTTTATGAATCTATTAAATATTTTAGTAAGAATATATCCTCTGTTTAGATTTTATTTAAATTCAAATGAATGAATAGTGTCAAAATTGACACTATTGTTATTTTATAAAAATAACATATTATTAAATTATTTAAAAATCACAAAAATATTTAAAAATTAAAAAGTTAAATTTATATAGACGAAAATTTCATAAATTATCCAATTTATGTAAAATTAACAACACATAATTGATTTTTTATAACCATTTAAAATTTAGAATTTTATTACCACAAATAAACTTAAATAGATTAAATAAGGATAAATCAAAATGATAAGGTTTAAAATAAGATAAAAACATGTCTAAATTTGATTGGATGATGGTATTACAACCCTATATCATCTAATATTTTAATATGAGTCATTTTCGGAGGTTTTTATGTGGGGATAGATTTATTATAAATTAATATTTTTGAGATTTCCAAAGGTGTCCCTCTCCTCCTTTATAAAAGGGGACATCCTCCCTCTCTTCCTCACACAATATTGAGCCTTAAAGCTCGGCAAAACCCTAAAAAATTCTATTCTCCACTTCCCTAGAAACATTCTAGAGGTCCTGGTCTTCTTCAAAGACCATTTTTAGTTCCCTAAGAAGAGGACTCAAAGAAGCGCTTCAAAGAAGAGGTAATGTCTGTTACCAATTCTTAAAAAATTATTTCTTCTTATACTTCATCTTCTTTAGTTGTTTCATTATGAAGTAATAACATCAGTATCACTCATATACTGATATTTTATTATAAGTATGAAACAACCCTATTTCACCATATTTCCATCCTATGGAAAATGAAATCACCGCGCGTGCGTACGTACGGAATACCGTCTCCACGCTGTGGTGTAATCTGTTTTTCCAACACCACCTTACTTGGATGGGTATAATGGTGTAAAGAATAACTATAAATTGTTAGTATAGACTCATTATTATTATTATATATTGTATCATCCTCTCCAATTCAATTCAATAATTATGGGAATGATATCATCGCTCATGCGTACGTACGGACAACCGTCTCCACGACGCGATGAGATTCGTTCTCAATGAATAACCATTAATGAATGATTATAAAGTATATATAATAAGTAATAATGAAATATATGACATAATAATGATACTATATTTATGTATATATATATGTATGTCATCTATTTAATTCCATTCAATTCAATAAGGAAACGAAAACAGCGTTCATGCGTACGTACGACCTATCGTCTCCATGAACGGTGTATTTATTTCCATTTATCGATCTATTATATATATGTATATTATGAATATATATTATATATAATTGATGTTTTACATTTTTTATGTAATTAACCATGATCTAAGTAATCATATGAATAATTTCAAGTCAAAACACGGATGACAAATGAAACGATTTTACCCAAAACGCTCTTTAACATGGAATTTACAAAAGAACGGGTAATATAAAGTCATAAGTGAACCATATATGATATCATGACAATGAATATGATTCTTTAATAAGTAAATGACATTATTTAAATCATTATAAATGAGGTTGAGATACGTACGAAGCATATCGGACCTATGGTAAGGGATAATTTTTCAAATCTCATTTTTATCGGAGATTGCTTATTCATAAGTATTTCAAGGGTTATTGTGATCATTGATGTCCATGTTTCCTAAAAATAGTATCATGTTTTTTTAAAGTCCTTTTTACCCATTTTTACATTTACCCAATTGTATGGAAGGAATCATTCTTTTATTTAACCTACATGGTACTTTTTTACTTTTTCGACAAAAGTACGAGAAGAATGTTTTTTTAACATATACGACATGAAATGATTTTTACAGTTTTATAAAGCCTTGTTTTCATGATGCTTACTCCAAAATATTTCATGATTATTTTCAAAAAAATACCTTTCTTTTAAAATTACATGACATTTTGTGAAAAGAAAATTATTTTGAAGAAAAAAAGATATTTTCTTCAAGAATTCATTTCAAGTGTTTTATCAAAACCATTTTTCATCTAAGATGATATTATTTCATATGTGTAAGTTTCAAGTATAATGTCTCTATGATTTAAATGGATTCAATTTTATTATTATGAAATTATATCCATTTCTTTTATATAGATTATTTTATGATGGGATGATATTTATGAAACCCATTTTATTCGTTGGGTTATTATGAATGATGTATGTTTATTTTGTGGCACAAGTAAGAATGATTTAATTATGAGATGGGTGAGACATATATCTCCCTTTAATGAATTGGGTAAAGATTTATATCTCATGAGATAGACATGGCTGGAATGGAAAGTTAATCCAGTTCAGTATTATAGGACAGGAACTAGGAGTGAACACGATTCAGAAAGGGACATTGTCCACTAAGATGGTCTTGGCAGCAATGCGTTGGAAACTATGGAAATCATTACATGTGATTAATGGATTCCACAATTACATGTTTTATTCCCATGAAATTTTATCATGATTTTTGTACCATTATGATCTAATCCTTATGTCCTTCCATTTTTTATGTTGCTTCTCAATATTTTGATGTTTAAACATTATGTTCATGTTTTTAAGTTCAAATATAAATGGTATGTTTTATTTTATCCATGCATACCCTTACTGAGAATTTGAGCTCAGCCTTTTTATGTGATATTTTTCCCCAGGATTAAAAGAAAGGTTTTAGGTAAGGAACCAAAAAGTGGAAGATCATTATGGGAGATATTGAAAATATTTCACCACAATTAGAAGATTATGTTCGAAGTTTCCAAAGACACTAAAATATTACTGTCCTTGTGTCTCTGTTTTTGTTATTTATTATGTATTCCATAAAATTAATGTAATATCTATGTACGTCAAGCATCGGGTCTCTACAGTTGGTATCAGAGGAAAGGTTTAGTTAACCTTTGGAAACTAGGATGCGAAAACATTAGTGAGATCCCTAGTGATATTTCTAAGGTATGTCTAGGGATGTCCCTAAGGATAAGTATACGTATAATATATAGTCCTAGAACTGCGATAACTATCTTATAATTTAACCTAAGATGTTATATACTGAGGGTACTCCCCCATTACTATGTTGTTTTCCCTAGCATTATTTTTTCCTCTCACACTATTCTTTTTGGGTTTTAGAAAATAGCTGGAAACGAGAAGACTAACAATAATGGAGGATATGGCGGACATCGGAATGATATTCTTCTTGAGAAACCAAATGAAACATGATTTGGAAGTCCAAAAATCATTATTATGTCGAATCAGAAATCTCATAATACGATCAATAAACTCAAATTTGGTATGTTTCCTGACTCAGCTAATAAGAGAAAGATAGAGTTTCATGATGATCATAGAGGAAAGAAAGTTCAATTTCCCCATGTAAATCATGTGGGAAGATGCATCAAGGAGAATATTTCAAAGGAACTAGAAGATGCTTTGGGTGTGGAAAAGAAGGACACAAAGCCAGTAAGTTCAAATGAAAAGGTTCAGTTAACACCATGGATGAGGATAATGGTTTTCCTACGACATCAACAATGGTTAAATGTTTTAAATGTGGAATGTACGGGCATTATGAAAACCAATTCCCTAAGGGAAAGACTCATGATGATAATCAGTATGGTTGTATGGGTAGTATTTATGTTGATGATGATGAAGATACTACAAATTATATTTTAGATGAAAGAATTGTTGAAGCTCGGTCAATGGATTAAGAAGGTAGTGGAATGATTACATGTTTATCAAGTGTAATGTTGTATAAGTAATCTCATGGTACTATGGAATAAAGAGACATCTAAGGATTGTTACACAGTTGTCTTTCCTTATGTTTTCAATGTATATGATGAATGGTACAAGTGACCATGAAAAGTTATTCAGATATTTTTGGAAAGTAGATGATATGCGCATAATGAAGGGATAAAGAAAAAATTAAATGTTTCATAGTATTCATGTGCTCATGACTAATGTAAGGAGAAGTTTATATCATGGATTGAGTTTGGTATGTGGAAAGAGTTATCTTTTGGCATCATTCATGTTTTCACTAATGTTTAATTGGTATACATTTATCAAGTGAATAATTGATTAAGGTATTCAAATGATTGGAATGTGACCAGCAATATATATTGGGGATAAATTATGGTATTCACATGCTTTGTTGATGACCTTTCAAGTAATCATTTTCTTTATACTATGAGATTGGAAATATGTATTTTGGATAAGCCTAAATATTGTAATGAATTATGTTGGACATAAGTTATTATTGTTTAAGACTAGAATTTTTTTTATAATGTAGTTTTAGAAAAAGGACATCCTACAGGATGGGTGACAACCCATCGCGTCGGACAATGCTGTGGGAATCAAACCCAAAACTGAAGTACAACTATCCTTTATCGCATACCAATGGCCTACAGGAAGTCCCTGGTTAGTAGAAAGTAGTTTTATTTTATTAAGAGGAATGATATATGAAGTATAAGTTTATTTTTGGAATCGTATATGATTAACCTCACCATAGATGGACTTATGTATATTTGATAACTTTTGCAATCCTTTTGTTTGAAACAAATGGAATGACCCATCATTCTATAACATGACCTGTTAACACATCATGAATAAAAAAATCAACTTCATTTCTTTAAGAGATGAAGTGTAAATTGTTCAAAGCACGAACAATAGTGATATTCTACCAAAATCAAGCAAGTATTTCTTCTAATTAAAAATTTTCAACTTTAGAGAAAGGATCTTGAAAACCAAAAATGTTGTCCTAGTGCCCTTATATCTGATGAATCAGATTTTACCTTAGATCATCACAAATTTATGGATTTGTGATTGTTGGTGTTTTCATGGCCCTGTTCTCTACCACTCTCCATCAAGAACTTGATGGTTAGATTTCTCTTCCATATCCATATTTTCACCTATGTTCTCCTACGTGGAATCCCAGTGGTGAGTTAATTTTGGTAACCGTTACGTTTCATACATTATTTTTTAATGATAAATCTTTGTATTTCATTTTACGATGTGGGTTTCAATTAAAAAAAATGTTCAAGTAGAAAACCATGTATAACCCGGATGAATATCGAGGGCGAAATTCATTTTAAGGGGGAGAGAATGTAACAACCCAATATTTTATGAGAAGTATTATTTTTAATTTATTTAATGTCACATGTTTTATACTACAACATGATTATCTTGTGCTATACGCAACATTGTATTAGCTTGCAGTATACGCAACACTATTCTTAAATTGTGTTACACACAATTCCAAGTTCGTTTGATAATAGTCATTCTATGCAACATTGAGTATATATATATTTTCAATTTATAAATGAAAAATGGTTGGATTCTGTTATAATGAAACAACAAAGGAGTCTTTCACAACATGCAACCCTGACTTGGCTTGCATTACACGCAATCACGACCATTCTCGATAGCGTGTGTCTGGTACACAATACCGAGTTTTACTAAACAACGATATATTATTATAATATTATTATGAACTAGCCTTTATGAATAGTATTAACAAAATCTTTTATTTTATAACATTATTAATCATCTTACACATTTTCTAGAACATTGTATAAGAACAAAATAAATGTTTCGGGTAAAATATGTATTTTTCAAAAAATGCAGTTTTGCCGATTTTGATGGCGCACCCATGTTAAATCTAGTTGTTGAAATGTTTATAATTTGAATTTGACAAAATAAATTTCTTCTTTTGAATCAGGATATAAAAATTTAAATTGGATACATTTTTGATATTTTTCTGATAACATTCATATTTTAATGAAGAGTAAAAACACACTATATTTTAATTAAAAACAAATTTTTTCATCGTAATAATTTATATGGTTAAATTATAATATTGAATGGTTTTAAATTATACATATAATATATTATTACAATTTAATATAATGTATGTCATTAGCATTGATTTTACATTGAATTCGTAAGTTAAATCAATTCAATTTTTTGCAATGTTTTAAACAAAACATCGTTTTCATTCGACAATGGGATTAATTTTAATTTAATTTCTACAACACATGTGTATTGAATTTGAAAAAACGGATTCCATATTTGGAATCAGTGGGTCCAAATTATGTTAATAGGCTAAGTTTTATTTTTGGAAATTATGAATAGTAACTACGATAAATTTTATTTACCATAGTTAAAGGAAAATCGGGTAATTAAGGGTAAATATAATACTATAAAATTATCCTAACACATGAAAAAATTCTATTTGATGACTAAAGGACGACCCATATCACCTAAGGGTCGGATTAGATTGATTAAATGTACTTTTGTCCATGAAAATAATTTAATTATTATTAAAACCAAAGAAAGTGACAACATGTCACTCTCTTAAATCTTATAAGTATAATAATTTTAATTTAGTGATAAACTTCATGAAACTTATAAAATGAGTAGTCTCTAGAAAGCTAATGAAATTATCTACATCATATGAATTTATTTATAATTTTTAGGGATTAAATAATTATCATTAATTATGACACATTAGTGATGCAGAAATTGTTTATCTACTGAAAAATCCAGAATATAGTTTTTATTAAACTAATAGTGACCATAAAATGCACAAAACCCTTAACAAAACTTTCTTTTCATGTAACTGTAAACCATAATCATGCAATGGTCTAATATTTGCCCATTTGGATCCTTATATAAGTGATTATGACACTTATATTTTTTTGTTTTAAATGATGCCAAAGTTGTCACCTTCATAATTTAATAAATATAACAATTTAAATATTGTGATTTTAAGATTATAAATTCTAGTAAAAGTATTATTGTAAAACGTAATATATTTATCTTCATCATAGGATTTTATTTTTAATTTTTATGCAAAAAATAAGAATATTAAATAATTATACAAAAATGATGTAGTATTTATTTTATTAAGAGATAAACCAAATAACTGGTTTAAAAAATTGATAAAATAAATATTATATGAACTATTTAATGTGAAAAACTAATTTTATAGATATATATGTCCTTTTATGAATCTATTGAATATTTTATATCGAATATATCCTCTGTTTAGATTTTATTTAAATTCAAATAATTGAATAGTTTCAAAAGTGACACTATTGTTATTTTGTAAAAATAACATATTATTAAATTGTATAAAAATCACAAAAATATTTAAAAATTATAAATTGAAATTTATATAGACTAAAATTTCATAAATTATCCAATTATGTCAAATTAACAACACATAAGTGATTTTTTATAACCATTTAAAATTTATAATTTTATTACCACAAATAAATTTAAATAGATTAAATAAGGATAAATAAAAATGATAATGTTTAAAATAAGATCAAAACATGTCTAAATTTAATTATTTGATTAGATTACAAAACTAAATCATATAATATTAGAATATGGGTAATTTTATGAGGTTTTTAAGTGGGTTTAGATTTATTATAAATTAATATTTTTAAGATTTCCAAAGGTGCCCCTCTCCTCCCTTATAAAAGGGCACCTCCACCCTCACTTCCTCACACAACATTGAGCCTTTATGCTCGGCCAAACCCTCCCAAATTCTTTTCTCCACTTCAATAGAAACATATTATAGGTCCTGGTATTCTTCAAAGTCCAATTTTAGTTCCCTAATAGGAGGTCTCAATTATGTTCTTCAAAGTAGAGGTAATGTCCGTTACCGATTCTTTCAACTTTATTTCTTCTTCTAATTATTATTCTTTACTTTTCTCATTATGAAGTAATAACATCACTATCACTCATATACTGATATGTTATTATAAGTATTAAACCACCATATTTCACCATCTATCGATCCTACGGAAAACGAAACCACCGTGCGTGCGTACGTATAGAATACCATCTCCACGTTGTGGTGCAATCTGTTTTTCCAACACCACCATACATGGATGGTTATAATGGTGTAAAGAATAACTATAAATAGTTATTATAACATAATAATTATTATTATATATTGGATCATTCTCTCAAATTCAATTCAATAATTATGGGAACGATATCATCGCTCTTGCGTACGTACTGACTACCGTCTCCACAACGTGATATGATTCATTCTCAATGATTAACCATTCATGAATGAGTATAAAGTATATATAATAAGTAATCATGAAATATATGAAATAATAATGATACTGTATTTATATATATATATATGTATGTCATCTACTTAATTCCATTCAATTCAATAAGGAAACTAAAACAGCGTTCGTGCGTACGTACGACCTACCGTCTCCATGAACGGTGTATTTCTTACCATTTATCGATCTATTATATATATGTATATTCTGAATATATATTATATATAAACCATTTTTTACATTCTTTATGTGTGTAACCATGAACAATGTAATCATATGAATAATTACAAGTCAAAACATGGACGACAAATGAAATGATTTTACCCAAAAGGATTTTTAGCATGGAATTTACAAAAGAACATGTAATATAATGTCATAAGTGAACCATATATGATATCATAACAATGAATATGATTATGTAATAAGTCAATGACATTATTTAAATCATTATACAGGAGGTTCAGATATGTACAATGCATATCGAACCTAAGGTAAGGGATAATTTTGCAAATCTCATTTTTATCCAAGATTGCTTATTCTTAATTATTTACTAGGTTTATTGTTATCATCCATGTCCATGTTTCCTAAAAATGGTTTCATGTATTTTTAAATTCTTTTTTACAAATTTTTACATTTACCCAATGATATGTAAGGAATCATTCTTTTATTTACCCTACAAGGTACTTTTTGACTTTTTTGACAAAATTACGAGAAGAATGTTTTTTTAACGTATATGGCATGAACGGATTTTTACGGTTTTATAAAGCCTTGATTTCATAAAGCTTCCTCCAAAATATTTCATGACTATTTTCAACAAAATCCTTTTCTTTTAAAATTGCATGACATTTTGTGAATATAAAATGATTTTGAAGAAAAAAATGATATTTTCCTCAATAATTCATTTCAAGTGTTTTATCAAAATCATTTTTCATCTAAGATGACATTATTTCATATGTGTATGTTTCAAGTATAATGTCTCTATGATTTACATGGATTCACTTTTCTTATTATGAAATGATATCCATTTCTTTTATATGGATTATGTGATGATGGGATGATATTTATGCAACCCATTTTATTCATTGGTTTATTATGAATGATATATGTTTATTTTGTGGCACAAGTAAGAATAATTTCATTATGAGATGGGTGGGACATATATATACCTATAATGCATTGGGTAATGATTTATATCTCATGAGATAGACATGGATGGAATGATAAGTTAATCCGGTTCAGTATTACAGGACTGGAACAAGGAGTGAACTGAATTTAGAAAGTGACTTTGTCCACTATGATGGTCTTGGCAGCAATGCCTTGGATATTATGGAAATCATTACATGTGATTAATGGATTCCACCATTATATGTTTTATTCCCATGAAATTTTATCATGATTTATGTACAATTATGATCTATTCCTTATGTACTTCCATGTTTTATGTCGTTGCTCATGATTTTGATCTTTAAACATTATGTTCATGTTTTTATGTTAAAATGTATATGGTATGTTTTATTTTATCCTTGATTACCCTTACCGAGCATTTGAGATCACCCTTTTTTATGTTTTATTTTCCCCCAGGATTAAAAGAATGGTTTTAGGTAAAGAAAAAAATGTGGAAGATCTTTATGGGAGATGTTGATGATCTTTCACCATGATTTGAAGATTATGTTCCATGTTTCCAAAGACACTAAACTATTACGGTCCTTGTGTGTCTTTTTTTATTATGTATTATGTATTCCGCAAAAGTAATGTAATATCAATGTACGTCAAGCTTCAGGTCTCTACAGACATCATTGTTTATGATTATTTAGAAAATGAATGTCTGATTTTTTCTTATGAGTTTGGTGGGACTTATATCTTCCTACAATGCATTTGGTAATGATTTATTTATCATGAGATTTACTAAGTTGTTATGTGGAGTGATCCTAAAATACTATAATGGCCATGGGAGTTAACCATGACTACCATGATGGTGTGAGGAGTGAACTCCAACTATTAAGATGGCCATGTGAGTGAAGCATCATAATGTAGATGGTATGGGGAGTGAACTCGTAATACAAGGATAGTTATGGATGCGATGCTTAGTATACTATTAAAATCATATTATATTTTTATATGTCTTCAAAAAATCATGTTATTATTCCTCTGTAATTCTCTCATGAATTGCATTCTTTAATTTATTAATATTAAAGTCATATGAAATACTAATCTTTATTCCATGAGTCATGTTTATGATCTTTGATACGTAGGGTATGATCTTCTAATGATTTTATAACATTCTCATACCCCTATTCTCATGTTTATTCTTACACGTTTCAATTATTTTACATTACTGAGAATCTAATGTCACGCCTTTTTATATTTCATTTCTTTGGTTATGAAGATACATATTATGTTTGATGTGTCTAAGAAGGGTGATAGTCTAGAAAAACCTAGTTTGAGATAATGTAGCACACATATGTATCAATGTTTTTGTTTCATGTCTCTAATGGTACTAGAATACTATATTCTTTTGGATTTTGTTTGAATAACATTTTATAAATTCTAATAATGTGATTTAATATCCATGTTTGTAATTCTTTTATTTTTATTTTATTGATGAAATATTTTGATTAAAAATATGAAATATTATTTTTGTAATATACTTTTTATGTATTAACAATATTGTGGGCTATTGGGCCTTTATTGTTGAAATGTATTCGAATTTATTTTTATTACCATTTAATAAATATCCCAGCAACGAGCTTATACCCTAGTGGTTTAGGCTCCTGCTTGGCATTTAAAAGACCCAGGATCAAATCCGGGCAGGGGAGAATTCCCGAGTACTGTAGTAGCACTGTAGAAGCACTGTAACATGTCAATGTAGTAGTACTATAACAGTGGCGACTGTAGCAGTGGCATCACTGTAGTGGCAGAAGGACTGTTACATGTATTGTAGCGGCGGCGGTACTGTATCAGGGACTATAGCAGCGCGGGTACTATAGAAGTAATGTTCACTGAGGGGTCCTTTGGGCTAAAAAAGGGATTTCTAGCCCTGTATGCAGGCCACTTGGCCTTGGCCCTTCGGGCTATGTAATGGGCCACCCTCTACCCAGTCTAACGAGGTCATTGGTTTAATAATCAATTGAGGCTTCAGCCCCAACCATTTAAAAAAATAGATAAGATTTTTAATAGTTTTTTAATAGTGGTAACACTACACCATGATGGGGACCTTTACATTTTACTCCTTAACTCTATCATTTTAATATCCCTTGTATGTCTTTGAGAAATTATTCGTGAAGGGATGGATGAACCATGACCACATTTTTATGTTGTAATTGGGGAATAATTAGTGACTGTTTTACTACATGGACCTACCAATAAGGGGTTGACATGTAATAAGGGATGGGTAAATTTGTTATGTGATTCAAGGTAAAATGACTCAAATTTGTTAATATTCTAGGGATGTGTATTATACCCTGAAGGAGAAATCTATGTCATGGTGGCTTTGGTATTAGTATTTTCATTTATTCCCATAGGATATATGACATATCATCTTCTCCATGGTCATGAAATTATGGGTTCCCATTATTGGGAGTTAATCCAGGATGGGTAGTTCCACACATTTAGGTTCCAATGAAAGATTTTAATTTTTTTACCTTTCATATTAAACTTTTTTTATATTAAATCCCATTATATATCTTGTACTCCATCATTAATTTCTCCTATAATAAGGGGATATTTTGTTATATTCCCCTTTATTGATTCAATTATCAATATTTATTGACCTTGATACATAATTGGGTTCTATAATTTATATCTTCATCAATATTTATCTTTTAGTTATTAATCTGATAAGGTTTATTAATCAGCCTCATATCTTGGGATTGGGGTAATCAATCCCAATGCTAATTTTTAATATCATTTTCTTTATCATTTTATAGATTGAGTGGATATCTTATTGTTTCCCCATATAACATTATTTAATGATTTTGTATCATCTAAACTTGTTTGAGGGTAAAGATACTATGTTCTTATATTTCATTGACATACCTTAGCTTATTAATATTTCCAAAAACATTCATCATTTTAAAATCCATATTATTAAGATAGTTTTTGGAAAATTATTTATTTTTATTCTCATAATATTAATTTTTTTTCTTATATGAACTTTATTTCGATAAAAGAATATTAATAATTCATTCCAAATAATATTAGCTACCCTACAAAGACATTGAGACTATTTTCATGAAAAATTGAGTTAAAAGTATGTTCATGTTGTTAAATGATCTCTAAATGTTTTATTGAAATATTAACATATTAATTATACATCATTTCGTATTTAAATATTTTAATTTTAATTTTATTAGTTCATTATTTTTCATTTATGTTATTTTTTCTATTTTTTAATTTTTCAATATTTCTTTTTTTAAATAATATTTGTTCTTTGATTAAAAAAATGCATTTTGATTTAGATGATTTAATTTCATATAAATTAATAGTATTTTGTATGAAATTTATGTTCTTATGTCTTCAATATTTGGATATATTTTTTTCCTATTTGAAAAAAAACATTCTAAAATGACTCTGGGGTTTGATTTATCAATGATGTATCAATTTACCTATTTCTATTTTTGGAAAATAGTTCTCAATTGATACTCATTCTTTTACTTTCATATTGAAAATCTAAGATTATGTTTTTTATAGATTATGATACGTTCTGAAATTATAAAAGTTGTGGTTTTATAAATGGATGAATGGAGTAGAGGTGAGGTATATTTATATATGTTATTGAACATTGAATGGATTAATTTTTACTATTATTTACTCACCACCATTTGGTTTTCCATTGGAACCCTAGGTATATAGATCGGGACAATGGAAGTGTAAATTTTGGAATTCAATATTCTCTACCTCTTATTTTATCACACCAATTATCAAATAATCACTAATATTACATGAATGATATTGGTTAACATCTATTAGATGGTAGTCATCATTTCTATAAAAAAAATTCGTAATAACTCCCTAACATCCCATGTATAGTTTGATATAATTGTTTTTTCTTATAATTAAGTCAAAGGATCCTAATGTACATTGAACATTATTCCATGGTGGATATTACCATGAATTTGTTCATATTTTTATAACATGATATAGAGGTATTACTGGTTACATTTGTTTTCATATTTCAGTTACACCCATAGGATATATATTATATATATTTTTATATTTTGGAATTATTACATGTTTTCATATTATGTTATACATCCATTAAATCAATTAATATTTTTAAATAAAATTATTTAATAATTTATGGAAATGAGTTGGTAATGTAATTATTTTTACTATAGAATAAATGTTCCATGGATTCAATATAATATCCTTATTTTTTGTAATGTGATATTATTTTAAATAAGATATATTGGATATAATTAAGTGGTATGGTTTAAAAAGGAAAATGATGAATGTAATTATCTAAAAAAATTAATTTGAACTAGAAAGAATAGAATTATTCACCAATAGATGAATATAAAATCATTTGTGAAATCATAAAAGTCAATTTTTCTCAAACACCACACAAACCATTGAGTTTATATAAAATTAATTTCTTTTATTAGTGAATGAACAATTCCATGATCAATTTTTCTCATGGGGACATTTTAATTAGTCAATCATGGATCTATTTTTAAAAATGAAGTTATATAGTGACTATATTAAACATGGAAAATATTAATTAATTATTTTTGGTATTTTTTTAGTAGGTAGTTTCTAATGGCGAAGTCATAATATTTTGTTATTTGGATCCTGTATTTGATTTACTACATGTTTCTTTTATTATTCCTAAATTTTGATTCATGTAATTTTTTTACGGTTTTATGTTGATGTTTATTTTAAGGACTATTTTTTGGATGTTTAATATTTAATTTTTTTATTTAGTTAAATGGTTTCCCAATTTATGGATGCACCTTTATTGATTTCCAGTATGAAATCTACTTATTTTTCATTATTTTTAATTACTATAATTCATTTTCAAGAGTGTATCCATACTACCAAAGAACAGATTTCCACCCCATAAAGATATGGAATATAATTCATAACATGCCACAGGATAGCTCTTGTTTTTTAGATTATGATAACCCACAATGGGTCATTATAAATTGAGGGAAATGGGATTTTATCATGTGTTATTATGAATGACATATTATTTAATAATCTACCATTCAATTTATCACTCTCAGAGTCACTAATAAATTGGATACAAGTAAAAGATTATAATTTTCTATGTTTCATGGTTACTATATATCCAATATAATGTAATTATTAAAAAATGCTTTTAAATTTTCCTATATAATGTGGAATCCATTTTAAAGATAAATGTTGTTGTTGTGATGATGAAGCCAACCATTGTAACATGGAAAGAATTATCAGATTCCTATATGTTGATATATTATTATATTTATGAATTAAGGAATTAATATGTATTAATATTGATATGAAATTACATATAGCCACATTTTTTCTTTTGTGAATGAGGATAAATTTTATAATACTTTCGATAACTACAAAACTGTGATTTACTTGGGAACTATAAATTTTTTTATAGATTTTAAGAGTTCTTACATATAATGTGACCTACTATGAATCATAAATTATAGATATTCCAAAAGGATATATGAAATTTTTTTGTATGATTTCTTTTTAATGATTCATGAGTATTTACATAATATTTTATGGAAGGTGATTTTTTTTGAGTATATGTGTCATTTAGTGAAATTATAATTTTGATTGTTGTATGCACTAAAATGACGATTATAACCTAATGGTTTATAACATTTTGTTCATTTAACCATATGTATTCCCAAAAATACTTTGAAAAACTATATTACTATTTTTATAAATGTGGAATATCATATTATATTATATATAATGGTTCATGTCATATCATCTTCTATAATTTATTTCATTTTAAACATCATCTGATGTTGATTAATGATTTTATTAGCATTAATGGATGATATTTTAATTGTTAAATGATATATAGAAATATTTATTCATGAATTATAAATTTAGTATAATTTAATCAATTATTCATGCCTCCCATTAATATAAAAACAAATTTAAAATCTATTAAGGGACGTTGGATGACTATAAAAAATGGTCCAATAATTAGAGGTGTGTTTGATATTATACCATTTGGATAAAATATAAAACTCCATGCATTAATTTTTTCTTTCTATAATATGTTTCCCACCAATAATACAATACTTCTATAAGAAAATTTCAAAAATGAGATCCCACTAAATTATAGATGTGATGATGTATAACTCTGTGTATCGCCAATCCCCTGATTATATCGACAATATAATTTGATATAAATATTCATTGATCTATTTTATGTGGAATATGTGGTGTTTCCTAGAGATTTATTACTAATATAAGATATTGGATTTTTTATGAATGATAATACATATTGTGATGATATATAACTCATGATATCATGTTTCATGTTTGTTATCAGAATAATGGGGTGGTCTACTTTTTTAACATGTATTATAGTATGTCTCACTACCCCTATATAGTTACAAAAAACATTTCGAGTTATAGATATGATGTACCCATTTATTGATTCATTACATGATAATTAGAAAACTTGTTTGATGTGTGATTGAATCAGAAATACTATTATTCATATTTAGTTGGCTATGTAAAAGGTGGGAATATCTAAATATAGATTTCTGAGAAATTCAATTTAATATGATAATTATGGATGGTAATATGATTTATTAAGTATTCCATGGATTGACTATATATGACTCTAGAAAATATCAATTGAGTTGTGTACCATGGTGGAATGAGTGTGTACACCATATCATGGAATTATTATTAATGACTAATAACAGTTAAAAATCATGGTAAATGTGGATCACGATATTCAAAATTTCAATGTGGGGGAAAAGAGTTATTATTCCCATTGCATATGTGTTATATTGAATATACATATAAATATCAATCGAATAATTAATTGTTTTACAAAAAAAATATTTAAATAATTAATTTTTTAAGAACATTACTTTAATAGATCAATTGAATTATGATATAAAAATCCTATTAAAACATAGTTGATGGGAAATTTTAAACTAATCAGAATACTTCTCTTCCAATAAACATGATCTCCCAATTTAATTGATATTATTCCAATTAAAGTAAATTTAAATTTTATCAAATTAATATTTCAACACCTCATTATATTGTATATAAAATCATTATAAAATTTGGTATTGGTATATAAACATTAATAATGTGTGTAAAAATTGAGAAAACCACAGGTCATATAAATTTATGAAGTACTTGGAAAATTTAACTACATTAATATAATAATCTAAGGAGTTATATAATATCTTAAACATATATTATATAATAAAATAATGTTACATATTTAATGATTTAAAAAAACAGTCCCATAAGTGATAATAAATTCTACTAAATAATCATGAAGGATTCTTTGGATATCATATTACCAATCTCCATTATTGTCTCCCATATAATCAGATGCAATGTAATAAATTAATTGGAAACACATAATATATATTATATATAAAATTAAAAATAGAAATATAATTTAAGATGATATGAAATCCTTGTACGTTCATCATTGTGTACAATGTTTGTGTCTATTATATTAATAAAAAACTTATAACAATGCATTCTATTTCATAAGAAAAAGTGTCATAGTTAACCCCATTAAGTTAAATGAAGTTATTTCACCAATACATCATTGATGTTAAGATCAAAGATATTAATACAATATCTATTTATAAAGATCAATTGATTAATGAGAATTATTATTGGAAAAATACAATTGAATGATTTATTTCAATACATTTTAATTAATTGAGTAAAAAATCACTTTCTACTGTGATGATATATGAGTCAAAAAATGTAAAAGGGAACATGAAATTTAAATTATGATTTCAATAAATTGAATATCAAATATTTTATAATCAATTCATATTATAGTGTATTGAATATTTAAATTTAATAACATTATGACTAAGGAATATGTATCAATGAATAAAATCATGAATGTAATCTCAATTCAATATGTCTTAGCCAGCATCATAGGTCCTCTATATTCCCAAATATTCAATTTCAATTAATCTTTTATTGGATACAAAAAACATTCATTCATTTTCATTATTAATAATTATTATATTTTTTTATTACAATGTATTATTAATTTATTTGATTTTTTTTTATTCCATTGGTTATTTTGAGGTTCTCCAATCTATTATTCCAATGCTCCATCAGTATAACTGTAATGTTTGGAGATAATTTTCTAATTTTAAATATTATTTAAAATTTATTAGATATATTTTTATTTCACATTCATATGAAAATATGAATATGCTCGTTATAGAGATCAACCAGTTAAAATATTGTCCACAGTTAACTTGTTTTAGAAACATAAAAATTAATTTGTTTATTTAATTTAAAATAATGATATGTAAGACTACATTACATTATTAAACTCATTATAATAATAAAAATAAAATCATATAAAATAAATATAATTTATTCATTATTCGGATCTATAGTATATATAATTATATTATAGAGTAGTATCATTTATAAAATTGGTTGAAATAAAAAAAACAAATATACTACAAAGATGGAAGGACTATAAAACATTATTCAATTCATCATTTTAATATTATTATATAATTATATATTATTTAATACCATGTTATTAATGTTATAAATTAGTTCCATTGTGTGATATAGGATTAATATTGTGAAAATTAACAATGTATAAAATGATACATATGATAAATGTCACGAACCAACCCATGTAGACCCTGAACCAGTCACCCAAGCCAGTCCGCGATATGGCTCGAGGGGAATTTCTGATCCTCCTAGGCTAGTGACAAGTGAAAGGGAATTAATAAAGGTAAATTGAGAATGATTTTTCCCAGTGAAAATAAATAATGTAGTAAAAAATTAGAATATCATGACGTAAATAAATAGCATGAAAAGAACGAACAATCAAATACAACCAACTAACCTGACCACGACCACAACTCCTCACGACTCTGAGAGATTCTCACGAGTCTACAACCAACTATCTCCCATGGAGAGCATGATTGAGTCAAACCAGCAACAGAAACAAAAAATAGGAAAACATTATAGGCATGAGTATTAAAACTAAGTAGGCATGACAAACAAACAATTCCCAATGCACTACCTTTAAATAAAAAATTAAATAATTCCAGGTTTGAAATAAATTATATAAAATATGGGTTTCCACACACACAGTTTCATTTCTAAAACAAGTAATGGTCAATTTCCCTTTTTAATTTAAAAACAAGTGTAATGTTTCAAAGTAACAGGTGTATTTCTTTATAAAACATTTTTGCAAACAATTTGGAAATCCAAATTTTAGTTGTTATTCAAAAGGAAAACCACACACAACACACAACACACACTAAGGGTAATGGAGACAAAGTGGAACACGTGGGCCATCAATCGAACTAGACCTCTCAATCGTCCGCCAAATAAAAATAATCACTAATGATAACATTGGTCGAACCTAAGAGATCATGGAAAATCCAGAACGTACCATACATGTGACTCATCCGGAAGGCATGCCAAATCTCACTGATGTCATAATGCCCTAACCCCTGGTGTTTCCCTACATGGCCTAACTAAGGGGACCAATCCCCTAGAAGTGTATAATCCATACTAAGGGCCACTAGCCAGTTCCTAATCTAAACTAGTAAATCAATCGTTATCAGAAGATTCATATACTATGAAAGGTTCCCAAGTCAACATGTGTAATAAAAAGGAAAGGGGTGAGTCGACAATTTCAATCAAGTAGCACAAACATCACACACAACTCATATAGTCAACACACAACACATATCACCCCTAAGTCACCCCAAAGGATGTTTTCCAAAATAATTTATTTTATTATAGTGTCAAACAGGCCTTCACAAATTATAATGAAAATCATCATTTCTCGAGAGAAACAAAATGTATGTTCACGGTTAAAAAATCATTTATCAATATTACATAACTACAATTGAAATTCTGTGAATTATGATGAAGGCCAAATATGCATTATTTCACTACTGGGTGTCCATTGATCAAAAAAATATTTCAAGTGTCGTGTACAAAATAGACATCTCTTTTTACACCAAATAATCATTTCAAAATTAATTATCATATATTATTTCCCATTTGTTACAATTAATAAAATATCAAACAATTAATAAATTTGGAATTTAATGGCAAGTGCAATGGGGAACCTACCTAGACATACAACTAAATTACTATGATTTGATTCACCTTACACTTGCGCACAAGTACGCGCAACATGATGACGACTACAATATCATTGAAATACCTCTCCATAGAGCTACAACAAATGTAAAATAGTATAAAACATAGAAACAGTGACCTGAAATTACCTGAAAATTAAAGAACACATTAATAACTAAAAACAAACATAAACACTAATTTAAAATAATTAAAACAAAATAAAGTGAATACCTCACTTGAACCCTAGTGCAGGCGAAATGAAGTAAACCCAAACCGCTCGCCTTCGGTGGTGGATTCTCATCATGTGCCCAATTGAGAACAACATGTATGGCTATTCATAGGAATAGAGGTGAAATGGAAGCCACCATAACTAGTAATGTGGGTCCCACATTATTTACAATATTTGATGGCATTTTACAATTATTAATTTTTATGGGTAAATAATTTAATTTTAAAATTTATATTATTATAAATTAATTGGTAATATATTTTAATCTATCCATTTTATTATATTTCACAAGATAGATGTTTTATATTGAATAAAATTTTAAATTTATTAAAACATAAAAACCCAATTAAATGTTGTTTTCTTTTTTATTCTTATAATAAGATTTTTATAATATATAGGCAGTTATGTAATTCAATTTTTAATATTAAAATATAAAAATAAATATCATATTCATTCTAATAATCCATTAACAGTTATAACACACCAAAAACATCCCATATTTTATATTATATAAAAATATTAGAATTTTATCAGTCATGTATAAGAACAATATTGACACTATGTAAGTATTTTTTTTATTTATCCTATTATTTAATTTTAATATAAAACTAAAAACCTAAATATAAATTATTATTCATAATAATTAAAAATATATAAAAAAATCATTATTTTTTCTTATTCATATCATGGTGATATATTTATCAAAATATTATTTACTTCCCTTATATTTTAGATGCACTAAAAATTAATTTAGATAATTAAATATTTATATATATTTAAAATAAATTTATTTACCCATATAATATTTATAATCTACCTTTTTATCATTTCAAATCATCATTGGGCATATCACATCATTATAGTGTACCATTATCTGAAAATTGTGATATTTCCAATGTTGTAAAATACCTCTGCGACAATTGATATATATTTTTTAATTTATCAATACATAAAAAATAATTCTTATTTAATGTTTAATATGAATATAAATAATTATGTATTATATAATTTAATACATATCATATAGGTTTCAATAATATTTCATTACATTTTGTATATAAATATATTAACAATATGTATAATTTCAATTGAACCCAAACTATTAAAAATAATATCATAGTTTTTAATCTATATATAAAAAATTAAAATCCATCCTTTGTCATTTATAATTGATATTTATGGTATTACACATTATTCATGATTTCCCAAAATATTTTTAAATATTTCATGTCATTACATGTGAAAATATTATAATTTGATGTAAAATTTCAATATAAATAAATTTCATAATTTTGAAGGTGTTTATGTGTGTTAACCAATATATAACCAATTTCAATTTATCTATTTCATTTTTAATAAATCATTACATGAACCAAACCCTTCATCAGTGTTCCTCATCTTTCAAAATAAACATTTAACAAATTATTCTATGATTTGTATGAAATTGAAATCATAATTTTTCTTCAAAAATGATATTCGACTTCGTTAATCAACCTCTTAAAAGGTGGTATTAAAATACTAATCCTATATATAAATATTCTATGTAAAAGTTATTCGATTACATTCCATATATTTATTACTTTTTTAAATTATCAAGATATTTTTGAATTATTATATATTAAAATTAAATTTTTTATTATACACAAATTTTTTAATGGAATTTGATTCAAATATATCACGTTAGTAAAAAAACACATTGAATTTCAAGAATATGTTTCCAAAAAATAACCCTCCATAAAATAAAATTAATAAAATTTATTCTTTTTCATCATGTCACAATTGGAATAACCAAGGATCACTTAGTAAGTTGAAGGCCAATCGTTAAATACCCCATACCTACCTTCATACGATATGGTATGGAGGTAAAAGGAAAAAATCATATCTGAAACTAGAATCCTTTCCCTAATGTAACATTACACATGAAACAATGCATCTTCATGAAAAATTGAAACCGAATTACAATAAAGGATAATGACAGGTGGAGTAAAAAAATGCATGCACAATTCTCCAGTAAATAAAAAAGAGTATGGCATTTTATGCTGAAAAGAAAAGGGAAAAAGATAGAATCCCAACTAAAAAAGATATCCCTATATTAAGAAAAGGATCCCACCTCCATATCGTTGATCCATGACCATCGTATGAGGTCAATTGAACCAAATAATTCCTATGATATAATTAAATCACCGCCACTATTCCATTTTATGAATTAGAAATGTTATTTTTGGGAAAATACCATTCATGGGTGAGTATATAAAAATCCATTCGGATGATTAAGAATCAATGAAGGGGAAATATATGACATGATAGAATTAGTTACTTCAAAACAAATAGTTCAAAAATATGTATATGAGACAAAAACCATAATGAAAACCCATATATCCTCAACAAGAAACTAAAAGGAAAGTGAAATTGTTCCTCCATATCCACAGTGAATCTATGAATAATAAATAAGCATGTAGCCTTAAAAAGGGGTGACGCCTGATGCCCAATATCTAATTTATATGTCCAATGAATTAAAAATGTGGATGACACAGACCTCTTCAATATGTATAACGGTTAAGGGGGAACAATCTAAAATTATATAACTCGTCTCAAGTGTGTTAGGTGGGTACCAACTAGTTTTTATAGGACACATTACCTCTTCCATTTTTGGTACTACTCAGTAGGTAATGTAACCTCACCCCAGCCAATCAGGGAGATATGGCTTAGTAGGCAGACAACCCACACCCTAGTCTATTAGTGGGTACCACTAACTGTATATAGGTTCCATCCTCTACTCTTACTAGTGTTTTATAATCAAAAAATAGGGGACCCACTCCATGCTCCAATAGGGTGTACCACTTATTTTATAGTTGAAAAAAAACTTCAGTCTATCAGGGGATTCCACTCGATAATTAGTGGTATAAGAACATATGAATATTTATTCATAGGGGTTCCACTCCGGTAACTCTATGATTCTCTTCCATGATCACTATAATTGTTATGAACCACCAAAATAATTATCACTCTTTAAAAATAGAACATCATATTTAAAAATCAACTAATATTTCTTCAATCGTGTTCTACGTGAAAAAAAATTAGGATCAGATACCATTTTCAATACCCGAGTAAAAATCATCAATATACTATAGTTAGAATACTCTAAAAATGTACTAAACGTATAATGGGTACACACATCATGGGTACCCCCTAATATTTATATTCACGTCCTCTCTAACATAATCATTTTATCCACGTACTATGACACAACATGTAATGGTACTACATGTTTTGTCTCCGATGAAATCCAAAAAATGAATGATGATAATCATGAGTCTAATGGGATAAAATTCCAAGCCACCTATATATATTTTTTAAAAAAACCATGAATTAAAAAACATACAACAACATTTTTTTCCACATAGATAAAGACTTCACAATTGCTACCCACATTCCTTAATCAGACTCTTGATGAAAAATTCATTTTACCATAACATATACATATGAATAATCATTGGCTCAAGATATGCGTATGAATTCAATAACCAATATTATTCATGAAATTTTCATCTGAATATGAAGGTCGTATAGACACATATGATTCATTAATGAGACATCTCATGAAAAGGATGTGGTCGATAAAAGATTCTCAAAGAAAAAAATTAATAATAAAATTATTATTGTTTAACAATTCACTGATCCAAGAAATTATTTCAAAAATGTTATTCAAAATTTGTCTACAATTGACATTATTAATTCTGGGTCACGCTACGAATGAAAATTCATTAATTTGATTTCTTATGACTAATTTACAACAAAACGCTTATTTTATATCAATAATAATGACTATGATATCTCAAAACCAGATGATACATAACATGTTCCCCAGGCCTGATGGGTCACATGGTCTCAATAATGCCTCCTCATATGCCAATAGATGATAACTATAAACAATCGTGTAAAGTCTATATAGTGGGGAGACTATACCCCCATGTCAATGTAGCATAGAATATACTAATATGATTAACAAATTTTACTAGAATGATATAAATAGACAGATACAATATGAATAGGAAAAAGAAATTGAAAAAAATGTAAGCATAAAGTGTACAAAAAATAATCAAATGAAAAATATAAAAAAATACACAACTTTAGTTCCTTGTATATATGTGGATTCATCTGATTATTATAAAATGGATACAAAGGATGAGGTATACATTCATGCTAACAAAATTGGAAAAAAAGATACAAAAGATTCTCCATGGTATCCCATGATCATGCTCGTTCCTCTGTTCCTATGAACCATCTAATAAAAATAAATAAGAAACCTTTACACGTGGAACCTAGATCTATCAATATTATCTTGAAAATATTTTTCTCAAATTACAAAGGTAGATCGAGAAGGGTGTGAGATAAAATCTATGTAGTCCCCAAATAATGGTGTCCACATGAAATCAGATATGTTACAAGTAACTAAACAGTGTGTAGATTATAAGGAATGTAAATAAATGTTGAATAAATAAATAACATACATCTTAGGTTCCTAGTGGTCACCTATAGAGTCTACCTGGATCATCTCATGAATGTTATGTCTCAAAATTTCACTCTATATATACTATATATTGATACACATATTTGTATTAATACATTTTTTATAGTGGACAGAGACGTAACACGTAGGCATCCAACACGAGTCTACATGATTATAAGCTCTACTCAAGGGGTAGTAATCCCTACATACAGACATATCTAGGGCTCATCATGTGCATCCCTCAAGATAGAGAGTGTTGACACAAATTAATCACTCTAATATTGAACATGGATCAAAAAATCCAATTTCCCATATCAAAGCACTAGTGAGGGTCACAATATCCAACACTGATTTAAGGGAGAATGGTTCACTATTCCCCTCTATGTACCCTACCACTTATCATATCCTATAGAAGGAAATATAATATTTATAACTGGCTTGGTGAATTTCCCACATCCATAACCATTTATATTTTCCAAAAAATTACTATAATAATTTTAAATTTCTTTTAAATTATTACATTTCAAAAGTTGTGTTTCATAAGACATTAATAATGGGCATGGACTTACAATACAATGGTATCATCTATATTTAAAAACATCTGAACAATTTTATTTTAAAATTAAACTACTCTCATACAATACAAATTTAAAACTAGTCATGGAATAACATTCCATAAATAGTATGCCACCATCACAAGGTAATATCACTAAATTATCCTAAACATTGAAGATTGATTCAATAGGGTACATGTTCTATGGAAATGAAAATGTTAAATACATTGAAATAATTATTCCATATTGAAATATCCATTTGACTATTAAAATTTACCAGAGTGGAACCATCTAATTCAAAAGACAATGCAATTCCAATTAAAAGGTTCAAATGTCCAAGAGAAAGGCATCGGAATCAAAATAAAATATCCACATGGGAAATTCAAAGTGTTATATGACTAACCAACCATTAGGTGTTATGGGTTCAAGGAAAAACAGAAGAGGCAAGGACCATTTTAATAAAAATTCATTCTGGAATCCAAATTGGGTTTCTTGAATTTTGAGATATTTTAAAAACTAACTGATTTCAGTTTGGAACTCCCAAATTTGTCCCTATAGAGTATAAGTACATGGAACCAAAATTTTCATATATATATATTTAAAATTATTATTTATTTTTAAGAGTTTTTTTAAAATTGGAGGAACTTTATTCTGAGGCCTCGTGTGACCGAAACAGAATTTTGAACTTTTTTAAGGTATATTAAAAAATTAACGGGCGGCATTTTCTATCTTTTCAACCGGTGCTAGGAATTGAAATCTTAGGGCACCGTTGAATCCACAATTCTATGATTTTATTAATGGATTCATAACATTGACCACTGTTGGTCGAGAGGAAAAGATAATTTTTTACTTTTAAAAGAATAATAAAATAACATTTTATTGTTATTTTAATTTTCTCCAACGGTTGAGCGGCGGTGGTGGGACAAAATTGATGTCAATCCATATAATTTCATGACTCTTTGTTTCTGTAACCTCGATGATAGAATGTTAAATGCGGTTCCGAAATGAACCTCATTAATGTTATGCAACTAAGTTGTTTCTTCAGTTTATTTAATTGAGTCTCGGTCTTTGGATTTTTACTTGAAAGAGAGGATCCTCGGACGAAGTGATGTTTCATCTCCCACTAACATCGAATGGGATCACAGATAGCAATGTTGGAAGGATCGAAACAGGAAAGAATAATGCCGACAGTTTCATCAAAGCCCAGATTCTCTTACCCCCACCGTGACGACTCCAATGATTCTGGATGTTGGGGGATTTTTCATGGTTTAATTCATTGATTTGAAGATGAATAAATTGTTCCCCGATTTTTACGAAGCAAAAAAAGAGCGCTCGGGCCAAAAGAATAATGTTCGGATCCTCTTCCACATCTTTCTTGTCGCGCCCTTCACTGTATGTATTTCCTACTCGGCAGAACCTTGAATCTGGGAGCCCCACAGCGATAACAGCATCTCGAGAGGCCCGTAGGCGTGAGCAGAAGGGAAAATAGATCACATGATCTAATTGGGTGTCCCTCAGATGATCTGCCTGCGATGCGGCATTGGCGCGAAGACATTGGTGACAGGTGTTCGCCGTTCACAGAAGAGGGCGGCACAGCTTGGCACCGCTACTGACCTGACTGGATGTCCGACAGTTGTCTGAGTGAGTTGGCGAGGTGGGATGACATCACACACCGCAGTGAAGGTTTCATGACCTTGAAACTATGGTAAAGGGGGACCCAAACCTATGGGTCCCATGTACCATGTGGTGGTGCCATTTGGCACCACTGATTGATGAGTCAAAAGGGTCATTGATCCATTCGGGGTACAGGGTGACAACTCGGTGGGCGAGCCGCACCAGTTCACAGGACCACATCGCTCGGTAGGACGTGCCCATCTAGAAGGTCGGGAATATCTATAGACCATCTTTCTGAGCTCTTTGAGGGAAAGCCCATCCAGGGCGGGCAGGGTCTGCTTGGACCCAAACCTGTTTGGGTCGGCCCGAGGTGGCCCAACTGGGCCAGACTGGAACCGGGCCCCTTCTAGGCCTAGTTCCTCTTAAATATCCGTATCATGAGAACTAGATGACCATTTGAATGACCATATACGGTTCTGGTATCCATGGAGCGAGATGGTCCTTTTGGGATACTTCACTTTGGTTTTGGAAAAAAATTGGAGTATGGCCGGAATGGATCGTACTTGAATACAATCAGGCCATCAGCACTAAAATGCCTATAACTCAGGACCGGGTGTCCGGTTGATACATCGTCTGTTGCATTTTTAACTCTTACGATATGGAATTCCTTTGGGTTACTAATACATGGATCTTTGTAGTTGTTGAGGCATGACTGATGTCCCGAGGAACAGACACTACAGAACTCAAGCGCACTGGGTGCAGGAAATCTTGTTGCTGGCTGCCATCTATGTAGCGACCAGGTGTAGATCAGAATCTAGTGACCCTGTTTACATCGGCTTCATAGAGACCATGTCTAGATCAACATCATAGTTACCCAGTGTGGATCAGCATCATTCCAACACTATGTTGATCAGCATCTAGCGACCCAGTGTGGATCTCCATTATAGAGACCTTGTGTGGATCAGCATTCTAGCAACCCAGTGTGAATCAGCATTGCACAACCTGATGAGTACTAGCCTTTGAGAGGACCTTAATGGTTCAGGAACATATGTCCTTTTGTGAATCTAAAATCGAACAACTTCATAGTGGCCCATTTGTGGAACTTCTTAATGGAATAAACTGATATATCATAAGAGTGATTATCTCTGTACATAAACTCTTAGTTGTATACCTAGTTTGAGATGAGTCTTTTTTTGTGATTTGTTATTGAGATCATGCTTTTTGGTTTTCCATTGTGTAATTTTGAGATACCTTCATGGGTTTTGTGGTCTCTACTAGGTATTTTTATTCTCACCCCTACACGGGCATCACATGCACCTTGTTGTGTCTTGTGCAGATGACGAGTAGCCTTGATTGAGACTCGAGGAGCTAGAAACTGATGGTGGATGGAAGTGACGGTCGATATAGAGAGATGTGGAGATGAACTGTACCTACCCATCATGTAGGATCCATGTTGGATGATTCCGTTGAGTTTTTTAAAATTTTCTATTGAAGTTGTATCATTCAGATGGACATGTATTCATGCCCCATTACATTCAATACATACTTTTACTACTATAGTTTTACATCGTGGTTGCATCTTGTTGTGTTCTTGGGATGTGTTTTTTTATGGTTTAAAGGAAATAGATTCCCATTTTATGGATATGTCTTTCTGGTGCTAGTCGCTAACTCCTGGCCTATTGAAGGTGTGATGGTGGAGGTCATGACACGGGCCCCCGGGGAAAGGTGGTGACAATGTGGTATCAGAGGAGTCATTTCTACCTAAGAAATAGGACTCTGATATTTCCAATAGAGAAATATTGTTATGTGTTTTAATTATGGTTTTTAGTTTGGGGAGACTAGTGTTGGTGAGGCTACTGATGTATCCATACTCCAGAATCCTGAATTATTATTTTTGGCTCGGTGCACAAAAACACTAATTGTGCATGTTTTGTAAATGTTTTACTTTTTATCTCTTTTGAGTCAGCTCACTAGGTATAACATATTGTCTGTGGGACACCTGTTTATTTTCTAGATTCCTCCATGTATACAACCACCAAGGATTCTAGTGAGGGTTTAAGATGGAGGCCCACTGAATGATGAGGATTCTGTGCATGACCCACTTACAGTGATAACACCGTCGGGTTGTGCACTCGTACCACCACAAACCATTGGGATATTGTTTCCACTACATCCACTAGTGGATAATGCACACTGATTGAGCATGTTTCACATGTTCCAGTAGTAGATTAATTCAAGGATTCAAGGCAAGATAGATCCACATGGAACTGAGGACTTGTTGGAGGGTGTGGCTAGAGTTTTCCTCCTAGTTAGGTCACCAATAGTAAATATCGTGATCCTATCCGCGAGCCTTTTCCAGGGCACTATAGGGATATGGTGGAGTCTGACAGTCCAGACACATGAGTAGTCCACACTATCTAGGATAGAATTTGAGACCCACTTCAGGGTGGTGTTTAACCCAAGGAAATTACACTGAATGCATATTCTGGAGCTATTACACTTACAACAGGGTAACATGACAGTAGACAATCAACAGGTTGGAGTGTTCAAGCGATCACTATATGTAGAGAGCTTATTAGCTAAGCAGGCACCGACATTGCTTCATCTTTTGTGGTAGCGTCACATGGCTCATGACTGATCGACCAGCCATACCGATGATAAACATACGATTAAGGGTCCGCCAAGGTAGAGGCTGATGTTCGAGTGGTGGGTCGGCAGGGCATGAGATGTGGTAGAGGAGAAGGTCACGCAGTAGGAGGTGGACGGTGGTTTGAGGTTCTACCACCACCACCCCCATGTGGTCCACCCCGATCATAGGGAGAAGGTGGAAACATGAGAGCTAATCATCATGTGGAAGAGTCTTACAACCACGACGCTCTAGAGATGAGTAGAGGTATGATTTGGGTCTATTCCACCATAGCAGTAGTTCTTACAAACACAGGTTCTGGCCAATCTATTATTTCCATGGCACTCATTCAGAGCTTTGAGATTATGATGGAGCCATTGGCTCGATCATTGCAATTAGAGACTCATACGAAAGAAGATTTGATGATTACACATTGGTGTTGGTAGTGTGAGATCGCTCTATGAAGTGATAGTTTAGACTATGATCACTTAGTAGCAGTGTGAAGGCCATATGACGTCATCTTGGGTATGGACTGGCTATCCATAGTCCATGCCCATATCAAATTCTTTGGGCGCAATGTGCGGTGTGTCCATGAAAATGGAACAAATTTTTCATTCACCAGTGAAAAGGGAACTTTTGATACATAGGATGGACTTACTCGGAAGAGGGTGCAACTGATCACTTATTAGTTGGCTAGAATTAATCTCAGATATGTTGATGTGAGGATCTCGAGTTGTCCTTTAGTGGTGGAACAGTATGATGATGTCTTTCCTGATGATGTTTTGAGACTACCTATTCACATGGAGGTATACTTATAAATCAACATGTACCCAGGGAAAACACTGATATCTACCCCAGAATATCAGATAGCTCTCGTAGTGCTTCATGAGTTTAAAGTAAATTTGGAGGACTTGTCGATGAAGGGATTGATAAGACCTAGTGTTTCTCTATGGGTGTCCCCAATTTTGTTCGCCAAGATGGGAGATGGGAGTCGGAGGATTTGTGTGGTATATAGACACATAAACTACTTGACTGTGAAAAAAATGTATCCAATTATGAGTATTGATGATCTCTTCGAATGTCTGAAGGGATCTTGATGGTTTTTGAAGATAAAAATCAAATCAGAGTATCATTAGCTCAGGGGATGATATGTGGACGTACCGAAGATGGCCTTCAGTTGTCAGCATGACCATTATGAGTTCTTACTTATTCCCTTTGGGATAACCAATTCTTTGGCATTCTTCATAATGATCATGAATAGGATCTTCCAGCCATACCTTGATTACTTCGTAGTGGTCTTCATTGATAATATCTTGATATACTCAGTGTCAGAGGAGGAGTATGCCACACACATACTGATAGTTATGGATAAATCCGAGAGCACCATCATTAGGGTATGCTCTTGAAGTGCCAGTTTTGGATTCGATAAGTCTACATCCTATGTCACGCTATCTTGGAGGCTAGTGGTGCAGTGGATCCGGTGAAGATAGAGGCAGTTCTTTCTTGGGAGCCACCTAGGAGTATGATCGCGGTGCCGAGTTTCCTGGGATTGGCTGGATAATACTGGAGGTTCATACAAGACATCTCTAGTGTAGCAGAACCCTTTTCTGCATTGATAAAAATGGGGAAGCATTTATAGTGGATGAAGAAGTCCTTGTGGAGGTTTTAAGAGTTGTGGTAGAGATTGACGAGTGCACACATCTTGAAGATACTATAAGAGGGCGTTTGGTATGTAGTATACGATGATTCATCAGGGTTGAAAATTGGTTGTTTCCTAATACAGGATCAAGCGGTGATCACCTACAGCTCAGAAAAGTTGAGATAACATGGGAAGAACTACAGTACCCCTGAACTAGAGTTAACAACAGTTGTATTTGTGGTGAAAACGTGGTGGCTCTATTTTATCGGTGAATTGTTTACTGTTTAATATGATCACAAGATTCTCAGTGATATCATCTCATAGAATGACCTAAAACTGAGACAACAACAATGGCTGGATTTCCTCCAAGACAATGACCTCGAGATAGTCCGCACTCATAGGAAGGGGAACGTAGTAGTAGATGCACTATGAAAGAGGTCTGGTCTATAGTTGCTGAGTGAGGTGAATGAGAGTAGCTGGCCGAATTGCTGTTATCCATTATGGATAGAGATGAAGTATCTTATCTCCAGTATATGATAGTTACGCCACCAATCCAACAAGGAGTCTTAGAGGCACATGTTGGGGAAATAGATTGAAAGTCCTGATGTGCTCAGATATCCTTATGACCGGATCTGGGTGGATTTTCAAAAGGTTGGGAGCAGATAGTTCTCTCAGAGGATGCGCCATAGTACCAGTGATTCTATGAGAAGTGGTGTTGAGGGAGTACCAAACATCCCATTTGGAGATTCGTCCAGCACGGTTCCTACTAGGTATTGTTATAATCACCACTGATCGGGCTTCACCAACACTTTGTTGTGTCGTGTACAGATGACAGTTAGCCTTGATTGAGACTCGGAGAGCTAAGACCTGATGGCGGATGGTGGTGACATTTGATGGGGAGAGCTATAGAGAAATTATGTACCTACCTTTCCGGTAGGAAATTTGTTATATGATAACAAGATATGTTTACTGTTTTCCACTGTAGTTGTATCTTTTAGTCGGTCTTGTATTCTAGCCCATTTACTTTTATTACACACATTTACTACTTTAGTTTTACCTTTTGGTTCCATCTTGTTTTGTTCTTCGGCTATGTGTTAGTACATGTTTAAATTCAATTCCTTCCAATTTTAAGGATACACCTTTCCAGTGAATGTTTCCATCCCCTGGCCTATGGAAGGCAGGATTGGGGTGGTCACAGTACGGGCCCCAGGGGATGGGTCACGACAATAAGTGATGCGAAAACCCCCAATCAAGATTAAAACTACATATATCAAGGAAATATGGACAATTTTACAATAATAAACCAAAAAATTAAAATGTTTAGTGAATTTCGGCACATGAAAAGATGAAATAATAATGAAATGTCCCAAAATAAAAATGAAAAAAGATGGGACCACCTACCATAGGGACATAGATGATTTCGATACCGATGTTAACCACTGATTCGAATCTTGATGGATGAAATATGAGAAAAATACCAATTAACTAGAAATAGTATATTTGAGCCAAAAAATAGCATAATCGACAATATTATTGACTGAAATCGGAAGGATAAATGAGGATAGTATTAAATTGTGCATCCCGACTCTTCTGATAGAATGAAAATCAGATTCCTAAAGGAGGATATATCAAGGATAAATGATATATGGATTTTGAAGTCATTATAAGGGGATAAAAAGGGTTTCATCCAATATGAATAAAGAAAAAAATAAGAATGGGATTTATGAAATTAAGATGGGGGAAATGGTCATTTTATACAAAAAATGTTGTGTTCCATGGTTTAAGCACCACATTTTCAAAACATGTGAAAACCATGTTGTAATGTTCTTTCCACACCCTTCAGCAAGACATATAGCCCTAAACCTCTGACCTCATAGTTTCAGTCTTATTATATGGCCTACATGTTCCCCATTCTGGGAAAACATGCACATGTGCCCTGGGCCTCACAGATTAGAAAACCACTAAGGCCTAGTCCTCTATCCCATCTTCAATAATTTCATGACATATATTTTATCCATACATTCCTGTGACCTCTATCACATGAATAGAATTCATAATTAGGGCCATTTATAATATTTAAATTGAAACCCCAATGATCCACAACTTTAGTAAAATTTGGTTTGTTATAGCCTCCACTGTATAAAGCCACTCGTCCTCAAGTTGGTCATCTAAGGGTACATAGGTACACTTGGTAAATATTTTTGGCCATTGTGATTATATATCATCAACATTCTATCATTTTTAATCATATATCATGTCTTGATTTCATAGTACCCATATGATAAAAATACAGTTTCCTCATAATTCCGTCATGATCTGGTCATCTATACACTACGTGTAATGCCCAAAGGAAGAAACCATATCCAAATCAAAATCATGAGGCTAGAACACATGATTTAGGTCTATCTAATTTTAGTAAAGACGAGTTATGAAAAAACATCATGTTTATAATGGTATCTCATATGAAGTTATAACTAGTAATACATTGGTTTAATCTGCTTCACAAAATAAAAGGATCCACTAATCCTAGGGGATAACTTAACCAACATCCAAATATGACTATAACTCAACCTTGGGTGACTATCTTGAAAAACTAATATTTGACCCCAAACTCAAAACTTTTTCGACATCTAATGCCACAAGAATTTTTCCTAGACTGAGTTATCACCATGCGATTTGTGATCAGATGGATATAATCTCTAGTCTCCTACACATGCTAAGGCCTAATAATAGTTGAATCATATACCTCTATCTATCACATGGGTGAGTGAAAATTCAATATTATAATGTTTCATAATGAGGAATCTCAAAAAGTATAATAGAATTTTTTGTTATAAGAAAAATTAACCAATGGAATGTGTTTCTCCCAAGAAATTCCAATGTCAGTAAAAATTCATCATATAAAATGTCCTCTAGAACCTAAATTGTGCACTCTATCAATATATCAGTCTACATGTGATAGGCCATGCACATACATACTTTCATAACCAATCCCCCTTATAGCCCCTATCATTTCCATGATGTGAAATGAGAATCTCAATACAAAATTAAAGGGTAAGGTAATCCGTGAAGATGTACCAGTTTTTTGAAATTCATCCTTCCAAGAGAATCCATTGTAAAGGTCCCTCGAATATGCACAATGTGTATGATCATTTTTAGATAATCCATGACAACACATACTACGTCGTTTCTTTGAATGGATCTAGGTAGACTTATCAGTAAGTCCATTTGAAAATTTTACAATTCTCGTTCAAGAATGGGAAATGGTTACATAATCTCTAATAGATGGTGATGTTTGGACTTAAACTATTTTCATGTGGAACATTAAGTGATGAAATTAGAAATATCTTGCATCATTCTAGGCCACCATTATTTGAACCATAGATCTCAATAAATTTTTTGTGAACTGGAGGTGATCTTCCCCTGATAATGCATGTAATTCCTATAAAGGATCCACTCTAATGTCCCCCAAAACCCATACACGCCAAAATTACATTAATTTTTATTTCGTATCCCTTGTATTACTCGAAGTGGTATCTTTATCTGATATTATTTCCCCCAAGACATGGACTTGAAGATCAAATAGTCATGTCATCCTTAAACATTTTATAAGCGTATAAGTCACTACTATGGTATAGATTATATTTGGACAATGTTCTACTAGATCATCATCATTCCTATATGAAAAATTTCTATCAGCTTCGATTCATTACTAGATTCCTAAATAGACTGAGTTTGATTCTTCCAAATTATCGCATCGACCATTGAATTCCCTTCCCATGTGGTTTGAAATGGTCAAAATATCAACTGGTTTCTAGTACTCGACCAACCTACACATCCTAAGAATTTGATCCCCCTATGAGAAGATGTATTAGTGGATTTTTTATTCACTGTACCCAGAAAAATTCCCCACTTGTACATAGTTTCTATAATAGTGTAGGGAATAAAAAGGTAGGAAGCATAAGCTATTGTCTTAGTTAATTACACTCTTGAGGCCTCAACTAATAAGTACCAGATGAAATAACTCACATATCCAACATCATATTAGCTCAATTAATAATACCTGATGCAACATAACATGTAGTTTACCTCCTACCTATCTATTGAAGAATCAGTTTCGGCTCTGAAGTCAGTCTCCCCTTTAGCTCATGAAATTTTGTTTTACAAGCTCCTAACCATTTTATTTTCACCCCATTCATTATCAAGACCATAAGGATAACTACAGGGCCTGAGAAATCCATGTTGAGGCATCTATAAAATTCCATAATCACTGAGAACCATTGAATATAAAATATTTTCATGGGTTTAATAGAAGATATTGTAGCTCTCACTTCCTATAGGTCGACATAAAATCTAGACATCAAGATTATATGTCCAAGTAAGTGGATATTATCAGTAAAAAAGTGGCAATTACTGATCCTTGAATACAGATGATTCTCTTTTAATATATTCAGAATGACTTCATTATGGGTTTCAAGGATGTGTTGGGAGGGAGAAGACAATATGTTATTATCAAAAAAGGTAATAACAAATGAATCCATATATGGTTGGAGAACCAGGTTCATAAGATCCATGCAGTATGAAACTATGTTCGTGATTCTGAATGGAATAATTAGTTTCACATAAAAACAATCCTTGTTCAGAGTAGTGTGTAATGTTTGTATGATGTTCTGAAAAACCCATGATGGTTCCCTAACCTCAGATCTATTTTTAAAACAACTTATCTCTAATAATATGGTCATGGAGGAATGGATTCTTATTAATTGGATACATGTTCGTGATTATGATCTTATTCAACATAAGGTAATAAAAAAATAATATTTATCAACTCCCTTCTTAGAAAAAAATAACTGGTGAATCCCATTATAATGTTCTAGTGTGTATAAATTCATTCACCTCCAGATCTTCCAACATATTGTTGAGTTCTATAATCTCCATATTTTTCATCCTATTAAGTGGAGTGGTCACACGTGATGATCCTGAAATGAGATAATTGATGAAATATACGTCTTTCACTTGATGAAGAATACAGATGTCATCATGGATTTTTTTTAATGATCCTTTATGGGATATAAAATAGTTTCCTTTAACTATCACGACCCGTCCTCGGGGCCCATGTTGTGACAACCCCATGCCCACCTTCCATAGGCCAGGGGTTGGCGACTAGAACCAAGGCGTAATTCCTGATAAAAAGGGAAGTAATTTCCTTTTCATAGTAAACAATCACCATAGAGAAATCATGCAAGCAAGAAGAAGTAAACACTAAGTAAAGCTGGGTACAATAGAAAGTGCAGAAAAGTAAGTGGGCCAGTATACAAACCCAAACTGAAATAAAGTACAACTGAAAAAGGAAGTACAAAAACTAAAAAGTAAAGCTCCAATGTTGAGCTTTCTACTGGTAGTCCCACCTGAATGGTGGGTACAGATAGCCACCTCAGCTCCTTGGGTCCAGCCGTCCGCTCCGTGTACGTCCTGCCCAGTGGTCTACCTCCAGGTACTGACCTGCTCAGCAAGCCTCATCCACGATCAGCGCTGTCCTTCGTGTGCAACCAACACAATATAGTGTGGGAATAGCCCATGCAGGGGTGAGTATAAGATACTTATTAGGGACCCCGATACCCCCGAAGGTCTCCCAGAATCCACAAAGAATAATCCACAACTGAAAGATACAATAACGATGTAACATCTGACACTAGTTAGGTATAAGCCCATACATATACCTATGTCATCAATTCCAGTTCAGGTCCATCATCCGAGCCCATGTTCGATCACGTCCACACTGTATAGCACAACACAATCCATATAGGAAAGCAAGTCAATCATATTGAATATAATGATTGAAAGTCAAGATTCATCTCACACATGTATACTTCTTCGTAAGACGATAGAGATGATCTGATGTATCCACTTATTCATCTAGGTCGTCGGACCAACACATGATTGATCGGTACTGACCCCCGCAATAACCCACACAGGATCTGACCCACACAGGATCGATAGGTAACTAACCCCCGCAACGACCCACACAGGATCTGACCCACACAGGATCGGTTGGCGCTGCCCACACAGGACCGCTGAGCGCTGACCCACATTGGATCTGACCCACACATGATCGTTAGCACTGATCCACGTAGGACCGCAGAGTGTTTTAGTCATCGCCGTCGAATCCACGGAGGATTTCTGTACAGTCGTCATCGTCGTCGCAGTCACAGCCAGCTCTAGGGTTCTCACACACAACAAGCTCGTTCGGGAGGGTCCGCTCCATGAGCCGAGGGGTTGATACATCAACTGACACGATGTCCGGAGTTGATGTATCCAAATGTTCCATATCATCAATAGGAACTCAACGTGAAAGACGGCGCGTCAATCATACGCCCGGTCTGAGAGTTATTGGCTTTTTCGTCCGAGGGGGTGGATGGTTTTTGAATCAAAACCAACCCGAACATACTCCAAATACATCCAAAACTCATGTGGATTAAGCCAAAAGGTCCTTCTCACTAAGAGTAATCCAACAAAGTCTACGGCATGTCAATCGGACGTCCGGAACTCATGTTATAAGCGTTTCCGCTCCGAGGGCCCGGTTGGTTTTGTGAACGAACCAACCTGGCCGAACTGAAAGTATTCCGAAACCATGAGTGTAATATATAAAAACGACCATCATGATCCAAGGATCGCATCAGAGCTGACGGTGCGTCGATCGGAGGTCAGTAGCCAATGTTTTTTGCAATTGACCGAAAGAGGTCCGGAAGTGGGGGTTTCGGGCCCGGACTGACCCTGCCCGAGACCCCCTAGGCCGGTCTAAATCGGGTCGACCGAAACTGGTTCCAGGTCCAGCGCGGCTGGCGTGGCCCAACCCAGCGTGCTGGTGCGGCCAGCGAAGCCAGGTGGCTCGGCCGAAACGACCGAGCGGTTTGGGGGGGGGGGGGACGTTGTCCCCCTATTGCGTAACTCCGACCCCCATTTGAGGGGACGCTGCTGTCCGGCCAGCAGGGGGTTACGAACCCCCGTCTCTTCCTCTGAGAGGTCGGCCCGCTCCGGCCGGCTGGCTGCTGCACCACGAGACCGGTGCGGGCCGGTCCCCCTGCTCCGACGCCAGCGGCCAGCTTCTGATCACTGTTCCCTGCTCCACCATGGCATATGGTCGCGGCCTTCATCCGTCCGGCGCGGCCCGACTGCGCCGCGCCCCTCCGTCGCAGCCCCGCTCCGACCGCGGTGCCTTTGTGGTTCTCCGGCGTGGCGCGACGGCGCCACAATTTGGTTCGTCTTTAACGGCACGGCGCGACGGCGCTGTGCTTCTCCGCCCTTTCTTTAATATTTCTCGTGCGGTGCTTCAGCACCGCGTTTCCTTTCTCATGCCGCAAACAATATCAAACAACCCATGGGTAGAGGATGGTCGGCTGTGTTTGTGCGGTCCGAACTCCTCCCATTATTGCGATAACAGGCGGCCCAAATAAGACGATAAATCAACGATGGAAGTAATCAGGAAAAAATGAAATAATAATCCCCTACCTCGAGCGTAGTCATCCAACGAGGTTTGTTGCGGAAAGGGATTTTGCGGAATCGATCGTCGCGGAAGAAGGTTCCATAGACATTGACGGAGATCGTCCGAGGAGGAAAGGTGTCTCCCTTCCTTTGAAGTGGGAATGAGTAACGAAAGGGTGAGCGTCAGATTGTCGATCTCCGAGGAAGGAGTCTCTCACCGTCATCCGTCATTGAGGGTTGGCATTCTTCGCGTTTTCGCGTTCTTCGTCGAAGAATAAGACCATTCAGGAACATGAGAAAAATCTCTACAAGACTTCACGCACAACGAACCTCTTAATAAATTAAGACTTGTCTTATTTTATTAACACACAAGCCAACGGCTTTGAAATTCAAAATTGAAACAATCAATTAATTGACTTAATAGAACGTTTAAACTGCTAAATTAAAAGAGGCGTTTCATATTAAGTTAAACGCAAGAGTTGAATTCCACATAATGGGGGTGCGGATGCGTTACCTTATTAAAGGAGTGGGTTTACGAAGAAAAGAAATGGTGGGGTTCGTGTGGGTCCCACATTACAATTATCCTACCTAGTGGGTAAGATATTGTGGGTCCCACTTCTTCTACTTAGCATAGGTTAATCAAAATAAAAAAAATTTGGTTGCACCACTTTTATTTTATTCCTTTACATAACCCAAAAAATTTAAAAACCACACCCAAGAAAACACAACTCCGGAAAAGATGTTTTTAAGAAATTACCGGCACTACGATTCCATCGGTGTCCTCGGATTTTGATTCGGAGAACTGGTTCAAAATTTAGGAAAAACCCGCTCGTTCGTTCACTGAACGTACCCAAGCTAAACTTCATAAAATGATTCTGGGCACATTGGTCCTCATAATTAGGTGTCGTCAGAAACTGTGTTCTGGTAAAATCCAAAAGAAAAATAAGAAAAAATTTCCCTTGAATGTTATGGGTCTTTACATTACTCCCACCTCAGAGCTTTACATCCCCGTAAAGATACATCATAATCTTGGGAAACAAAAGTGGGTACTGCACACGCATTTGAGCCTCCCGCTCCCAAGTGGTCTCCTGGAGGTTCTCGTGCTTCCATTTGATGCGCACTAGAGGAATTGATCGTCCACGTAGGACCCACTCCTGTTGATCCTCGATCTCCACTTGGACCTCTGAAAAATTCACCCCATCTTCAACATCCAGCTCCCCATGGTCAATGATATGCATCGGGTCATGCACGTATCTCCTCAGTCGAGACATGTGAAAGACGTCGTGTACCCGGTGAAACTGATGTGGTAGATCCAGGCGATAAGCCACCTCGCCAATCCTGCTGAGGACCTGGAATGGTTCGATGAAGTGTGGAGTCAACTTGCCGCCTCGACCAAATCTCTTTAATCTACGTCGAGGTGAGACCCGCAAGAAGACGTGGTCACCATCCTCAAACTCAAGTGGCCTCCGCCTCCTGTCAGCATAAGACTTCTGCCGTCTCTGAGCTGTCCTCATCCACTCCTGGATGACCTGGACCTTCTCTGTCTTGGCCTGGACCATCTCCGATCCCACAAGTGCGGACTCCCCAGGGTCTGTCCAGCACAGCGGTGATCTGCAAGGTCGGTCGTACAACACCTTGTATGGTTCCATCTTGATAGTGGATTGGTAGCTGTTGTTTTACGCGAACTCCAACAATTTTACGTGGTCCTCCCAGCTGTGACCAACGTCCAGGACACATGCGCGGGGCATATCCTCAAGAGTGTGAATGGTCCTCTCCGTCTGACCATCTGTCTGGGGGTGAAAGGCAGTGCTCAGACGTTACTGCGTCCTGAACGCATCCTATAACCCCTTCCAAAGCTGGGAAGTAAAGAGAGCATCTCGATCGGAGACGTTAGATGATGGCACACCATGAAGCCATACAATCACCTGAACATAGAGACGTCCCAAGCTCTCCACTAAGCACTGTTCTCTGATGGGTATGAAGTGATCCGACATGGTGAGTCGGTTGACAATCACCCAAATAGAGTCGTGACCTCTGGAAGTGCGTGGAAGTCCAGTCATGAAGTCTATAGATATGTCGTCCCACTTCCACTCTGGAACCTCCAAGGGTTGTACCAAGCCTACTAGTACCTGGTGCTCTGCCTTCAGCTGCTGGCTGGTGAGGCATCGAGAAACGAACTCTACTACAACATTATTCATACCCGACCACCAGTGCTGTCATCTGAGGTCCTGGTACATTTTTTCCACTTCTGGATATATCGCTAGAGGTGAAGTGTGGAACTCCCTCAGCACCTCCTCCTACAATGCAGCTGGTACCATGGTACGTCCTCTTAAAAGTATGACGTGCTCTCCTCCCACAGAGAATCCATCAGGTACATGTCCTATAGATATCTATGCACGCCGCGTCTCATAGTCATCATCCCCATGTTGTGCCTCTCTTACCTGCTGTAGTAGTGGAGGAGTGACTCTAGAAAGGATACTCAATCTCTATCAACGGAGGATATCTACAAAGAGGATAGCATCTATGTCGCCTCCCCAAGTAGCTGAATGCCCTTCCTCCTGCTGAGAGCATCAACAACTACATTCCCATTTCCAGGAGTATAGACTACCTCAAAGTCATAGTCCTGGAGGAACTTGAGCCATCACCACTGTATTAGGTTCTGGTCATTCTGTGAGAAGATGTACCTGAGACTCTGATTGTCAGAATAGACTATAAAATGCTCGCCTATCAAATAGTGTCGCCACATCATCAGAGCGAAGACCACTACTGCTAACTCCAGGTCATGGGTAGCGTAGTTCTGCTCTTGCTACCTCAACTAACATGATCCTTAGGCGATCACAGCCCGCTCCGGCATTAGGACACATCCGAGTCTGGTCCATGATGCATTGCAGTAATCTATGTACCCTACTCCCTCATCCGGTAGCCTCTAGATAGGTGCATTGGTCAATCTCTGTCTAAGCACTTGGAAGCTCTGCTGACGTTTGTCAAACCACACGAAGGGTTTCCCCTTCCTCCTTAACGTTCTGCAAAGCTGCAATGATTTCTCCTTTGTCGAGAAGTGAAATCTGGTCTCATCCCTTGGATGAACCATGGTCCTTGCCTAATACAATCAATCCCATCATGATAAGTTAATGAATTCCATGGATGACGTCGTAAGGCCTCGACACTGCTATCGAGAGATCCAACCATTACTCTCGCCTCCAAGGGTTGAGTAACACTGTCGGCATCACTGTGTGGTCACTATGTCTCTTCCAGTAAGAATCTCGTAATTGAGGGTCAAGTCAACGGTTTTTAACCTGTACCTCTTAGTATTAACATACAAAAGACAAGAAATCAAACATCACCATTGAAAGTGTCTCTTATTACATCAACTCAATGTACAAGGACACAAGGCAACCCAAACAACAAAGATAGAGGCATTATGGTCAAGGGCCTCTATGCTTGGAGCTAGTCCCGGGCTTTTTCACCTGCTTTCGGAGCTTCATGATCATAAGATTCAGCTGCCAGAAGCTGTGCTCTCCCCTGTGGTCAGGCTGGACCTCACGATGGTGGTGGTGGTAGAGCCTCAAAACGTCGCCCACCACCTGCCCCTCAACCAGCTCCTCGACCTCGTCCTCCTACTCCCTGTGGACCGCCATGGTCGAACCTATGCCTCTTCCTGGGTGGTTCCTCAACCGTCTCCTGCCCCTCTGCATGGCGGGTCGGGCAGTCACGAGCCAAGTGGCCCTGCCCGCCGCATGCATATCACTGTCTTCCACTCGTAAGACTGGCTCTGCGTTGAGTGACACACACCTCAGAGCCAGTTTCCTGACATCATCTAAATGAGGGTCTGGTCTGCCTGGACCCATGTGTCATCTGTCGACTGCCTGCTGCAGATGACTCTGCTCTATGCTGCCCTGCGGTAGGCCTCGCTACTGATGTAGGCTCAGCAATGAAGCTCTCGACCAGAAGGGCTCACTCCAGTACCCCTTCCTATGTCGGAATGCTGATGGAGATCAGCGATGCCATAATCTCATGCCTAAATCACTACTCGAAGGTTCGATCCCGTAAGAATGGGACTGGTACCATGTCCGTCGAATAATGCGAGAGGCCTATAAATCTCGCCGAGTACTGGGCGACCATCAAGCTGCCCTGCCGCAGCTATAGAAGCTCCTGGATGCATACTGTACTAAGGGTGGCTGGGACGAACCCTGAGCGGAAGAGGCACTCAAAGTCCTTCCAGAGTATAGATGCCTTGTCGTGCACCTGGAGCATCAAGCTCCACCATCTTCCTGCTTTCGCGTGCAGGAGGCTCGCTGAGAGGATCACCATGAGGTCAGTCGGTGTCCCCACTAACCTAAAAACTCATACAACTACCTCCATCCAATCCTCAGTTTCCTAAGGGTCTGTCTCCCCATGGAACCTGAGCTGTCACTGATTCTGAAACTCGTGTAGTGCACTAAGGAAATGTGCACCTTCAGCGGCTGGGGAAGGTAGCATCGGTGGCTCGGCAGGTAGAGATACCGCTGGTGCCTCTTCTACCAAAGGGCCCTGTACTGAGGCCTCGTCCCTCAGTGGGTTGCGTCCCGCATAAAGCTCGGAACACTAGATGGCTGTCATCATGAAGACATCCTGAAAAGAGATAGGTGTTCCACGGTCAAAATAGTATACCTGGTGAGATGACACAAAGTATTCACAAAGAAAACATGAACCACACATGCAATCAATATTTTCGTGCATTAAGTCGGAAATCAGATGTCAGTGTCCTGGTGTACGGATACATCGGCCGCCACACCAACACTGGACTCCATGAACTAATAACCACAACCAATACACTTAAAAATATTGCTTCACATAGAAGAAAGATCAGAGTCCACTTTTCTGCGGTAGAACTAAACTCCTATGATACCAAATTGTCATGACCCGTCCTCAGGGCCCATGTTGTGACTACTCCAAGCCTGCCTTCAATAGGCCAGGGGCTGGCGACTAGCACCAAGGCGTAATTCTCGATAAAAATGGAAAACATTTCATTTTCAATGTAAAGAAACACCATAGAGAAAGCAAGCAAACAAGCAGAAGTAAACACCATGTAATGCTGGGTACAATAGAAAGTGTGGAAAAGTAAGTGGGCCAGTATTCAAACCCAAACTGAAGTAAAGAACAACTGAAAAAGTTAGTACAACAACTGAAAATTAAAGCTTCAACGTCGAGTTGTCCACTGGTAGTCCCACCTGAAGGGTGGGTACATATAGCCACCTCAGCTCCTCGGGTCCAGCCGTCCGCTCTGTGTACGTCCCGCCTAGTGGTCCACCTCCAGGTACCGACCTACTCTGCAAGCCTCAACCACGATCAGCGTTGTCCATTGTCTGCAACCAACACAATGTAGTGCGTGCATAGCCCGTGCAGGGGTGAGTATAAGCTACTCAGTAGGGACCCCGAGACCCCCGAAGGTCTCCCAGAATCCACGACGGATAATCCACAAAGGAAAGATACAATCACGAAGTAACATCCGACACTACTTAGGTATATGCCCATACATATACCCAAGTCATCAATTCCAGTTCGGCACCAATATCTGATCCCAAGTTCGATCACGTCCACACAGGATAGCACAACACAATCCACATAGGAAAGCAAGTCAATCATATCGATGATAATGATTGAAATTCAAGTTTCAGCTCACACAGGTATACTTCTTTGTAAGACAATAGAGATGATCAGATGTAGCCACTGATTCCTCTAAGCCATCAAATGCACACATGATCGATAGGTACTAACCCCCGCAATGACCCACACAAGATCGATAGGTAACTAACCCCCGCAATGACCCACACAGGATCCGAACCACACAGGATCGGTAGGCGCTGGCTCACAAAGGACCGCTGAGTGCTGACCCACATAGGATCTGACGCACAAAGGATCGGTAGCACTGATTCACGTAGGACCGCTGAGTGTTGTAGTCATCGCCGTCAAATCCACGGAGGATTTCTGTACAGTCGTCATCGTCGTCGCAGTCGCATCTAGCTCTAGGATTCTCGCACACAATAAGATCATTCGAGAGGGTCCACTCCATGAGCCGAGGGGCTGATACATCAACTGACACGAAGTCCAGAGTTTATGTATCTAAAAGTTATGTATCGCCAACATGAACTCAACATGACAGACGGCGCGTCAATCGGACACCCGGTCTGAGAGTTATTGGCTTTTTCGTCCCAGGGGCCCAGTTGATTTTTGAGTCAAAACCAACCCGACCGTACTCCAACTACGTCCAAAACTCGAGAGGAGTAAGCAAAAAGTCCTGTCTCACTAATTGGAATCTAACAAAGTGGACGACACGTCAGTCGGACGTTCGGAACTCAAGTTATAAGTGTTTCCGCTCCGAGGGCTCGTTTGGTTTTGTGTACAAACCAACCTAGCCGAACTCAAAGTACTCCGAAACATTGAGTTTAATATATAAAAACGAACAACTTGATCCAAGGATCGCATCGCAACTGACGGTGCATCAATCGGAGGTCTGTAGCCCATGTTATTGGCAAAAGATCCAAAGAGGTCCGGAAGTGGGGGTTTCGGGCCCGGACCGACCCAGCCCGAGACCCCCTGGGTCGGCCCGAACCGGGTAGACCCAACCCCGGGTCCGGGTTCGGCCCGCATGGCCACAGTCTGGACCAGCTGGCATGGCCCTGTGCGGCCTGGGCGATGCCTGGCCCGGCCTGGGCGGCCCGACCCGTCGCGCTGGTGCGGCCGGCACGGCCAGGTGGCTCGGCCAATATAACAGCCCGAGATTTTATGAAAAATATTCTTTTTATTTCACTAATGTCTTGTGTTGTACGCTACACTAGAAGGAGCTTTCACAACATTCATCTTTGACTTGCCTTGCATTACACGCAATTACGACCTTCCTCGATAGCGTGTGTAGTACGCAATAACGAGTTTCACTAAACAGCGATATGATATTAAAAATGTTATTAAAACTAGCCGTTATGAATAGTAATAACCACTTTTTGAAATTTTGTAAATTTTATTTTTCAAAATGGATTTCATTTTTGGATTCGGAGTATCGAATTTAGCCTAAGGTGAAATTTTGGTACATTTCAGATAACTTTCATATTCTGATTAATAGTGAAAATTACTAAAATTTAATTAAAAACAACTTTTTTAATCGTAATAATTAATAGTGATAAATTATTAATTTGAGTGGTTTTAAAGTATATTTAGAATATATTTTTACAATTCAATACAATTTTGGTCATTGGATGTAATTTCACATTTACACCAGACATAAACAAGTGTCAATCTTTTGATAGATACTGTTTCTTAAAAACACGCTATTTGTTTTAACAGCGGTATTTAATTATAAAATTAATTAATGCAACTTCTATGTTATGAATTTGTTAAATTAGACTTCATTTTTGAATTTGGAATATTAAATATAGCTTAGGATGAAATTTTGGCATTGTTCTGAAAAACATCAATTTTTGATGAATAGTGAAACTACTAAGTGGTAGTTAAAAAAATTAATTTCTTCATAAATCTTAATTTTACCGCTTCTGTGAATGGAATTTCAAAAATCCGAGAGACATGGTTGATGTCAGAAAGTAAAATGTGGTTCAATGAGATGAAAATAATTTTTGGTGAATAGTAACTTTTTACTTTAATTACCACGGTTAAAAGTAAATAGGGTAATTAAGGGTAAAAGTAATATTAATATTACCCTAAAACATGTCCTAATCCTATTGGACAAGTTTATCTCGACCAAAAACAACCTTAAGTGTAAAATATTATCATTTAGGCCCACTTGGATTAGATTAGGACATTTATTATTATTTAATTCAAAGAAGAGTTAAAAGAGTTAAAATCAAAGTTTATTTACTAAAACATTTTTAGTATGGGTTTATACATAAGATAAATTCAATTATAAATATTCATTAGAAAGCTAAAACGATTTCCTACATAATTATATTTTATTTATAATTTATAGACTTCAAATAAATTAATTTATTTTTGACACAACGATGATGTAGTAATTACCCTTTTAAGGAAATGTTAACATAATTGATGTTATAAATGCTCAAATAAATGTAATTTGAGACTTTTTCTGAATTCCACTAATTTTATAGGTTACTATGATATATAATTGTTGATTTAAAAAACTTGGTTCGAACATATAATTCTGTTATGACTTTTACAAAAATCATATATCAAATAGTGTCAAAATTGACACAAAATAGTTTTTAAATCAAATATTATATTATTAATTTTTATTTTATTCCTCAAAATCTAAGGATCGGCCAAATGACTTAGATAAGGATATATGTATTAATAATAAACAATTTGGGGTTCGTTTGGCATGTTATAGTAAGTGTATTAACCATATAGTGAAAGAAAACAAAAAGACACGGTAAAAGTTAAATGATTTAACTTAGAGTTAAATCTAATTGATAAGGTTAAAATAATACCCTAAACTTGTCTAAATATTATTGGTTGATAGGATTTCGACCCATCCCCACTTTAGCTCAGAAATAAGACCCTTTGGAACCATTATAAACCGATTTTGACTTTAATATAAAATAATATTTTGAGGTATTCCTAAGGTGCCCCTCTCCTCCCTTATAAAAGGACACCTCCTCCCCCTCCTCCTCACACCAATTTGAGCACTCAAGCTCGGCCAACCCCTGCCAAAATCTCTTATCCACTTCCCTAGAAACATCCAGGAGGTTCTGGTCTTCCTCAAAGACCAATTTTAGTGCCCTAAGAGGAGGTCTCAAAGAGGCGCTTCAAAGAAGAGGTAATTACCGTTACCAATTCTTTCATCTTTATTTCTTCTTCCACTTCTTCTTCTTAGGTTGTTTCATTATGAAGTAATAACATCAGTATCACTCATATACTGATATGTTATTATAAGTATGAAACAACCCTATTTCACCATCTATCCATCCTACGGAAAAAGAAATCACCGCGCGTGCGTACGTACGGAATACCGTCTCCACGCCGTGGTGTAATCTATTTTCCACCACCACCTTACATGGATGGGTATAATGGTGTAAAGAATAACTATACATAGTTATTACAAAATCATATTGATTCTGATATATTTTATAATTCACTCCAATTCAATTCATTATTTATGGAAATGATATCATCGCTCGTGCGTACGTACGGACTACCGTCTCCACGACGCGATGAGATTCATTCTCCATGTTAACCATTTAAGAATGATTATAAAGTATATATAAGAAATAATAATGAAATATATGACATTATAAAGCTATTGTATTTATGTATATATATATATATATATGTATGTCATCTACTTACTTCCATTCAAGACAATAAGGAAAGGAAAACAGCGTTCATGCGTACGTACGGACTACCGTCTCCATGGACGGTGTTTTTCATTTCATTTATCTATCTATTATATATATATATATACTGAATATATATGATATATAAATCATTTTTTATATTCTGGAATTAAGTAAATCATGATATAAGTAATAATAATGTCAAGAACAACAAGTCAAAACACATACGATAAATGAAACGATTTTACCCAAAACGCTTCTTTAACATGGAATTTACAAAAGAACGGGTAATATAATGTCATAAGTGAACCATATATGATATCATAACGTTGAATATGATTCTGTAATAAGTCAATGACATTATTTAAATCATTATACAGGAGGTTCGGACACATACGAAGCAAATCTGACCTATGGTAAGGGAAATATCACAATCTCACTTTTATCCGAGATTGTTTATACTTTGGTATTTACTGGGGTGTATTTTATCATCCACATCCATGTTTCCTCAATATGTAATGTTATCTCCATCCACCAACAATTTTTTTCAAAATTTACCCTTCGGTGAGTTTTTAGTAAAAGATATGAAAGGAGTCTTTTGTCGTTTTTAGTACGAGGTACTTTTTGACTTTTCCGAAAAAAGTACGAAGAATGTTTTTTTAACTTATACGGAATGGATGGATTTTTAAAACATTATTTCCAAGAAGATTCCTTTACAAGTTTTCAAGTTTATTTTTAATCAACTTCTTTTATTTTAAAGTCATATGATATGTTATTAAAGGAAAAATGTTTTTGAAGAAGAAAGGATATTTTCCTCAAGAATGGAGTTCAAGTGTTTTATCAAAATTATTTTCCATCTATGATAATAAAGGGTTCTGTTTTTATCCCTATTATTACATTGATTTGATCATATTGTGATGTAATTATTTTTATGAATTCCTTTATCTTATATGAAATGTTTTATGATGTCATGTTGTTTAAGAATCCCATTTTTTTATTACATGGGTTACACTATGATGTATGGTTTATGATTATGTGGAACACATAAGAAAGGATTCATTATAAGATGGGTGGGACCTATATCTCCCTCCAATGCATTGGGTATAGATTTTATATCTCATGAGATAGACAGGGCTGGAATGGTAGGTTATACCGGTTCAGTGAAACAGGACTGAAACGAGGGTTACTCGATTTAGAAAGGGACTTTGTCCACTAAGATAGTCTTGGCAATGATTCTTGACTAACAAGAAATTATTCTCTATGATTATGTGTGAATGCCACAATGTTTCATGTTTTAAGTTATGATTATTGTGATTACATTTCACTGCCATGATTTACCCCATGTTATGAAATAATGATCTCTTTTGCAGGTTAATATTTCCAAAAGTTATGTTCTTATGTATATGATGTGATTGATATTTCCTTTGTTTACCTTTACTGAGCATTTGAGCTCACCCTTTTATGTTTTCTTTTCCCCAGGATATAAAGAAAGGTTTTATGTAAAAAAAGGAAGATCATTATGGGAGATTTTGAAGATCTTTCACCACGATTAGAAGATTATATTCCGAGTTTCCAAAGACACTAAACTATTACGATCCTTCTGTGTGTGTTTTTTGTTATGTACTAAGTATTCCGCAAATGTAATGTAAAGTCAATGTACGTCAAGTTTCGGGTCTTTACAGTTGGTATCAGAGTAAAGGTTTAGTCAACCTTTGGAAACTAGGATGCGAGAACTTTAGTGAGATCCCTAGAGATATTTATATGGTTTGTCTAGGGATGTCCCTAAGGATAAGTATACGTATAGGATACAGTCCTATATCTACGGTAACGATCTTATAATTTAACCTAGGAAGTTAGATATTGTGGATACTCCCCCTTTATTATGTTGTTTTCCCTAGCATGATTTTTTCCTCTCACACTATTCTTTTTGGGTTTTAGACGATGGCTGGAACCCGAAGGAACCGTGTTGATCAATGCAATGGACAATGCAATGATTGTCCTCCTGAACAAACAAATGTTATGGGAGATGGAGTGCAAAATCTTATTTCTATACTTACAGAAGCCATGAATCATTCTGGACTTCCAAATGAGCAGAGAAGGGAACAATATTCTATTGAGTCCTTCATGAGGCAAATTCCACCTTCTTTCATTGGGTCTTCGGATCCACTTGTTGCTGAACAATGTATCAGTACCACTGAAAAGATATTTTCAATTCTTCAATTTTCTGAACATGATAAAGTCATCTTAGCAATATATCGTTTGGAAGGTGAAACTGATCAATGGTGGAATCTTATCAAGAATACAAGGCAAAGAGATGAAATTGAGTCCATGGAATGGGACGAGTTCAAGAACTTATTTTTCAATAAGTACTTCCCTCGTATTCTTCGAAGAAATATGGAAAAGGAGTTTCTTGAACTAAAGCAAAAGGATGATGAATCTGTTGGTATATACGAAGCAAATTTTACAAGACTTGCAAGGTATGCATCTGGCATTATCATCCAACCTGAAAGTAAATTTGATCGATTTTTCAGTGGCTTAAAACCAAGTCTTCGAAGGTCATTAGCTATAAGAGACTTCAGTATCTATGAAGAAATTGTGCGTTGTGCTATCAAGGTAGAAATGGAAGTTGGTGTTACATATCCATCTCATGGTTTTGACAAGAAACGAAAGATGGAGTTCAAGGAGAAATCTCAGAATAATGGTGAAAAGAATATGAATGTTTCCTTATGCACAAAGTGTGGAAAGAAGCATGGTGGAGATTGTCTTAAAGGGACTAGAAAATGTTTTAAGTGTGGAAAAGAAGGTCATCGAGCAGCTGAGTGTCGAAGTAATGGAAAAAGGGTTTCTAATGATGTGAATAAAGCAAACACTGCAGAGAACGAACCACCAACACTTCAATACTTCAAGTGCAAGGAAATGGGGCATTATGCTAATAAATGCCCTAATCCAAGTGTTAGTGATGATCAACATGAGAAACCACTGAAGGCAAAGGAGAAAGGTAAGTCACATGCGATCACTATTGACAATGTTGAATATGACAACGATGTGGTGGAATGATTAAGTGTTTATGTAATGGGATTACAAAATAATGTTGTATCATTGAGTATTGCAATATTTATTGATATGGTATTCAAAGTGATTGAGATATTTTTTGGAAATAAGATGATATGCACATAATGAAGGGAAAACGAGAAAATGAAATGTTTAATAGTATTCATGAGCTCATGATTGATATAAGGACTAAGTGATATCATGGTTTGAGTATATAGAATTTTGAGGATTTTGGTATGTGGAAAGTGTTAACTTTAAACTGCATTCATGTTTTCACTAAGGTATTCAAGAGAATACATGATTAAGGACTTTGAATGTTTAGAATGTGACCAACAAGACATATCTTATGGGGATCAACCATGGTATTAAATCTTTGGTAATTGTTTTCACTATATTGTGAGAGTGGACTGCAGTATTATGGGTAAGCCTAAGGATTGGAATGGATTATGTTGGACACAAGTTAGTATTGTTTAAGGATAGATGTTTTTTTTCGATATTATTGATGGGATGTTATAGTAATATAGTTTTAGAAAAAGGACAACCTGTAGGACGAGCGACAACCCATCGCGTCGGACAAGGCTGTGGGAATCGAAGCCACAACCGAAGTGCGACTGGCCTTTATCGCCTACCACTGGCCTACAGGAAGTCCCTGTTTAGTAGAAACTAGTTTTATTATATTAAGAAGTATGATATATGAAGTATAAGTCCATTTTAGGAACAATATATGATTAATCTCACTATAGATCGACTTATGTATATAATTCTTGCTAACCTTTTGTTTGAGACAGATGGAATGACCCGTCATTCTATCACATGATCTACTAACACTTCACGAATAACAAATTCAACTTCATTTATTTAAGAGATGAAGTGGAAATTGTTCATGGAACGAACAACAGTGAGATTGTACCAAAATAAAGTAAGTATTTATTCTAATTCAAATTTTCATCTTTAGGGAAATGATCTTGAAAACCAAAAATGTTGTCCTAGTGCCCTTATATCCGATGAATCAGATGGTACCCTAGATCATCACAAATTTATAGCTTTGTGATTGCTAGCTTTTCCATAGCCATGTTCTCTACCACTCTCCATCAGAATATGTTGGTTAGATTTCTCTTCCATATCCATATTTTTACATATGTGGAAACCCAGCGATTAGTTTATTTGGGTAATCGTTACATTTCAGACTTTAGTTTTTAAAGACATGTTTTGGTATTCCTTTTTACGATGTGGGTTTCTATTAAAGAAACTTTCGAATAGTAAACCATTTATAACCCCAGCGAATTTCGAGGGCGAAATTCATTTTAAGGGGGGTAGAATGTAACAGCCCAAGATTTTATGAAAAATATTCTTTTTATTTCACTAATGTCTTGTGTTGTACGCTACACCAAAAGGAGCTTGCACAACACGCATCCTTGACTTGCCTTTCATTACACGCAATCGCGACCTTCCTCGATAGCGTGTGTAGTACGCAATAACGAGTTTCACTAAACAGTGATATGCTATTAAAATGTTATTAAAACTAGCCGTTATGAATAGTAATAACCACTTTTTGAAATTCTGTAAATTTTATTTTTCAAAATGGATTTCATTTTTGGATTCGGAGTATCGAATTTAGCCTAAGGTGAAATTTTGGTACATTTCGGATAACTTTCATATTCTGATGAATAGTGAAAATTACTAAATTTTAATTAAAAACAACTTTTTTAGTCGAAATAATTAATAGTGATAAATTATTAATTTGAGTGGTTTTAAAGTATATTTAAAATAAATTTTACCAATTCAATACAATGTTGGTCATTGGATGTAATTTCACATTTACACCAGACATAAACAAGTGTCAATCTTTTGATAGATATTGTTTCTTAAAAACACGCTATTTGTTTTAACAGCGAGATTTAATTATAAAATTAATTAATGCAACTTCTATGTTATGAATGTGGTAAATTAGACTTCATTTTTGAATTTGGAATATGAAATATATCTTAGGATGAAATTTTGGCATTGTTCTGAAAAACATCATTTTTTGATGAATAGTGAAACTACTTAGTGGTAGTTAAAAAAAATTAATTTCTTCATAAATCTTAATTTTACCTCTTCTGTGAATGGAATTTCAAAAATACGAGAGACACGGTGGATGTTAGTAAGAAAAATGTTGTTCAATGAGATGAAAATAATTTTTGGTGAATAGTAACTTTTTACTTTTATTTACCACGGTTAAAAGTAAATAGGGTAATTAAGGGTGAAAATGATATTAATATTACCCTAACACATGTCCTAATCCTATTGGACAAGTGTATCTCGACCAAAAACAACCTTAAGTTTAAAATATTATCATTTAGGCCCACTTGGATTAGATTAGGACATTTATTATTATTTAATTCAAAGAAGAGTTAAAAGAGTTAAAATCAATGTTTATTTACTAAAACATTTTTAATAATTGTTTATACATAAGATAAATTAGATTATAAATATTCATTAGAAATATAAAAAGATTTCGTACATAATTATATTTTATTTATAATTTTTAGACTTCATATAAATTAATTTATTTATGACACAACGATGATGCAGTAATTACCCTTTTAAGGAAATGTTAACATAATTGATGTTATAAATGCTCAAATAAATGTACTTTGAGACTTTTTATGAATTCCACTAATTTAATAGGTTACTATGATATATTATTGTTGATTTAATCAACTTGGTTCGAACATATAATTCTGTTATGACTTTCACAAAAATCATATATCAAATAGTGTCAAAATTGACACAAAATAGTTTTTAAATCAAATATTATATTATTAATTGTTATTTTATTCTTAAAAATATAAGGTTTGGCCGAATGACTTAGATAAGGATATATGTATTAATAATAAACAAGTTGGGGTTCGTTTGGCATGTTATAGTAAGTGTGTTAACCATATAGTGAAAGAAAACAAAAAGACACAGTAAAAGTTAAATTATTTAACTTAGAGTTAAATATAATTGATATGGTTAAAATAATACCCTAAACTTGTCTAAATCTTATTGGTTGATAGGATTTCGACCCATCCCCACTTTAGCTCCGAAATAAGACCCTTTGGAACCATTATAAACCGATTTTGACTTTAATATAAAATAATATTTTGAGGTATTCCTAAGGTGCCCCTCTCCTCCCTTATAAAAGGACACCTCCTCCCCCTCCTCCTCACACCAATTTGAGCAATCAAGCTCGGAAAACCCCTGCCAAAATCTCTTCTCCACTTCCCTAGCAACATCCTAGAGGTTCTGGTCTTCCTCAAAGACCAATTTTAGTGCCCTAAGAGGAGGTCTCAAAGAGGCGTTTCAAAGAAGAGGTAATTACCGTTACCAATTCTTTCATCTTTATTTCTTCTTGCACTTCTTCTTCTTAGGTTGTTTCATTATGAAGTAATAACATCAGTATCACTAATATACTGATATGTTATTATAAGTATGAAACAACCCTATTTCACCATCTATCCATCCTACGGAAAAAGAAATCACCGCGCGTGCGTACGTACGGAATACCGTCTCCACGCCGTGGTGTAATCTATTTTCCACCACCACCTTAAATGGATGGGTATAATGGTGTAAAGAATAACTATACATAGTTATTACAACATCATATTGATTCTGATATATTGTATAATCCACTCCAATTCAATTCAATATTTATGGAAATGATATCATCGCTCGTGCGTACGTACGGACTACCGTCTCCACGACGCGATGAGATTCATTCTCCATGTTAACCATTTAAGAATGATTATAAAGTATATATAAGAAATAATAATGAAATATATGAAATTATAAATCTACTGGATTTAAGTATATATATATATATATGTATGTCATCTACTTACTTCCATTCAAGACAATAAGGAAAGGAAAACAACGTTCATGCGTACGTACGGACTACCGTCTCCATGAACAGTGTTTTTCATTTCATTTATCTATCTATTATATATATATATATTGAATATATATGATATATAAATCATATTTTATATTCTGGAAGTATGTAAATCATGATATAAGTAATAATAATGTCAAGAACAACAAGTCAAAACACCTACGATAAATGAAACGATTTTACCCAAAACGCTTCTTTAACATGGAATTTACAAAAGAACGGGTAATATAATGTCATAAGTGAACCATATATGATATCATAACAATGAATATGATTCTGTAATAATTCAATGACATTATTTAAATCATTATACAGGAGGTTCGAACACATACGAAGCAAATCGGACCTAAGGTAAGGGAAATATCACAATCTCACTTTTATCCGAGATTGTTTATACTTTGGTATTTACTGGGGTGTATTTTATCATCCACATCCATGTTTCCTAAATATGTAATGTTATCTCCATCCACCTACAATTTTTTTCAAAATTTACCCTTCGGTGAGTTTTTAGTAAAAGATATTAAAGGAGTCTTTTGTCGTTTTTAGTACGAGGTACTTTTTGACTTTTCCGACAAAAGTACGAAGAATGTTTTTTTTAACTTATACGGCATGAATGGATTTTTAAAAAATTATTTCCAAGAAGATTCCTTTACAATTTTTCAAGTTTATTTTTAATCAAATTCTTTTATTTTAAAGTCGTATGACATGTTATGAAAAGAAAAATGTTTTTGAAGAAGAAAGGATATTTTCCTCAAGAATAGAGTTCAAGTGTTTTATCAAAATTATTTTCCATCTAAGATAATAAAGGGTTCTGTTTTTATCCCTATTATTACATTGATTTGATCATGTTGTTATGGAATTATTTTTATCAATTACTTTATCTTATATGAAATGTTTTATGATGTCATGTTTTTTAAGAATCCCATTTTTTTATTACATGGGTTACACTATGATGTATGGTTTATGATTATGTGGCACACATAAGAAAGGATTCATTATAAGATGGGTGGGACCTATATCTGCCTCCAATGCATTGGGTAAAGATTTTATATCTCATGAGATAGACAGGGATGGAATGGTAGGTTATACCGGTTCAGTGAAACAGGACTGAAACGAGGGTTACTCGATTTAGAAATTGACTTTGTCCACTAAGATAGTCTTGGTAATGAGTCTTGACTAACAAGAAATTATTCTCTATGATTATGTGTGAATTACACAAAGTTTCATGTTTTATGTTATGATTATTGTGATTACATTTCACTGCCATGATTTACCCCATGTTATGAAATTATGATCTCTTTTGCAGGTTAAGATTTCCAAAAGTTATGTGCTTATGTATATGATGTGATTGATATTTCTTTTGTTTACCCTTACTGAGCATTTGAGCTCACCCTTTTATGTTTTCTTTTCCCCATGATATAAAGAAAGGTTTTAGGTAAAAAAAAGGAAGATCTTTATGGGAGATTTTGAAGATCTTTCACCACGATTAGAAGATTATATTTCGAGTTTCCAAAGACACTAAACTATTACGATCCTTGTGTGTGTGTTTTTTGTTATGTACTAAGTATTCCTCAAATGTAATGTAAAGTCAATGTACGTCAAGTTTTGGGTCTTTACAGCCAAAACGGCCGAGCGGTTTGGGGGGGGGGGGCACTGACCCCCTCTTGCGTAACCGTGGACCCCATGTGGGGGGACGATGCTGTCTGGCCTGCCAGGGGTTACGAACCCCCGACTCTTCCTCTGACCGGACGGACCGATCCGGCCGGCCGGCTACTGCACCATGGGACCGGCACGGGCCAGTCCCCCTTCTCTGACGCCGAAGACCTGTTTCTCCACAGCTGCCTATGGCCACGACCTTGATCCATGGGGCGCGGCGCGACGGTGCCGCGCCCCTCTGCCGCAGCCGCGCTCTAGCCACGGTGCCTTTGTGGTTCTCCGGCACAGCGCCATGGCGCCACGGTTTGGTTCGTCTTCAACGGCACGGCGCGACGACACTATGCTTCTCCGCCCTTTCATTAATATTTACCGTGTGGGGCTTCGGCACCGCGTTTCCTTTCTCATGCCGCAAAAAATATCAAACAACGCAAGGGGAGGGGAGGGCCGGTCATGGTCGTGCGGTCTGACCTCCTCCCATTATTGCAATAACAAGCGTCCCAAATAAGATAATAAATCAACGATGAAATTAATCAGGAACAAATGAAATAATAATCCCCTACCTCAAGCGTAGTCGTCGAATGCGGTTTGTTGTGGAAAAGGACATCACGGAAGAAGGTTCTATACACGTTGATGGAGATCGTCTGAGGAGGAACGTTGTCTCCCTTCCTTTTACGTGGGAAGGAGGAACAAAAGGGTAAGCGTCGGATCGTCAATATCTGAGGAAGGGGTCTCTCACCATCGTCCATCATCGGAGGTCGGCGTTCTTCGCGTTCTTCACATTCTTCATCGAGGAAGAAGAACTTCAAGAACTTGAGAAAAATCTCCCCAAGCCTTCACGCACAACAAACCTCTTAATAAAATAAGACCTGTCTTATTTTATTAACACACAAGCCAAAGCCTTTGAAATTTAAAATTTAAACAATAAATTAATTGAATTAATAGAAACGTTTAAACCGCCAAATTAAAAGAGGTGTTTCATATTAAGTTAAACGCATGAATTGACTTCCACTTAATGGGGGTGTGGGTGCATTAGCTTATTAAAGGAGGGGGTCTAGGAAGAATAGAAATGGTGGGGATCGTGTGGGTCCCACCTCACAATTATCCTACCTAGTGGGTATGAAATTATGGGTCCCACTTCCTCCACTTGGAATAGGTCAATCTAAATAAAATAAAATTGGTTGCACCACTTTTATTTTAATCCTTTACTTAACCCCAAAAATTTAAAAACCACACCCAAGAAAACGAAACTCCAGAAATGGTGTTTATAAGCAATTACCGGCGCTGTGATTCCATCGGTGTCCTTGTATTTCGATTCCGAACGCCGGTTCAAAAGTTAGGAAAAACCCTCTCGTTCGTTCACTGAACGTACCCGAGCTAAACATTGGAAAATGATTCCGAGCACACCGAGCCTCAGAATCAGGTGCCGTCAGAAACTACGTTCTTGTAAAATCCTGAAGAAAATTATGTTAAAATTTCCCATGAATTTTACAGGTCTTGACAATAACCCTTGGTAATCTAGATAAGTTCTTTCAATTTCATTTAAAAACAACCATGCCTCTTCTTCTCAATTCATTCTTTTGTCACTTGATGATATCATTATACCTTATGATCATGGGTGACCCCAAATGGTGATGTAAAGGTCACCATATAAAAATTATAGATAATGCGATCTAAAGATGTAACTAGCCAGTCCATCATGATGATTTTATAAAAGAGGGTCATATTGAGGATATAGAGATCCCACACAAAGCTGTAACGACCGATCATAAGAGGATATCCCATAACATGGTGAATTCCCTCTGGTAAGATTCAAAATCATGTATCTAGGATCATGATGCTAGGATAGTATTCAATGTCCAGGCCTAGACTCTGAGTGACCATCTCTGATATAAACCATTGAGAAATAATGTTTTCAAATAATGAAGGCACTAAATTAGAGGAATCTATGTAGTACTTCAGACTATAGATGGTATGGATCTCTACTCCTGTAGCATATACTAAAACATATTTATTTTTCTATTACCAATGTAATTATACAATGTCTTACTGTCCTGAGTAGGCGTGTACTATCTAAACTATGTATCATATGTCTAAATGCATATTCCACCACCGCCCCTTTTGCCGGATTGTCCTGTGCTATTACAACTATGTGACTATCATGATCCTGATAACCCCTATCCCGACCATGGAGTAGGTGGAGATTCCCACTAACAGGGAATTGGTGGGAATGTCCAATAGAAATGATGAAGATGGCCCATATTTCCATTAACTCTACACTAAAGTTCATTCAATTGAATCATTTTTTTGACATTATTTGTCCCTCCACACAAGTGAATGACAAGAGATCTACCCACAGGAGGATCTAGACTGTAACTACCACCAATAAATACATTGAAGTGTTTTTGTTTCCCATAATATTATACAAAAGAATCCCTATGTGCCGCATGGCCCTGGCATGTACTATTACACCCCCTCAAATTCTGATGTTTAGTTTTGACCTGGTTGATAATGTTAGTAATGGGTTCCACTAGAAGACTTTGACATGTGATCAAGTGATAAAATATAGACCATCTACGAATATACTAGTAGTCATTTGAGCATATGTAGTTAGATAAAGAGTGAGACAAGTCATCTCAATGAAATGATCAGTTTATTACCTAACTAATGTATTTCCGTACATTAGATTCAATAATTCTCTATCTCTATAATTCCTCATAGTCTGATGAAAGAAGTTTTTATATAAGACCATATGAATTTCAGTGACAACTTTTTCTTTATATCAATCTTCTTGGTTGATGTCATCCCACCCCTTATTATTTTTGACACATATATTTTTTTTCATAACCATTTTCCATGGAGGTGTATCAATATTCGTGAATATAGATAGGATTTCCTCAATCCAAGACTCCACACCTAGTGGTATTCCATCCCCTAAGAATGTGGGATTTCAATCCTCTTAAAACAAATGAGTTATTTCCTCACTACCAATGGTAGGTCACACTCCATGTTACATTGAATGCACCATCCTCAAGAAGCCCCAATGGAACTGGGTGTCGATTCCCATTTCAGGAATAGAAAGAGGAACCACAAGTGGATCTGTAGGAGGAAAAATTGTCTTCTCATGACCTACCACTTTACAAACATGATCATTAACTCCTCCTGGGAATATGACATGAGGATGTAATTGTGGCATAATATTAAAATTCTAATAAATAATATCCCAAAATATTATGATAATTTAAAAGAATACATTTAATAAACTTGGATAGGTCATAAATCCATGAGATGAATTGAACACACCAATATACCTACCTCAAAATTCATTCCTAGATTGTATAAATAGACGACGACATGCCATATAAACACTCAAAGATACACCAATACCCACCGATATAGCGTGGGTTATGTTGGAGTTTCTACATCATAAAAATATAAGATGGATGTATCAATTTAAAAGTCATTTTAATGTTAAATGTTCTCAAATATCATTTAAAACCTTTTGATAAAACTAGATCCATTTATTTACAATTTTCCTATCCATAAGGTCCCACACACATTATGAACCAGGACATGGCATTCAGATGGATTAGATTTCCTTTTTGAACGGTTTAGCTATATGGAATGACATATTCTGATCCATAAGGGTACATACACAGTTAGATTCAAAATGTAGCACCCACTAGCATTAATATATAATACAATCCAAAACGTACAAAAGGGTTCACCACAATGGTATGTATATTACAAAGAACAATTACTATACAACTGGAAATGAAACCTGAAAATTGAAACTGACAAGGAATAAATGAATTCCCTATTCATAAAATTCTCATCGTGATGCATGATCTAATATAGAGACCTCATTTAATAAGGTGATAATAATGAAATTAAAATATCAATGAATATATTATCAAAAAAATCACCACTCACGTGTATCACCCAATGGTGTAATCGTATCATCCAAAATGAATGAATTAATAAAAATAATAATTAAGGATAACTGGAGATTACATGTACAAGGGTTTATGATGACCAATAACAACTTATAAAAAAGTCCCTAATTTTTCCCAATCTCCATTATATTGTCTCTAAATATTAATCCATGAAAGGAACCGCTATGTTACCACTTTGTGAAATCCTAATCATATATTCAACAAAACCTGTTCCACAGGATATATGGCTTACATGATCTCAAGCATTCCTACCCATACGCCAATGACTAGATATTAGTAGTGATTGTGTAATGGTGGTACAATGGGGGGCTATTCCCTAATGATAGAGTATAACAAAAGATACTATAAAAGATAAATATTAATAGATTCGTGTTATAAATAACAAATAAAATAAGGTTTAAAAATGTAAACAGCTTATAAAAAGGTTTGTAGTGGAAGATGTACAAAAACTAATTGACATATAAATATTAAAAAACCCTCAAATTATATGTCTGGTACAAATGTGGATGCCTGGAAATATAGTACAAAAGGAAAAAGAGGAACAAACAAATATGTATTCTAAATAAAATTTAAAATGAACCAATAACTAATGTGAGTGTGAATGGTTCAAACAACAGTATTAATGACAATAAATTATATATAAAGGGTAGTATTCCATATATCAGGAATGATTGGGGCCATTATTCCCATCATTTGGGACTGAAACTATTCATTCAATAAAAAAAATTATTATGGAATGTGGTCCTCAAAATCCAATTTCTTATATCAAATCCCTTATGAGGGACTCTATACCCAAAACCATTGAAAGTGATCATTGTTCTTCATGCATAGATAGGTACATTACCATTGATCTGAGCCACTATATAGTCATATAATATATATATTTTTCAAATGTATTTACCCCTCATCCTTAATCATTTATATACTCTAATTACATATTATAATCATATTTAATTTCATATAAACCATTATATTTGGAAAGAAATGTTCCGTAATACATAAATAAGGGGCATGGTATAACAATCCAAATGTATAATTTTTGTTGAAAAAAATTTCATACATTTCCTTAAAATGAAAAAAACTTTCATAATTTTAAAATTTTAAACCCTTAAAAGAAAATCATCCCATTAATAGTATTTCATCCTAGACAAGAACATCTAGCTCAATGTTCCTAATCTTGGAAAATTGAGTCAATATGGTACTTGTATCATGGAATGGATCGTGTTCAATATATTTAAGTTAATATAAAATCATGAAATAACAATTTGAATATATATATTCACCATAGAAAAATATTTTAATTCAATTGATTAGGAAATTATAATTCAATTGTTCAACTATCGAAGAGGAAGATATGGGAAAAAATTTAAATTCCCACTTGAAGAATACCAACTATAATAATAAAAAATCCATAGGATGTCTTCAAATTAATGTAACACACATGTGAAAAGGGAAATTTCTTTTAATAATTCATTCCAGAATACAAATTATGTTTCATGAATTTTGATCCATTTGGAAGGAAAGACCAATTTTTAGGTGGAACAAATAATTCTGTCCATGTATGGCATAAGTGATGCCAAAAACCATAATATAGATCAATAAAAACTATATCACAACTATATTGTCAACATGAAATGATGGAACCAACATAATTGACAATATCAATGAAGGATAGAACATGAAATTATGAAATAATAATGAATCAATAAAAAATCAAATGTAAAAATCATGCGACCACTTACATTAACATCGTAAATGATTCGTTAATTGATAACGACATCAAATTTGATGGAGGTGTGAAGAAATATAACATATAGAACAAAAAACATAAAAATAGTTCATTTGATCCATGAACAAAATAGTTTAATGGAGTTGAAGATTCCCCGAATTATGAAGAATGCATGAGTATTACCGTACCTAGTTCTTCCCAATGCATTTAATAGATAAACGAGCTGTTCCTATATTATGTATGTATCAAGGATACAATATTTACAGATTTTGAAATCTATGAATGGGGAAGGAAGGGATTCAACCACTAGAGGAAAGAGAAGATGGATAATTTTAATTAAAAAAATACAAGGGGAAAAGCGTAATTCTACCTGAAATATTTTGGGTCACATATTATAGGTTCACGATATAAAAATTGAGGGAAAATAGAGTTGTAAGGATTTATTAAACCTATATTTCTGGTTTCATGACCATGCACCTAGGAACGTATGGTTGTAGGCAAGTCATGTGGCCCCCATTTTCCCATTTTATCATTTCAGGGTTGTGTTCCTTGGGTCTCACGGTTTAGAAAAACTATGCTGCCATGTTTGTTAGACCATTTATAAGAACTATAATGTCCAAACAAGCCCTGAATGCTCCTATGAAATTTCTGACAATATTTTAATTCATAATTTGTGTTATTTAAGATATTTAAATTTGAAAAACCACTGATATTTACAATTATTAAATGTCATGTTATTACAATATTATTATTTTATTTTATTATTTTTATAAATCATAATTGAAAATAGCATGACAGACATGCCAATCTGCCTCCTCCCAATATAGTTAACACAGACATGACTCACCCATAAAATATGATTCCAACACTATATTTAGAAATATTTTTTACTATAATTATAATATTTGTTATAATAATTAATACTTTAATCGGTATGTTCTCTTCATCACAATTACGAGCCAGTCTCCTCCCCCATTCTCCTTTCAAAACTATACATCAGTTGCCACCAACATCTCTCATCTCTTCTCATTTTTTTCTCATTTAATTATTATAAATAATTATGATAACAATATTATCATAATTAAGAATAATTATAATACCAAAATATTGATAACAACAACAACAATAATAATAATGATCCAATTATTCATTTATTCATTTATAGATATATAATTAACTATACTCCAAATATGGTAGAAACCCTTGGACATTCATTCCACCATAACATCTACGTAGATCAACCTACTCCATGAGACCCCACACATAACTTCTGATCAAAACTGATCCTATCACAATGCACATTGTGAATATCTATCAACTAGAAAAATGTAGTTCATCATTCTGATCCTGAACTACATGAGATAACCCACCATTTTCATTACAACATGATTATAAAACCTCAACTACATTTCTGATATCAACATTTCCAAAAAAATACCATTCGAATTCATAAATAAATCATCAAACCTCCATAAACATGTAATCGGTGTATCTTCATTGAATAAGAGGTTTCTATCATGTTTCAGAAAACCCTTATATGGTTGATCCTTTTCCTCATTTCAAATAGTGAAGAAACTGATGAATTGATAGTGGAGATGCATAATAAAAAAATTAAACCATAATTGGAAATGTGTTCTTGGTGATTAATTATATAATAGGGGAGATAAAAAAGAAAAACAATGGGTGAATTATACAAAATAAAAATAGTCCATAAATTTTGGGATCATGTGACAAAAAATTATAAAAGGCCCAAAATAGAAAAATTTCATACTCAATATTTTAATTCAAAGGAATAAAAAAAATGATAGAACCTAACTAGATTATGGATCCATCGTTGGTGATGAACACATCCTCAAGTAATGGATGTAATTATCTCACTCCATTCATAGTTCGTATCATGATTTTCCTTAATATAGTCATTGTTCGTCATTCAATATCAATTTTATCATGATGAACACTTTCCTAATACTCATATTTTTATATATGGTTATGTCGATAACCTTGAAAATCTGTTATAAGATTGTATTTATCAAGGATTTAATTAGTCTTTTTATAAAAATGAAAAAATTATTATTATTATTTTCAATCAACATACCTTCCAACAATTTTATTAGCTGATTATCTATTTCTAACCAATAATATTATACAGCTATAGAAAACACCCACATATAATATTTGACCATGTTATTTGTTTTATGATCTGAAACACCATTTGTGAGTTATTATAATTTTTTCTATAAAATTTCATGAGCCTGATATAAAATATATTTAATATTTTGGGAAAAAACATTTCCAGGATAAATGTGCCTCAAAATCAATGGTCTTCTCAATTCCTGTCAATGAATATATTTCTATAAATATTTGATGTTATTACCAATAAAAATAGTGTCTCTATGTTTTTCCCTTCATCAAGGAATTTTATCACCGAAAATCACAACATTGAAAAGTGGTGGAGAAAGATATTCCCCATCTAGATCTTCCATTTCCATGAGTTCACCAATATGTTTTTTTGATGCCAACAACCACAGACACATGGAAAACTCATTACTATGAAGGGTCTTTATTTAGTGGTATTAAATGCCACTATATCCTTGAAAAGAGACACCCCACGTTCAAAACTGATCATTAAAAGGTTGGTATCATACAATGAGTTTCACACATACATCTTTAGTTTTGGTGTGTGGGGAACACCAAGAACCTGGTATATCTACAATCATAAGGTCCTGAAATATAACCACATACTAACCTGAAATAGTAAATATATATTAAGGGGATATGATCATTAGAGAAATATTTGTTTCTTATACATAGGATCTCTGTATAACCACCCTTATATTAGGTGTTATGCTCTGGGAAATAAGGCACATCATCACCAATTCCAATAGGGTTATAGACGCCATTGACCATACCCGGACAAGTATTTCTTGCTCACAGCTTTAGGGAATACATCATGAATATATCTATGTATTCAAAATTTACCTCATAGTGAATATAGTAATGGAATTTTTTGCATAACATTTTTATGAAGAGAGTGGGTAACAAACATCTAATAGATGTGTTCAACACTATCCTTAACCAAAAGGCTTATCTATGGTTGATTAACATCTATATCACCTAGCTTGACAATAATGGATTGAAAACCTCATAACTATCATATGTTTCCACAATCATGTCCTAGATAGAAATTATTCCCAAAAAACTCATCCATTATAGGATCCATTATCACTCATGTCTCTAGGAAAATATATATCTAGATGTGGACCTTCAAATATATAAATGACTCTATGAGAAAATAAATTTGACTCAAACTCCAAAATCATGTCCAATAACCATACTTATTTGTTCCATTTTCTCTAAATATTACCCCGAAAAATGATGGTAACATAATTTATTAGTACAAAGAAATGATATAAGAAAAAATAATGATATGAATCAGAAGTCATGTGAAGTCTTATGGTGTGTTCCACATGTCAAGGGGTATCAAAATGGTCTCAAAGAAACAATAATATATATATTAATGCATGTTTGATATATTAAATCTTATATCAACCATTCAATGGTCTGATTCTATGCTGAAGTGTATAGTGTCAATCAGTTCAAATAAAGTACAATTGTACAAATTCTAGAGGCGGTCGCTTATGATTGGTTTTAATAATAAGTGGGGGGTTCAGAAAATAATTAAAATGATTGATTGATGATTTTTGTTTAAAAAATCAAAATTATTATATTAATGTGATTATTTTGGATTTCACCTTATGATATTCATGATTTTTTCATTAGGTTCAATTAAATCAATACCAACCTGACAAGATGATTTTAATCAGAATTCCCAAGTGATGGGTCATTAATCCAATCCCTAACATAATAAGGCTTATAATATAAATCCTTAAATTCTTATGGTAGTGTATTTATGGTTCAAATAATCCCTATAATCCACAATTTAATCAAAAGACATCACTAATCTATAATATTTTAATTTTAACAATCAAAAAATTAACAAAAATAATATACAACGGGAAAAAGATATTAATGAAATAAAATCATGAAATTATGAATAACCCAACTGATGACATACTCATCAATTTATATGGTTTTTGATCAAATTAAATATTTTTATTGTGATGAGTTATAAAGAGAACAAAAATAAAGAGATAATAAAAGAGTCATGTTCCGAACAAAAACACAATCATTGAAGAGAGTTTCGATTGAGTTAAAATGTGATAGAAAAAACAAAATTTAACATGAATTAAACTATTTTATGACCATTTATATTGTATAATATAATTTTCATAGGAATAAATTATCAACATTAATAAATATACATTAATATTTAGTTGAAATAAAAACAAACATATATGATTACAAATGAAGTAGAATGGAAAAGATCCTAAAAACAAAGAGAGGAGGAAGGGACGTTCATGTGTAGATATGAATTTGGAATATCCCACATAATTTTGTAATTGATTTTTTAATTACATTGAATCATAAACTATTTGGAAACTCCCTCCCATTTCAGGGAGTATAGTTGAATTTTTTAAAACACATGGTGGTGGAATATTTGACATCCAAAACTACCCCTCCACTTTCATTGAAAATTAATAAATTCAAATATCCAAATAGTGAAAAATATATTTCTTCAATGTTTTATATAAATGATTTCAATAAACCATCCAATGTTTGTTGAAATTTGAATTTTCTATACAATGTAATGTTTAATTTAATATACATGGTTCTATTTTTCATTTTAATACATAATTTGTAAAACTAATAAATTTGAATTGTTTTTTATTAGACTACGCCCTTAAATATAAAACATTTATTCTAAATATATGGCTGACATATCTTGGACTTCAAAACATAAATATCTATTCATTTGGATGATTGGATCGGCAGAAAAATCAATAATGGCGGGGTGGTTTTAATTCATAGATTGAAATGTGGGATGGACATCAAAGGATCAGTTGGGACCCTGATTCCATGATTTGGGCCTTAAAAATTATATACAAGAAGATTTTGGATATCCCATTATATATTTTGTATTTTAATAAAATAGTTATTTTTTGTTGAACCTAAAAAATTAATCATCATGGATGTTCTATATTATTTGAGAGATTCATTGGGCCATCTAGTATGGATCATATTACCATTAAAATGGTTAAATATTACAGATTGTTAGTTTAATGACTTTTTTAAATTAAATTTGTAACCCTAAAATAAAATATTGACACAAATTTTATAAGTATGTTATGAGTTATAATTAAAATAGTATACTGACTTGAATTTGGATTAATTAAAATAATTCTCAAGAATTATATTAAATGTAAAAACATATGTCTTTCTCAACAATTATAATATTTTATATAAAATTTAAAAATGGGATAGAATAAAAGTTTTGAATAAATGAATAACATTAAATCCCTCATCCATTGTGTTATTTATTTCTATCTTTTTTGAATGTTTATCTTGAAGAAAATCTCAGACTTTTATCCAAACCACTTTTTAATGTCCTCTTGATAATAATTTTAATAGGAATAATAAATTAAAAGGATGAATAAGATTAATTTTTGAACCAACCAAGACACATCCAATTCTTTTTTCATTTTATTGATTTTTTTCATGCATTATGTTTTATTGATTATCAATGTTATTTGTAAAAGATGAAAAATATATATAAATAATTCTAAAGATCACTAAATGGAAACCTCTCCCACAAACATAAATCGATGCTTTCCCTCAGGCCTATGATGGAATGATGAAAATAAAGTATTGAATACCCATTTGAATTACCCCACAAAATATTTAAATTAATTATTCATTGAAATCTATGTAATTATAGAGTGGGTTTGGATTTTGGATTGTAATTTGGCTAAAAATTTGTTTTTATTGGATATAAGGGTCTTTCAAATGGGGGATCAATGTATAGGTAATAAGAGGATATTTGGAAATAATGATTAGCATGTGGATTAAAATGTTCCTCTATCATATTAATTTTTTTTTATTGTTGGATATTTTTCTTGATGGTCCACAAACTAAAAAATATCATTTCGGGTGTGATAATACACAGCATAAAAATATTTCCATAATTGAACTTGGCAGGAAAGTAAACGTTATTTCTTCATGCAAGAGGATGAATACTTTTCCACATAAATTAATGTGCAATAAAAATTTATTTTTCGTAATAAAAAATTCATTATCGATATTTCTGATGAAAATAAAAAATGTTCGAGATGAAAACAAGTCATTGGAATCCCAAAAAAATGTTTTTAAAATATAGAAAATATAATGGTTACTTATTAAGACTCATAGTTTTTATTGTGTTTTATGGTAATTTTTTTTAAATATCAACCCACAAAAAATGGTATAAGGAAAAAAGGGTTTTTTAATAAATGATTAATGAAAAAAGAAGTAAAAAATTTTTTATAGTAGAAGATGAGAGGGAGATCGAGAGAGATACAAGGAGTTATTGAGAAAGAGGATTCCCCTAGTTTGGATTTGGTGGGATTCCTGATCCATCTAGTGTTGGTTCTACAAAAGTTATTGAGGATCTGGTGAAAGGTTATATAGTTCGTTGGGTGTGTCTACTATATTGGTGTTGAAATAATTGATGTCCTTTAAGAACCAAAATAGTTTTGTAAGAGAAGTCTTGGACTACCACTTCACCAAATGGTTAAGAATTAATAATAGTAAAAGGGCCTTCTCAATAATAATTAATCATAAATGGGTGAATCCAAAATCAATATTTTAAGAGGAATATATTTTCACATTCTTTGAATACATTTTAAAGGAAGAAATTTTTATGGGGTAACAAAGACTTTTATTTTTAGTGATTATCATTCTTGTAAGAATCTATTCAATGATCATCCATGTTATTCAATTGAAAAAATTTATCCTTAACTAAAATCTCAGAATCAATATTACTTGTTTTGACATCCAAACATTACTTTTAATGGATTTCAACCAATGAATGAAATTATTTTCCAAAAACTAGCTCCAATGGTTACATAAAAATGGCGATTTGGAAGGTAGTTTCATAATCCCAATGTATATCACCATGTCTATCAATCCAGTATTTTTTTATGAGATTAACAATTCTCTAAAGAACACTTTTTTAATACATTATTTTCTGTTAATCCATTCTATTTAATTAGGGGTGAAATGTATTTTTTGTTTTATATATAACCCTATACTGTCTCAAAATATATTATGGATTATTATTATAGAAAGGGGTTCATAAGATACGTGTCAAAGCACATGATGGTCTAAATCAATTGAAAATGTGTGTTTTTTGGAACATAGTAACAATATCTGCATCATTATTCTTAGTGGGTTTTTCATTGAAACAAATAGAAACATAATAAACCAAAATAATAATATATGATAATAACATTGAATGGTGGTATTTTTTCATGAAATAAAATCCCCAAATATCAAGGGTATCACTGAATATTAAGGGATATTGGGGAATTTCATTTCATAATAAATCATTTCAAAACGTTTGGAATGTGGGACTTAATTGAAATAATATATTTCATTCCTTAAATCATGATGGGAAGATGAATCGGGAGTCGAGGAACATGGGAGAAAATTTTTCATCCAATGTGGCCACCTTGGGGAATTGAATGGAGGAATTATAAAATAGTGTAATGTTTGTTATCATCAACACATCTCTTAATTACCATTTCATCCCCAGTTTTCCAATGTTTATTATCATTCAAAAAATAGTATTATTATTCAGATTTTATTTTCAATATTTGTAAAAACATAAGATTCATTGTATTTTACTATTGGTTCATACCATGTTAATTTTGGAATAAGAGATTATCGGTGCTTAGTTGGATATTCAAGATCAATTATTTCTGAAATATAGAATTTAGACATTATCCTTAGGTGATCATCCACAATGTTTTAATTAAGTGGTATATATTTCATCAAAATGTCAAACTTTTGGTGGTTTATGATCCACATTACTAGCCTCCGATTCAAATAAATTTCCTTGACTAATAAATTTAAAGCAAATAGGTGTGTAGAAATGATGATTCTAGCACCGATGAGATAGGTCAAGAATTTATCAAAGGCAACAAGTTTATCTAAAAGTGAAATTTCATCCATACTATATTGATATTGAGTTCTATCCAATGTTTTTTTGGAATAATAAATAAAATGAGGATTTATATCTCTTCTATAAAAAATAAAGGCATAAATGGTCCTATGAGAATAACCATACATAAATTCAAAGGGTAATGTCCAATAATATTGTTAAATTATTGGGGTAGAAGTAACTACAGATTCAGTCAAATGATGTATCTATTTCAAGCCTCATCTTAAAGGATGGTAACATCATTCTGTAGTACAATAGTGAGTTGGATACAAATCCAACTGATGTAATGGATAAATATCTAATTGAACCGGATGTTCAAGGAATGGATGGATTTGATGAACTGATGTGAGTTCATGACGTGATTGGATCACCTCTATTTTGGCATGACTAACATGAATGCCATATTATGATATTATCATCCCTAGAACAATCACATTTATAACTATGAAGATATATTTTGTTAATGGAAACACAATGTAACATTGAACACATTATTGTAGGACACAGAAGAGTTAATATATGCTAGATTAAAATGATATATGATAAATGTTAATGACATTGATGAATAACTCCATGTAGTGATCAATAAATTCTCATAAGATAATCATAGTACAACACCATAATGTTTATAAGGCATTTAAAAGGAAAAAATTAATTCTCAAATTTTCATATGTTCCAAATGGTTATGGAAATTTATCCCTTTCATGGTTTTGAGGTGTTATTGGTATATGGAAGCGGATAATCTATAAATAAAGAAAGAAATAATCTGACTTTCTGGCCTATCATTCTATAATTTCATCATGGAAATGAAGGGGGAAGCGATATTTTCCTGATTCCGCATTCAATTACCAATAATTATTAAAAAGACACATTTTATTTACTCGAGTTATGGCCATATCACCATGTTCATTTCTGGAAAAATTAATCCCACAAATTTTATATTCCACGTAAATTGCACCAACCCATTCACATTAGGATTTTTTTGAGACAGTACAAGCTTGAAGAATCAAGGTGATATCTTCCTTGACTACCTCATGCATGAGTTTATTGATTTTTTTGGATTTTTGACTAGTTTGGTTAACTCTTCAAGATAAATGTGATATAGGAAATGGTATGTGTTGATTCCTAGAATTTCATTTATGATCCCTTATATGGTGTTTTTGGATTCCTGTAACACCTGAAAACTTTTGGACTCCTATGTTTCATTATGTGCAGTAGAGACAGTGGTGTGATAAGATTTATTATAGGAAATGAGTGAATATAATGGTTTTAATATAAGGGCTTTCAGATTCATTTCATCTTTAATCCATCGGATTGAAAGCCCTAAAAATGAGGATGGTCATTCATATTTTTTTACTCATTTTCCTCAACAGAATCCAAAATAGAACAATATATATTTGAGTTGATATGGGATTCAAGAGAGTTTTCATGATCCTCTAGATTTATGGAATCTATGATTAAAATGTTGTCATCATCATACAAATTTATGAATGGGTAAATCATGGTGAAAATTAAAAAAACATCAATCTCAATAATACTTGATGAAAATGAAGAAATAAGGATGAATGAACTCTCTGATGTCTCTTTAAAAGCATGTATTGAGAATGCAGATTGACCCCTAGATGGCAGTCACTTAGTTTGAAAAATGTTGATCTTTTAAAGTTGGTTACCAAATTCTGTGGATATATTCCCACATAAAATAATCAATATAGTTCTAGATGTCATGAATAATGGTATTAAATTGATTAAGGGGGATCTAGAATATGTTTTCTCACCTTTTAATTATTAGGACTAAAAATCAACTGTAATGATATGATCGTTAAACCATATAAGAAAATCGTTATTTATTCTGTTAGGACTATCTCTTTCTTGGTTAGGTTAAAGGATATAAAAAATATTTTTTTTAAGTGACCTAGAGAAATGTTGGATAACACATATTTGGGTGTGACATTTATCAAGGCTACTAAGTCAATAAGTGCATCATCTATGTTCGAATGCCCAATTTTTCATCCAACAGTAAATATCCCTAAATCACCGCACTTCATTGGAATGAAATTTTTGGTTGAAAATTTTTCTATGGTAGTATGTTTCTCATTATGGGCACATAATGCCTTATGATATTTTGTATACATAGGAATTTTTTATGGAATTGAAATGGGAAATGTTGACTTCGACATGTCTCAACATGCCGGGAATTTTTGTATTAGATTTAAAGGAAATCATATGATATGGGAAAACATTAGAAAAATGTAATGATCTATTTAGTGTATTATAATGTGGCTAGGGAGTTGAAAAAATTTACTTTTGATTTCTTATTTTCATTTTCATTATTGAGATGACCATTTAAAAGATTATTTGTGTATCCATCGTGAGGTATGAAATTTTTATTCCCAATTGAAGTGAAATTTCACTTACATTATCACTGGGGAAACATAATGGTTGAGATGGGAGATGGGATGAATTATATTGTTGTTGCTGGCTTAGGTGGGATGAATGTCACCCAGTTTTTGATTCAATGTATTTTAGGCCAAAATAGATGAATGAGGCTAGATTTTTCACAACACATTCCCATGGTACTTAATAAGATGTGGCATGTCAAACATTATGATTACATTGAGATGTTTTATTGGGAAAGTAAATTTATTTATTAGTAAATTTATATTTATCATTAGTATAGTGGAATGTAAGAGGAGTAAGATGAGGATATCTCTATTGAGCTTGAGGAACAAATGTATAAGTTTTTTCGATGGTTTCACCACCTTTAACACATTTTAATTGGTTTGGATTCAGAGGATGAAAATTAGGGGGATGAGAGATGGGATTTCTATACCTCAAGATAGAAATATATGTAGAAGATAAGGGATTAAATTGGGGTTGGGTGGAGTTTATAAATAACAGTTCTGATTATAGAGGGTTGGTGTTCTAATTAGCATATTCTACAATGAGATCCACTAGCCTTGATGAATTAGATGAACTGACATAAAGATTTGGACATGTGTCTATTTTATGAGCTGGATAGATTTATAATAAATATTTTTTTATAGGCCTAGGGAACAATGATTGTGGAGCAGATGAGTTTTGAGTTTTTATAGCCACTGGCTGTTGTCATAGAATACCTATAATCTCAGTCATCCACTCTATAATCATGTTAGGATCTATTGATTGGTTATATTATAATATTTTTGTTAAATTTATCAGGTTTTTTATTATGGAATTAATTTTTATTTTCATCCATATTACTTATAAGTTCTAATTCGGTTACAGGAGTATTTTCAACAAGGGAACTGCCACATTTGACATCAATGACTGTTCTCTACCTAGCCGATAACCCCTAATAAATATATTAGATCAAGAGTTGGTCAAGGAATATGTGGTGTGGGAAGTATTCCATATTCCTTTTTAACCCATACTAGTAATTTAGGAGTGATTAAATAGGTAATTGATGGGAAACACTTACCTACCAATCGATACAAGTAGTTTAGGAAGTAGGAAAGAATTTCTCTTAGTAGAGCCACTTCATTTCGTTCATTATTATTTTTGAAACATGTGGGAGGTTTTAGATCCATGACTTAGTGAACTAATATTGGGAGAAATGGAATGATTGAAGTGTAATATTTTATTTATAAACCATTTGAGGATTCATAGTGTAGAACACAACCTGTAACAGATTAAGATGATTTTTTTTATCCTCACATACTAGCCCATGGAAATGATGTAGAATGTGAATAATATGCGATTTATGTTTGAAATTAGCCTCAATATTTAGATATTTAATACCATGGGGTTTTAAAATTATATTAGTTGTAAATAGTTCTTTTATGGTATATTCCCAAAGATTTTACATATCTAGAAAAATTGGATGGAAATTAATGGGTCTTACATGATTTGATTATCTAAAATGTACCTCCTGAGTTGGAAAAGTTTTTTCTCTATTTTCAGTTCAATCAAATCTGATGTGTTTGTTTAGAGGATATGGGGTATTCAGATATGTTTGTATGGATGTGTATGATATTTTATCTTTCTGGTTTTTTTATTTACGTTTTTATGAGAATTTGGGGTTTTCATTATGTTTTTTTTTGTAATAAATTTTTGGTTTAGTTTTTATTAATGAAAATGCATTGAAAACTAGTTTCAACTTCCCCCAAAACTACACTATTGAAGTATGGATAATTTCTTCCTATAAACTAATTAATTTTCTAGTTCTATGATAATTTGTATAATGAAACTCATGTCGAATCCACAGTGATGGATCAAATTTTGGAGTACATTATTTTGGATTTTTATATCTTTTTAATGGAGTGGGGAGGGGGGGGGGGTATTATTGCAGATCTTTATTAAATTGACTGATTAAGGATGTTTTCTTTACCAATTTGAAAAATATTATCGTTAGTTCCTAATTTTGTATTTAATTTATGAAATCCTTAATCATTACTTTATATTGAATTAAATTAATACTTAATCACTATATGATATTGATCACAACTCTCATGTGTTGGGGAATTAATAAAATGAATAACATAACTAGAATTATAATCTATATAAATATTTTTTTATGTTATTGTATTTATGGTTTAAATATCACATGGAATTAAAATGTTAATAAAAACATGTCATTAATCCATGAAATTTTATTTTTACCATACAAAATGTTATCCTACAAATTATTCAATGAGGGAAATATCTAAATCTCTTAACAAACCTAAATTTGGACTCACCACAATTTATTATTTAATCTTCCATTTATATTTTTATAATTATGGTTTAATATTTTTAAGGTGATTAGATAAAAATATAATAAATAAACATGATAATATTTGTTTTTTACAGTAAACACACTCATGAATGGTGGAGAGATTAAAAAACACACATTTAATTGAATGATAAACCAAATAGTAATTTTATTTAATCATTTTTGAAACTATTTTAATACAGGTAATATTTATCAGAGAAATTTCTAATAATTTGAGATTGAGATAATGAAACATACAATAATATTTAATTGAAATAATGAAACATACACAATTAGAAATAGAGAATAACGAAAATGAAAATGAAAACAAAGATAGGAGGAAAGGTATATCAAGTGAAAACATGTGTATTAATGGTACACCTAGGAATTTATAGAGGATCTATTTGTGCCAATGTATCCCCTCTATTCGGAAAATCATACACCATTCAAGTATAATATGGGGTGTATTTTTAGCCCATGTTTGTAGGATTTTTTTATTCTAAAAATTACTCTATCCTTTGCTCAAAAATATGGAATTCCAAAAAGACAAATATGGGGAGAACTTTTCATTATTTTTTTCATTAATGTTGAATTCCCACACTCCAAAGATGGTAGAAATTGGAATTTTTTAGATAATGTTATATCTACATTACAAAATAATGTTCTATTGTACATTTTTACAACATTTTCTAAAATTTATCAATGTTAATGAGATTTTTGATTGGAATATTCCATAAATTCTAAACCATTAAATCTATATAGTTGGGAGTATTTAAATGTGACTTCACATTACAAGATCTGAGTTCATTTGGATGACTTGATTTGATGAAAAAAACAATAATTGTGTGTTGTTCTTAATGTTCAAATAGAATTGTGGGATAAAATTAAATTCATCAGTTGGGACCTATTTTCCATGATTTGGTTCTTTAAATTTCAATCCATTATGATTGTGTATATTCAAGAACATATACAAGATTTTAGTAAAATTTTAAATTATGGAATGAATCCACCAATTCAATTTTCATGGATACTCCAATTTCTTTTCCGTATTCATTGGGCCTTCCTGTGTGGACCATGCAACCCATTAAATGGATGAATTGGAAAAAGTTCCAAGTTACTGATTTCTAGGAAATTGAATTATGAATCCAAAAAATAATAAAAAAATATTGATATGTAACGTACGAGTTCTAAATTAACAACTAACTTGATTAGAATCTATATTAATAAAAATTATGGTCAATAATTATATTTTTTTTATAAATTATGGGTATTTCACTACAATTATGAACTTTTACTGGAAAATTATAAAAGGCTGTAGGCAAACAGTTAATAATAAATTAATTACATCATAAATCCACCACTTGATCCATGATGTGGCTATAACCCATCATGATTTCAAATTATTATATCAACATTTCCTCCATCCACTAAGAAATATGGTCATCATTTCTCAAGGATTAGTAATACTTCGAGATATTCACCTAGGATTGGTGACAACCATGTACATCAATCCTCAAGCACTAATATAACCCTAGGGGAAAAAAATTTCATTGGGGAAAAATTGTTTATAGGAAGTCCCAACTCTACAGACCCCCATCCACTCTTTAAAATCCCAGAGCTACATGGGGTATTCGGATTTGCTTTCTCAAATATCAGGTCATCACTTCTGAAATTACATATTCATAAAACACTCATTTTGGAGGTAAATATTTCATGCATACAAGATATACTCCCTCATACTCAACTAAAATTATAGGAAACTAAAATTAAAATGAAATAGTATATCCATGCTTAATACTTGAAAAATAATAATGAAGTTATTATAATCTTTTGTGAATGATCTCATCCTACTCAGGTTGCGGATAAATCCATATATAATGGATGGAAAATAAATCAATAAAATAAGATTCACTACCACAATCATAGGTAAATATAATAATATAATAGATTTTAGAAAAAAAAATCTATATTGGTGAAAAAATTGTGTTTCCCCAATACAACTATAGAATGATTTCATGTAAGGCTCTATATCTTCATACAATCCGGACATTCCATCAATAATAATATTTGATTACCCATCCTCTATATAAGATCATCCAACACAATATTAAATATATGTGGACCCACAGGTATAATGAGGTCCTGATCATGGGTTACATCATCTTAAATTTGTCTCGAAAATGTGCACAAAAATTGTTGCAGGGAGAATAGAACATTGTTGGAGCACCTCCAATGAACATAAAGCCTCAAGGGTAAAAACCTCCACAGGATGAAGATATCATTCCTATTTCATTACTATTGTCCATAACAAGGGCTCTCTCTGACACCATCATATAGTAAAAACCTCAAAAATACATGTTAGGGGACTAATCTACCATACATCAACACTATAATCATTTGGTGGCACATAATTTCCATTATGGTTTTAAATCACGTTTCAAAATATCATTTATATTTCTGTGGTGTCCCTTTATATTTCATGACAATATCTATGTTAAAAATCGTCGAAATAGGGATCTATTGATCCCTATGTCCGGTAGAAATTTATTTATTCTACATCCACCATTTCCAATGGTTCTATCCATGAGTTATAATATCACATTTGATATATACGAGTATAAGACATCACAAGATGGGGGGAAACTGTCTCACCATAGAACCTATATGGGAAATGAATCCAAAACACATGATATTCACTCACCATATGTTTATTAGTTTATAGAACTAATAGAGTCTAAATATACTCCCTAGAGAAGAATGGTAATCCATAAAACAATATGATTAGTAGGGGTCCACAAAATATTGAAAAACTAGAACACTGGCTTAGGTAAAACCACTACTACCTAAGTGTGTTTCACATTGTGGATATTTAATGGTCTCCATTGTAGGAACCCTCATATCACACTATTTCTATATGAACATTTATCATAACCTACTAGATTTATGTAATTATCTATACATCGTTGGACATATTTCAATTATTTGAAGGATCAATGTGCTAGTCCACATGTGGTAGCATTGATCTATGCCCACTTAGAGAAAATGCCTCAAGGGTGGGACCCAGAATAGAAGACTCATCAATAAACTTGTCCATAGCATGATATTTTCTTCAAATCCAAGCTATATATCATTATATCATTTTCTTGAATTTTATCAAGACATTCCCTAGAAAATATAATAGATGGGATGCCGACTCAATAAGGATACTCAAAGGACATAATCTTATATGATGCATGATCCAATGATCCATGCAACTGATAACTCAGTATGTCAACTCAACATCCTGTTATTTAGAGTTCTTATGTATGGATAAATTCATAGCCTCACCCACAATGGGTTTTATATCCAAAATACCATACATTATACACATTTCCATTGTTTCTGTATGTCTCATCCAACCCTCATAATTGGAAGAAAACTCCAAACACTATCCTGAGGTCAAAACACATCTGATTCCACTCTGTCCTAACCTAATCCACCAAGCCCTGCTTGGATTGTGAAATATAGAATTCTAATAATACAAATATGAACACATTTGTTATGGGATAACAAAAATCATTGATTTGAATCACTTAAACAAAGGCCCTTCCAAATTTAATTGTACACAACCCTGAATATATCCTTACATAAATGAAGGTGAATAATATTAGAAAGTAACATCTAGAATAAAAATCATGCATTTAATAACATAAAGGTAATAAAAAAAGTTTTCAAAAAACATATAAAATGTAAAAAGAATAAAATTTCCCATTTAGAAATGATTTGATAGCCGAAAACATAATAATAATAAAAATAAAAATAGGCGCTAGATCCATAACATCATGAACTAGACACCATACTAAATCAAATTAACCCATGTATCCCTAAAATCCTATGAAATCAACTTTTACCATCCCCTTATCTTCATATGTAAGGAAACATGTGGGGAAATCCCTTGAAAGGATGAGTATATACATATCCAGTAGTCCTCCTTTAATAAATATTTAGTAGAAATAGATGGCATGGTAGAAGAAGTCATCACATCACAATGATTTTTTGACTATTAGTAAATGAGACAAAAACCATAATAGAAAACATGATATGATCAACATGAAACCCAAATGGTAGGGAAACTAGATCTCAATCTTGACATCCCAGCTAGGGAAATTAATTCTTCTTGATGATCTATAGTGGGACCATATATGATTCCATACATATCATGTCTCTACTCAAATAAGTAATATTGTATTGCAGCCACACCTTACCACTATGTCACACAGTCGAGGGGAAAAAAATTCAAGTAGGGGACCCACTCTGTAGTGCATCAGGGGAACCAAATCAAAATATATATTACCTACATCATAGTCATTATATGTTGTACTACTAATTTTATAGAGAAACACAGCCCTAGTCTATTACGTATTAACACTAATTAGGTAGAGTACCCACCACTATTTCACCAGGGGTGCCATTCAGTGTATATAGGACATATTCCCAAGTCCATAAAGGGGTAACACATAGTAGTTAGAGGACCCATTCCCAATTTTTTTAGGGTTCCACTCTATAGATAGTGTAAATGTACATGGGTCCATGTGGGGGTGAGACTCAGAATGTAATGGTACATGACCTGCATCCTAGTGCATCATGGTGTACCCCTCCGTCCTCTCTACGAAAAGCCTTCCATATCACTGCTACCATAGAGAAAAACATAATGCGACATCATACACAATAAATATCTATTTTTAACAAAAAAATCATTTTAAAGTACATCATCATGTTTTTTGAGGAAAAACACACTGGAGAGTTTACATGCTACCTAAATCCAGGCTCAAAGAGAAGAAGATATTAAAGGATGAAGATTATCATGAAGTACATGGCATATGTTGGGTTCACATATATTTTGTAATATCTCATATTCCATTCCAATAAATCTTTAAAAAATAAAATTTTTCTATTTTTTACTAAATGGGGTGTAAGGGTACTAAATGGATTTTCTCATCCCAAAGACAAATGACTAATGAATAATCATCATCAGTCAAAAAAGAAAAAACATAAAACCACTTTAGTGTCCTCATAAACATCCATGATAGAAAAAATGGATCATATATTTGTGATCCACATGAAAAATTGAGTTAGATGGGCTTTTCACTTTTTCAAATCTGACACCTAGTCAAAAAATTTCTATTCACCAAATCATTTGTCAACATAACTTGAGGGGCCTTATCCACAAGTCCAAATTATTAACATGATATTGGACATGAAATGTATTATTCAATATCGAGGTCACAATTTTTTAATGGTTCATCAATCCTACATTGCATTAATATTTTTTGTTCATGGCTATATTCCATAGTAATAATAGAGTTATTAGTATTATTATTATTATTGGGAGCTTGGTGGTCTCATGACCAGTGTTGGAGAAGATATCAAATATTTTTTTGACTTCATTATCTCAATTACATGGTGACACTACCACAAACAGTTCTCCAATATGATGATGCAAGGAAATATTATGATGTAAATTAATATGGATGACAAGAATAATAATAATATAATTATTTTTGATAATCATAATGAAAAATTAATGGAAAGGAACACCAATATCCCCCCTAAAAAACACTTTCACATCCACATGAAACCTCCAAAAAATTGGAACCCATATCTATTGGATAAAACCTTAATTAGATACAATAATATTATTTTAAAAATAATTAGAATAATAAAGGGTATGAATTATTTCCCCACAATTATTATTATGTCCAACACCCCCTTCTCTATTCACACCTAGAACACACCAACCTCCATCATATCCTCATACTTGTCATTTTATTTATTTATTCTAATTATTTTTTTAAAAAATATTAAAATAAATAATAATATATTTAAATATAATAATAATTACAAAACATTTTTATAATTAAAAATAATAATAACATAAATCACATTACTAATGCTAAAATTTATATTTTACTTGGCTCCACAATGAGCAATGACCTTCACTCCATCAATACACCATCATGTAGTTTCCAAGAATCCTCTTCCATGTGCCCATTCATGAGACCTCCTATTAGATCCAACTTTCTCTCCCAGAACAAAATCATCACACATGAACTAGGAAAAATTTGGATCTTCAATATGAGCCCTAACATACTCCGATCACTGGCTATTCTCAGCACACCTCAATCAAATTCTAAATTGCGAGCCCACAAATGATGCAATTATATGGTCCATTAAAAAAACCCACTCATTCATCAATCTATACACAAAACATTTATCATATTGTGACCCAAGAAATAAAAATGAATCATGGGGTTCCATAAATTTATAACCATCTCTAGTTATGTCAAACCATGACCACATTGAACACTCCTAAACATCATTGAGAACAGGGAAGGGAATATAACAAGAACAAGGTCAGTAGTTATTAAAATAGTGTTCTTGGCAAATGATTCTATTAACGGGGTGATAACAAGTGATAAAAGAGATGAATTATCCTAGATCAATATAATAAATAATTTTTTGGGATCATGTGATGAACAATTAATATTAATGAAAAGAATATACAAATAATTCATAACAATGTAATTGAAGGGTTAAAAGATATAATGAGCCCTTCATTGATTATATATCTATATTTGGTAAAAAAACAACTCTTCTAGAAATGAATGTAATGATTCTTTAGTGTTCATAATTCATCTCATGATTATCCTTGATTTTTTGGCCGTTTGTCATTCCATGTCAATCCGCCATTGAAAAATGATATCTTCCACATCATTGATGTGGATAGGTTTATGAGGATAAACCATGAAAACCCATCATCATAGAGGATTTTTAGAATATATAATTAAGACATTTATTAATGAAAATAAGTAATTTTTTTGTTTATTTTTATTAAACATGACATCTATTGGTTCCCACATTTTAAACTCCAGTGTCGATTAAATTTAGTTCAGGCCTATGGATAACTATGTGCTATAGATTTAGCAGTGGGATCAGTTTTTGGATCTAATATTTCATTTGTTTTTGATATAAAATTTTAGGAAAACCAAGCACACATGATTAAATATTTATTTAATATATTTATAAAATTGATTATGGGCTCACTAGGCCACGAAATGGCTAATCTCATTGAACCTAACTCCAAAAAACATTGTTTGGAATATTCTATTGACATACATGGAAAAACCAGATTCACTATATATTATAAAATAATATTTATGAATTTCATTGTAAAATACCATCCGCATAATTTTTAAATATACTTTCAAAAATAATTATTCATTATTTTATGTTCATTATGAGATTATTATGTATAATACATTAAAAAATTACACTATATGGAAGTAATTTTTCTTTTTCCTAAACACGATTTATATTTTTAGTGAATAAAAATATTATTCTTCCAATCATTGAAAATAATATTTTATTAATTATAATTATAAAAAATATAAAATACTTTATATGAAAATAAAAAAAATATTTTCATAAAATATTTATCAATTAATTAATTCCATTATTCAATCCAAATAGTAAATAATATTATCAATATATATTTATCCATTAAATGAAATATATTTTTTATCATGAACATAGAAATATTTTAAATATTTAATGATTATCTAATTTCTTATTTAATGTGTTTTTTAACATGAAATAATAATATATACATTTTAAAACTAATATTTAATGTATAAATATAAAATCATGACATGGATAATAATCAAATATAAATTTTTACATGATTCAAAATTAAGTAGTTTTAACATTATCTACAGATAACAAAATTTCATGCACACATTTTTATTTATTTTATAAAAATAAATGTAGATTTTTTAGGAAATATTTTCATTTTTACTACAATATATTTCATCATTTCCCTTCAAATTAACATATTTTATTTTGTTTACAAATCAAATATTTCTAAAAATGTATATATATATATATATTGTATTATATTTATACATGTCAAACAGTTTTCAAAGGTGTACCATAAATGTATCAGGATGATTCATATATATTCCTTGATATATTAAATAAACTTCTACTTTAGTCCAAGGGATTATTTCTCCATTTAATTACTAAGATTATGGAGAAATTAAATTAACATAATTCAGTCCAATACTTTTGCTCAATTAATCCATTTTCATTGTTTTTTATCTGTATCAACAACTTATTTATTTATCCTTCCTAATAACCTATAATAAAGATGAGTTTTTCATGCTTGGATTATGGAAAACACATCATTTATATCCTAATAGTCTATTTTACAATGTTTAATGGATCGTAGGATCTATTTAAGGATTGTATTATTCATTATAGAATGAATGCTTCATGGAGTTATACTTCCTATTTCCCTACATTTAGTAAAACCATAAATATTGGGTATTTTTAATGATAAAATCCAATTATATGAGAGTAATTTGTCTTATATTAAATTAATCCATTAAATACAAACCATTGACTCCTTTTAAAATTGCCTAAAATCAGTTTCCAATTTATTTTGAAAAATATTCTACTCCATACATATTTCATTTCCAGACATATACGTTCCCTAAAAAATAAATATTTCAATTTCCCTAAAATATCCACCAACATCAGGATATAAAATAACAAACCAAACAATAATTATATGTACCTCAGTCATGTTTTCTCCCAATAATAAATTTAAATTTTCATTGAATAACCTTATTCACCTTATCATTGAATAAAATTATAAAATAGATTAATATCTATACATTTCAACTTATATTCTCTGGAACAATCATCCATTGTACAAAATAGTAATAACCAACATAACATGATTTCACCTTCTAAAGCAAAATGTTATATATAAACATCAATGTATGATCACGATAAAATATATTAACTCGTATGTTATCTAAATCCATAAAATTATACTCTTTAACAAATAATTTCCTCTAATGTAATATATACCCAAAACTGACACCAACTGAAACAACCAAATCCTAATTATATCTTAATTACATATTTTACAACAAATAATACTACTCTCGCATTTCCTTGAACTATAAGTTTCATGTTTTATTGAATTTGGATACATATCCCATCATAATACATTCAAATTAATTCTTTAAAAGCTAATCAAAATCCATTTCCTCAAAAATAGTTTTTCTTACAACATATATAATTTTTTAAAAATCATAATGAATATAAATTGAAATAATTTTTCTTAATAGTCATATTTACAACCTATAAAATTCATTGGAATTGTTTGATGATAAATCAAGGCTCATTTAGGGGTATAAAAGGATATTATACCAAAATGACCATTTAAATACATGAAACCCATCAAAATACCCCACATTATATAGTAATAATGTATAAAAAATTAACCCTACATTGAACATAAAATTATTCTCTTAATTATTTCATAAAATGTTCCCACAATTAAGAATAGAACCATTAGAAAATCCAAAATGGTTTATTTTGAAAGTGTATTTGAAAAAAAATATTAATGTCAATCTTAGAGTCACCTATAATGAAATAATCTGTGTGATTACTATAATATATTTTCTCAATAAAATATATCACTTGTTAATTAATTGTAAGGACATAAAAGTTTAGACCCTCAAGTCATCATGTAATTTTTTCAACTACCATAAGAACAATTAAATATTTATATTGGTACATTTTAATTTGATTATAATAAGCATCAATGTATATGCCATTTAATCAATGGATATTTTTTTAAACAATTATACATTAAAATAAAATAGAAATAAATTATAAAATATTGACGAATAAATATAAATATGAATTTAGGAAATATTATTCTTAGAGAATATTATAGTTAAATTCATGAATATATTTAATGTAAATATTTAATTAAATTCATTACACCCTTCATAATGATTGAGTACTAATATTGAATAGGTTTCTTGAAATTGAATTTTAATTCTTATTATTTAGAAATTATATATGAAAAATTTCATTTATGGGATTATATATGAAACAATTAATAAAATGAATTATTTAAGTATTTCTCCAAAAAATGGAATTGTTATGAGATTCCCCTTTCCATGAGTCCATTCCTACAATTTATATCCAATATATTCATGAATAATGATTTATATTAATTTTATGCAATATTTTTTTGTTTATATGAATATTTTTTTATTTTATATTAATTTATTATCATTTATTATTCATTTTTGGGATTAATCATTCTAGTATCAATAATTTTGGGAATTTTTAGTATTTAGAACCAATACAGCTTTAGTATTTTGTTAAAAAAAGAAATATATTTTGAATGAATATATAATAACTACAACTATCCTATTTTTTTTAAGATATTTATGAATAAAATAAGGCTATTATCATTGTAGATAGTAACTTTTTTTAATATCTTAACGAGTGATAATTTCTGTAGAAACATTAAAATGTACTTATTTGATTTAATTTTATAAAATTATATTTCAAATTATTTCTCGTTTTAATTTGTATAAAAAAATATTCAATGAATATTATAAAACATAAATATTACAAATTATCATTTATTAATATGTTGTGATTGTAATTCGGAGATATAATATATTTATTAATGTTAGAGTTGAACTGAAAAAAGCATGAATGTGTTACAGAAGATTTCTTATAGAGAAATTAATATTTATTAATTAATTAATTAATCAATAACTATAAGGACTCAACCTTATATACAATATATATTCTTTAATTAAATGAGTAATTCACATTGAGGATCTTTTCAGTTTTAGAGTTTTAGAGAATTTGGACATAACTATTACATCTCATAGAATACACAGTAAACACAGCTACTCGGTTTCCATTTTTTCACAAAATAAGAACTCTTGAACAAAAGAGTCATGTCTAGTTACTTGTTTTAAACTGCATAACTTTTCCTTGATCCCATCCTTGACCCCATTCCACTTTATGTCCTGTCAAAAACATTTCAAAAAACATGGGATGATAATAAAAAGCTCAGTAGGGGTTATAAAAATACGGAGAGATAACATTAGTCCATGTATACATAAGAATCAATAAATCATACTTTACACATAAAACATAAGCAATTTAACATACCTCGTTAAATGATAAGATTTAAGCATAACTCAATAGAAATCATAAGTCATAAAGGTAACTTGAGGCATTCATAACATTATTACGTATAGAGTAACCCTCATGGTTACATTTGGAATACCCATCACAATATATTCCTTAAATATCATCAGAGAAACCTTAGCCTTTAATCCCTTCGTGTTCCACAATGCATTGCAGAGCAATCTTGGGCTCACCCACCCTTAGTTCATCACGAACCACTCGTCTTCATAAACAATGCCCAAGAACCATAACATAATCGTATCACATAAGACATGCATAAATGAAAACATAACATTTATACATTTCAATCACAATATATCACATCATGATATTATCATAAATAAAAACATCTAATAAAATTATTAATACTCTATGAGAGAAATATCCCAGTATACTTTGAAAATATTAAAAGAGGACATTTAAAATATATTTTAGAATCAATGTGTCCCATACCACTTCAAATCTTTTGAAAAGGTTTTATAACATTCATGTCCATATAATTAAATCCTTAATACAATTTTTAAAACATGGACATGGATGATACATGTTTAAAAGAATAAATCATTAAAACCATTTAAAACAATTTTGTAATAAAAGAGTCCTTTTCCATTTTGAACATTTAAATTATAAGCCACATGAAAGTAGGCCATTTTCAATACATTTAAATAACTTTAGTGTAGAAATCTTATGGATATGGAAGGTCAAAATGGATGTATATACACTTTATAAAAGAATAAAAGTGCATTTCATTAAGAAAAGTCTCAATGAGAAGAAATTGATATGTAATCCCAATCAAGGATCATGCCATTAGAGCAAGAACAAAGAAATGAAATAATTATGTATGAAAAATATAAATACACCAAATCTATGTGGATAATAAGTGTAAAAAATCAGATGTCATCCACACGTATTCATAGCATGACATAATCAAGAAGTATAGGTTTAACCCAAATAATTGATGTTGGGTTATGAAGTTCCCTTACAAAAATTCGACAGCCTAACTAGGTCACTTTATAATTAAAAAAATTATTTGATGAGAGAGAAAATTGTATCTCATCCCTTGGACATAAAATTTACATAAATAAGGATATAGAAGAACATATCCCAACAAAATAAGATGCAAATTAAAACGCATAACAAAATAAATCTATTTAAAAGAGGATGGTTAAAGGTTCCCTTACCGATTTGGGTAACTTTCGAAACATTCACCCCATGAAAGAAAGACCATACAACTTTGATGTAAATACCAAAAAAAGAAATTATATTACAGAACGATTAGAATAATGGGAATTACATACACCATTCAAAATAAATAGTGGAAAATGTAGCATAAAACTCACAAGAATAAAACTGAGATGAAAAATCCTTTACGAAAACTCGGCATCCTAACAGCGCCACTTAAAACATCCAAAAAGTTGATTTATGAGATCACATAAGGTCTCTAATAATATGAACATAAAATTTACAGTATGAGGAATATAAAATAACATCCCCAAAAATAATTAAGATGATCTTAAAATAAATGATATAAAAGAGAGTAATTAAAAATAAAGAGAGATGTAGGATCCCTTACCTCAAGTCCAACTTGTCTTGTTTATTTCATTATATTCCTGAATAATAAACTAGAGTTAATTTCTAATTGATTAAGAACCTTTTTCAAGTTCATTATTCCTTTTATATCATTTATTACCATGTTATGAACATTATGTATTTATTTAAGTTAATAATGGTCGTTTTGTCGATCATTGGTACTTGAGTCAAAAATAAACATCTTATAATTACAAGTTGTTCATGTGGTAAATTATCCATTATATCTATAATTATATTCATGATTTAGATATCATATATATAATATATATCCTGTATATACTTGCATTTATAATATTACATAACATTTAGAGGTAAGAAATGAAATGCACTGTTCTTGGAGACGGTAAGCCATATGTACGCATGAACGCTACTTTCTTTTTTATTTCGTATTTAATGGAATTAAAAATAAATGAGATATATATATATATATATATTATAATTCAAGTATAATATATATGTTATATCGGTCATGTATTTTCATTAATTTAATTATTTATACATTCCATGTATTGCATGAACGAGTCACATCACTTGAAGGGGCAGTAGTCCACAATTTCTCAAATGAAATTTTCACATTTGCACAACATGCAAAGCATAAAGTTATGTTTTAAATGTAAAATACAGAAGAATATAGAGTAAATAAATATAATATATGTCATAAATAAAAATAGTTCCATCATAATGGCCACCATGAGAGGAGGTAGGATAAGATAGAACAATCATCGTTTCGTGAGGCAATAATTCACCATCCACGGAAACAATATGTTCCTTAACCATTAGATGGAGCTGTGTGTAATTTTATCTTGAATAATTATCGTAACAACATCCTAGTATGTTAAAGACAATGGTTTTGTTAAAAAATTAAGTAATAAAAAATTTAGGGGGTTATAGAAGTAAAATAATACAAAATAACATAAGAGAGGACATTACCTTTAAATTGGGTAACCCCCTTTGGGTTGAACCAAAAGAGATTCTTGAAGAGATTTCTGCCTATGGTAAGGCTTATAAGATTAAAAGTGGGATGTGGAGAGATAAAATTATCAGAGTTTGGTCAATCCAAAGGCTTGAGAGGTGTGGGTAAGAAGGTATAGGTGGGGGCCTTTTATAAGAGGGAGGAGGGGCACCCTTGGAAAGTCATGAAAAAAATACTTTTTTATAAAATGATTTTGGGATATTAAAGGTCCCAAAAATATTTATTTCTAGGATAAGGTGATAAGGGTTCGAAATCCACCAATCCAATATGTTTTTTACAAGTGTAAGTCTTATATTTTACCTTATCTTCTCATTTTATTTAAATCGTACATTAATGAGGTAATCACTGCATCATCCTGCTGTAATAAATAAATAAATTTATTTAATATCTAAAAATTATAAAAAAATTATCATGATGTAGGAAATATTTTTAGATTTCTAATGAATATTTATATTAAAAAATATGACTTTTATAACACCATGTACATTTTTTTAGTAAAATAATACATGTTTGTAACATTTTTATTTTAACTTTAAATAAAAATTTATTAATGTCATTTTCCTATAAAAGTGGCTCCATGTGGTCCCCAAGTTGACCCATGGATTTTTTTGGTTAGAAATGACTCATAAAATAAGGGTAGGACATGTGTCAAGGTCATTTCATATTATTATAACATTATCTTTACATTAGATTACACTAATTACCTTTAATCGCGATTAATAAAACATAATAGTTACTATTCAGAAAAAAATTAATTTAATCCCATTGAACCACATTTTATATCCTAATGAAAACCTTGTATTCCGTATTTTTTGAAATTCAAATCACAGAAGTGGTAAAGTTCCATTTAAACAAAAAATCAGTTTTTTAACTACCACTTAGTGGTTTCATTATTCATCAAAAATTGATGTTTTTCAGAAAAATACCAAAACTTCATGCTAAGATATATTTAATATTACAAATTAAAAAATTATGAACATTTTACTAGATTCAAAACATAAAAGAGGCATTACTTATTTTTATAATCAATTCCCACTGTCAAAACAAATAGTGTGTTTATAAGAAACAATATCTATTAAAAGATTGACACATGTATATGTACAATTTCAAAGTGAAATTATTTCCAATTACAACCATTGGATTAAATAGTAAAAATATATTTTAATTAAACTTTAAAAAAAATTAAAAAGATAACCTAACCTTATAAATAAATTAGATTAAAAATAACATTTGAAATAAAATACAGTATTTTTCACTATTAAATAAAAAATGAATTTTATCAGAAAAATACCAAAAATCTACCAAAAGTAAATTTTGATGATACAAATATAAATAAGAATTTTATTTTATCAAAATGAACATATGATAGTGAACAAAACTATATTTAAATAGGGTTCTCTATCAAAAGGTGGTAAATCGGCCTTTTAATGTAAAGTATGAATAAAATAATATTCATTTACATTTTAAGACTCTAAATTCTATTGGAAAAAAGTAAATACATTTAAAAAACATATATAATCATATTTTATTTATTTTTAATCATTCCATCAAATACAACAGCTAGGTGTCAACTACCATTTAATATAATTATATTATTAGTGTGCAGTGTAAGATTTCAAAGAAACTCGTTATTGCGTTTTGGGTACGCCATCGAACGTAGAATATCCTTTAAAGTAATATTAATATTTTATTCAAAAATATTAATAAATATGAAAATTTAATATTCTTTATTTAACTGGGATGTTACATCCTTCCCCCCTTTGTGTAATTGCGTCCTCATAATTTAAAAAAAATTGGGCTCGGAAACTTCATTGAAAGCCCCACATCGAAACAAGAGTCCGTAAAACTATCACATTAAAATAAAGAAAGAGAAGGACACAGGTCATAGGAGTTAAACCATACTAGAATTCCATGAAAAAATTGATATGGAGGAGAAAAAAGGTTCATGTTCTGATAGAGAGTGATAGAAAACATGATTAGGAGAATGTTAACCCCAAGAAAATCACAAACATATGATGGGTTAAATGGTATGTGATTCCCTAGTAGGAAAAGTTAATAGACAAAAATTTTATTTTAAGATAATTTTCAAAGAGGAATTTTTTATGAGCTTAACTAAATCATAAGGAAACATACTCACTTGTAATGTAGACTTTCATCTTTTACTTTATTTCTAAAAGAATCTCATATTACCTCCAAACAATGAGTATTTCAGGATGACTTGTTCATATTAAGAGTGATATAATCAACTTCTAGAGAATCACATAACCCACAAAAGATGAACAATATATTTCCCATGTCTTTAAACCTTAACCAAAACCAAAATTTTTTATTACAAGATCCGATAATCGACAAAAGGATAATCCTTTATAAAAATAAAATCTATTCTTAATCTCCAAAATTTTACCAACAAAACCCAATGTTCAAAGAAGACCATTTGATAATCAAATTTTCCATAAAATTATTCAATGTGAACGAAACTACGATTGAAACACAAATCATTGAAGGATTCAATCACATAGTCTTCCAAGGTAAAAAAATAACATTTATCTCCAAGTAACATCAGTTTCTATTAAAGTCTCATATTGAAAATTAACTAACCAAATCACATATCCTCCATGATAGGCTAATAATTTCCATAGATAACCCAAAGTAAACTTATTCTTGATTCATAAGATCTTCTAACTAAAAATAATTTTCCATACTAACTAGGGACTTCACGTAGTCCAGTTGTAGGCGATAAATACCAGTCACACTTTGGTTGTGGGTTCGATTCCCACATATTTTTCCGACACGCCGGGTTGACACATGGTCTTCATGTTGCCCGTTTTCCTGAACTATATAATTCTCAAAACATTCCCCAAAATGAGATAAAAATAATCAAAAATAACCATAGCATAATTTAACCTCAAGTTTATCTTATACCTTTCATTTTCCATCATAACATATAGTAACCCATAATTACTTCAAAAGTAAGGATCATATAAACCATAATGGTTACATTTATAATTATTACATGAACATCCACATTGTGTTGTTTCTCTCGTACGTGATGCATCAGATAACTCATCATGGTTCAAGGGGTTAATCATGACACCATGATTGTTGGTTTAGAATAACCACAAGATTCCTCATTGAATCCCCCATTTCTTCCAGTCTCTTAATTAGAGAACCACCACAGTTTCCTACAAACCCATTGTCACTTGGGTGCCTGCTATATCTATCCATTTACTAAAACAAAAACTGTCAGTGTGAGTATATCAACATAATCATCATGTGCTAATGAGGAATATAAACACTATGATATACTTACTCATTCACTTTATCTAAATATTATGACCCTTTCTGAAATCCTAACCATTATGGTAATATCACTTATGCGTAAAGAATACCTTAACCTCTAAAGTTATCTAAACCGACCTTTGATACCATCTATAAGGACCCGACCTTATATACAATACATCTTCCTGAATTAAATGAATAATTATCATTGAGGATATTGTTAGGATTACAATTTTAGAGAATTAGTACATAACTATTACATCTCAAAGAATACACAGTAGACACATCTACTCAGTTTCCATTTTTTCACAAAATAAAAACTATTGAACAAAAAAGTCATGTCTAGTTCCTTGTTTTAGACAACATAACTTTTCCTTGATCCCATCCTTGACCCTTGTCCACTTTATGTCTAGTGAAAAATATTTCAAAAAACATGGGATGAGCATAAAAAAGCTCAGTAAGGGTTATACCAATACGGATGGAAAACATTAGTCCATGTATATATAAGAATCAATGAAATCATACTATACTCATAAAAAAAGCAATTTAACATAACTCATGAAATCATAATATTTATGCATAACTCAATATAAATCAAAATACATAAAGGTAACTTGAGGCATTCATAACATTATTACGTAGTGAGTAACACTCATTGTTACATTTGGAATACCCATCAAAGTATATTCTCTAAATCCCTTTGGAGAAACCTTAGCGTTTAACCCCTTCGCATTACCCAATACATTGGAGAGATATCTCGGGCTCACCCGCCCTTAGTTTATCATGGAACCACTCGTATTCATAAACAATGCCCATGAACCATAACATAATTGTATCACATAAAACATGCATAAAGGAAAAATAGCATTTCCACATTTCAATCAAAAGAGATCACATCCAGATATTATCATAAATAAAAACATCTAATAAAATCATTAATACTATATGAAAGAAATATTCCTTTATACATTGAAAATATTAAAAGATGACATTTAAAAGAGATTTTAGAATCAATGTGTCCCATACCACTTCGAAGCTTTTGAAAGGGTTTTATAACATTCATGTCCATATAAATAAATCCTTAAAACCATTTTTAAAACATGGACATGGATGATGAATGTTTAAAATAATACGTCTTTAAAACCATTTAAAACAATGTTTTAATAAAAGAGTCATTTTCCATTTTGAACATATAAATTATAAGCCACATGAAATTAGACCATTTTCAAAACATTTAAGTGACTCTAGTGTAGACATAATATGGATATGGAATGTCAAAAGGTCTGTATATACACTTTATAAAAGAATAAAAGTGCATATCATTAATAAAATTCTCAATGAGAAGAAATTGAGATGTAATCCCAATCAAGGATCATGCCATTAGAGCAAGGATAAATAAATTACATAATTATGTGTGACAAATATAAATACACAAAATATAAGTGGATACTAAGTGTAAAACAATCTGATGTCATCCACACATATTCATATCACGACATAATAAAGAAGTATAGGTTTAACCCAAATAATTGATGTTGGGTCAAGAAGTTCCCTTACAAAAATTCGACAGCCTAATGACGTCACTTTATAATTAAAAAAATGATTTGATGAGAGAGAAAATGGTATCTCATACCTTGGACATAAAATTTATACCAATAAGGATATAGAAGAACATATCCCAACATAATAATATGAAAATTAAAATTCATAACAAAATAAATCTATTTAAAAGAGGAGGGTGAAAGGTTCCCTTACCGATTTGGGTTACTTTCGAAACGTTCACCCCATGAATGAAGGACCATACAACATTGATGTAAATACCCATAAATGAAAGTATATTACACAAATATTAGAATAATGGGAATTAAATACACCATTAAAAATAAATAGTTTCAAATGTAGCATAAAACTCACAAGTATAAAAGTGAGAGGAAAAATCCTTTACGAAAACTCAGCAGCCTAACAGTGCCACTTAAAATATCCAAAAAGTAGATTTATGAGATCAGATAAGGTCTATCATAATATGAACATAAAAATTACTGTATGAGGAATATAAAATGACATCCCCAAAAATAATAAAGATGATCTTAAATCAAATGAAATAAAAGAGAGTAATTAAAAAGAAAGAGAGATGGAGGATCCCTTACCTCAAGTCCAACTTGTCTTGTTCATTTCATTATATTCCTGAATAATAAACTAGAGTTAATTTATAATTGATTAAGAACCCTTTTCAATTTCATTATTCCATTTATATAATTTATTACCATGTTATGAACATTATGTAATTATTTACGTTAATAATGGTCGTTTTGTCTATCATTGGTACTTGAGTCAAAAATAAACTTCTTATAATTACAAGTTGTTCATGTGGTAAATTATCCATTATATCCAGAATTATATTCATGATGTAGATATCATATATATAATATATATCTAGTATATACTTGCATTTTTAATATTACATAACATTTAGAGTTAAGAAATGAAATGCATTGTTCATAGAGACGGTAAGCCGTACGTACGCATGAACGCTACTTTCATTTCTATTTCATATTTAATGGAATTAAAAATAAATGAGATATATATATATATATATATATTATAATTCCATTATAATATATATTTTATATCAGTCATGTATGTTCATTAATTTCATTCTTTATACATTCCATGTATTTCATGAACGAGTCACATCACTTGAAGGGGCGGTAGTCCACAATTTCTCAAGTGAAATTTTTGCATTTTCACAACATGCAAAGCATAAAGGTATGTTTTAAATGTAAAATACAGAAGAATATGTAGTAAATAAATATAACATATGTCATAAATAAATATAGTTCCATCATAATGGCCACCATGAGAGGTGGTAGGAGAAGATATAACAATCATCATTTCGTGAGGCAGTAATTCACCATCCACAGAAACAGTATGTTCTTTAACCATTAGATGGAGGTGTGTGTAATTTTAGCTCGAATCCTTATCATAAAAACATCCTATTATGATAAATTTAATGGTTTTGTAACAAAATAATGTAATAAAAAGATTTTAGGTGGTTGGAGAAGAAAAATAATACAAAAGAACATAAGAGAGGACATTACCTTTAAATCGGGTAACCCCCTTTGGTTTGAACCAAAAGAGTTTCTTGAAGAGATTTCTGCCTATGGTAAGGCTTATTAGATGAAGAGAGGGATGTGGAGAGATAAAATTAGCAGATTTTGGTCAAGCCAAAGGCTTGATAGGTGTGGGTAAGGGTGTATAGGTGGGGGCCTTTTATAAGAGGGAGGAGGGGCACTCTTGGAAAGTCATGAAAGGTTACTTTTTTATAAAATTATTTTTGGATATTAAAGGTCCCAAAAATATATATTTCTAGGATAAGGTGATAAGGGTTCGAAATAAACCAATCCAATAGGATTTTGTCTAAGTGTAAGTCTTATATTTTACCTTTTCTTCTCATTTTATTTAAATTGTTCATTAATGAGGTAATCACTGCATCATCCTGCTGTAATAAATAAATTTAATTATATAATATCTAAAAATTATAAAATAAATATCATGATATAGGAAACATTTTTATATTTCTAATGAATATTTATATTAAAACATATTACTTTTATAACCCCATGTAAATTTTTTTTAGTAAAATAATACATGTTTGTGAAATTTTTATTTTAACATTAAATAAAACTTTATTAATGTCATTTTCCTATCAAAGTGGCTCCATGTGGTCCCCAAGTTTACCCATGGATTTTCTTGGTCAGACATGACTCATTAAAGAAGGGTAGGACATGTGTCATGGTCATTTCATATTATTATAACATTATCTTTACCTTAAATTGCACTAATTACCTTTAATCACGATTAATAAAACATAATAGTTACTATTCACCAAAAAAATATTTTAATCCCATTGAAACACATTTTATATCCTAATGAAAACCATGTATGTCGTATTTTTTGAAATTCAAATCACAATAGTGAAATGTTTAATTTAAATGAAAAATCAATTTTTTAACTACCACTTAGTGGTTTCACTATTCATCAAAAATTGATGTTTTTCAGAAAAATACCAAAAAATAATCCTAAGCTATGTTTGATATTCCAAATTAAAAAATTATGACCATTTTACCAGATTCAAAACATAAAAGTTGCATTAATTATTATTATAATCAATTCCCACTATCAAATAAAATAGTGTGTTTTAAGAAACAATATCTATTAAATGATTGACACTCGTATATGTACAATTTCAAAGTGAAATTAATTCCAATGACCACCATTGGATTAAATGGTAAAAATAAATTTTAATTAAACTTTAAAACAAAATAAAAATATAACCTAACCTTATAAATATATTATATTAAAAATAACATTTGAAATAAAATACATTATTTTTCACTATTAATTAAAAAATGAATTTTATCAGACAAATACCAAAAATCTACCCAACATAAATTTTTGTGATACAAATATAAATAATAATTTCATTTTATCAAAATGAACATATGATAGTGAACGAAACCAGATTTAAATAGGGTTCTCCCTCAAAAGGCGGTAAATCGGCCTTTTAATGTAAAGTATGCATAAAATAATATTCATTTACATTTTAAGACTCTAAATTATATTGGAAAAAAGTAAATACATATAAAAAAACTATAAACATATTGTATTTTGTTTTATTCATTCCATCCAATACAACAGTTAGGTTTCAACTACAATTTAATATAATTATATTATTAGTGTGCAATGTAAGATTTCAAAGAAACTCGTTGTTGCATATTGGGTACGCCATCGAACGCAGAATATCCTTTAAAGTAATATTAATATTTTATTCAAAAATATTAATAAATATGAAAATGTAATATTCTTTATTTACCTGGGATGTTACATCCTTCCCCCCTTTGTGGAATTGTGTCCTCACAATTTAAAAAGAATTGGACTCGAAGACTTCATTGAAAGCCCCAAATCAGAACAGGAGTCCGTAAAACTATCACTTTAAAATAAAGAAAGAGAAGGAAACAGGTCATAGGAGTCAAACCATACTATAATTCCATGAAAACATTGATATGGAGGAGAAAACAAAGGGTCATGTTCTGATAGAGAGTGATAGAAAACATGATTAGGAGAAAGTTAACCCTATGAAAATCACAAACATATGATGGGTTAAATGGTATGCGATTACCTAGAAGGAAAAGTTAATAGACAACATTTTTGTTTTATGTTACTTTTCAGAGAGGAATTTTTTATGATCTTAACTAAATCATAAGTAAACATAATCACTTGTAATGCAGACTTTCATATTTTATGAGATTTCTAAAAGAAACTCATATTTTCTCCAAACGATGAGTATTTTAGGATGAATTGTTCATATTAAGAGTGCTATAATCAATTTCTATAGAATCACCTAACCCAAAAAAGATGAACTATATATTTTCCATGTATTTAAAACTTATCCAAATCCAAAAAAATTAATTACAAGATCAGATAATCCACAAAAGGATAATCCTTTATAAAAATAAAATCTATTCTTAATCTCCAAAATTTGTCCTACAAAACCCAATGTTCAAATAAGACCATTTTATAAACAATTTGTCCATAAAATTCTTCAATGTAAACCAAACTAAGATTGAAACCCAAATCTTTGAAGGATTTAATCACATAGTCTTCCAAGGTAAAAAAATTAACATTTATCTCCAAGTAACATCAGTTTCTCTTATAGTCTCATATTGAAAAGTAACTAACCTAATCACATATCCTCCATGATAGGCTAATAATTTCCATAGATAACCCAAAATAAACTTATTATTGACTCATAAGATCGTCTAACTAAAAATAATTTTCCATACTAACCAGGGACTTCACGTAGTCCAGTTGTAGGTGATAAATACCAGTCGCACTATGGTTGTGGGTTCTATTTCCACAGATTTGTCTGACGTGTTGGGTTGTCACATGGTCTGCATGTTGTCCGTTTTACAAAACTATATAATTCTCAAAAAATTCCCCAAACGGAGATAAAAATAATCAAAAATAACCATAACATAATTTACCCTCATGTTTAACTTATGCCTTTCATTTTCCGTCATAACATATAATAACCCATAATTATTTCGAAAGTTAGGATCATATAAACCCTAATGGTTACCTTTATAATTATTACATGAACTTCTACATTGAGTTGGTTCTCTCGTATGTGATGCATCAGAGAACTCATCAAAGATCAAGGGATTAATCATGACATCATGATTGTTGGTTTAGAATAACCACATGATTCCTCATTGAATCCCCCATTTCTTCCAGTCTCTTAATTAGAGAACCACCACAGTTTCCTTCAAACCCATTGTCACTTGGGTGCCTGCTATATCCATCCATTTACTAAAACAAAAACTGTCAGTGTGATTATATCAACATAATCATCATGTACTAATGAGGAATATAAACACTATGATATACTTACTCATTCACTTTATCTAAAAATTATGACCCTTTCTGAAATCCTAACCATAATGGTAATATCACTTATGCTTAAAGAATATCTTAACCTCTAAAGTTTTCTAAACCGACCATTGTTACCATCTATAAGGACCCAGCCTTATATACAATACATATTCCTGAATTAAATGAATAATTATCATTGAGGATATTGTTAAGTTTAGTGTTTTAGAGAATTGGGACATAACTATTACATCTCAAAGAATACGCAGTAGACACATTTACTCAGTTTCCATTTTTCACAAATAAAAACTATTGAACAAAAGAGTCATGTCTAGTTCCTTGTTTTAGACAGCATAACATTTCCTTGATCCCATCCTTGACCCTTGTCTACTTTATGTCCTGTGAAAAACATTTCAAAAAACATGGGATGAGCATAAAAAGCTCAGTAAGGATTATACCAATACGGAGGGAAAACATTAGTCCATGTATATATAAGAATCAATGAAATCATACTATACTCATAAAAAATGAAATTTAACATAACTCACGAAATCATAAGATTTATGGATGACTCAATAGAAATCATAAGACATAAAGGTAACTTGTGGCATTCATAACATTCTTACGTAGTGAGTAACACTCATTATTACGTTTGGAATACCAATCAAAGTATATTCACTAAATATCTTCAGAGAATCCTTAGCATTTAACCCCTTCACATTACCCAATGCATTGGAGAGATATCTCGGGCTCACCCGCCCTTAGTTTCTCATGGAACCACCCGTCTTCATAAACAATTCTCAAGAACCATAACATAATTGTATCACATAAAACATGCATAAAGGAATCATAACATTTACACATTTCAATAAAAAGAGATCACATCCAGATATTATCATAAATAAAAACATCTAATAAAATAATTAATTCTATATGAATGAAATATTCCTTTATACATTGAAAATATTAAAAGATGACATTTAAAAGATATTTTAGAATCAAAGTGTCCCATACCACTTTGAACCTTTTGAAAGGGTTTTATAACTTTCATGTCCATATAAATAAATCCATAAAACCATTTTTAAAACATGGACATGGATGATAAATGTTTAAAATAAATCATCTTTAAAACCATTTAAAACAATGTTTTAATAAAAGAGTCGTTTTCCATTTTGAACATATAAATTATATGCCACATAAAATTAGACCATTTTCAAAACATTTAAGTGTCTTTAGTGTATACTTAATATTGATATGGAATGTCAAAAGGGCTGTATATACACTTTATAAAAGAATAAAAGTGCATATCATTAAGAAAATTCTCAATGAGAAGAAATTGAGATGTAATCCCAATCATGGATCATGCCATTAGAGCAAGGATAAAGAAATTACATAATTATGTGTGACAAATATAAATACACCAAAAATAAGTGGATACTAAGTGTAAAACAATCTGATGTCATCCACACGTATTCATATCACGGCATAATAAATAAGTATAGGTATATCCCAAATAATTGATGTTGGGTTAAGAAGTTCCCTTACAAAAATTAGACTTCCTAGCGACGTCACATTATAATTAAAAAAATTATTTGATGAGAGAGAAAATGGTATCGAATCCCTTGGAAATAAATTTTACATCAATAAGGATACAGAATAACATCTCTCAACATAATAAGATTCAAAATAAAAGTCATAACAAAATAATTCTTTTTAAAAGTGGACGGTGAAAGGTTCCATAACCGATTTCGGTAACTTTCGAAACGTTCACCCCAAGAAAGAAGGTTCGTACAACGTTGATGTAAATACCCATAAAGAAAAATATATTACTCAAAAAGTAGAATAATGAGAAGTACATACACCACTCAAAATAAATAGTGGCAAATGTAGCATAAATCTCACGGGAATAAAAGTGAGATGAAAAATCCCTTATGAAAACTCGACAGCCTAACGGTGCCATTTAAAACATCCAAAAAATTGATTTATGATATCACATAGGGTCTCCCATATTATTAACATAAAAAGTAAAGTATGAGTAATATAAAATAACATCCCCAAACATAAGAAATATTATCTTAAAATAAATCACATAAAAGAGAGTACTTAAAAAGAAAGAGAGAGGTAGGATCTGTTACCTCAAGTCTGACTTGTCTTGTTCATTTCTTTATATTCCTGAATAATAAACTAGAGTTAATTTATACTTGATTAAAATCCTTTTTCAATTTATTTATTCCTTTTATATCACTTATTACCATGTTATTAACATTATGTAATTATTTATGTTAATAACGGTCATTTTGTCGATCATTGGTACTTTAGTCAAAAATAATCTTCTTATAATTACAAGCTGTTCATGTGGTAAAATATCCATTATATCCAGAATTATATTCATTATTTAGATATCATATATATCATATATATCCAGTATATACATTCATTTCTAATATTAAATAACATTTAGAGGTAAGAAATTAAATGCACCGTTCATGGAGACGGTAAACCGTACATACGCATGAATGCTACATTCATTTCTATTTCGTATTTAAGGGAATTAAAACTAAATGAGAGATATACATATATATTAAAATTACATTATATTATATATGTTATATATTTCATGTAATTTCTTTAATTTCATTCTTTATCCATTCCATGAATTGAATTAACGAGTCACATCACTTGAGGGGGCGGTAGTCCACACTTCCTCAAATGAAATTATCACCTTTGCACAACATGCAAAGAATAAAGGTTTTTTTAAATTTAAAATACAGAAGCATAGAGAAGAAATGCATATAATATATGTCATAAATAAATATAGTTCCATCATAATGTCCACCATGAGTGGTGGTAGGAGAAGATAGAACAATTATCGTTTAATGAGGCATTAATTCACCATCCATGGAAACAGTATGTTCTTTAACAAGTAGATGGAGGTGTGTGTAAGTGTAGCTTGAATCATTATAATAACAAAATCCTAGTTTATTGAATATATTGTTGTTTTTACAAAATAAAGTAATAAAAAGAGTTAAGGGGTTGGAGAAGAAAAATAAAACAAAAGAACATAAGAGAGGACATTACCTTTAATTCTGGTAACTCCCTTTGGTTTGAACCAAAAGGGTTTCTTGAAAAGCTTTCCACCTATGTTTAGGCATCTAGGATGAAGAGAGGGATTTGGAGAGATAATATGTGCATATTTTGGTCGGTCCAAAGGCTTGAGAGGTGTGGTTAATGGGGTAGAGGTGGGGCCTTTTATAAGAGGGAGGAGGGTCACTCTTGGAAAGTCTTGAAAAGTTACATTATTATAATATTATTTTCGGATATTAAAGGTCCCAAAATTATATATTTCTAGGATAAAGTGATGAGGGTTCTAAATCCACCCATCCAATAGGTTTTTGATAAGTTTAGGTCTTAGATTTTACCTTATCTTCTCATTTAATTTAAATCGTTCATTAATTAGGTAATCACTACATCATCATGGTGTCATAAATAAATTTATTTCTTTAATGTAAAAAAATTAAAAAAATATCATGTTGTAGGAAATATTTTTATATTTCTAATGAATATTTATGGTCAAAATTATGATTTGTATATCCCAATGTAAAAATTGTTTTAGTAAAACAATACATGTTTGTGGCATTTTTATTTTAACTTTAAATAAAAAGATATTAATGTCATTTTCCTACCAAAGTGGCTACATGGGTTCCTCAAGTTGACCCATGGATTGTATTGGTCAGACATGACACATCCAATAAGGGTAGAAAATCTCTCATGGTCATTTCATATTATTATAACATTATCTTTTCCTTAAATTACATTAATTACCTTTAATCGCGATAAATAAAACATAAAAGTTATTATTCACCAAAAAAATATTTTAATACCATTGAACCACATTTTACATAATAATGAAAACCATGTATGTCGGATTTTAAAAATTCAAATCACAGAAGTGTTAATGTTTCATTTAAACGAAAAAGTAGTTTTTTAACTACTACTTTCTGGTTTCACTATTTATCAAAAATTGAAGTTGTTCAGAAAAATAACAAAAATTAATCATAAGATATATTTGATATTCCAAATTCAAAAATAATGTCCATTTTAAAATATTAAAAACATAAAAGTAGAATTAATTATTTTTATAATCAATTACCACTGTCAAAACAAATAGCGTGTTTTTAAGAAACAATATCTTTTAAAAGATTGACAATTGTGTCTGTACAATTTAAAGTGAAATTAATTCCAACGACCACCATTAGATTAAATGTAAAAAATATATTTCAATTAAACATTAAATCCAATTAAAAAAATTAATCTAACCTTATAAATATATTAGATTAAAAATAACTTCTTAAATAAAATACATTATTTTTCAATATTTATTAAAAAATGAATTTTATTAGAAAAATACCAAAAATCTACCCAAAGTAAATTTCGATGATTCGAATCGAAAGAAGAATTTTATTTTGTCAAAATTAACATATAAAAGTGACCAAAACAAGATTTAAATAGGGTTCACCATTAAAAGGGGGTAAATCAGCCTATTAATGTAAATTATGCTTAAAATCAGAATCATTAACATTTTAATATTCTAAATTTTATTGGATAAAAGTAAATACATTTAACAAAAATCTATAATCATATTGTTGTTAGTTGTATTCACTCCCTCCAACAAAATGTCTAGGTGTTAACTACCATTTAAAATAATTATATTATTAGTGTGCAACGTAAGATTTCAAAGAAACTCTTTGTTGCGTATTGGGTACGCCATCGAACATAGAATATCCTTTAATGTAATATTAATATTTTATTAACAAATATTAATAAATATGAAAATGTTAAATTCTTTATTTACCTGGGATTTTACAATAATTATCAGGATACTATTTCCATGTTATTTTTGTTCTATATTATTCAATATAGGATATAATGGAAAATGATTATGAAAATAAATAAAGGAGAAGATTATACCTCTGTTGAAGACTATAGTATTCCATTATGGAAGTCCTATGTATTTATTTTTTTTGGATTCTACTAGTGACTATATGATAAAAGGGCTATATAATGAATTAAAGAAGCGTTATTTAAGAATTAAATGTATGTGAAATAAAATATAAATTTATTTTGGAATTGTTATAATGATTCCAATTCAATATGAAAAATTTTATGGTATTTAAAAATATATTTTATCTTTTAGGATTAAATATAAAATTTTATAATGTCACCATATTTATAAATATAAATAAGAATATTTTTTAATATACCACTTTTATTATTCATCATAATATAATGTTTTCATATGTTTTTATATTTGTATGTTATTTATAACATAAAATCACATTTAATGTCTAGTTTCTTATTATTATTGTATTTTGAATTATTAAATATTTAGAGATTATAGAATTAATAATATATAATTAAAATATTTTATATAAATTGTAATCTTACTGAACTATTAAATTCGATAATACATATAATAATTATCACAATATATACATTAAAGTATCAATTTTTATATATCTTTTGCCGACACAAGTGTTGCGTCGATGATGCAATGACATGTTTTATAATTACACAGTTATATATATATTTTTTTAAAATTAAAATATTAAATATATTATATTATATTTACATTATAATATGAAAAAATTATAACATTATTAAATCTCATTAATTACATTATGAAATATTTATGATATTGTTTTTTATTTTCTTATGTTATAAAATCACTAAGAATAGATAATGGCAATTATCATGTTATAAATATTTAATACATGAATATACAAACATAATAAATTTAAAATTTATTATTAATTTCTATTTAAATAATCTATGAACATATCTACCCTCATACTTATATCTCAATACAACTTCTTTATCTTTTTATATGTTTCACATGCACTATATTAAAATTAACAAATAAAATCATATTTATCATGAAAAAAAATAAATATATTAATTTAATATTTTGTATATAATATTTGATGTATGAATTATTGTAATAATCATTAATTAGGATTCCATAATTTTAAATGACATTAATATTAAAATACAAAAATACTAAGTAAAATTCTAATTGATCTCAAACATTAAAAATGGAGTTCAAATGATTTCCACATATGAAAATCATTTTATATTATTATTTTGAAATTAATATTTAAAATTTAATGTATTATATTTAATTTAAAATTTAACAAATATCTTAAATATTTCCACATTATTATACATGAACCCTTAATCATAAGAAGTATAATTACACTTATACTCAAATTATTTATTTTAAAAGAGCTTAAGTATGTTATTCATTCTATAAGAAATATAAATTAATTTCTAGATAATTTATGATTATATCGTAAGTAATTATTGTATATTAACATATTACAATACATTTTTATGTGTTCATTAAATTATTCACATAGTGAATAATAGATTTTAGAGTTTTATTTGATCTTCAACTCTGAAAATTTTAATAATAATGATTTATATGAATATTATTTTAAAAAATTCCATATATATTTTAATTTTTTTAAAAAAAGAATTCAAATTTATAATTAATTAATAAATAAATATAATTTTTATTCTAAATAATTTATTTTTTATAAGTATTTTTAACTGTAATATGTAAATAAACATGTAACTGAATAAAATATTTATACTAGTTTTGAAGAAAAACAATTTAAAACCATAAAATCAAAAAATTAAATGAAAAAGTAATATATTATAATTTTATTTGAAATAATAAATAATTAATATATTTAAAAATTAATATGTATAGTAATATATTATTATCTATATATTTCATGAGAAAATACATTCAGACTATTTTTCAAACTATGAATTAAAAAATGTCTATCATCATACTATATTCATTATTTAATTTTTAAGGAATAACATTAAAAATAAATAATATTATTAACTAAAATTAGTAATTTTTTAAAATAATTGATATCTATTTTAAAATGATAAATTATATCATTGTTTCACACTATAATAGAATTATTTTTTTAGAATATCATATTTATAAATATGAATATAAAATAAAAATTATATATAAAAATATATAATATAAAATCCAGAAATCATAGATTAAATATGATCATTGGAGGTCAAGATGATTGTTGGAGGAATTCCTAGAAATAAATGTTCATTTAAACGAGCTACATACCTGAATTCAAAATATGGTGTGAGATCTCTTCTAAAATTTTAATGTGTGAAAGCACTAATGTTTACATGAAGTTAATTGGTTGTTCCTTGTACATGTAACTCTCTTATATATGTTTTTTACTTATGTGATGCCAATAATTATGATTATCATTGGCGGATTCCACGGAAATGGTGACATAGGGGCTGATCATCATCTTGGTTGAGGGATTATAAGGATAAGAAGACAGAGGATTAGATCACCATCTTGACCGAGTGCTATCTGGGATAAATAGAGAGACCAAAGGTGATCATCATATTTAGGGCTTACCCTGGTTTGAGTTACAAATAATTTAATGAATGCATGAGTAAAGGGACCTTTATCCTAGTTTATTGGAAATCCATATTTTTGGTAACAAGTATTCATATTTATTTAATTTTATTTCATTACGACTATATGTTTAATTGAATGTAATTCCATTCATTATTGAATTTTGTATTTAATTTATACTAATTACCAAATCTATTATAGGATTGTTTTATATTGTAATTTTTATTTCTATGATTACTATCATTTAATTTAAATTGAATGATTCTATACACGTTATGGTAGAATCAATATTATTTTTTACACTTATGATCATTACAACTATGATTACAATACTTACCATGCTTATTGTGAATATGATTAATTTGAAAAAACATCATGTGGAATACATATAGAAAAAAACTAGATTACGATATCCTTTATCATCGTATCCAATGTTCAAGTATGATAATTAATTTAATAGATAATAATTTCTATGAATTCGGTTATTGTAAATTACTTAAACAAGATTCATTTAAATTAAAAAATTAATGTTTTTCAACAAAACATTCACCCCATATTTTATTCTTCCATCTACATAAACATTTAAATCCAAATATTTCATTCAGATAAGGTTTCCATTGATCATATAATTACATACATTACCTTTTAATGTTATTTTAGATTCTTTTATATACATTTTTTACATATTTGTTACACTAACATGTATTGTGGAAAAATATGTTCTATATTATTTCATAGAAAACATGACTAAATTTTTAATCAATATATAATCTAAATCCTACAGGACCACCAACTATTTATGGAAATGATTTTTGAATAATGAATATATATAATAAATACATTTTTAACCAAAACATATTTTGATAACCTTGTTATGCTATTTGGAAACTATAAATTTCATGAAAAAAGGTAGATCCTTTATAAATAATGAAAATTTTAAATTTAATTTGAATTAAATGATATAGAATACATTACTTCTTTAAATTAATAGAAATATATATAACCAGTTTTCATATATTGAAGCATACAATTTTATTTTGAAGAAGATATATATTACTCATTTTGTTACTTCTAATAATGTAGTAACTAGGGGAGATATGATGAGAGTAGACTACTAGGATTTTTAATTACCTTATGAATAACCCATTGTAAAGGTACAATAGGTATTCATGACAATAATTAATATTATTTTTTATATGGGTGAAAAGTTATTATAAGATGGAATACTTCTAGAAAATATTATTTAAAATCAGAAAAATGTATATGAATAACAAATAACAGTTTTAATGAATCAAGAATGTTTACTAATGTTTCTCCTCATAAATTTTTTGGAAAATTGTTTCAATATAAGAAGATTTTGAAAATTGGTGGTGGGAAATCCCAAAAGAATAATGCTAGAGTTTATCTTACATCTACCTCAAATTCAATGAAATCTCTAACTACTAGAAAGGAAGTTAAGGCATAATAGAAAAAGAATGTGTTTGTTCAATCAAACTCAGGTGAATCAGAACAATTAGAAAATCAGTTATCTAATCATATTGTAAGAATGGGAATGATAGTAGGAATGAATGAATTTCCATATAAATAAAAGAAAATTAACAAGAGTAAAAATGATAATAAGGTTAAATTTTATGAATGTAATAAATATGGACATATTAAACCAAATTGTCCAAAGAAAAATAAGAAAGATAAAAACGAAATACATTATGTGTTGAAATTATTTTTTACAACCCAAAGGAGTGAATGTATATAATGATAATGACTCATAGAGTTGCAGAGGAAGATATTATTATAAAAATTATTCATATGATGAATCATTAAAATTGTAAAAAAAGTTTCTCTATTCAAAAATACCGTTTGTAATTAAATGTATCGTAAAAAAGGTACATATTATTGAATCATTACCTAATATATCTTTATGTTCCAATTACCTCGATGAGGACAACTCTATATAATCATATGAAGAATCCTCCATAGAAGAGGAAAACAATATACCCACTTATGATTGTGTTTTTAGATATTCTAAACATCATGAAAATAAAAATTGTATTGTAATATAAAAACCTAAAAAATGAAATTTCTAGAATAAATGTTTAGAAAAATATTTATCAAATATTTTATAATATCGTGAAAAATTATTTTGAAATTGATATTATTTCTAAAAAAATAAAATACTGATTTAATAGAAGAATAATCATTCTATGGATGTTGATTGTTTAAGAAAAATGTTAAAAAACTAAAATTTGATCCAATTTTCCATGTGGAAAAATATCCAATTGTAAAAAAAATATTGATAATTTTTTTAAAAATTAAATTAAGAAACAATACGTCTAAAATGTATGTTTTTTATTATATTTATAATCATATTATTCCACTTAGTAATAGTTCTAGAATTGGTTATTCTCACTCAAACCCTATTTTTAGAAATAACAATTTTTTCCCAAAAGTAACCCCATTTTCACAAAGTTTCAATGTGGTGGACACTAGAAAATAAAAGTATTCATTTAATAAATTTCATTCTTTTAGATTTCATAAATACCACATTTTAAGAAATATAGTGATCCCCAATATCTTGTTTTCTAACATTTCCATATCAAAAATGGTTTAGGTTTTAATGTAATAATTATTTTATATTCCGGAAAAAAATGTATACAAAATTTGAATATCTGGTAGATGGATAATGGGTGTTCGTAAAATATGACTGGTTAAACAATTACATAGAAAATATTATCTATAAGAATGGTGGAATTTCACATTTTGATAAAATTCTCAAAGAGAAATTATTGGTATAGGTAGTATTGTTCATCATAGAAAATATTTAATTTCAAAAGTGTTATTTGTTAATGGTTTTAAGGACAACATTATAGGGATAATTTAGGAATGTGATGGTGGTTATGTTGAGAGTTTTAGGAATGAAAAATTTGTACTACAGAATTCCAAGGATGAAATCATTCTAATAGTCCATCGGCATGGGAATATCTCTAGGCATAACATAGAAGACCGAATGAGACAAGACATACTTTTCCTAAGTGTAATGTTAGTTCAATCATTATTATGATATAGATGGTTATGACAATGTAACATTAAATTTAGATATAATTTGTATTAGAACAAACTTGTTAAGTGTGTATGAAAAAATTGATTTGATTCTCTAAAAAATTGGGACACATATAAGTATAGATAATAAACTAAGTCATGAATTATATTCATAAGTGATGTCTCAACTACTGATATTTTATTCATAGTGATCATGGTCATAATCCGTCATACTCAAACTTGATGTATTAGAGGAATGAATTATGTATTTTTTTAATAAATTAATACACTAGATATATGTGGGTCTATTTTTTTGAAAATAAATATGATACATATTGTTATTTTAGAACTATTGTTTCCACTGTAAAAAATGCTTAAAACCATCCATTGATAACTAATCCTAGTTATCATGGTGGGTAATTTTAAAATTATAATTTTGAAACTTTTTTAAGTGATAACGGAATCGCCCATAACTATAAAGCAGTCAAAGCTCCTCAACAATATGGTGTTGTGAAATTATGAAATTGTATTTATAAATAAATAAATAAAATATGTTCAGTGAATAATCAATTTCTCAACAATTTTTGTTTCTAGAAGTTATTACTTCTTCCTATACTATAAATTTAATTTTAATGTGAACATTTATTAATAAAACCCATTAAGAGTTTTATATAGGGTGAAAACAAAAATATTCATAATATAGTGTATAAAGATACAATGTATTCATCGTGGATATAAAAATAAATAACATAAATTGACACAAAATTCTGATAATGGTATTTTTTTAATATATTCCACTACCTCTATAACATATAATATTTTTAATAAAAAATCATGTACTATTGAGGAAACAATACATATTAAATTTTATGATATCAATGCATTTGGTGTTAAAAAATACAATCCTAAATCTTCTTATGTGTTTTTCAAAACTAATAAGCAAGCTATGATAGAACCCTTATATAATAATGATAATAATCATATATTTTTTTTAATGTATTAACTCTTTAATACCTTCTCCATTATAATTATTAACATGTTTTACAAAACAAAAGTCATTTGATTCATAGGAATCATCCTAGTGATTGTATTGTTGGTGATGCAAATAAACCAACGAAAACTAGTTGTTCTTTTAGATTTGATGTAAAAATCTTTCATTCCTTTCTAAATTCAAAACCAAAATTTCATGTTCAAGATTTATGTGATTTTTTTGGTTTATGGAATTTCATATTCACATAAATGATATTTAATGTAACAATGACTGGATCTCAGTTGAATGATTTAAAAAAATTAATCCTTGAAGTAAACTAGGTATTTACAAAAAATTATGATGAAAATAAAATTATTGTAGAAATAACATATGACTAGTGAAAAAAAGTAATAATCAATAAGAGGTAATAAATCATAAATTACCTAGGATCCTGTATGTATACATGAATCTATTTTCATTCTATTTTCTATGGAATAATTCATTAATTTAAATAATTTTCATATGGATGTGATGTGTTCTCTCTTTAATCGATATGTTTAATAAGACATTTTTTATTAAAAACCTCGTAGTTTTTAAGATTCAACTCATCATAAATATGTTTATAAACATACCAAATAATTGAACAGACTTAAAAAATACCATATATCCTAGTATGATAAATTTAAAAAACAAATTTATAAAAAAAATATTTTAAGGGAAGTACTAATCTAATTGTTCTCATATATAAAGAAAAATTGTATTTATTCTTCAAAGTTATGTTTTGGAATGTATATTTGTATCAAGTCAATAATGTTTAAGAGATTATTTTTCCTATCATGTGAAATATGTGTTTTATATAAGTATGATGGGTGAGTTAACATTTATTAATGGTTTTTAAATTTTACAAAAACAATAAAGAACTTATATATCTAAAGTTAAGTATATCAATGATCTTATTAAAAAAATATATATGACAATACCAATTATATTAGTACTCCAATCAGTACCTCAAAAATACATAATGATGATGAAACAAGAAAATCAGTTGATCAAGGAACTGATAGAGGTATGTTATGATGTCCTTTATACATAGCATATAGTCATCTAGAATTAATGTTGACATTATGCTTACTTTCATGAAATGAAAATAAAATCCTAAAAAATCGTATTTTAATATTTTGAGATTATTTTTATTCATTTAAAGGGAATAATTCATTAAAGAATACTCTAATCTTATGGATACAATTTTTGAAATAAAAATATTTTTGGATGCAATCATTTTTTGTTGTATATGGGATAAGAAATAACGTATAGAACATGTAATTTCATAAGAGATTCATCAGCTAAATAGTCGTGTATGAATCTACACTCAATAGCACTATCCACTACTGAAGCTGAATATGTAGTAGTTGGATGTTGATGTATTGAATTGTTTTGGATGAAACACATACTAAATGATTATGGAATGAGTTACACTAAAACTCATATACTATGAAATATTATTAGTTCCATAAAATTGTATAAAAACCATGCACATCTCCCACACGAAAAAAGAAAATATATTTATAATCACATTATTAGGGATCATACACATAAGGGGGTATTACTTGATAATTCATTAGAACATGATACCAACATGAAAAATATTTTTTCAAAACCAATACCTTTTGATATATTTAAATAAAATAATCATATGGTAGGAATGATCATAGAAAAATAATAATTCATGTGTACTATTTATTTTGGAAATCTCCTTATATTAATTTACTAATTATCAAAGTATGAGTATATATATATGACCTTTTATAAATTCATTATTATTAATATTATTTCCCATAGTCATAAAGTTCCATATTAAATTTTTTTATACACAAATTTTCTTTTCAAGAAGAACTAATTGTTGAAATTTGTTGGCCTTACTTGAAACTATGAATTGTATAATTTATTTCTAGACACATTTCCAAATAAATTCTAATTAATAGTATCTAAATTAAAAAAAATAATTTTCTTATTCAACTTGGATATGATAAATGTTTTTTAAAACCCTAAGATTTCATATATTCATATCAATCAAATCCATTTGTTGAAAACCAGGCCATAGAATTTAATCAATCATCTTATGCCTACTACATAATGGGTTATCCTCACTATTAATATAAGTTTTTTTCATTTTACAATAATTTATTTACTCTATTGAAAAATTAAATTATGTATGGTTTCATTATCAATGGATTATATCTTATTCTTTTTTCAGATTCAATGTCATATTCCCCGAAAAAATGTCTCCTATAGTCATTTTTTAAATTACTGTCTTCATGGAATGGTTTGTCAACAATGATTTTTCTGAGAAATATAATTATTTCAGGAAAATATTTATAATGTTTCATGTTTAGGAATCAACTTATTTGGAAAAAATAAAATCTAATCAAGAAATCATTCATGGATATTATTTTAGTGATTTTAGAAACACAGATGTAATTGATGAAGTTTTAATGTTATATTTTTCTATGTATTGAATGAATTATATTTTATCTATATGTAATGTTTGTCATTTTCATCGTGTTCCTACAGAAGGAGATTTCATTTACCCTTCACATAATATTCCAAATTAAAAAGTAACTTTTAATAAGAAAATATCTGAGGAATCACTTTCTTGATATTAATGGGGTCAAATGAAAATTTACTCATCATTCCTCAGAAAATTGTCTCATTTACGTATGGGTGAAGGGAATTTTATTCGACAAAAGTGTTTTAGGGAAACAATAAGGTTCTCTAATATTTTTATTCTTGATTTTATTATTAAAACGTGGAAAACAAATAAAATAGGTTACATCATTCTAACCATCAAAAACATAAAAACTTGATCCATATATTCATTGTTGCGTACGTTTCCTAGAATCACAAGTACATTTTTTTAATGTTTGAGTTTTTCAAATAAAATAATAAAACCAGTTACAATGAATGTGAAATTTCCACATATGAGAAAATATATGATTAAATGGTTTAAACGTTGTTTTATTAGTGAATAAAAATTATTTTTAAATTCATTTTAATATAATCTCATGAAGGAATGTTATTAAGATTTTATAAAATATTCAAAATATGTACTCACTATTATTGAAAATATTGAAAATGATAATTTTGTATCCCCTTGAAATTTAATGAAGAAAAATATTTAGATTGATGATGTTGTTGGTGAGTGGAGAAGAATAAATTCTTTTAGAGAGAAATGAGAAAATAAAATTGTTCTTAATTCTTTTAAGAACCTAGCTATAAACATTAAAGGCGAAGATTATGTTAGTCAAGGAGAATTGAAAAGGATGTTGAAAAAAAAGTTATGTTTTATTGATATTGACTGTATGATGAAAATTGTTTAGATAGAATTTCATAGAAAAGGAAAGAAATTTTTTATTGAAGAATAGGATCCTACATAAGATTTTAAGGAAGATTTATTATAAGAAAAAGAGGATAGTGAAATGAGGCATATTGATATGTATATTAGTGAGGATGAAATCAAGGAATGAAATAATGATGATGAAGAGGATGAAGAATATGGAAATGAGAATAATGGGAGTGATAATGAAGTCACACATAGTTTAATACCCAAGTCTCATAAATTAGCAATGAAAGGATGTGAAGAAACATCTTTTAATTTACAATCCCCACCTATTTTAGCAAACAAACCTGATAAATTCATTCATCATTTTGAAAATACTGTATAAATCAGGACCATTAAAAATCAAAAGCAGATGTAGAATTGAGGTGACATTCCAAATTTCGAAGAATAAAATGTTTCATGAAATAAAATTAAAATGAACTGTGTTTTCTACAATGATAATATGTTAGAACAATTTGAACCAAATATTCTATTTTTAGGGGATTGAGGCAAAAATTAACTTGGTGGATGATAACCAACATGTTAAATTTGAATATATCAGAAGATTAAGAAAATGATTGGCCAAGACTGAAGACGATTGATTTTGTTAAAAGAGTTATTATGAAAATAAAATGGAATGAAAAAACATATAACAATGGTCTCATAATGATGATTCATGTATCATATTTCCTAAATACTTAATTATGTAAATATGGAGGGTTTTAAATGAACACCTTGTTGCCTACAATAATTTTTGTTTTGTGATACTACCAGAACATTATTTGATAATATTACCAATTCATATATAATATAATGAAATCAAGGATATCAATAAGAAGTTTAATTTTTATCAATAAAAAATTTCAAGGATGAATTATTACATGGTTTAAATAGTCAAATTGAAAAAAAGGATGATTGATTTCTGGTTCAAGAACAGATTAGTAATCTCAAGAATAATGGGTTTACAATCAAGAACATAAAATAAAAATCCTAGGAAGAATCATTTACATTTATAATAGGAATAAAAATTTGGTTCTTAGAATTAGTTTCATGAAAAAGTGTAGGATTACGGACAGAAATTCATGAGTATTAGAAGAGTCATCTAAGGCTGCTTACAGAATGAGAAGAAATAATATTTTGAATTTTTTTTGTAAATTTTTGGAAACATCAATGAATGGTTTTTTCGTCTACATACATTTCATATTGAATATTTTCCATGAATATTTTATGTATATACTTTATTTATTAAAAATGAATAAATTATTTATTTTATTATATATTTTATTATTCTACCTATTTTTATATATTATATGACCTTCCCTATAAAATTTTGTAAATCCCAAGGGGGAGAAAATTTTCATTACAGGGGAAAATTCATTAGTAAAGGGGGAAAAGATTCTAAAAGAAAGTGAACAAAATCCTTTGGGATGTTTTTATCCTAATGGGGAGACAGTCATATTCCATTTAATATAAAAAATAATTTTAAAACTCAAGGGTAGAGAAGTATAAATGTTACCATCAGAATATGAATGTTCATTAAAATATTTTTTGGACATAAGTTTTAAAAAGTAATTTTTTATTTATGTCTTTATGTTTGTGCTTTCCTAAATGGCATATATTGTTGAGTTGAAAGTATACTTTTTACTTTTCTATTCATATTTTTTTTGAAATAAATCATTCTTAATACATAATAAAAAACTATTTTATTTATGTATTTTGTTAATATTATATTCATAATAAATCATATAAATATTTATCATTCATACTTTAATGATTTTGGTTTACAAAAATGAATTCAAAATTTAACCCTTTGATTCTCATAATACATACAATAAAAATCATACTCAAGAATATTATATTAGTGACTCATTACAGGATTATCAAAATGAGCCCAAATACTAATCATATTATATACACTGGATACAATTTATATCATACACATTTTGTAGTCTATTGTACATACAAAAATATTGTAAAGATATAAATTGTTTAGGCTATCATAAAAAAAAATCGGAAAAATTTAAATTTATTTTTCATATCCAGAAAACATGATCATTATGAAAGAAAATATATTAAATCAAGATAATTTCATATATTGTTTTACAATATGTGTATAATGTAATGATGTGGTGTATTATGATTTATATGATCAATGGAGTTCAAGACGTCTAGGTCCTCCCAACAATATAAATGAAAATACAACAGTTGGAGATCATGATGACTATTAGAGGAATTCCTATAAAAACTAGGTTAATCAAATGAGATACAAATATGAATTTGAGGCACTGTGTGACTGTTCTGCTAAATTTTCTATGTTTTAACGCTCTTTTTCTTAAAAGATGTGAACTAATTGTTTTATATACTAGTAACTCTCAATAGTTTTATTTGCTTTTTGTGACACTAATCATTTTTATTTCGATTTATTGCTTATATAGATATAAAGATAGAGGTTCCTATGACCATCCGGATTCTAGGATTCCAGTGCTAGGAAGATGAATGATCTGATCACCTTCTTAATTGAGGGATATTGGAGAATGGTAGACAAACCAAAGTCAATAATCTTATAGTGGGATTACCTTGGAGTTGGTAATTTTGAATTTCCTGAATGTATAAATGAAGGATCATTATCCTTTGTTATTCGATACCCATCTCTATGGGTTAAAATAATTGAATTCATTTTTTTATTTCATGTAAACGTCTATTGTAATATAAACAAATAACATTTATATATTTCTTATTAATTATATCATACTTACATTATTTAAAATTTAATTTATTGACATTGTATTACATTATAATTTTTAATTTTGAGATTATGATTATTTCATTTATTCATTATGATTAATTACAATTTATAAAAGAGTAATTATTTTGTTTTAATGTAACCATCATAACCTCATTGATTATCATACATACCATGCATATTGTGAATACGATTAATTTCAAACTTTGAGCTGTGGATTAAAAATTGATATCAAATTTATTACGATTTCATTTATCATCAGATCCAGAGTCTACTTTGATAATTATTTTATTACCTTAATGGTTTTGTGAATTCAACATATTTAAATTGTTATAAAGTAAATTCTTTAAATAAAAAAATTTATTTTTTATTAATTTATAATTCTCCCCCTATTTTATTTTCTTATATACATAAATTTATTTAATAAATAAATTATTAGACATCATTTTATGAGAATTTATTTATATATTAAATAAGAAATGTTTTATTTCATGAAGAATAAAAATTAATTTTAAACCAAAAATTAGTATTTAATTTTTTTATAAGTAATTATCCCAAATGAAAAATATACTTCTTCCCATAAATATTTCATAAATTACTCTAAATTTATAAATAAATATTAATAAAATATAAATTACTTTTATTATTTAAAATATTTTCTTATCACATAAGATGTATAATATAACATAGTCTCAACATTATAAATATAAGATTACTATTCAGTTTAGTAATAGATAAACATCAACTATTATTGATACAAGTATAGAGGAGGATGAGTAAGAATATAATTTAATATTGTATAGTTGGAGAATATATTACTCACTAAATTACATAACTATGTTGATGTATATACTTTAATTTTTGTGTTAATTTATATGGAATGAACTTGTTTATTTGTATTGGTATTATAATGGTTGGTTAAGAGCTGTTATACACCACATCATGATCTACATGTGTATGGTGGAGTTAGTAACATGATGATACGACCTTTCTGGGTTAATAATGAAGTGATTTTGGTATGGTCGTATGAGGTTTTATTAGTTTGAATTGGTAAAATATTATACGAATGGTTGGGCGGCTGATATTTAATTTTACTTTTTATTGGTTGACCTAGATTGTTTTATAGGTTATTTTTAACCAATCATAGTCATGTTTTCAAGGAATGACTTGACTGTTGGATTATTTTTAATGACATATAGACATCAAGTGTGTCCTTGTAAATATTTATAGCATGAGGTAATCAATATATTAACCCTATATTTCTTACAAAAAATATTACATCATTTTAAAGACAAACAACATAAAATAATTACATTAAAATGATCCAACATTTTAATGTTTTGGCTAATTATGACCATTCATAACATTTAAAAATATATATCACAACCATTTAATTAATTCCTTCTTCTCTAGATTTTTATTGTCCATCATGTTCTCTATAATAAAAATAATCACCTAATTAAATAAATCACAAAAGCAATGAGCTAAATTCCCAATATAAAGATATATAATAACAAGAATAAATACAATATGGGGTTTGAAGTATTATCATCACAACATAATCATCATAATCAAGAGATGAATCAATATATAATCGCATGCAATGTGGCAGTGTATAAAAATAAAATATCTGTATCGGTTGTCAACAACCACACATAGTTTTGAAGAAAAAAACATCATGTTCATGTATATTTCACGTTATCTAATGATATTCTACAAATTAACAAATAAATTAGAGAACTATATAATTATGTGCACAAATTTCACATCATAATAATTACTTGCACTATATAATTCTGGGTGCACCCACCAAATCATAAAATTTACTTTGTCATGAAAGCCACCTAGAACATATATTAATTTTGGATTTAAAATAACTCATGGAATTGAATGGGTTTCACTTAATAAAACATACATTTATAATCATGGCATTTACCTTGAAAAAAAAGGGAATAATATTCCAGGTAACCAAAAAGGTTGAATAAGAAACAATCTTTAGACATGTATAATATGTGTTTTTATGAAAGAAGAAATCTTTTAGAAAACTAATTGAAATTATAATACAACTAGATAAAATGGAATGGATAACCCTAAATTTAAAAATAAAAAAAAAATAAGTTATATATATATATATATTTTTTAATATCAATACAAAAAATGTCATGAAATAGAGAAATCCCAATGAAAGAGGTTTAGGATTGAGAATTCTCTTATCCTTGAATTCGAATGAATTCATCCCAAATAATATCCTACCTATTAAAATTAAAAACATTATTTAAAAAATATATAAACATTTATAAATTAATTTTATTAATTGTATATTTTTGTAGTTATTTTATTGACTTTTTGATGAGTTATAGAGTTTAAGTTCCTCATTTGGGTCTGTTCGTTTTCTTGGTTTTCAGAATCAGTTTATATGTATACAAGTATAAAAGACCATGTTTGGTGGGGGTAATTTTATATAATTTAGATTATATGTTAATAATTACATTATAAATGTTAAATAAGTATTATATATCATTTGGTAAAATTTAATGAGGATGAATCATTAGATAAATAGTTAATGAAACTCATTCGTGTTAATTTTGGAAGTATTCTATCACTACTAACTTTATATATTTTATAATGTCATATTATAAAAATATTTTAGTTAAAAATAATAAAAATATTTAGAATATTCATTCTACATTATGTTCTAACCATTATTGATTATTTATGAATTTAATTAAATGTGTTAAATAAAAAATTAAAACACATCGTCCATAATGTCGGTAAATTAACATATCATGGGCTATGATATCATTTTTATAATAAAAGGGAGATATATAGAAAGTATTTTGATTATGGATCATCAATTAAAATGATAAAATCCTATAATATAAAGGATTCTAGAGTGATATTACACATTTGGATAGAGGAGGTGAGGGGAGGAAAATAAAAGAAAAATAAATTATATCAAATTAAAGAAATAAGGAATAGCATTTTATCTCATAAAATATATCCTACTTATTAACATCTATATAAAAGAGGATTTTTAATTTCTATTAGACCGATGTATCCTAGTCCTAGGGTTGGGATATTTGAAGACAATTGAGTAGAATTATTTCCTGGAACAAATATTTAGAATTGTGAGGAGAAGAGGTGTGGAGGGGTGGTCTTTATATTAGAGGAGAGTAGTGATTTATCATTATTTTATTCATTAGTTTTATATTTGTTTTTTTAATAAATTGAATAGTTTAGTAATTATATCTAAATATATTAAACTAATGAAGGAGGGTACATGATGTTGGGGATACATTAGAGATTCAATAGCCATTACTCAATAAATCTGGTATTTTGTCTTAATAATAAATTATACTATTTTATTATTCATTTAAAATTCATGTATTTTAGAAAATAACCCAGTAATTCACCAAAACAATTAATTGCTGTCTAGAATTTAAATAGGAGATCCATTTTATATGAATAATAAATTAAAATTTAAATAACCATTTATTTTATAAATTATAATTTTTTAATTAAAATAGGTTTTCTAACAAATAAAAAAATAATAAAGGTCCCATATTACTATCTAATAATAATTTGAAAAAAGATTAATTTATGAATAAATTTAATGGATATAAAATTCCTTTTAGGTTATTAAATTACTTTTAATATTTTAATTAAATATTTTTTCTGATAGAAAATTACTAATACGTAATTTATTATTTTTAAGATATTTATTTACTTATTTCATTATATTAAAATATTATATTTTCATTCATAAGACACCAATTTTTTTATGTAAATTCAAATGTGATTATAATAATATATTTAATACTTTACCATTTCTAATGGTCATGTTACAATTATATAGGTCAAGTTAATTTTTCAATGATATAATATCCTTTTCTTATATAAATACCTTCTATTTCATTCATCATTCATATATAAAGCTTTTATTGTTTACTCTATGTAAATTTATTTGATTTTTTACAATAAGAAAACTTCTTAAAATTGTTAAATTCCATTGATAAATGTTTTGACGTTATACTCTTCACCCATTTTTAAAATTTTACATAGAAATATTGTTTCACCTAAACAGATGAGGGTACCCCACCTTCATTACACCTTTAGTTCCAACACTTCTTTTTCAGACTTAAGGTTACTCCAAATAAAACTGATAAGGTGGGTATTCATGTTTCTTATAACCTTATATGTCTATTCTATAATGTCAACCAGCTTCTATTCATTAAATATATCATTCTCCAGTTGTACCACCTCCAGATTTTGAACATGTGAGGGTTTAGGTATGTACACCCTTAGTAGTGATTCGTGGAACAAATCACGAAAATGATAATAATTCTTTGGAAGTGATATTTGATAGAAAACTACTCTTATGTGATCGAGGATATAAAATGTTCTAATGTACAATGAGATAATTTTCAAATTAATTCTAAACTGTATGACCATTTTCCAATGTGGTATTCTAAGGAAGAAATTATACTCAATGTCTAACTCAAGTCCTTTCAAAGATTGATAGAATACCTATTTTTATTTCATTGAATATATGTGATATGTTGATAGATATTTTGAACCTTCTCGGTCAACAATTTAAAAATTTTAGTTTCAAGTTTCTTTTATTCAACAACATTTTTTGAATAATTCGGAGTACTGCATCGCATTCTATACAATGCTTTATATGGACCCATCTATCTACTTGATGGGAACTATGGATTTATGAGAACGCAACAAATGAGACATGATGATCCCATTCACATTTGAATCCTGTTGAGTAGGTTCATATAAAGTCATCAAGTGTCTGAGTAGCCCTTTTAGATTTTCCATCAATTTGGGGTTGATAGGCCATACTGAAATTCTATTAAGTTTTCAAGGCTTGTCAAAGACTCCTCTATAAGATAGTTCTAAATTCTAGATCAAAATTCTATATAATAGAGAGTGGAATCCCTTCTAGCCTCTCTAATTCCATCTCATAGATTGGAGAAAATTGTTTATGTGAGATATCATACCAAATAATGATAATGTGTGTAGTCTTGGTTAGGTGGTCCACCATAACCCATATTTCATTATTTCCCTAAGATTTCTTGAGGTGACTAGTGAATAAATTCCATAGTAACATTATCTCGTTTACACATGGGAATCGGGAAGGTTTGTATCACAACATTGGAATTCTATCGCTCTACTTTATCTTTTTGAAATGCTGATCAACTTTAGATTTACTCTACAATCACCATCTTCATGTTATCCTAGTAGAATTATTTTTGAATGACATTTTACATATTGATACTCCATTGTTTGATAGAGAATGATGAGTTATGTAAATAATCAATAGATTCTTCTTTATAAAAGGTGAAGAAGGAGTATATATCCTCAACCAAAATCAAATCACAAAATATGCATCTATATAGAAATCATATATCTTGCTTCACTTTTCTTTATTCACCTTCTTTTATACCTCTAGATCAACTATTTATACATAATCAGACATTTTATTGATAGATGGATGGGAAATAATGTGTACAATGTTGGTTTTATTCCCTACAGTTATAATTTTGAAATCCATCCATTTCATATCAATTGAAATTGGATCATTCTAAATCCACAACATGAAGAGATTAATAGGTTAATTTCTATTAATATTATAATCTACCTTATTAATGTTCCCATGATGATAGTGTATATAGAAACCATGGTCATTGATTAACTATAAACATATTATTTGATACAAGTTGCACAAATTTTGTGTGAATATGTAATTTAAAAAATTGTGATATTTATATATGTCACATGTCTCTCCATATATGTAGTACATCCATATTTTCAAGGAAAAAAACATAGCCACGATATCCATATCAATATTTTGGTAGTTCTTCTCATGTATACTCATATATCATGTGGCATATTCCTTCACTTTACAATTTATCATTAGTAAAAAACCTAATAATTTCAGTAAATCTTCATTGTATATAACAAATGTCTATGAGAATTTTGGTGTGTGAGTATATGTGTAGTGACTGAATTCTCTTTATCTTTTTTTGTTTTCCACACACTAGTCCTTCTGAAAATAATTTAACACTTTGTTTATCAACATAGTTAGAGGGATAAACATTCATGAAAATTTTTCTTAAAACGGTGATGTTACCATCATACGGAATGAAAAATGTGGATTTCTGTGACTATAGAGGTACTGTTATATTCCTAAACAATATATATTAAAGGTACTATTGAATTCACATTACATATAATCATGTGTCCCATGAATGTGGTTTGCTTTATACAAAAGAAAATATTTCTAAAATTAGTGTACAATTTCTCCTTAATCAATATTTCTTAAACATTCCTTAAATGTTCATCATTTTCTACCTTACTGTTTGAGTGGATGACAATATCCACAATAAAAACTAACAATATATTTTAATGGTATTGTATAAAACTCTATTAATTAAATCCATGAATATCATAGGTGAATTTTTAAGTCTAAAGATAATTAAAATAAAATAATAGTTCTCATTCTTTATACAGAAGGAAATATTTTAAATATCTTCCTTATTACCTTTTATTTGATGATATCTAGTACGAATATCCACATTTGAGAATTATTGAAATAATCATAGCTAATCAATCCTCTCAAAATTATTTGTATGAGGATACTTGTTGTTTATTTTGATCTTGTTAAGTTCCCCATAATGGACACAAAATTACATTGATCTATCTTATTATTGATAATGATTATTGGAACACCCCTTGGTGATGCATTATATATTATGAACCCTTTGTCTAAATGAACATGTACATACTTCTTTAACTCATCCCGTCCTATCAGGGCAACCATGTAGTGGGTTTGGATATTATAATAGCTCTCAATATTAGTTCTATTGAGAACTCTATATCACAATGTGGGTTAATTCTAGGTAATATTTCAGAAAATATATCAGTTTATTACCTCATGATATTCATGAAATATTTATTATTAAATTCAATCATCCATTTGAGAATGGTATAATTATTCATTTGTAATCAACACTAAGACAATTTTTTTATTTCCCAATGGAGATTCATGATCTTCATTGAATTTGTAGAGGAGAAAGGGATGGTTCATAATTCGAAATGATGTTTCCTTTACTCTAATGTTGATGTGCTCTCTGTTTAAAAATATCAATTACATACCCTTTATAGAATAAATTTATACCAATGTAAATATCATGTAATTCATTAGACAAATAATCCAATATATGGAAATAATAGAAGAGTCCAACACTTATGATTCAATTATTTCACCAATAGGTGATTTTATGAATATCTCTTCTTTAATGATTTAGGTATTTTAATAAAAAATATATTAAACAGGAAATATATTATGGAATTAATATAACTATATTCAAATACCAAGTCTTTCTATTATTGAGTAAATAAGAATTGTACACTATAAGGCTTTATTTTATTGCTCCACTTCAGCCATAGTGATCGAATAAGCCTTCTCTAGCTCCATTGGCTCTTGTAGTTGATGACACTGATTACCCTTAGGGAATATATGTTTAGTGAACTAGCATGCATAGTGACATTTCCCAAAATAATTTTACTATCAGACCCTAACTGGTTCACTCCATTACTCCATTATATTTTCCATATTCTTTATGTCTCTTCAATATTCATTATATTAGTTGCCTTATATCCAACATATTTTGAATTTTCCCATCCCATTGAGACAGTTTTAATTGTTTTTCATCCCACATTATTGAAATGTTAGTGTTTTATATTTCTTCCCACCTTTATCATGAGATACATTATCATGAAATTGAATCTTTTATCGCTTATTAACATCTCCATGGGACCATTCTCCAAACCCCGACTCCACATTGAGTGAACATCAAAAAAAATTTTATAACTCTCAATGTCTCAAATTACTAGATCCTTTCGGTGGTGAGGGTTTAATCCAATAAGAATATATCAGGTTTTCTATCATTGTTTATAACAAATAATAAAGTGTACCTAAAAAAATGTTAAAAATTAGTTAATTTCCATGATAGATTCACCTTCCTTTTTATTCAGATTTATAAATTCCCTCCCCATCTTTGTATGAAGAGATTGAGTGAAATACAATTTATGGAAAAAATTTATATAATTTTCCCACTCAATGTATTAAATTGTTTCCTATGCATTGGTGTTATTAATGAATTCCCACCGTTGATCGACATCTCCATTTAAATGGTAAATAGCCAAATTCACCTTCTCCATCTCAAAATAGTGAATTAAAGAAAATATTTTCACTATTGATTTGTCCCACTATTTCTCCAAAAGTGGATTAAAATATCCACTTAATTTCATAAATTATATCCACATAAAGGGCATGATTTAAATTTTAACCCACTTACGTGAAGAAGGATGTCCCACATCTTTCAGGTTATTATTAAAAGCCTGATAATATTGGTTTAGAAACAACCTAAAATTTTGAACTCCACAACCCAAGGCATTTGGGTTGTCATTCCAAAAATCGATGAAATATCCCACATATGGGTTGTTGGACTAGTTTTGACAAGTTCAAAATATTTTATAAAATTGGAAATGTTAGAACAAAACATTAATCAATAAGTAATGATTAATTTATTCTTTTTTGAAATTAACTATAATGGAAAATCATGTGGGGTCCCAATGTTTAACATTTTTCGAAAACAACGATTCATGGGTTCTTACATTTTCATAGTCTCAAACTAAGGGTTGAATGTTGGTTACTCTAATCCTAATTTCCAAAATAACTAAACTATGCTCTAATACCAACTATAGAAAACCTACAATTCTTACAATACTTAATACGTCATCTAAAAGAAAAGAAGAAGAAAGTCATTACACAATCAGGATCCAAATATTTAGTGTATTTGTAAACATAAAACCAAACATAATAATTAAAAAATAAAACGTAACCATTTATTTAATTCCTTCTTATATAGCTACTAATTAGACCTACAGTTCTCTTTAGTACATGTAATCACCTGAGGATGTTAATCAACAAAGGGGTCAGATAAATAACTATTAAGATGATTGATAGAAACATGATTCAATATAACATGTGGTAATTATAATAATCATAATAGTATAATCATTATTATTAAGAGATTAAGAGTTAAATTATCATATGAATTTTGGTAATGCATAAAAATGATGCATCATGTCTCAGTGGTCAACTAAAACACAGTTGTAAAGAATATCAAATCATCTTAACAAATATTATATTTTTTCTCATGAGACTCATCAACCTTCCAAATTAAATGGAGGGATATATAATTTCGAGGTCAACCATAACATAATAACATTTAATTATACTATATAAATCTCCATACACCCATATCATCGAAACATTTACATATCACGCATTCCACATAGATCATATATCAACATTAGAAATTAAATAACCCATATAATTGAATGTGTTTCGTTTAATAAAAAATAACATCAGAAATATTGGAGTCAAAAATATAAAAATTGATTAATATTATTGGTATAAATAATTATTGATGAAGAAACAGTCTAATTTGATGTAAATTATGTTTTTTTAAAGAAGAATTATTTTTGGAAAAAACCTTGAATTTTTCATAAAACATGATTAGAAACATATATTACCATAAAAGTGTATGAAAAAATAAGTTATATTTATTTGTAAATAAATAAATATCTATAATGAAAATGGAGTGAATGAGGGAAAACCCAATGTAAGAGAGATGGGATTGATAATTCCCCATACCATTGTTATGAATGATTTCTTTACATTAATATCATAAATAGTCTAATTAAATTCATTAATTTACAAATAAAGAACATTTTATACATTAATTTCATTTAATTTTGTTTTGTTAAGTTCATTTTTGGTCTTTTCAATGAGTTATATATTTTAATTTCATCCTTCAGGGGAGTTTGTTTTCTTGGTTTTCATGATAAATGTATTTTTATACCTGTACAGAATCTCATGTAAAGTGGGGGTTATTGTCCATAATGGAATTTAAAAGTTTTTAATGATCATAAAAAAGATTAATTGGTCTTATATATCATTTTTTATTTATATTTATGAGGAATAGTTTTATAAATAGTTAATGATAATCGTTTTGGTTGTTTTTGGTTGTTTTTTATGAAAACCAAATTAATTTTTATTATCATAAAGAATAATATGATTATTTTGGTTTTTAAACATAAAAAGGGTAATAAAATACATTTTATAATGTTTAACAATCATTATAATTTTTTGTTAATATAATATAATGTGTTAAATTAAAATGATGTTTAGTCGTCAATGGTGTTGGTAAATGACACATCACGGGTGGTGATATCATTATTAGAATTAAATTGAGATATAATGAGTATTTACATGGATCATATATTAACATAATAAAAGTTTAGTATATATGTTGTAAAGTAGTAATAATTAAAATTTTTATGGCAGATGCGAGGATAAGATAACATTATAATACAAAATTAAATAATTTCAATAGAAAATGGAAGGGAATTTTACCACTAAAATATATCCTCCTTGAGAACCTCATTTGGTAAATAGTTTTGTTATTTTAATTTGACCAATAGATATAATAAATGGTATAGGGTCATGGAAAGATAAATTATCATAATTTTTCCAAGGATAAAATCTCTAGAAGTGTGAGTATAAAAGGTGGTGAGGGGTCATATTTATTATGGATGAGAGTGGTATTTTCTCATTATTTTTTTCATTTATTTAGTATTATCGCTCAACACTATAAATTGATTGAATATTAGCACAAAAATTATAAAAAAAATTATGTTTCTAGATTTCAGTCTTACATCATCCAAATATCAAACATTACATAAAAATTCATGTATTTAGTTTTCAACGTAAATTATTTTATTTTACTATTCACAGTAGACTCATGTGTTTCAGCGAAAATCCAAAAAACCCAACTCAACAATTTTTTATGTCTTCAATTATAAAATGAGGCATATTTTCTAAAATAATTTTGTAGAGACCCGAAGCATGACGTACATGGACATTACATTACTTTTTTGGAATACTTAGTACATAACAAAAACACACACACAAGGATCGTAATAGTTTAGTGTCTTTGGAAACTCGGAATATAATCTTCTAATCGTGGTGGAAGATCTTCAACATCTCCCATAAAGATCTTCCTCTTTTTTTTACCTAAAACATTTCTTTATATACCGGGGAAAGGAAAACCTAAAAGGGTGAGCTCAGATGCTCAGTAAGGGTAAACTGAAGAAATATCAATCACATCATTATCATAAGAACATAACAGTATGGAAATCGTAACCTGCAAAAGAGAGCATAATTTCAAAAAATGGGAGAAATCATTGTAGTGAAATGAAATCCCAATAATCATAACTTAAAACATGAAACATTGTGGAATACACACATAATCATAGAGAATCATATCTTATTAGTCAAGACTCATTGTCAAGACTATCTTAGAGGACAAAGTCCATTTCGGAACCGAGTCACCCTCGTTTCAGTCCTGTTTCACTGAACCGGTATAACCTATCGTTCTAGCCATGTCTATATCATGAGATATAAAATCTTTACCCAATGAATTTGAGGGAGATATATGTCCCACCCATCTCATAATGATACCATTCTTATGTGTGCCACAAAATCATAAATCATACATCATTGCATAACCCATGTAATAAAAATGGGAATCTTAAACATCGTGAAATCATCAAACAATTCATATAAGATAAAGGAATTCATAAAAATAATTCCATCACAAAATACTAAAATCAATGTAATAATAGGTATATAAACATAACCCTATATTATCTTAGATGGAAAATAATTTTGATAAAACACTTGAACTCCATTCTTGAGGAAAATATCCTTTCTACTTCAAAAACATTTTCCTTTCTTAACATGTCATACAATTTTAAACTAAAAGAAGTTGATTAAAAATAAACTTAAAAACATGTAAAGGAATCTTCTTGAAAATACTGTTTTAAAAATCCATTCATGTCGTATAAGTTAAAAAAAACATTCTTCGTACTTTTGTCAGAAAGGTGAAAAAGTACCTCGTATAAAAAACGACAAAAGATTCCTTTCATATATTTTACTAAAAACTCACCGAAGGGTAAATTTGGATTTAAACAATAGTAGTTGGATGGAAATAATATTACATATCGAGGAAATATGGATGTGGATGATAAAATACACCCCAGTAAATACTAAAGTATAAACAATCTCGGATAAAAATGAGATTGTGATATTTCCCTTACCTTAGGTCCGATTTGCTTCGTATGTGTCCGAACCTCCTGTATAATGATTTAAATAATGTTATTGATTTATTACAGAATCATAATTATTTTTATGATATCATATATGGTTCACTTATGGCTTTATATTACCCATTCTTTTGTAAATTCCATGTTAAAGAGCGTTTTGGGTAAAATCGTATCATTTGTCGTCCGTGTTTTGACTTGTAATTATTCATATGATTAATTAGATCATGATTACTTAATTCAAGAATATAAAACATGATTTATATATAATATATATTCAGAATATACATATATATATAGTAGATCAGTAAATGGAAAGAAATACACCGTTCATGGAGACGGTAGACCGTTCGTACGCATGAACGCTGTTTTCTTTTACTTATTGAGTTGCATGGCATTAAGTATATGACATACATATATACACACATAAATCCAGTATCATTATTATGTCATATATTTCATTATTACTTATTATATATACTTTATAATCATTCATGAATGGTTAACGTGGAGAATGAATGTCATCGCTTCGTGGAGACGGTAGTCCGTACTTACGCACGAGCGATGATATCATTCTCATGATCGTGGAATTGTATTGGAGTGTACGTATACTATTTCAGAATCAATATCACTTTAAAATAATCATATATAGTTATTATTTAAATCATTATACCCATCCAAGTATGGTGGTGGTGTAAAATAGATTTCACCACGGCGTGGAGACGGTATTCAGTACGTACGCACGCGCGGTGATTTCGTTTTCCGTAGGATGGATAGAAGGTGAAATGGGGTTGTTTCATATTTATAATAATAAATAAGTATATTAGTGATATTTATGTTATTAATTTATAATTAAACAACTAAAAAAGAAGAAGTTGAAGAAGAAAGAAGCTTGAAAGAATCAGGAGAAGAAATTACCTCTTCTTCGATACGCCTCTTTGAAACCTCCTCTTAGGGAACTAAGATTGTTCTTTAAAGTAGACCAGAACCTCTAGGATGTTTCTAGGGGAAGTGTAGAAGATAATTTGGCAGGTTTTGGCCGAGCTTGAAGGCTCAAATTGGTGTGTGGAGAAGAAGGAGGAGGTTCCCTTTTATAAGGGAGTAGAGGGGCACCTTTGGAATTCTTAAAAATATTAATTTATAATAAATCTAACCCCACTTAAAAACCTCCAAAAATGACTCATATAAGAATATTAGATGATATAGGGTTTTAATATCATCAACCAATCAAATTTATACATTTTTGGATCTTATTTTAAACCTTATCATTTTGATTTATCCTTATTTAATCTATTTAAGTTTATTTGTGGTAATAAAATTCTAAATTTTAAATTATAACAAATAATTACTTATTTGTTTTTAATTTTCCATAATTGTTTACTTTAAAACATTATAGACCATATAAATTTAAATATATAATTTTTAAAGATTTTTGTGATTTTTAAACAATTTTATAATATGTTATTTTTATAAAATAACAATAGTGTCAATTTTGACACTATTCATTTAATTGAATTTAAATAAATTATATACAGAAGATATGTTCGAAATGAAAGCTTTAATAGATTAATAAAATGTCATATGTATCTATAAAATCAGTGGATCACATTAAATATTTCATATAATATTTATTTTATTATTTTTAAAACCATTTATTTGGTTTATCTCTTAATAAAATAATTACTACAACATTTTTGTATAATTATTTAATATACTTATATGTTTCATAAAAATTAAAAATAAACTCCTATTATAAAGATAAATCTATTAAATTTCATAATAATACTTTTACTCGAATTTATCATCTTAAAATCACAATAGTTAAATTTTTATATTTATTAAATTATAAAGGTGACAACTTCGGAATCATTTAAAATAAAATAATATAAGTGTCATAATTAATTGTATAAGACTCCAAATGTTCCAATATTAGACCCTTGGATGATTATTGTTTACATTTACATGAAAAATAAGTTTTGGTCAGGATTTTGTGCCTTTTATGGTCACTATTAGTTTAATAAAAACTAGATAAATAATTTCTGCATCACTATTGTGTCACAATTAATGATAATTATTTAATCCAAATAAATTCTAAATAAATTCTCGTGATTTAGATAATTTTTTTAGATTTCTGTAGACTATTAATGATCGATGTTTCATGAAGTTTATCACTAACTTAATATTATTAAACTTATAGTATTTAAGAGAGTGACCTGTTGTCACTTTCTTTGGTTTTAATAATAATTAAATTATTTTCATGAAACAAAGTCCACTAAATGAATATAATCCAACCCTTAGGTGATATGGGTCGACTTTTAGTCATCCAATAGGATTTTTCCAAGTTTTTGGGTAATTTTATAATCTTATATTTACCCTTAATTACCCGATTTACCTTTAACTATAGTAAATAAAATTTACCGTAGTTACTATTCACAATTCCCAAAAATAAAAAGTAGCTTATTAACATAATTTGGACCCACTGATTCCAAATATGGAATCCATTTTTCCAAATTGAATACACAAAACTTTCAGAAATTAAATTAAAATTAATCCCGTTGTCAAAAGAAAACGGGTTTTTCTTTTAAACATTGCAAAAGATTGAATTTATTTAACCTATGAATTCAAGGTAAAATCAATGCTAATGACATACATTATATTAAATGGTAAAAATATATACTATTTATACTTTAAAACTATTCAATATTATAATTTAACCACATAAGATATTACGATTTAAAAAGTTGTTTTTAATTAAAATATAGCGTGTTTTTACTATTCATTAAAATATGAAAGTTATCGGGAAAATATCAAAATTGTATCTAAATAATTTTTTATATCCTGATTCAAAATAAGAATTTAATTTTGTCAAATTTAACATATAAACATGTCAAAAACTAGATTTAATGTGGGTGCGCCATCAAAAGGCGGCAAAACTGCATTTTTTGAAAAATACTTATTTTACCCGAAAAATTTATTTTGTTCTTATACCATGTTCTAGAAAATGTGTAAGATAAATTATAATGTTATAAAATTAATAATTTAGTTAATACTATTCATAACGGCTAATTCATGACAATATTATAATAATATATCGTTGTTTATTAAAACCCGGTATTGCTTACAACACACGCTATCGGGGAAGGTCGTGATTGCGTGTAATGCAAGCCAAGTTAGGGTTGCGTGTTGTGATAGAATCCTTCGTTGTTTCGTCTAACAGAATCCAACCATATAACATTTATACATTGAATATATATATATATATATACTCAATGATTCTTATAATAACTATTATCAAAATTGTGTGTAACACGATCCTAGAATAGTGTTGCGTATACTTCAAGTTAATACGGTGTTGCGTATAGCGCAAGGTAATCTTGGTGTATAATACTACAGAAGACATTAATGAAATTAAAAGAATATTTTTCATAAAATCTCGGGGTGTTGCAAATTTTCTAAACAATATAATTTTAATTTTAATTAAATTCATCATTTTTTAGAAATTTACAATTTTGTAAATTGAAAGTGATTTTCTAACACATTTAAAATTAATTAAGGTTTTATTAAATTATCTAATAATAATGATAAAATAAAATATTAATTTACTAATATAATTTTATAAAATAATATTTCATTTAAAGTGTTAAATTAATTATACAATTTTAATTAAATATTTATTATGTAGAAAAATAAAATAACGTAATTTATCATTTTTAAGATATTTTATTACTTATTTCATGATATAAATATATTATATTTTCATTCACAAGACATCAAAATTTTATTTATAATTCCAATGGTGAAGTTAATATTTTATTTAATGGATTAATGTTTCCTAGTGTCACATTACTATTCCAAATTGCATCATACAATTTCATTGGTATAGGTTCCATTACTTATAGAAACACCTATCATTTCATTCATTATTCATATATAATGTTTATTTTTTGTCTATAAGTTATTTTATGAGATTTTTCCAATAAGATATAATTATAATAAGGTTTAAATTTACTTGATACATTTCTTGTTGATTACAATCAATGTTTTTATCGGTGAATTAGAAGATTGTTCTAACTAAGATAATTTGAAAAATAAGTGAAGATAACAAAACTATGATTGGAATGATGTAGTAGCTTCAATAAGTTGATACAAAAAATATAAATGTATTATATTCATGTCACTATCTGAAATGTATATTTTTGGGTACATGAGAATCATGGTGACAGATTCACCAAAATATTGGACAGTGTTTCTTTAATGAACTAGAAAATACTTCAACATAGATCTAAGCATAAGGTATTATGTTGAAAATGATAGTATGAGTGTGGATTAGGACTAATGGTGCTATAAAGATTATTTATTTTAGGGAATTTTGTTTTCATTATGTTGAGATAATGGAAATCAAATTTTATGGATGAAACCATCAATTATTAGTGGACTTGAACAATTTCTAGATTGAAAAATTACAAAAATAATATTATATTTACTCAGAGAACCCAAAATAGTTTTTTTGGTTTTACATTAGTTCTTTTATGAAAAATTTAGAGTTTTTTTATCATTGGGAAACTGTATGGATATGATTTTTTGGGAGAATATTGTTTATTTATTATATTGGGGAATAATTGTAGTTCTTAAGTGATGTGAGAATACATGGAAAATAAAATATAGTATAATATGATGTGCCAATTCATGGGTGGGTGACTATAATATTATTACAAAGATGATCAATTTATTATAGGGAATATTTTTTTTTCAGTGATTATATAGTACATATTACTATTATTAATCATCTGATTTTGATATTCAGGATTGGAAATTTCAAATATGTAAATCCTACACTCTCAAAATAATAACATAAAATATCATAACCATCATTATTGTGATTTTTTAAAAATTAAATACAAAATTATGGATGATTGGGAGCATACCCAGTTGAATGTGACATTATCTGTAATATATAAATATGTGATTAATGAAAAAGTATATTCGAGTATAAAATATTTACTTAAAACCCATTAGAATCCTTTAATATTTCAACAATTACTATTCCATAACATGACGTAATAACGTTACTCAAAGATATAATGGTATATAGAAAATATCACACACCAATGAAAAAAACCCAAATAAGGCCACTCGGAAGTATTTCGTATTATATAACTATCATACTCCCATCAAAACATATCCCACCTTATCCAAATATTAGTACCATTATATAATATAAATATCAATTTATATATTCATAAGTGTCATCATGTGGGTAAATGATACAATGTAACCAGAGTGCCATATCTATGAGTTACCATCCCTACTAGAATGTTTTCACAAATCGATCCGTTCCATACATTAGTTATGATTTTTAGATATTATGGAATCATCATCTAAAAAATAGAATAACATCACATGTATATGAAAAAATTATCGATAAACACAAAAAAAACTATGTTTATCATCTCACCATACCTCTAAGACAGCTGTATGATTATATATCACGTAATTACTCAACCCATAGTGATGAGAAACTAACCTAACCCCTCATAGATAAATTTCAAAACCACATTTCATATGTCTACTTACAGGTAGATTGTATAATACAATTAACAGACATCTAGAATATATATATATATATACATATCTCAATTATATATGTTATTCACCTTACCAATTTGGGAAAAATAGTACCTTTATACTCTGAACATCACACTGCCCCCCATCATGAATCTAATCAACCTAGATAAAACATAAAATTATATATCACAGAAAAAAGTCACAAGCACGATGATATAAGAATTTTTTTATTTTTAAAATTCATATTGGATATAATACAGAAGTAATAAATACTAAATATATTTAATCAACCAATTACAATATATAGACTAGAAACATTTTGTGATCAATAACCAAATAATATTGAACCAGTGACCTAGAGAAAACCTCATCCAGTGAAACAAATTTTTCATATTACATCGTAAGCCACTAAAACCAGTAGCTAAATAAAAATATTTATCCCTTCATAATATATATTAATGTTTAATGAATCAATTTTCAGACTATTTTATTTGGTCTCTACTATCATAATGTTTCTTTTTGTCCAGTATCGAATCCATTGAATCTCATCCATTTAATAAAAAACTACTATAATTAGTTGATTGAGAAATATTATTTTTATTAAAATAATTACTAACCATTTTTTCCAACAATAATATATCCCCATATATAATATCCATAATATCCCTTCAAAAAAACATCTAATGAGTTAGGAAATCAATAATGAAAACATGACACACCTTACAAACATGAGTTATTCTTTATTCCGAAATTCCATTATCTTGTTATCTGAACCCCATTATCCAAAAATTAATGGGAAGTCATATAAATATCCATATTTAACAATGCTTATATTATACATTATATAAAAATACCATTCATAAATCATGTTACATAATCATCATCAATTTCTAACTCCACCCAACTAACTATTCAAACATAATCCCATTCATATGAACTTATATTCTCTTTGATTTTCACAAAACAAGAACCAAAACCTTACACTATTATATGGGGAATTTTATAAGGACTAATTCATTATGGAATTTGTAATTGATCCCCTATTTTTTTCAAAACATAATAAAAAACTCCTCAAAAATGAATATTGAAACTATAAAATTCCATATGAAAATTAAATATAATTTTGAACCATAGAATTAAAAAATGTAGATAATCGAAGAGGATTACAAATTTACAAAATCATTTTCCAATACCACAATAACATATAAAAAATATAATGAAATCAAAAAAGGATATAATAGTCTACCTTTCTGATGTTTTCCAACATCAGAACTCCATGTTTTATTTTTGGAAATCATGGAATACAACTCCAATTGTCGAACGAATGAATCATATAGAAATAAATAGAATTACACTTTATACATAAATGAATATGAAATCAATATTATAATGTATTTCTAACATATATATATATAATATCATGAAGAGTAAGAGAAAGACTAAAATTTAATTTGATTCAAATGAAAACTTTGTGAGGTATAAATCCAATTACCAAATAATCGTGGTCTCTACATATAGAACTACCCATGATCAAAAACTACAACTTGTAACACCATATCAAATTATATTTATGCCAAAATCCATTATCTACTCCCATAAAACTATTATCCATTTAACTGATCATATCATACATCCTCGTATATTCTATTTACAATGAGAGGGAATTCCCTCCAGTTAATCACCCCAAAATAAGTATTTTTCAAAAAAATAGAAACTAAAAAAATGAAGGACCCAATATTTTCACCTCAAAAAAAAATTTCTTTCTAAAAATAATTACAATATAAACTTTTCAATTTAAAAAATATATATAAAAAATCAGTAAAATAATCCTAATAAATACAATAATAAAAAACAACATTAAACAAATACCAACAAAGAAGTTAAAAAATATTTATGGAAATAAAAAACTATAACAACATCGAGGACTCAATTTCCATGGTAATCTTCAGAATTATTACATGATTATGAATAATATAAAAATATGGAATCAAATATCCTTTTAAATCATCTAACATTGATCCTAAAACTCAATAAAATACTATAAAAATGATGTATATTCATCCAACCCCAACTCACCACAATCAATCAAGTGATATGTATGAAAAAGAAACATTCTAAAATAGAAAACAAAAAACTAATTATGGATCCTCCACTAATGGATGATGACATTATAAAATTTTAGAAATATATCTATAACATTATATAACCATAATAGTTAATGTAATTAGTTCATAAAATATAGGAATTTGAGGAAAATAGGTATATACAAAACATAGATAAATATATAACAACATATGATAGGAAACATCAAATTTTAATGGATAATGACTATTCTCCATAAAGGATCTCATCCTTGTTTGAAAAAACAACATCAACCCTTTGATAAACTAGATCCATAGAGATATCATCATGGAAAATGAAAACCGACACTACAGGACCACTAATATCCTTAGAGTATAATGAATTCTTGTGTGTACGACCATAAAAAAAATCATATAGTGTCATACCATTTAAATAATGGTAGTTTTTATTATAAAAAATATAATATAGATAAATTTTATTCTCATGAGAAACCAATATTCAATATTCATTTCGTAATTATATCCCCAAATGAATACATCATTCATTACATTGAGACATTTTTATAGAGATGGAATACATTGCTATAATATAACTGAGTTCAAAAAACATGTTTTAAGACTCATAAAATTTTAGATATAAACAAAAAATATGATAAACCATGGTTGAAATATGAACACCATGTAATTCAAATCCAATTATATATATATATATATATATTGAAATATACTAATTGGTCATCACTAGTTGGTTAAAAGTGAGATAAATTGATTGAATTTATATAATCAACCACATAATATTACAAGAACCTAGTTCCCAAGGAACCCCAGTTATGAAATAATGGGATTTATCCTCTTAAATCTACTATAGAATCAATAAAAGATAAAAAGTTAACGAAATGATGGTTATCTTTCTTCAATAAATAATAGTTAAGGAATCTCGAGAGAGAAAAACATTACAACCCACCACAAAATAAACCACTGGAATAATAACATCCATAATAATATATATTTTCCACCAAATTATTCATAGATAAAGGATAACCATGAAACTTCCGCAACAATATCTCACACATAACAATTAAAATAAATAATTTCCACCTAATAATTTACATTTTTCTCCAAAACCTTAATCCACAATATTGGTGTATAATCCTTGATACTCTAACAACACTGAAAATGTGTCTAATGAATCCAAATGTAGATTCATAAACAATATAAAAGAAATTAATATTCCACCGACAAAAAATATAGATATTCTCAATTAACAAACACATATTGTTGATGATTAAAATTCGATAAATCCTCAAAAATAATATAGTACGCCAAAAAAACTTAATCAACATTAAAATGTATTTTTTGAATAAAATTATATATAATTATAATACCATTAATATGGTAATGGTGATCATAAATTCATTTTCCAAAGAAACCTAGTTCTATTACCAAAAATTTGAATACAGATGATAAAATATGCGACTAATGATCTTATTAGATTTAGATATAATAAAATATTAACATAAAAATTAATTAGTTCACATATAGATAAAAAGAAATTTAGATTATATTTTAAGATCATGGGTAGCATGGTTATGATAATATGATAAAATAATGTCCAGAACCAAATTCTACCAAAATATATTATCATATCAAATTACATCCAAATAATGATTATTTTCATAAAATTAATATCGATATAAAATCACCACCCCTAGAAACCTTAATGCAATCATGTGGGTTAACCTATCAACCATATAATAAATATATTAATTAATCTTGTTCTTCTAAAAAAAATATTACAATTCGACATAAAATCAAATAATGGTTCTACATTCAATGAACATTATTGAAAAAATATGCTATCATATATTGATTGGTTAAATGTGGAAAAATTTCAAAAAATTCCTATAAGAATGCAATTACACTACAACATCACCTATTTTATAGATAATTAAATAAATATTTTCAAATATCACAAAACCCTCTAAATACACCTCATGAAATCAAAGAAAACACTTTGAAAACATCCAATATACATGATTCCAAAAAATTAGATGTATTCAATCATAATATAATAATTATGTTCATAATTTTATATGTAATACAACAGGATATATTCATTAAAAGGAATAAATGACTTATCGGTAGATAAAATGAGGAGAACCACTAATTTATTAAATTAAAGATGAAAATTGATATCCAGAGTATTATTTTTTTCTTCATCTTGTTATGTTATCTAGAATGAGATCATTAATCATAAACTAACAAACAACATGGATTGTTTTAAAAAATAATAAATCTAGTTAAAATATTAATTAATGTGAATTGTTATCATTTTTTATTTGGGTAATCTATATTGATCCCCAATCAAATATTCAAAATATGTGTACGAAGAATTGATTCAAACCTAGGTGACATACTAGTGTTGAAGAACTATTTTAAATATAAATATTTAATATGATGATGATGGTAAAGATCCATTGTTAAACACACTATTTATGCATCCAAAATGATTTAACTTATACAGGGATGCATTATAATAATCATCAACATCGTTGGCCACAACTGAAAACTCATAATCTATATAGAAACATTTAAAAACTAATGGATCATAAAACGATACTCTCCCACATAATCATCTACTACACCCATAACAAAACTAATAAATTTTCAATAAATATATAATCAATAAAACACATTGATCTAGAAACTTTTTTCCCATCAGTTTGAAAAAAATAAATACTAAATTTTTTGAATTAAATAACCCCAAATTTATAAAGACTAATGTAATTATATATGAAAACTATTTATAAATACCAAATGAAGCACCATAAAACTGAATATTAAGTAAATTTTTATCTCTATATAATTTTTTCTATACCATGAAATACTCAAAATTTATTAATCATATTACAAATGATAACACCAAAAATTATGATTTAAAATGTTCACTAGATGGACCAATAATTTAAATGTCAAAACCAAACCATAGTATAGATATAATCAAATAAAAAAATGATAATAAACTTTATCTAACAATAATAATGTGGCTGATTTATTAACATTGTTTTTTATTACCTCTAGCCAAACATACACTCCTTTAAATCAATAAAGCATAATTCTATGATGTAATCAACATTTAAGGGATTGAAACCATTGTTTACCTCTAACATATTCATATGTGCCCCATGATCCTGCCTAAAATAATCACTCACATGTACATGATTACATTTCTTGATGGTTAGATCGATGATCCTCCCAAATACAAAACTAATAGTCTATAGGTATTTAATGAGGTTTCATATCCAAGGTAACGTTTTTCCTTTAACAAAATAATTAGATATTAAATAGGGTAAAATAAAATTAATAATAGTAATCTATAATTGAAAATATAAAAGTGGGTTTGGATATCCAATTGATGATCTCCAACTATAAACACATGATTAATGCAGAAATATTGAATACAGAACATCATATTCAAGATTGAACCATAATTGTATTGTAGAACTAGATCCTTGATGACCAGATATACACTATACACATCCCTAAATAATCAGAAAAGTCTTATTAAGCTACTTGATAGCAATATTATCAAAATCAATTAGCATATGATAAGTCCTAATCCATAATTTAGTTATATTATTTATAATCTCATAATAATTATTTTCCAAAATATTCATTACATTTCAATTATTATTGGCCATCATATCTATTGAATAACTATGAAAGAGAACAAATTTATCCCAAATTACTAAATTATTAGAGTTATTTCAAAAAAGTGGATAATATATTTATGTTATTATCTATTCTTAGTTCTCCATATATCAAAACATTACAAAATAACTCATAAAATGGTGTTTAGGATGCATTTTATCATGATAAAGTACTATAAAAAACCATTATCATGAAAAATATAGTTTTATTAATAAAATTACTTCCAAAGGTATATTACGGTTTATTAGTATTTGAATCATCTAAAATACATTCTTGTCATTTTTTCTCTATGATAAATATAATTAACAAATATAGATCAATTATAATTTAGAAAATATTGATGGTTTTTTTGGATAAAATGGGAAATGTTATGAAAAAAATTGTCTGATGCAAACTATGACGAATATCATTTTTTTGTATTGTATGTGATTTCATAGTTATAATATTTCATGTAATGTTCAGCATTTTTTATGAAAATGACTCATGGTGTCACATGATGGATGAATATGTAGTCTTATAATGACTATACTAAAATTCCAATCGATTTTAATATTTTTATTCATAATTGAAACCCCCAATGGTTCCCAAATGAATTAATGGATACATAACATCATTCCAAAGGCAAGAGGTCATTAATGGTTTCATATCCAATGGTGATTAAGAACTCAAAATGGTCGAGATAATGGAATGTCAGTATCGTCACACCCATAGTAGGGGAATTTTTTTCTTTATTTGTACTATATTATATATATAATATTTGATCTATAATCTATTTTTCAATCTCCATGTGAGACCTTTTACCTAATAAAATGATCTTCTATTGAATGCTTCCATTTTTAGAAGGTGGAAAATTAATAACTCTATATATATTTATTTAGGTTTGGCATCCACTTACTATTAATGGGCAGCTTCTAATAATTTTAATGAATATAACCCAGAACAACTGAGTTTTTGTCTATCTAAGGAGGTAATTCATATCAGAGGATGGGATTGAACCTTTATGAGGTTTCTGATGTATCATTTATATCACAATAATAAAAACAATATAGTTTTTGTATTCCTTCTTGTTTATCATTGTGATAAACTAAAATATATAATGTAACATAAGTACCATGTATTTAGCTCATGCCTAAAAAAGGGATCCTATGTATCATGTTCATATAAGGAATCAGATTCATTGTAATTCAATCGCATCCTTAAGACTTACCATGGGGTGGATTCTCTTGTATGTTGGAACCATATCTTGCCTCTAAATGGGTCGTACACACTAAGTTGGATTGTATAGTGGAATTAAAGAAGAAAATGATATGATAATTTATAACCCATAAGACCACATGATCCTTCAATGGTGTGTAAAAAAAGTACAATAAGTGATTAGTTTTATCACATAGGGAATCTGGACATATTCACTAGGTATTCCATTATAGTATATTTGATTTTTAGCTTGGGGCATAAAAAGGAACACTAAATATTCTGGTTATTGATGGAATCAGATTAATCATAGATTAATTACCTTAACACTCCTTTGGTGGATGAGGAAAAATGGAAATCTCACATTAGATATACATATCTAATGGTTAGAATATAAGTGTTGAATAGGGACATAAAACATGGTAGATTATTATTTTATATGAGGACATATGAAGGTATTGAAAAATATACTAGTTATATATGGATTCATATTTCACATATTTAATGTGTGGGTATGATTGAATATATCCACAAGAAATGGTCATCATGCCCCTAGACATATTCCAATATTGTCCTGATTGACTGCCTAATATATATGGGTGTCTGTAGGACATGTCTTCCGGTGTTTAGACATTTCCTAGATTCCCAGATGATGTTCCCATTGAGAATCACATGATCTATTTTATTTTTCAAATTTACTTCATATATTCGAAATGGAATATATTGAATAAAGTTTATGATGAATAATAATTGATCTATAGGGAGTCACATGACCAAGATGGATATTCAAGTGCACATCACCTAGTGTACAAGAATTTTTTGAAGGACGTTATATGTTATGAATGACCTTTCTAGAGGACATCAAAAAATCTGGCTTACATTCCTAGTTGATAGTGCAAGACCTGAGTAACCTTCCTTGGGGACACAACATGAAATTGTTGAATTTTCTATAGGATATAATAATAGTTTCCTGGCATGCTCAGAGGGCTTCACAATAATTGGGTGGCATTCCCGGAGGGTATCACTTAATTTTTTTAAATTTTCCACGGATATCGGATGATTATAATATTTGATCAAGGGATACTGAAAGGGTGTATGCGACCTGTAATGATATTATCATGTAATCTAGGCAGGTCTTGTGAAGCACATGAAGATCACTATATTTTTCATCGTATATGTCTCCCATAATTTCTTTTCTATTTTTAATATGTACCTCATGTTTTTTTCATTATAGCTGATTTTAGTTTTCATGGGACATTGTAGAAATGAAGGAACTTATTCACATAAATCTAATGAAATGCCAGAAATCCTTCACATGAACTATAACATGATAATGTTTAGAGGATATTCAAGATGCATGTACCGGAGTTCATTCCCAATATTTTTTTAATGCCTATTAGCTTTGTTATCATGTGACTATACAATATAAGATGAAGTCCCCTATGATACTGTGTAAAATTTTCTCATGTTCTATATTTTTTTCATAGGGGGAAGGATATGTAGGCCTCAAAAACCTTGTTATAAACCTCCTAACATGTCATATATCTAGAAAATATTATCTATATTTTCTGGAATGATTTTTGTATCACGTTCATTGCATGGAGTTGTCATGGGTTATTCATTGTGAAGCATGATGATATTAATCGTGATAATGCTCCACCATATCCAGGGATATTATACATCTACCTATCAAATGTACTGTGATTAACCATGTTTGAATTTCAAATAACTTCTACATGGTCAGCAATAGATGTACAAAAACTTCATGAGATCTAAAAAACCATGTAATTTTTTAAGCATTATCAAATATTTTATATATGGGGTCCTTTATATGAAAAAGGAGTTTTTGAAGGAATCCTCATAGAGATTAGTCGTTAATGTACAACTGACCTCATGAGATCACGTTGGATTATCTATGGGGCCTTGCACGATAAATGATGATCTCATGAGTAATATAAACCATTTCACATGTAGTCATGTATATCATCCCTTTACATGAAACATGTTCAATTCCCTCTATTAGATTCCTTTTTTATTTTACAAGGATATGAGTTCTTACATTTTCATGTGAACATTGGTAGAGACAATCAATCTCCCTGTATGTGATGCCTCATGTGATTGAGGATGGATCTCATGAATATGAATGTGTATTTTCCAGGTCAACCCCTCTTAATTAATGTGGAATCAAATCATATAATATACATGACCAAGAGACATAACATTATTATGGTGATACACTAAAATTCATTTGTGAAACAAGTTGGAAATGTCAACATGGGTTTTCAAGGACAAACAGATCATATGAGCACGACTCATGAATATAAAATTATACCTCCACATTATGGGTCTTCCTCTTTCCGCCACCATTTTTAATGGGTTTCTGATGACGAGAAGGCTTTAATCAAATTAAAAGTCAAACAATTGAGTAGAACTCATCAGGAATCATATACATGATAATCTATGATTGTCAGATTTATTTTGCATGAATTAAAAATCTTGTCAAAGAGGTCTTGACATGATCAAAATAGGATCATCTATTTTGACTGATCCCTTGACAATACCACATATATGTTAATAGAAAAAATTTCATTCTAAAGGGTTTCCCTATCTCCATGAGTGATCTACCTACTCAACCTTTGTTTTTTTAGAGAAAATAATATCCCTTATTTAGATGTTTATTCCAATCTAGATTTTCCAATGACAAATATGTGAGAATAAACAAATGACCACCCTCTTTTGTAAAATACTAATGGAAAAGGAATTAGTTACGAGGAATATACATATCCACCTGAATCAATGTGTCTACCACTGATCAATGTCTTGGGTCACCATTGGTCTTCCAAGTGAATGTTTAGTTTCTGAGGTGTAATATATAAATATGGGGTGAAGGATATTCTCATTCAACTAGAAAATATGAATCACTTGACCACATTAAATATATATATATATATATATGTGATTACTTCACTAGACCTTCTCATAATATCCCTTTCACCACACATATTTGTGAGAACTGATCAAAAGATCTATTTCATAGGAATACTTCGCGATATCTCAAGACGTTGTCATGATACAAGACAAATATGGCCCAGATATTGTTTTATAATATCATGAATTTATTCCTATATATTCATGGACCCTTGGCCTAGGTCCTTGGTATTGTTTATTTCTAATATATTTCACATGACCCACAAGTTCAGTCGCATTATTGCTTGGCCATCATTCGATTCACATGAAAATATCAGGGTCATGTGATCAGGGTCTTATTAAATGTCATGTAATGGATAGATTCCATGTGATTCATGAAAACTGTGAGACCCCCACGGGATATTAAATTTTCAAGAAATATATCAGGTCATTAGTTGATGAATCCCTACATAGTTCATGATGTTTGCATGAATCTATATGATTTATGAATATGTTTTGATGGTATTATCACTATTCTCATATATATATTATATGTTATACATTGTTATTTATTTAATATTCTCCTATGTATTCAATAGAAGAGTAAATGGTACCAGTTCATCATTAGAACTCTATTATAGAATGCATGGATGCTAGATATCACCATAACGTCGAATCATCAAAGACATGACAGATGAACCTGATGTTATTGAACTTTAAGAGATATGTTGTTGTAGACTAATAATTCTATATTTTTTGTTCATACCAATACTAATAAATTAATTTTCTATAGTCATCAACTATTCTTCCTTCTTGGATAATGAAAATCCATGATAACATTCTCATTGAAATCTCCAATATAGGTCATTTTTTCGAGTAGAAGCACACAAACGATTCTGTACTGATTTTTATTTCCATTATCTTCACATGAAATAATGCGTACCCGATTCCTACATCCAAATGTACTACTAAATAATTATAAAATCATCCAAAAAACATATTTTCAAGTGGTTTTCCAACTTGGACCTTTGAGTAGGGGGATTTTGGTATTTTATTGTGGTTTCCACTCATGTGAAAATTATATTACTTATTAATTCTCTAAGGAGATGAATCAAATCTCTATATAGTATACTATATGGATACCATAAACCATTTCCTTCTAAAAAATAGGTCTTAATGGAATACATGTTTAGACACTAGAGTCCAAATTTGATCAAATTCCATATGATGCATTATGATGTCGTTATTATCTTATAGGGGATTGTATTGATTTATAGAACACTTATATTGGGATGGATGTATGAAGACTTTTCCTACCAACATCAATGTGAGATAAGGTGGTGCAGATCCCTCCTGTTTTATAATATTTGACTAGGTCAGTCAAAAAATCCATTGAGAAGGAGTGACATCTTACGGTAGATATCCCATTCATGAAATGTTGTAGATACATCATCAATAATGTATGTTCCAATCTAGAAGACAAGAAGTCAATATCATTTCCTATGAAAGAATCCAGTGGAGAAAAATGATCCTATTAGCCCATAGTTTATGTTTTTTATTCACTAGATGGGGGTGGTTGGATTTTCATGATGTTTCATGAACTATTCAATTAGTCCGATTTCATTACATGTAACTAGAATTTTACTAGATCCTGACTATGAAAAATGGAGGAGATAGAGTTTCCACATTCATTATAATGACCTATATAGTTAGAGGGTAGATAATTAGGTTATCCATACATGTTTTTCACAAATTTTTTGACGTTTTGTGCCAAATTTTTTGTGGAAGATCCCAATAGATAATTTTTTGCCTCATTATGGTGTTATTGAGTAGTATGGGGGTACATTTGGACACATACGGGTACCAAATCATCCATAACATCACCAACATTAATTTAAGTCCATTTTTAACGTTTATAAAGAAGGTAATGCATATTTAACAAATTTATTTTGAGATTCAGGTGTACTTGATATGAAATTACTTCTTTACATTCAAACCCTACTAGATAGTAACAACTAGAAATATTATTTTAATTGAAGAGGGAAGCCTTGAGGCTTGGGAAAACCTGATTTATCATCACAGGGGAATCCATTTTTATCATATTGAAATGATCCTTCTTTGTGAATGGGGTGATCATTTTCAGTTTATCCATCATTATTTGTGAATGAAGATATGATTTGATCAACCAATTGATTCTTGATTTGATAATCATCCAGTGATAGATCACCAGTTTTGGATAATTTTCCTTTGCGAGGAGACTCATTGTATGGTATACTTCCCTAATCTTGATATAAATATTCAGTTTTACAAAAAATATACTGATATTTTGATTTTTCATAACATAAATAAAATTACCCACATCAGTATGTGAGACAACAGAATTACCACTAATTACAGATTCAATTCAGATGCTGAGAATGAATCTTACATTGAGTGGACCATAATCCCTAATAGTGCCTCATTCTAATGTGGAAATTTAATACTATTTATTGTTACCCATAGAGGAGTATACTACTATGGATATGATGAGTGTGAAAGATGTGAGTAAAACCACTCTAATTCTTCAAATTTCCTCTTAATTATAATGATGTATTATTTGTTAAGGAGCTAATTATTATGTTGAGATGTGGGGATTACTGTAGTAGTAAGAAATAAATTTAAGTAAGTTTTTTCTAACAAAATATCCCCAATTACATGCATTCAAAAAATAACATACCAAGGTCAACATCTTTATTTGATATCTTCATGTGTTGATAGAATGCAAAATGGTCAAATCCACTATTATACATTGGTGCCAGAAATTGTTGTCCAATGCATGTTTGAGGATATTGTTTATGGGTAGGGATATCAAATCATTTCAGAAATGATAAGATTTATCTCGGATCCATTTTCAAAGGTCCTCCCTAATGATGAAATTTTATAGAATACATGTGCATATTCATTAATATGAAAAGATCTATATAATATTTGAAACACCAACCATACCCTGTATATTCTCCCAATGGTACATTTTTTAGAGCAATAATGACCAATGAACATAAGTCCAATGTTTAGTGTTCCCAATGTTAACTAGCTCTAATGAGGGTTTATATTACTATCCATAGAAAACAGTACTACTATCAACTCCTTTTTGGAACATTGTTTTAAATTATTGAGTGTTGGGACCTTCAGGATAATCTTACATTTATGTGAATGGGAATATAATGTGATCATTACTATAATATCCCTATCTGATATAATGATAATGTTAGTGTTTCATTTTACTCTTTATCTCCTATGGACTATTCCAGTACCAAATCCTAATTTATTTCAAAATGAATAGTTCTATATGTAGAACACAATGAAATGAATGCATCTATTCATTATGATACATGAGGGCTTTCAATCACAATAGTAAATACTTCTCTATTGGGGTCACCCCATCAAGAAGAAGAGATAACTGAGTTCCATCATATTTATAACCATTTAATACTAAATTTTATCTGGCCATCATTCCATTTGAACCAAAATAGGAAAACATTTTTATATAAAAAATAAATTTGGGTAGCTATTCCACAAATAATTTCTCATTTATGAATGTACGTTTGAGTGAAGGTGAGAACCACTTTTGAAGATGGATATATTGTTCAAATTATATTATACCATCTAAATTTTTTTTATCTTGAAGCCCTTAAATGTGGTTAAAAATGTTTGACTTCAGTTAAAATACCAGTGGTGAAACCATGTAACACCCAAAGATTTAGAGAATTATTTTTGTCAAAATTAATTTAATATTTCTGATATTTAGCAATTCATGTTCCACTGGAAATATTTTTTTTAATATATTAATGTGGAAAGTTAAATATTCATCATAAGGTATACCAATGTGATCTTTCACTACACAAAACACAAACATAGCTTACGGTACATGCAACACAGACATGATGTAAGTTATACGCAACATGAACTGGTTATGAAACATCATTTTATAATTATTTAATAGGATATTTATAACATATCCATTAAAAATAGTAATATGAAATGTAATAACTAATATTAAAATATAATTTATATTGGTTTTATATAAATAAATCATATTGATAATGAAAAGTATATATTTTAGTAATGGAATTATATCTTTAAAAATAGAATTATCTAAAATGAACTAATTTTTATGTCCATCTAAGATAAAAAATATAATTTATTTTTGAAAACACTAGATAATTAATTTTATAAAACAAAATAAATTTTATTCTCCCTAATGTTTAATTTCTCTTAAATTGAATTATTTAGATATTTTTGATAAACATCATGTCTTGATGAATATTAAAAAATACAGAATTTTTATTCCAAACAACTATTCGTGTAATTTATTTATATACATAAATTATGTTTTTATTTGAAAAATATATATAAATAGATTAAATATTCATTATTATAAAAAATTTATATAATTTTAATATATTTTAAATTAAAATTGTATATAAAATCAAAGAAATCTTCAGAAAAATTTTCCACTAATAACATGTAGTGTTGTCCTATCAACGAGATTAATTTAAAAATAATTTCTACCACTTCTATGTATTGATCATTAAAAAATGGATTAAATATTTTTAATCATCTTAATATATAGTTTATAATATTTATTAATTAATTTTGGACCAAAATTACTAGTGAATGTGATCAAAAATATTGATAATGATTAAATGAAAACATAGTTTACCAATGATCTAAACCATTAACATAAGTGCCTAAATGAAATAGAAACATGTCGAAGATCCATTTTAATAAGATATTTTGACAATATATCCCCTTGTATCTAATTCTTTCTATTATTTGAGAAACATTAAATTAAAAAAACATGCGGTGAAATATATTTTCAATTATTTTCAAGAATGCAACTACTCATCTAGTATAAAAAAGAAATTCGACCTTCCCACATCCGCACTACTCTGAAGCCCATTGGCTCACCCATTATCTACTCATATAAGCTACCAATTTCCTCCCATAATTCTTTTGGACTCCATTTTAATAAAAATCTATCCAATTTATCACTTTAGTGTGAAAAAAACATAGTTACCTAAAGAAGTGGTAACATCCTTCAACAAGCCCAATTCCCTTATTTTCTTTCTCCACCACCTCAATTATTCGTATTACATTGTCAGTTAATATATCCATTATCATAAATAAAATTGGATTTTTTTAATATAATTTTTTATAACTACACTTACACACACATCCATATAATAGGGAATGAATATACAGTACTTGTACAAGGAAACCTATCTCCTCGGAAACGAGGTTGTTCGGTTATCCTTTACCAACATTCATGGTTCTGAATTATGATTAAAAAAATATTTTTATCCTATATATAAAATATTTATTATGTATTTATTATTATTTAATTATTTTATTACACAAAAATTATAATTTCCATAAAGTGTGAATATTATAAAATCATTTGGGGACATGTGGACTACTGCCTCCCCAATGCGATGCGATTGGTTCAAAAATTACATGAAAGGTGTTAATGATAGAATTTGTGAACAAATATGATATATATATATATATATCATATTATTAATAAATTAATGATATACTATACATACATACATACATTGCAATTACTTTATTTCTTTCAATATGATAATAAAATGAAATAATCTATCATGCGTACGCACGATATACCATCTCCATGAATGATGTAATTCATTTAATAATTATTTACTTCATAGATCACTATAAATAATTATATAATAAAAATATATGATATATATATATATATCTTTTAATAAATCTATAATTAAGTAAATCATGGTTTTTTAGGGGGGTCAATTATAACTTTCCCAAACATATGCGATAATAAAAGTAGTTATTTCCAGATTCATTATTTAACATGGATTTATTAATAATCTGTTAAAATAAAGTCATAAGTGAATAATATATTTCCTTAGAGACAGGAATATTATTTTTTGTTGGATATAAACATAAATTATATTTTATATACAAGAATTCTGAATGTTTACGAAAAAAATTCATGATTTGTTATTAGGGATTTCATTCTAAGAGTGTTATTCCCTTGAGATACACACCTTATAAACCACACATCATGTTAACGTGATGGGTGAAATTACAATTGATTTATAATATTATGACTATATATATATATTAATAGTTACTTACATGCCCATTTTATAATATATATTTCATGGGGGTTTTGTTTGAAAAGTTACAAATTCATTAATGTAATTTTCTTTCAATTTTACTTATTTGAGACATATGCCATGTTATGCACCTATAAATCTCTATAAGGTGCATATATACTCCCTTATTAACATGTCATATCATGAATATTATTTATTTTCATGATATTTTTAGCTTCATGTTAATTAACACTTTCAATCAAATTATGATTTAATGTTACTAAATTAGTAAAGGTTTATTGATTCATTCTCATTGTTGTCAAGATTGTTTATGATTATGTTTCCTTTAATGAATCCATATGATACTTCCCTAAAAAACTATAATCAGTTTTTTTAACCATCAAATATAAATTTTAGATTAATTTAATGGTACTTTTTCTCACTCGTTTTTTCTTAATATAGTTAATAAAATATTTTAAAGAAAATTGGATTTATTTTTATTTGCAGTCGAAAATCTGTGTTCTTTAAAAACCATTTTTTCTATTAAATTAATAAAATTCTGTATGGATATACTATTATATATAGTGGAAATTTTTACCCATTTATTTCATTTTTACCAAATAGTTTTAAAATTAATCACCTTTTTTTCATATCAAGAAACATTTCAAAATGTTTAAAGTGCGAAAAGAAAAGTTTGGTACATACAGACCTACCCGCCTTCATGACCATAATTTCCTTGATTATTCCATTGTATATCTAAAATAATATTTTCTCAAGGAAATATTTTTCTTAATATTTAGTAAATTTTTTTATAATACTTCTCAATGAAAAAGTGTTTTGAAAAATTGGTTCATGTTAACATATGAAGTAAATCATTTTCAAATATTATTTTATATGCTTTCACAATGATTTATTTCTACAAAATGGTTCTAAATGATCGAAAATATTATTTTATATTTTTATATATATATTTCAAGGAAACGCATTTTCCAAATGATTTTATGATTCTTGTATATGTTTTTTTGGAAAAAAGTATTCAATGTTTTTTAAATATTCATGGAAAAATATTTTTAAAATAATTTCAGAATTTATTTATATGATTTCAAATTAATCACAAAGGAAACGGTTTTAAAAATGATTTATGTTAAAAAATTATTTTTCAATGAAAAGAGGATATTTTCTATAGTATATGTTTTTATGGATACCTCAAAATAATTTTGCATCGAAGTGTACATCCATTTATGTAACTCATTCAGTATAGAGAAATGTTATAAAGGTTTCAAAAAAAATTTATTCTTTAAATGGTTTATGATTTAATAGAATGATATTTTTTAAAACCAATTTCCATTTCTGGGGTAATATGATTATGAATCATTTTCATATTCTATGCGTTATAGGCTTATGAAACATGTTTCCCTACAATGGGTTATACCATGGAAAATGCCTCAGACACTTTCTTCCTAACATGGGTTATTATTGGATAAAATTATTATGAAGAATATATATATTCTTCAAGTTTTGATATGATTAATTTTTTATGATGAAACATTAATTTCATAATATAATTTTTTTTAAAACTGTCTCTTTTGGTGGGTCCGGATATGGTTGATGTTTTATTATCTTGTGGCACATATATATACTATTTGGTAATGGGATGCGTTGGAAGTATATATCCTTCCAATTATTTGGGTAATGATAAATGTTTAATGATATTAAATTGTACGTGGTAGGTATCCCAATCCCCAAACATTCATTATACATGTAACACCCTGATATTATGTTGTAGAAACATTTTATTTGATAATATGTATGACAAGAAACACTATGCCTGCATGGAAATAAAATATCCCCTAATATATAATATATTTATTGATTTAAATAAATTGAATATATTATAAATATTACATTCTATGTGACAGTTATTTAGTTTACATCACAAACAACAATGGGTTTCATTGATAGCATGTGTTACACACAAGACATTATATTACTGAACAACAATAGATCCTTAAAATATAATTATTTAATATAATAAGATATAAACATTCAATTAAATTATATATTATGATTAGGAATAAATAAATTAAAAACATATAAGGTTTTAAAAAATATAAAATGAGTTCATTAGTTACAAATTAATTATAAATAGATATGAACACCCATTGAATATAATGGAAAATATTATTATTTTATGCTCACAAAGATAATATGTCCAAATAAATTAATGTTATTAAATTTATTGAGTGGTATTAATTTAATATATATAATATATATTGAATAATATTTTTTTAGATTAGTCTATTATATTTTATAGGAATAGACAAAAAGAACCATTATTTTACTCATAATGTGCTATATTTGTATCAGGGCACATCACTACATTTTAGTTTCAAAATTATTTTAAATCCAATTTTTGGTTCATTTATAATTTGTATATACAAAAATGAACCATATAATATAAATAGAGACATAAAAACTATGTTAGGGTAATTTTTTGGGATTTTCCTATAATGATTTAGTTGTTAATGAATATTGAAAATTACTGAATTTTATCTGAAAACTCATTTAAGATATAATATATTTATTAGTATATATTTTGTTTTTAATTTTTTTAAATATAATTTAGATACAATTTTTCTCAATTAATCCCATTTAGTTGATTTTTATCAATTCGTCTTTGAAATTTGATATAAAAACATATTAATCTCTAGAATTACATTTCATTAAAATCTCACATTGTTGTCCCATTTTTGGGATACATTATTTTTTAATTTATTCCCCATATACTATTAGGATTTTTAAAAATTAAATATATATATTTTATAGGAATAATTTATATTCAAATATTTGTTCATATTAGTTTATTTACCAAAATGATTAGTGAGTTTAATTAGAATTAATTTCTATGATTAAGGTGAACATAAGATTAAAATATTACTAACCCTTATATTGAAGGGAAATAATAAAAAAACATATAAAAATTCCATTTCAATGCCATATATAGAATATACCCTCCCTTTTATATTCTTTGATCAATGAATTGATCTAATTTCAATTGGAAAATGGGTTAGAATATCTTTTTCCAAAATTGATAGAGTTCCACTCATCCTCAAATATAAAAAGGACCCAACTCCTCCTACTCCCTCACACATATCAATAATCGTTCAATATAAAAATCTCTAAAACCCAAGTTCTTAAAAATTCATTTCCTAATCCTTGAATCCTACCGATGTTAATAAGTCAATGCATTTTTTCCCTTTTCCAGAAACTGATAGGAGTTACCTAAAGAAGATATAACATATTTCCTTATGATATTTTGTTGTATCCCCTTCCTCCATATCCTCAACTCCATTTTTTCCATTCATATATAAGAAAAATAATGTAAAAAATATACTATCATGTTTTTATGGTATTTTATATTCATAAACAGACACACACTTCCATCTAATTTCCAATAAACACGTCGTTTATGTGTGTGGTGAACCACGACCTCACAAAACGATGTTGTTCATTTTACATTTATCGCCATAGATGTCTTTGAAAAATGATGAAAACAGTATTTATATATGTTATATACGATATTTAATATGTCTTTATTATTCTATAATTCCCTTATAACACATACCCTTATATAATACGTTTTTTTCAATACTATAATAATGATTGTGGATATGTGAATTACAACCTCTTAAAGTGATGTGATTCTATCACATTTTACATGAAATGCATAAATAAAGTTTTTAATTAAACTAATTTGAATAAAAAAAATATATATATTATATTATTTAAAGTATTAATTTTCTTTATATATAATATATTTCATTTTCTTTGAAACCCTTTCAGACACTAAAAAGTGAAAATTTCTGTCGTGGACAGGAGGGCTACCGCCTCTTCAACATGATGTGATTCCTTTTAAATAACAAGAATTATATATAAATTCATATATTAATAACACATTGTTCGTTATTATATAATGTTTTTCATAGACATATTAAAGTCACGTATCTTCTTTTCAAAATGATTATTGAAATATGGGAATGTAACTAATGTCAACGTATGACCATAAGTATTCATGATTGCGACGTTTGTTTTTTTCTTCATAACCATGTTTATAGAGTTTTTAAAGTGAAATAAATGTATAAATATTATTATTATGTAATTTTAATTATTCTAGTTCTTTTATATAATGACCCCTTTGAATATAGTTGTCCTAATAAAATTGTTTTTGACACATACACCAAATTGGGTCAAAATACCCAATGCAATCATAATTGATTAAGTAGTTTTATAAAACATTGTAATAAGTTATATAAAAGTTATTATAAACATGAAAAAGTATATAAATAATTTATAAAATTAAAATAATTTTTTATTTTGGTATATAAAGACACATAAGACAAATCAGACATAAGTTAATGGATTTTCATTTTCATTTTTACATCTAAAAGATAAATTTCATATTAAACTTTTTCTCCACTATGTGTTGTATCTACAATAAATTTTGATATACTATATCATGAATTATTTTATATTCATGGTATTGAAATATTTAATTTAATTTTAATCTGTCATGAGTGTTATGAGTTTATATATTTCATTGTGGTATGTGACTGTTTGTAATGATTAATTATTATATTCCTCCAGATTAATTTTAAGGAACTTTCATTTTCATTCATGGAAATTATATAACCAATTTTCATTAAAACAATTAACATTAATTTTCTCTATTTAATAGTTACATTTTCATGAATTAATACCATATCCCTACACTTTGGATGTCAAAATGTTTTAGAAAATGTTTTTTTAAAAACCCGTATTCATTATATCATTTATCATAGAACCGATTTTCTATGTAAAATAGTGTTTTATAAAATATGTATAAATTATTTAACACTTAAAAAATTATTTATTAAATATATCATTATCTTTATCTATCAATATTATCAATTTTAAATAAATATTTATATCTCTTTCTGAACAAGTAACTTTTCAATCCATTTTTCATTGAAAAGGATTGTATTTTTTCAACATATGACATGTACATATTTACCATATATCATTTTATCTAAGATTACATTGCATGGATAAAAAATTATATTTGAAATAAAATATTATTAAATTTATTTTTGAATAAAATTATTTTCACATTTATTTTCAAAAAAAATATTATTTTTCACACGATTTTTCTTAATGAATGTCTTTATAATCTCACATCCATTTTTTATTGTTAGATTTCTCTTTAAATAATATCTCTATTGAAAAAACACATTATAAATAACATTAAAAATCAAAATTATAAAAAAATTATTATTATTATTTCTATTACCTTATATAATGATTATAGATGATGTTTACTCTAACGACCAGGCCATACTGCGTACTTGGATTGACACTCTCCACGGATAAAAATATGAAAATTCACATGTTCATTAAAATAAGCTATGAAGGATTTGAAAAGATAATGACAATTAACTGTGTAAGTTAAACCTTATACTGTGGAAGGAAAAATATTGAAATATAATTAATGATGTAATTCTATATTTTGACCATTTTTAAAAACATTAAGGAATATTTATTCATTATCCTTATTTTTATGATGTCCAAAATGTTTATTTTGGAATTTCAATTAATATGGTTAAATAAAAGGACAACCAGTATGTCGTGTGACTACAAATTAAGCCCCGAAAAGTTGCGGGTCTTCAATCCATGACTGATGTATGATAAGTGTTTCATGCCGACCACAGACATATGAAATGTTCCCGTTAATATTTCATTATTTTAGTTATAGAAATTGGTGAATAAATATTAATGGTCAACAATTAGTGAAACATTTTAGTTTTAGAGATTAATTTATTAAACATATAGAAAATGTAAAATATTTTTTGAGAAATAGTTTCACTTCTCACTCTTTTAGGTGCCTTATGAATTTTTAAATGATCATTTTGGTGCTTTATATATCAAAGTTAATTTTTAAATATCCATTCAATGATTTAAGGGTAAAATTAAAATTAGATCAAAACAAAACTAAATGATGAAATTATGTTTACATAAATATATCATCAACATGTATTTTCTTATATTATTATGTTTTAACGGAATTTCTCAACATTAGAAAATTTTTCAAAAAAACATTGTTGTAATACCATAATTGGAGAAAAAATTATGGTCTTATCAATCATCACATATTTATGGATTTGAGGCTCTCAGCATCCAATTTATCGTTCAAGTGATTATCCCTAATGAACTCAATCACACCTAAAAAATATTTATGGTTTTCCTCTAAGTATTTTTCTTCTTTTTAATAACGTTTTCATTATTTGTGACCTATTTATATTTAATTCATGGCGACATTTATACATAACATTTTATATTTACAATAGTATTTCTTATGAAATATTATAATAATTTGGGATTAAAAATATTGTAAAAATAGAAAAATGTCTTACCAAGATAATGCTTAACTTTTTGGGGGGCATAATTTAATTATGGTGGGAAATTTGACCCCAAAAAAATCTTCAATAAATGCCTTGTATTCAATAGTGTTTATGATAAACAACACCAAGTGTGTAAGGAAATATAATATCCCATGAATTTATAATATATTTAATATTTTAAAAATATTAAATAGAGTAAATTATTGTGTGATATAAATGTATTTTATATATAATATATTCATTAAATGATTTTTTTATTCATATAATATAATTTATCAGTATTTTTTAGCAATAATTCATTTTTTTATGAATATTGAAACATTATTAATTTTATCAGAAGACTTAATTTTCATCTATTTTCGTTATAATTTTAAATTATATTTTTAGTGGTTTAAAAAAAATTAAATAAATTAATTATCAATAAATTCAATTTAGATCATAGGAATCAATTTCAATTTGAAATTTGGTATAAAAACATAGAAATAATTTTAATATTTTCACATTAAATACTATAATTGTTGTCCCGTCAATGAGATAAAATATAAATTAATTTATACCACGTTTTTTATTGAAATATTAAAAAATAGATAAAAAATTTATAATCATAATAATTTATAATGTATAATAAGGTAACATTATTTTATTACATAAATGATTAATGAATGTAATTATAATTCGTTTTAACAATTAAAGTGAAAATCATGTTTAAGAGAAGATTAACATTATATTTAAAGGCCCAAATGATAAATATACTTGTGAAAATTATATTCTTTGAAATATTTAGAAACTATCCTCACTTGGATATACTTTTACATGTCATTGTATCCAATTACAATTTGAAACTTGCATGGAATTCCCTTTTCTAAAATTTAAAAGTGTTCTACTCCTCCACTATAAAAATACATACCCTCTTCCTTCATCTTCACAAATCTAAGGATACATAAGATAAATTAATCCACTAGAATATCTCTTAAAAATATATCCCATCATCCTATAATACATTCCTTGGGATGAATGAAATATAATGATCTGTTTTTTTGCAAACAAATATGATTTACCCAAAGAAGAGGTAACATCTTTCCAAAATCTATTTAGTTCTATTCCAATTATGCACACCATAAAATCCTATTATTACATTATTATATAAAATTTTTTTTATCATCAATAAAATATGATTCCATTATAATATGGGTTCATCATAAAAATATACATACTTCCATCTAATGGGTAATGTCTTACTGTTTATGTGTACGACAAACTACAACATTGCAAAATGATATTGCAATTTTTTTCCATTACCACCTCTCATGTATCATAATTTTGAAGGATAATCAATTTACATATGTTATATGAGATAAAAATATATATATTAATACTCCTTTAATTCAATTATAACCCATAAAATTGTAATTTTCATTCTCTGTTTATACAATTACATTGTTTATAGAAGGGTGGACTACAGCCTCCAAAAAGGTGTGTGATTCAACAACGGGATATATGGAATATATAAAGTCTTATTTTGATAAGAAATATGTGAAAAAAACATATATATGATATTCATGACATAATTAAAATTAAATAAATGTAATATATATCATTTTTTATTACAATTTCATGCAAAAAATATTATTATGTCGGTCGTAGATGTGTGGACTACCAACTTCTCGACCCGATGTGATTCATTTTACAACACAATAAGTATATATAAAAGTATATAAGATTAAATAATATGGTATTTATTATATAATGAAAATTATCTAAATATTTATGTCACATACCTTCATTCCACAACAATCATTGAAAAATGTTAACATTTCTAATTTATATATAGATTTTACTATCTCCAAGATTGTAATATTGGTTTATTTTTAATAAAAATATTATTTTTTATATATAATAGATAAAATTATGTTAAAATTTTATATTTTTGTCATTTTTTTTATTTTAGAGAATTTATATAAGGACCTCCTTGATAATTTTTGACCTACAAATGTTGTTTTTAAAGCATAAACTGGATTTTTTCAGAAAAATTAATGTGAACATAATTAATTAAGTATGAATAAAAAACATGGTAATAAGATAAATAATACTAAGGATAAACAAGAATAAGTATCATAAGAAAATAAATAATTAAAAAAATATTATTATTTTTGAATATAAAGCCTGATAAGGCAAGTCACACACAAGGTAGTGTATTTTATTCTCCCTTTTTAAACAAATGAGAATAGTGCCACTAAGATGCATTCCTTCTTAATCAAATATACAAGGTATGAAATATTGACTGGTATACTATTGAGATTCATCTCAATCTATAAATGGGCCCTTCGGGATGCGTGTAAACATTATGAATTTACATATTGTTGATGTATCAGCCTTATGAGCTGTATAGTAGAACGATTTGGAAATGAGATTTCTATGGATGCTGAGGTCATTCCTAGCTCATGTTTTAATTTATTGAGTACACTGAATTAGGAACATTATTATTATTTTATTATTTTTCTCTAGTGGATATAAATCGGTGAACATTATGTATTAACATGTATGACATTTTTGGATTCATTCCATGTTTGTTTGAGTGGTGTTTATCATGTTGTTCTGTTTACTTTCTCATGTAGTTGTTCTATATATCTTCTACAATTTATTGATATTGATGTGATTCCACTCTACAGAATTGGATTGAGTTTGATGAGTCATTTATTTTCCCATGCATGTAATTCTATTGTGGCCGGACTGGTGCCTTATCTTTATTTGAGAGGATATAGCCTCCCCACTATACCTTTTTACACCCTCACTACTAGTCGTCAGCCTTTGGCATTCAGGCAGGTGAATCAAAGGTTAGTGAAAATAGGCCAATTTAAAACTATTTGGGTGTATTTTTGGGTCAGGACATGAAAAAAATTATACAAGGGTGAATTATTTATATTTTTCATTGAAACTAAATGTCTGTATGAATTGTAAAAAAACTATTTTCCCCAATACATTGTTTCATATAATTTATTTTTTTAATTAAAAAATTTGGATAATTTTATTTTTAATTATAATTCGATAAAATATAGATCGATTAATCCAATATTAATTGTTAATTGTAACCAATTTATAATTAATATCGGATAAAAAATAGAAAATGTTTGGAAATTTTTCCATTAAAACACCTCAGTTTCTTATCATCTATAAGATTAATACAAAATTAATTTTATTTTTTTTATGTTTATAATTTGAGAAAAATTTATTAAATATTTTTAATAATAATTATATATAATTCATAATAAATAAATCTCATTTATTGGCAATAATGTATAGTGAGTGTAATAAAAAAATAATTACAATGAATAAGAGAAATGTTACCTTAACAAACGACTAAACCATAATCATAAGACCCCAAATGACCCAAGAACGATTCCAAAAATAATATAATGTATATATTTAGACCAAATTATCCATTGGGTATAATATGGTCTTTATTATATTCACGTTCCATGGGTAAAATGGTGTGGAAAATCTATTTTTAAAAATATAAAATAAAACCACACATCCACCACAATTATCATGTACTCATCCTTCACCCTTTCTCACACATATAATGTATATAGGATCACACAATATATACTAAAATAAAATATTAATTTTTCTCCTTTCATCCTTCAAACCTCACTTTTTATTATAAAAACATACATGGAAGCATGTTGCTGAAATCTAAAAGGCGTTGACGCAATGAAGAGGTAACATTGATGCTCAAGATCCTTTCATTATTTTCATAATACACCATCTCAAATATTCTTATTATATAAACATATAATAATACAATAATCTTATATATATACTGATAGTTTTTAAAATTATTGGTTAATATTATAAATTCACAGACTTCCTTCTAATATAATAATTCCATAATCATATTGTAGAAGGGTATTATAGTAGAACTATAGTAGGTCACTATAGCAGTGCTGTAGCAGCGGCGGACTATAGTAGCGGTAGCACTATAGCAGCGAAGGGACTATAATAGGGTACTGTAGCGGCGGCAGTATTGTAGTAGTTGCTGTAGCTACGCGGGTACTATACATGTACATTTCACAGAGGGTTCCTTTGGGCCAAAAAATGGGCTTTCTAGCCCTATATGCTGGCCACTTGGCCTTCGGCCTTCGGGCTATGTAATTGGTCACCCTCTACCCAGTATAAAGAGGTCTTTTGTTTAATAATAAATTGAGGCTACTGCCCAAACCTTTAAAAAAATCATTATCCAATTAGTATGATCATGAATAAAAATTCCAAACACATATGATAAACATAACTTTTATTACACTAAACAAAACATTAACATTGAATTGTTAATGAAATGGTAAAATAATGACTTATGTGAAAAATATATGTTATTATATATATTTATATGGTTAATTTTCATATTTATATTTAAGAGGTTTTATCATGTACATAGTATTCCAATTATTATGTTAACGAAATTTAATCTCATTTTTTTAATTCAGTGATATACATGATTTATTCACCAGTCATTCATTTGTGTAGTGTGTATACATACCATTTATGTATATAAGGATTAATATAATTAAATTTATTGGTATATAAATATAAATTTTATTATCATTATTTTATGGGGGTTATTTTTAAAATGTAAACAAATCAATAATGCAATTTTTCCCCAATTTTCCTTCTTTGTGACGCATTCCATTTTATGCACAAATATTTCTCTATGAGGAGTATATACTACCTATTTATTTATTAGATCATTAATATAGATATATTTATGATATTTCATTCTTAATTTAATGTTATTAATATAATTTAATTACAATTTAATGTCACCAATGTTGTATGGGATTATTCATTCAATCTCATCATTTATCGAGAGTTTTTAGGATTCTACTTACCTTGATGAAATTTTATGATCTATCTCTCAGGAAAAATGCTAAACAAATTACCCTCTGTATATTCATGTTATATCAATTTAATGGTATTATATTTTCCACTCTTTGGTACATGTTATGGTCGTGAATTGTATTTTTGAATATCATACATGATTTCTTCTTCCGGTCTGATATTTTTGTTCATTCAAACCCGCGTTTTTAAAAAAATATTCAAAACACATTTATTATAATCCTATTAGTTTTTATTTTTTAGCAGTTATTAATCTTATTTTCAATGGTTTTAAAATGAAAATTCTTTTCATTTATCAATTAGGTAAATTTATTATCTTTTATGGAGACAAATGAATGTTCAGCAGGTACGTACCATCCTACCTTTACGACTATCATTTTCTTGATTCATGGTTTTTAATGTTTATATGGATGTTTATTAATGAAAATTCTTTACTATTATTCTTGTAATTTTTTTATTTCAAAATGGGTTTCAATGAAAAAGTTATTCCAATATTTTTTATGTCATCAATTGTTTAAATTTATTTTCATAGATTTTATTAAATATTTTTTAAAAATAGTTCATTCAAAAAAATGATCTTAAATACATTTCTATATGATTTTTTATAATAATCAATTAATGTTATTTTTAAAAATGTTTTATGATTGATATATAGGTTATCATGAAAAAACATTATATAATTTTTTGGATTATGTCATATTTTTTCAAGGAAATTTTTTATAAAAGTTATTTAAATCCTTATTTATAAGTTATCAATGAATTTCCAATCATAATGGGTTTTATATGGTACTATGTATTAAAATCATTTTTTCAAATATTAAGGTATATTTTAATCATGACATGGTTTTAAAGGATTTCTCAAAATTATTTTACATATATGATGAAATCTTTTGATGTTACTCATTCCGTTCTGTGAAAGACCAAAAGGATCCATTCATACTCTTTCTATGAATGTTTTATGTTTTTATGGGATGATGTTTATTAAAACCAATTGATATTTCATGGGATATATATTTATGAAAATAATTCCAATTCCATGGGATATATTTTTTGAATATCTTTTCTCATCCAAAGGTAATACCATGATAAATTATTATGAATCCTACTTCAAATCATGGAATATTATACAATGAAATGAATATGAATCATATATATATTTCATATATTATAAAAATATTAAATATTTGTTTTAAACATTTCATTTCATGATATGATGTTTATTAAACACATATCATTTTATTTGTTATTATATAGTGTATGTTTTTTTTATCTTGTGTGACATGTAGGAATGGTTTTGTCATGATATTGTTGGGACCTGTATTTTCCTCAAATAAATTGGCTAATGATAAATGTTTTGTGATGTCAAAGAGAACATGGGAGACAATCCCTAACCCAAATATAAGAGGTACATGTGCGATCAAATCATTCATAAAAAAAGGAGTTCATGGGAGGATATCCCAATCCCTAAAAATTAGGTACATGGGGAAGAAGCCCATGCTTGAAATTGGATGGTATAGGGGAGGGAATCTCATGACTGAAATATGTACATAAATTATTATCCCAATCCTATAATGTTACGAATGTTTTGGAAGACATCCTTGATATAAGGTTTCTATATACTTATGTTTATGCCATGATTCTATATATTATTCATATGTTATGATTTGATGGATTATGGTATTAATTTCATTATAAATCATGCCTTTTTTATTCCAAATCATTGTGACATGATTCATGTTCATGATCATTTTCTCATACCATTATTCTCATGATATTATTAGGAATATTATTTATTTAACCATATTGATAATTTGATATCACCGATTTCTAAGGATTCCATTCCCCGTGTTATGAATAATGTGTTTTAATTATAATTACTAAGGGGGAAGATCCTTAGGGGAAACAGTAGATAAATTTCCCTAATATAGAATATGTTTTTTTATGATTTCATAGGAAATAAATTAATATCTTATATGGGAGTTTCATTATGTAATATATTATTTATTACAAGAAAATTATTAAATTTATATGTATGTTAATATGGGGTTTCTATACACCGTTAAAAATCTATCAAGAGGGTGTTGCCTCCTCACAAGAGGGTGGGGATGGGACAATAATTATTTCCAGTGATACAGCTAAGAAAGTTATGTTTCAAAAAACAATCCTCTATATTTCTCACATGATTATATGATTTAATATATTTAATTAGTAAAGATCCCTTGTACCTTTTTTAGTGTCCTTGACCCAGTTCATTGACGTCCCATCCCCTTTTACATGTGAATTTTTTTGATCAAGTAAACCAACATAGAGGCTGACTCTATACACCCATCGTCAAAGACCATGGTCATGAATCCCTCAATTTGTGAATCAGTACCTTTAAATATTCATGTTCCATGGATCATGTTTTTTCATGTCCTATATTCATCATGAAAATATCAATTTTTGGGGAACTTGTTTGGAGGTGAATGGGTACCATAATTTCATAATCCATTTGGGTTCTGCTTAATGATTCGTTGGTTAATATTCGGTTTATGTTGACCATCCATCTTCATTATGGTTTTTATTATACCTATAATCATTAATAGGTGAAGGACTTGATCACTTGAAGCTAGAAAAATAATTCCATTTAATTTACAGTGGTTGCAACTAAAGATTCCTCATAGATAAATTATTGTTTGGATGAGTCATTGAACAAAGAATCCTAGTTCCCAAAGGAGTAAACTACTCATAATGGCATGGATAACACTAAAAATATTTATGATGTTCATTTATTTTTTCAAACTAGACACATTCAAAAATATGTATATTTTATTCACCATTAAATTCCAATATTAGAGAAAACTGAACTAGAGAATCAGGGCATCCTTTACATGGAAGTGATATCATGGCATGATTTTGTTTCAAGGGTAGAGATTTTTAATGGATTATAGTGGAGTAAATTGAATCTATTGATCAATTATGATAATCAATTATGTCCTAGGATATAAGGAATTCCTAGCTGAAGGACCCCTCTAAACACCTGTAGTGATATGCTTATAATTTTTAATCCCTCATTTAATTGTGTATTCACGAGAGAGAATCCAGTATGTGGAGATAATACCTTACCCATGATATCAATATACAAGTCTTATGAACATTATATTATGTTTTTCATTTCACATTAATTAATTATTTCTATAAAATTTCATTAATATTATTTTCATATATCACCAATGATAGAGATCCTTTTAAAAAATTATGTAAACCAAAAATCCTGGAATTGAATTTTTAAATTGAAATAGTCTTTTTCATGAGAAAAACCCATGAAAGAACACTCACATGAGAATCCTTGATGATATTTCGTCTTTATTTCACTCTAGATTATCGGATTTACAAATGGATAATTTAGGAAAAAAATATTCCATAGAGGGATAATGTTATATCGTTATCAAAAGTCAGAGGTCTTAGTGATCATATATTGATGTTTTCAAGGGTTAAAGGATGATAGCTACTATATTTATATAACTTTATTTATATATCAATAATTCATCTGTTGGTTCATATATGGGAAGTCATAGTAGTGATGGATGTGTATTTTGGTCATGAATCCCTCTTATTGGGATTCGACTTAACACATTTTTACTATTCCGTTAATGATTTCTGAATATTTCCTAGATCATGAAATGTTCATTCGAAGTTAATATAAATATGAGTATTACATAGGAAACCCTATCCAAGATTTCAAATTATAATAAAATGTATTTATTTTGGTCGGACTTAATATGATCTTGAAAACTATATCAATGTTGGGAAGTAGTTTAGTGTCTTCTATCTTGGGAATGAAATTTATTTTGTTTAGGTTATTATATCCTAGAACTACAATTGTTTTAGCTCTAGAATTTTAGCTAAGAAAATAAATAATCTCCAATTAGGTTATTTTAGTTCTATATTTTAGATTATTTTTTAGGGAAATTATATTGACGGTACTATATCAATTGTGAAGTAATCATTCATATGCAGTTTAATTTCATGTTTTAAGGATATGTAAAATGCAGTTTAATGTCACACGGTAAGGATTTATTCTATGAAGAATAAAGTCATTCATAATGAAAATAATATATGTTATAATTTTTAATTTATTTTTTCTTGTACATGACAAATGGATATTGAGTAGGGATGTTACGTTGGGGTGACGAAAAACACCCAATGTTGTTGGATTCCACCATGGTGTTATTTGTTACCATCGGGGTTAGATTTCCCTTTCAATAAGGAGAGGATGCCTCTTGTATTTGGGTCAGAATCCCATATTCATGATCTTATAGGAAAAACCTGAATGGCCAAGAAAATAGATTTTCATTATCTTACAAGTTCTATCAATGGTATGTGATGGCAGTATTTGTTGAGGGTGAAAGTATTAGTGATGTTAAGTCCACCAAGAGAATTGAATTATTGGTCATATAATTCATAACTCAAAAACATAATATATAGAATATGGAATGGGGAAGACAAAGCCATGATGACCCAAACAAACCTTTGGTTCTAGATTGTTCTACGGTGTTTCTAAGGACCATGATGATTGGAGTTAATTAAATATAATGAGGAATTTCCAAATTTTGGTGGTTTATAAGGCTTCATATATGATTCCATATTTCTTACATGCATGATGAAGCCAAGAGTTCCCCAATAATTTCCAATGCCCCTGAAACATTTCTATATACTCAATCATCATGGTGATGCTGATGGATATAGGAACATTGATATCTATGACGGGTCATGGCACCCAAGGATTGTTTAGATTTTAATGTGAAGGATTAGACCCTATGAAATGTGGTTACATGACATTTTTTGTGAGTCTCAAAATGTTTTGAAAATGATGTTTCACAATCAAACTATGAGTATGTGTACAAAATAGGGTGACATAACATCAAGGTCATTCTGTCTAATTGAATAGTAATTTCATGTTGTTAGAAATCATTGACCAATGTTTTTGAGTCAATAGTGGTAATATAGGATAATAATGTTGGGGATGGTAGAAAACACTCTATGGTTATAGATTCATCCATGGTAATGTTATGGATGATAAGGATCATAATTCCTTTTTCACATTTTATGATCCATTTGGTTAAAGGCCCGAAGCTCAAAAAAAGGAATATAATTAAATGCATATATAAAGAATGGTTCCCATGAATATGATTGTTCTTATCTGAGGGAAATTGATGGTTTATAGTGAATCGAGGTATATAAATCATTAAGTGTTATTTGTGGATAATTTAATCCTCAATCTGAGTTCGAACATCATAAATTTTGTTTCATCACGTATTGAAAATGTTATTACACTGAGGAGATAGAGAAACTATTTAATAATCTTTTCTTGTTCTAGAGGTCAAGTAAGCATGGATTATATTTTACAAAAGTGAAAATTATGTACCATGATCTTTACTCTCTTTTTATTTAAGATATGAAATTTTCCAAAATTGTGTTGGTGAATTCTGTAGTGAGTGGAGACAAAAAAAATTCATAGGATTCCCTTTTTATGTTTTAACCTGAAAATATTTAGGTATCATTCATTAGATGGTTAGGGTCTTGTGATTATAACCCAATGTGGATAATGTGTTAGAGTCTTATGAAATTGAAAAATTTTCATGTGGTTTATGGTAATGATTCACATAGACCGAGAATAAGGAGAATTATAGTGAATAAAATAATTAGAATACCATGGTTTAAGAGAACTCTAAAAACCTTTTCATAATGTGTTAATAATATGGGAAATATTAGCTCAAGGACCTCAATTCTTTTGGAGGGATGTAACAAAATCATTTTATTAGTGACTTGAACCAATCTTTGGTGCGAATTTATGCTATAGTGACATCAAGTATCATAAGGATAAAAAGAAATTTTCATGTTATGACACATTTTGTTCATAGCAATGGGATCATATGAAATATCTGGGGATGAAATGTATTGTAAAAAATGGTCTCATGAAGCTGGGTGTAATTTTCCAAGGGTCATGAATGGATGGAAGAAGCTCTAAGTGCTAATGAAATGAAATGAAATTTATATATTTTAATTCTTAAAAGATGTTGAAATAACCTCATGCTCTATTAAACCAGTGTTAGTCTTTTATGTTCTATTGATAAGTAATGATAATGTGTGATCTACTAAAAATTTTAATGTCATATATTGGGGATACAATGGTTGTGAATTTTAGTATCATGTAACTAGGATTCTTTAAATACAGTTTAACATAATGTGTTAAAAATTAACTCAATTCCAGGAAATTTAACATTTTATAGTAAGGGAAATAATATATTATTAAATTCAGAGTTTTTCTACATTAAATTAAAAATATTTTTGTTAGGACAATTATTTGTGATCTGTAAGTAATATGTATCATTTAATGATATGATTCAAGACATTCATTGTTCATGTATAAAAGCTGCATTCATTGGTTCGAGATGAATGAAATGATGAAGAGTTTTACTTTTAATTTAATGTATAGATTTGGGGTTGGTTGTTTGGGATTCATTATGTATCCATTAAGGATAAAAATCAATTAACACATAGTTATTCATTGGGAAACTCTCCAAATATGATAGAATAATACGTATAGGGATTCATTTTTTATTAATTATTGAAACTACACATACGAATGGATATATGGGCCCCAAAAAAATATTATGATGGTAGGAATATAACCACACATTATTATTAAATTGGAAACCTGATACACAAATACATCCCATATGACGAGGTGGGAAATATTCCCACTGGTTATCGTAGCTGAATGAAAAATTAGAGATTCTGGAAATACAATTTATCCTTTCATAATAGTAATCTTGCGATAGAAATTTTATCTATGTGAAAACATCCACATATGTCTGATCCATATTTTGAGGGGGGGATTGATCATTTTCATTATTATAGATGGACCCAGAAATGGAGAACTGGGCGTCAGTGCATATCTTGGGATGATATGAATGATGTCACATTTATTTCTGGGATGTGAAAATATCCATGAAATCACCATCATAAAAACTTTGGGTAATTTTACCCATTTTTTATTATTGTTGGACCACAGATTGAATATCAATACATAACTACAAATACTATAATTGAAGGAATCATCCCACATGTAGTTCTTGGTAGACTATATGATTTAACCTCATGCAGCATGGATATAGGTTCTGCAACATGAAAATAAAATATTACATGTGGCCCAGGGACTGGAGATCTTAGTGTCACTATGTACCATACAATGGTGGGAATCAAGCCACACATAGTTTTTGAATGTAGGATTGGTGGGAGAAAAACACCAATTATAGTGGTCTCTTTTGGGGGAGGGAATTGGAATGCACATTTTTATTCCATGAAATTGATGTCTACTATTCAGTTTAATGTCATGCAGAATAAATATATGGTGTGTTTTTTAATGTCATTCATCATGGACCATTATAACCATATCATGTACTGATTTTTCTTGACTATGTGGGTAATATTTTATTTGAATTCATCAGACCACCTGAACCATGATTGGTGTCTGTAACATGGAATAGAGAAGGATTATTTTACCAAACATAGGAAATAAAATGAAATGATTGGTGTATTTTCTGTCACACGTTGCCTATGAAAATATATCAAATTTAATAATCCCACCACTTATTAATACAGCCAGAATCATTCCATACATTGTTTTGGAAATATATTTATTTTAATTATATACAAAATGGACGTTAGACATGTTGTTTAATTTCATGCGGTAAGGATGAAGGTTAATCTATATGAATAAATATCATAGATGAACCCAACAATAAGGATTAGTGTGTCATTATGTATCATATAATGGTAATAATCGGAAAACAACTTTTTTATAAGAAACCGCAATGTTTAATTTCATTTTGTATGTATTTCATCCATCCATCTTTACATCTTTTGGAAATGATGACAGATACCAATGTGAAAATGTAGTACTAAACATTGTCACATATTCTAATGTATAGTGACCGAGATGAATATATTCTAGATAGACCAAGGATTTTGGACCCATGAATCCCAATATATCTTGTGATAGAATGACCAATCCACATATAGTTATTGAATTGGGATATTCTCTATAAGGATCTGACTCTCATATAGGGATGTATATACTTCATTTTTCAATCATGGGGACCTGGTTTATGTGGGCTGATTTACTGGTGTGAAGATACCTCACATACGATTTATCATAATTTAGTGAGGAATTATTCAGTGATTTTTAACATAACATGATATAAAATATATCCATACTATTAAATTTACTATGCCTTATATGTTTTGGTAAATTAATCATCTTGCAAATAGAATTTGAGATGTTGTTCAATTTTTTTCATATTTCCATGAATTCTTCCATTTAGTTTAACATCATGATGATAGTATGTCAAACATTGTTAATTTTAACTTCCATACACTAGAAAATTTTCTATATAGACTATCATCATGTAGTTAGTGTGTATTGTTCATTATTACATCATTATACTAGGATGAAGATAATTCATTTTGTTATCAATGAAAACATTTCTTAAAAAACATAAATTGGTGGCGGTGTGGCAGGTTCACCGTACATTGTTTCATATGAGTATGATTAGTTGTGATAGGCCTTACACTTGATTTAAAATTCTTCCCATTTGGTTTCCATTATTGAATATTTCATCGTTGCAGCCATTGGGATCCTAAGATCAAGAACATTTACTATATGAAATAACAAACATAGGTGAACCTTTTCTTAATGGATTATGTGATATGATTTTTATGTAATTTGAGGATTTGTAATGTGCACAATAATTCAACATAATACTATTACAATTAAATAAACCACTATTGATATTTCTCATCATGCAAGATTTTTATGTAGATATATATTTTATTCATGTGGAAATTTACTTTTATAGGAAATATTACATAAATTCAATTCACCTATGAATATAGACTTTCACGAGTAACAATGTCAGTGGTAGTACAATGGATTCCTAGAGCATGGATGATCATGTATATCTAGTACTTATTATCCCTATTTCCCATATATTGGTTGTTATTTTACAGTTTCTAATTAACAACCTCCATTTTTATATTTTAATTATAATGATTTCTTGGAGAATAGTTCAACTCTATGTTTTACGTTTTGTTCAATTTCATCATCATAGATGAATTAAAATTGGTGCGTTTGTCCATCAAAACTATATGAGGTACTCTCAATCTGGTGATGGTATTATAATTAACTATGTTGATGATATTATTATTCCCAAGATCATTAGGTGTATTGTTTCATGAAATTTAGAAATACAGTTATAAACATTAAGTATAAAGATTAATTTATTATATATTTCTGGGTGAAATGGCCCTAGAACATCCATTTCCCATTTAAAAAATTTTAAAGAATATTTACATGTATGTTTCAATTCATGGGGTTTGTTAATGAACATTCCATGAATAAGGAATTCATGAAATAATATGGTGAACCAAATATAGTCTTGTATCAATATTATTAATAGTATCTAAGCCACTTGATTGTTTGTGAGAGCATAGACAAAGACTGATGAGTGTTCCATGAGAATTCATTAACATAATACATTATATAGGGAATCTATATTTAAATTATTCATTTGAGGAGGATTCCATAAAACCATCATTTTTTCTAGTACTTTTGATCATTGTCCCCATCAGATAGTGTATAGTTCAATTTTCAATTCCAAATATGTCCAATTCATGATTGTCTATTCCAGATAGTATCATTTCTGATATAAAAAATAATTGACTCCATCTATCATGGGTTGGATATCACTTCATCTTGAACACAACTGATTCAGACCTAATTGATTTGTTCTTGGTTTTATATTATATTGGATGAGAGAATCATTTAGTGTGCAATGTGGAAAATCACTACCTCATGATTCAAGTAATCCTAAATGGTAGCTACGTAAGTCAATGTGTTTGGAGAATCATTCAGTCATCCGAGGGACATGACGCGTTGTGGGAAAAATAAGAAATATGCCATTATTTATATGAAATTGGATGTGATATGGGTAAATTCTTATTTATTTCTAGAATATTCACCACTGATTTTCTATATCCCTCCCTTCGAAAACAATTTGATTTTTAGGGATGATATTTACTATTGTAGGGATTGTAAAAATATAGTAGATATGGATTAATATAAGGACTCACGTAATTTGAATTATTTAGATAGTGAGGTGTAGGGAATGAATTATTTTCATAGGGAGTCAAATAAAATATCTAGATTGGTTAGGTTGATAATTTGAGTTTACATCCTTTTTTCAATAGCATATTGATTACATATCTTATGTTTGGTGAGAATAATTTCCCTCGTAAGCCTTTTTATCTACATGATTGGTCTGAACTCGTGTAATTTCTAGTGTAGGAGGTTCTACAAGTATATTATCCATGTACTACCCATTCAATAATTTTTGTGACATGTACTATATGTCATAATTTTGATTAATTACATCCCATAAATCCGAATTCATGTTCCCCATTAAACAAACAATGAATTAATTTTGTGTATTAATATGACAGACGATGTGGACGTTTTGGGTTAACATTTTTTACCAAACTTTTCACTCAAAATAGGTTTTTTAAGTATTTATTCTCAAAAAAAAGTATATTGCATCTCATTTACATCCAACATATGGTGATAGTATTAAAGACTTCTTTCATTCCCTGTATAATTTTTCTATATGATGATATTTCCAAGTGATCATTCGATTGGGCTCAAATATATGATGAATGTAATTCTCTTCCAACTGTGAAATCAGTACTAGAGGGTGATGTAGATACAACAGAAGATTCATGAAGGCTTATTGGTGGTGCACATCCCATTGGTAGGAGACTCCATTCTTTTTTATCATGGGGAAGGAAAATGTGTTTTCTAGGAATGTTAGCTGCGATACATTGAATGTATGAGAGGTTAGCACAATGTCCCCCATTAATTTCAGATTCTATAGGGGATACATTTCCAAGATATAATTTATATTTTATAGGTTAACCTCGATTACATGATGGAATTCCCTAATATAATTTAATTCGACTTATGTTACGATGAAACCAAATTTTTATGGATTTATCATGAGATTATGATGATAAAACTTATGAATGAACATTTTATGTTCTATGAATTGAGACAAATCCTATAGATATTTTACAACTAGGACTCTAATATGACATTCCTCTATTCATCACAAGATGTTCATTAAGAAATTAAATACGTATCACTTATTTTGAAGGGCACGTTCATTAACCCTAATCCTTTTAAAAAATAGATAAATATCCCTAGAGGTGACATGAAGGCACTGGAGTCCTCATCTATTATGGATATATTAATTATAGTATACCTTGAATAATCATTCATGAATGATAGGTCTTTTAATAAATCAGTTTCATCGATCTTGATTTTTATGATCGATAATGAGAAGTCATCCTTTCTGATCTATCTAATAACATCTATGAAATCTATATAGACCAAAACTAAAAAAAAATTGTCTCCTAGATAAGAATGATGTTGGAGAGCCATAATGGGTATTCTATAACCCAGAAAACTATTCCACTGATCAATTATTTAACATTTTGTTCAACATTAGTGAAATAATAGTGGTGTATCCTCTTATCTTCCATTGTGTAACCATAATGGTAATTGTGTAAGCTATAATGGTGTATTCACATATTGGGGTTCATTCATGGAATATCTAAATAATTATATGTGAACACATATTTATTTTTCATTAAATATGTAATTTAACTCTATTTTCCTTAAATAATAATGGAATAAAATAATTAATGTAGGCCACACATCTTCTTATATTCCCATATTTACCCCCATGAGGTCACAAATGGTGGCAGAGACACAAACCTAAAATATGGGAGTGTTATTTCAAAAATAATCCTCATCATCTTGGATCATTGAGTACATGGAAGCTTTTTAAAATGAGGTAGAAAATATGATGGTATATAAGTCACTATTATGATGTGAGAGGCAATGAAATGATACATTTCCATCATGTACTACCTGAGTCATTATAGAGAGATCCTAGAGATGATTATTTTCAGTGAAACTATAACTTCAGATATGGGGATATTGGAAGTCTAGGACTCATTCTAATACCTTAATCAATTTTATGGGTAGAAAATATTTTCCATAAATCATAATCTAGGTATTTTTATTGGTGGTCCCCAAGAAATAAGGTCCTCAAATTATTTATTTTCATCCACCTTTAGTTTTTATACCTCCATTTTTTAAACCATCCTCAGAATATGTGGCTTTTCTGGAAACAAATGGAGGGCTATCACCCTGTAGCATTCAAACGTTAAATTTATAGGGTATTTAAATCATTGATGAAATGTTGAATTTATTTACACATGTTTATGATTATAAGGACATCAAAGAAGGAAATTGTATTTCTTGTTTTTCATTATAATAATGGACTCTACATTTGACGTGAGATTCATAAATAGAGAGTTGTGTTTAATAATCCCATGAGGTATTTGTTTTTCTGATCATACCCTTGAGTGTAAAACATTATTACATATAATCTCCTACATATATCCCAAAAATCAGAGGGTCCAAAAGTGGAAAAGATTGATCTGAGAACCTTTTCCATTCAAAGAACATTAGATGTCAACACTTTTGAGTAAGCTTAAAACAAATAGGGGTATAATGTGTCCAAAGATGGCCTCTTTATGATCATTCTCTATAAATGAGACGGTGACAGGGAATAATGATGTAACAGTCTTTATTCAATATACCTCGGCTGCATGAACATGTGTATCAAATTATTGTGGAATCTACAGTGCTTCAACGAGTGACACTATGAGTTATTTTGAATGATGGAGTGTGTCCGAGATTGATTGTTTGGATATGAAATCTCGATAATTTTTTATAACATCATATTTTATTACAAATGATAGTATATAATATTTTGGTCTTTACCTATTTGTGTGTCTCGTGAGATATGATATTAATAGATGAAGGGATTATAACTTGGGAATAGATCAATGTATAATCCTATTCAAGTGGTGTTGTTTGAAAACCCATTCCTATTTATCTAAGATGATAAAATAACTACACATCTACCAAACCATCATGTAATATGACTAAGAATGGATGACCGCATTAGGGTCTCAGAGTACAACCATGTCCTTATTGGGATTGTATGTTTTCTATCTCCTGTGGTTCAGCTGCATATATATCATCATTGGGGATGTGATCATCATATTGAGTTTAAACACAACTATTTTGTCTCTTGTACCCTTGTATCCTATGCATTTTCCCACGTATCCTCAGTCATGTACAAGGTACTCTTACTTGGGGGATTATTCATCATCTTAGAAGGTGCCTCCCAATTTTATTAAATTAACCAACCTAAATAGATGTTCTTTTATAGATGATGATTGTATTTCATGGGGTCGTTTCTATGTTATGGACAGTATAAGAATGAATCCAACAAGAGTCTGTGTTTTTATAGGAGCTGAATATGGTTCATCCTTTTTTCCCTTTATATTCTTGATTATTATCTCCATGAATGGGACTTGTATCCAATTTAAAAATCCAATAATATTTGGATATTAATGGTTTTTACAATATATCCTCTATTGAAGGAACAATCATAGAAAATAGTATTTTAATTTGGCTAGTTATAGATCATCTACCCATTCCTAGCTGAACATCATTCTAGTGACATTCTTCATCATATTGGGAAATGTTTACACATGTCACCTATGAAGGGGAATGATTTGAAAACAATAGACGAGATTCAACAATTATTTTGATGATGAATTTTAACATGATGATATTTATTATAGTGTGACGCAACTATTAGTGGAAGGTAATGTTGTCTTAGTGATCATTGAGGTTATGTTCATCGGGTATCTACGATTGTGGCATCTTGAGTGGCTTATTTAACATTACTATAATGAAATAACTGGGTAATTGAACATTTTGAAATGATTTTTTATTAATTATTTTTCAAATACAGGGGGACCCTGATAAATTTTTACTTCAAAGAGAGTGTTGTTATGTTGGTTCTTTATCTTGATAAAAGACTCCAAGCTACTGGGGACCTTCCTAGGTTCTTGAATGGTAATGACTATCGACAACAGGGTAACATTGGTAGTATCTACCATACCGTGACTTTTACCTAATACTAAGGAAATGAGTTGAGATATTACTCATGTTTCTTACATGGAATCTTCTTAACACTTTTTTATTTCTACGAACTCACACTATCCTCCTAGTTACTTTATCTTTGGTAAAAGTGTCTCTAGCTGAACCTTAAGATATTCAGTTCAATGTTATAGAAATTTCTCTTCTGAAATATAGATGATGAGTGAATGGAATAAGAATTTTCATCTATTTATAAACTAAAAACCTCTCATTTTCTCAATCATTACATTTATACTAGGTAAATTCTTTTGATTTAGGCAACAGAAGGGGAAACTAATAATGGAAATCAAGACAATGTTAATCTCTTTCATTGATGGATCCAGTTGGAAGACCGTTGTACAAAAAAATTATGGACCTTTAAATTTCAATTTGTATCATTTCAACGAGGATAAATCATGTTGGTTTCAATGTACAATCATCGTACCACATTTGTAGAGAATGTGCATGATAATTTATATTAAATCCCCACACCATTAAAGCTAGAGAAGGATAGATTCTTGAAAATGGGTCGGTGAAATCTATCACCAACCCATTTTGGTTATGGATTATTATTGGTTTATATAGGTGTCTATCACCCATAAATGGTTACCAATTGAGTTTACAAACATAAAATGGTATTTATTATCTTTTCATGTATTGTTATATGTGTCACCTTTTGTAAAAAAAGACTGGTATTGACATGTTGAGGTGCCCCCATGTTCATATCCCATTGATTCATGATCCATGAAATGAATGAATTATCTCCATGGTGAGGGAGACACTATCTTCTTATTATGTTGGGTTCATGATCATCATTGACTTAATCATTTATAAAGATCACTTTCATAAATATATAGATGATCTGATGCTCAAATACCACCAATGGAGGAATATTGACTCATTCATGATGCATGGGAGTATGGATATTTATCATGGACTAATGAAAATATCATGTGGTAATGTTTCCCATTATAATATACTATTTTCATAGTCTAATACTTTGATTATCATTATCATATTGTGAAAACTACAACTCTGTGGATGTAATTTATGCTATTTTGGGTGATGAGTATGATAAGACAACTTCATTCCCTTTATCAAACTAATTTTTTTTCTAAATAGGTGATAACTAAATATTTTTTATGTTCATTGTAATGGATAATAAACCACATAGATGTGAATGTAGACGCAGTTGGTTCACCCAGATCTGACTGTAATCTACGTATGTATTGTAAATGTAGTCCCTATGCAATGTCTTATAAATACACATTTTCTACAATGATGATGAGGAAATTCATAGTGATATGTCATGTAATGGTTCTTATCCCATTACACACTACACAAAAGGGAAATTATTCTCATCCTATATCTAGGTGATTTTTCTACACCATATCTATATTGGTCATTATTTCTATACAACACATACAAGGTTCGATTTACTTCAAATACAATAATCCCATATCATCCTATGAGTAGCGACCTTGAGGGAGTTCTCAGTTGTGATTTTGGATCGGGCCTCTAATATATATGATTTATCTTCTGGATGGGGGAAAATGATATAGAGAACATTGATAATTACCTCCTAAACAATGGATTATTTATTATCTTAGTAGTGGTACAAATAATGAAAATTCCCCCATCTCGGTAGGTTAGGGGCTGTTCAAGAGGCCATAATTGGATTTTTTGTATCTAATTGTTGTTTATTTGTTGAATCAAGATATGGATTTTGTAACAAATAGTATTGGATATGTGAAATTATTTCACCAATAAATCTAGTTTTTTTATCTAGACCCTATACTAATTTCCCGAAGAGCCTCTTGGGGTGTGATGAACATGGTGAGGTGGATTGACCTATAAACTCCACCATCCAGGGGGGATGGGGTTGATTTACATATAATTCTTATATGATGTGTATCCCCATTGGTATTGACCATCCAAGATGTTGAGGTGGATGTAGATATATTCTCATCCCAAGTGGATCAGTTTTCTACTAGATGGATACTATCTCAGCTTCTATTATAACAATTATGAATTTTCATAGTTATGCATCATTATGATATGGGTAAACTTTCCACCCATGATTTGACTTATTTTAAATGAGAATATGTTGGATTGATAACAACATTGGATATCATGTATGAATTGTGTTACCAATTGTTTTAAAATCCAGGTAAAAAGATATTGTAATTTTCCTTCCCCTCTTATCATGATCAATCGAAATTATTAAAGAGTGTTTCTTCCATTTTAGTAACCCACCCACTCATGTGTTACCTAGCCCCCACACTTATGTAATTCCCATGACATTATAAGAAGTCATATTTGTGTGTTTATTTTTATAGGGGTGTTTCAAATTAAAATGATCTTTACAATCTCCATGAATGTATATATATACAAAAAAAATGATTCAATGATTAGTTACTGAAGATATAAAATACGGTTGAGGAAATAATGTTGTAGTATTTCACTAATCTATTCTATTTGTGAGCCTTGGTCCATGGAGATATTATCCATGTCTAAATGAAAATATATTATATTGCTTGTCTGAAGGGGAACTTTATTACATGGATCAGAGAGGTTTCTTTACTTTAAACAATGATGTTTTACCAGAATGTTTTTGTGAAGGTAGGCGTGCACTTCTTCTCTATATTGGAAAAATAGTCTCATAGTCATAAATTGAGAGGGACCAGAACATGGATTTATGTTTGATTATGGATAATTGACTCCATATATCTAATCAATATTCCTCTTCATTATAAATGAATGCCTCAACATGTTCAGGATATAAATGTTGCCTCATGAGGTCAACTACTAAATGTGGTGTGAAGTGTTTATGTTTGTTAACATGGAACTATATATGGATTCCCTGGGTGTATAGTAAACATATAATTTTTTAGTTTTAGGATCCTATAAATATGGATGATCCTATGAAAGGTGTTGATTTCATTGCTTGAGGGAGATATATCTATGGGGATGTTCACCATGATAGGTGTCATATGTTGGGTCCCTATAGTCTATAAATACACTACCATGGGTAGAGTTATCATGGTAAAGACTAACATATTCTTTATTTACATAGTCTATGAACCGATTAAGACTTTTAGATATGAGTCGAATAACCTCATGTACACTAGCATTGATAAGACTAGGAATATTATCCTTACTCTACATTAAGATTATTATTTGTAGCGTGATATTTTAGGGTTGAATAGTGATATGAGAAATCACCATGAAGGATGCTGAAATATGATGATTTCATTTAAGTGATGATATAATATGATCCTAAAGATTAGAATATATATGATTATATTAGTGATATTTTCATTATTTGAAATTGAATGTTCCTTCTTGTGGGTTCTTGAAAGAATTTTACGATCAACCCTAGTTGAATTGGGGATATTAGCCATTTATTAATATACATTTCCCATTAGGCCATTTCACCAGACATTCCAAAAGTGATAAGGGACATGATCTTCTTCATAAATAGCGTCAAATTTATTATGGTCTAGTCATTCAACGGAGGAAGTATGGATATAATCACAACTTTTGTGAGAAACTAGATTCTTTCATATATCTTAATTAATAGGAATATGTTGGTTTGCTAAGGAAAGCTCTAATCTCACATAGTAGTCCATTATTTGAGTCGGGATATGATATGGATCTTGTCCCTTCATATTCTTCCTCCAATATATTTTGTTTTTGATATTAGACTATATGATGGCATGTGGTGAAGAGACCTAGTTATCCATGGATTGAACAAGAATGTGGTCGATGTATGTTGCCTCAAGAGTATGAAAATAGAATTTATTATAAGATTTCTCATATATAATAATTTCTGTGGTTTAATAAATTAGTGATCACTATTTGGAATTTTAATATGAGCATGGTATGTGGGCTCTTCATTTACCAAAATATGAATATAATTTTTTATTTGGTGATAATGATGTTTCACATTATCATAGTCATCAACCACATCATGCTGGTAAGAGTATTATGATGCATTGGATGTAGGGATAAGGATATTTATTTTTTGCAATAGTTATAATAGTTCCATAATATTCTGGAAGAGTTTTTTAGTTATTGCTGGAATATAGTGATATTTTAGAAAAGTATGTAGATAAATGTATGCCTCATTATTTTGTGTCTATAATATATACTACAGATATCTTCAAATGATTTATAGATATTGTCTTACCTGTATCATCATTTTTACATTGAAAAAATCTAACTGGATTCATCAATAGGGTTATGGATTATTTCATTCACTATTAATGTTATAAGATTATTCCTATAAACATGATTTGAAGTCGAAGGGATATGAGCCTTCCCTCTAAAATCCACTAGAATATACTGGTGTGTTTAATTATTATTAGTGTGGATAAGAGCCCATTCATGGTTATCTAGATAATTTTCACTCGATGAGACATCCTTAGATCCCATGCAAGGTAGTCAATAGTGGAAATATGTTGGATGGTTCCCATGCAGGTGACTGAAGGGCACGTGTAGGATGGAATTGGTGGTGGTAGTTATTAGGATCCATCTATAGTGGCTCTTGATATAGATTTGAGTTATAGTTTAGTCCTTGATCCACCTTAATAATATACTGATGGTGGTTATTGTCTCTATATGGGGATAATATTCCATGGTTACTGGCATTAGAAATGAGCACAATTGGTTTTATACCATTATTTGGACAATGTGGACTAGTTGATTTTAGTATCTAGAGATACCTCTATGAAACTGTATGTATTGATATTAATTTGTGCTGATGGAGTTCCCTATACATTAAATATTTTGCCTGATAATGATGATTTTGGGTGCTTTAGTTTGTTATGTGACACCTAGGGGTTACAACCATTGATATTGTTTCATAATAGTTATCAGAAATATCATGATCTAAGGTATGTTTTTTATTTTATGGAGATGTTTGTATAGTATGGAAGAAAAAAGGAATATTTTCATTGAACAATGCACCATTGATGTAATGATACTAGATCAATAAAATATGACCAGTAAACACAATTTTCATTTTGTATTCCATTTGTGGCCATTCTGCTCTGGTGGACATGTTACAACTAGGATGGACATAGTTAAAAAAACCCAAGTCAAAAGGGACTCCACATAAATTGTGCAATTTTCATTTCAATTGGATGAAAAAAAATTAAATGGCAAATATTATGTTCAATAGATAATGTTTATAATTTTATTGACAAATGTAGGGTTTAAAATTTTGTTCTCAGGGAAAATGAGTAATAGTAGCAAAAAATTGGTTCAATAAGAACTAGGAAATATATCAATTTTAACAAGTGAATTAGATTTCATATATAAATGATTTATGTTTTGGTTCAATATTAAAGTTTATTGTATAATGAATAAATGGTAGGGAAAATGTGTTCTAATGAAACATGGTTTGCCTATTATTTTAAAAATGTGAATGACGTTTCATAATTAAATGATTTCATGATGGGTTCAAAAATATTTTTCCGGCAAAAAGGAATTATAGGGTCATATAATGGCTGATTTTTTGGGGTTTCAGACTACATAATAAATATTGTATGTCTTTAAATTTTCATTATTAATGGAAACTCCTAATGGATCCCACATCCATGACTAATAACATACATACATTCCAATGGAATGTATTCATTTGGTGTTTAGACCCATCAAATAATAAGAACTCACATTGGTCAATTTGAATGCAGGATAAGATTATAAAACACATTTGATGGAAATTTTTTCATTCAACATGACTTTCATTTTGAATTATGATATGTATGATAATATCATTACAATTGTGATAATGGGTCAGTAACCTGATAAAATGATCAACTATGGAATCCTTCCATTTGTAAAGAGAGTTATATTAATTATTCAATCATTACTTATAGGAGTTTCATAAACTATTTCTTATTAATGAGATGATACTTATATTTTTATTCTATATAACCAGATAATCTAAATAATAATTCCATATAGGGAGGTGGTTGATATCTCAAGGATGGGATTGATTTTTTTTGTGGAAATAAATATTTATTTATTATTGGATTTAAAACCCACTTCGTTTGTTGAATTATATTTTTTTAATATCAGGTATAATGGAAATAAATGAGAGAATATTTTTACAGGGTGTTATGACAGGGAATCAAGAAGGCATCAAACATATTATTTTTGTAATTGTAATTTGTGTAATCATTATTTTATCATTACCTCAGAAATTACCATGAGATGGATTCCCTTGAATGTGGGTAGCCATATAATACACTGTGATTAGGCCTTACAAATTAATAATGTAAAGTATGGGGATACTCATGATGAAAATAATGTGATCATTTCATATCTCTTATCATATGACATCCATTTTCTATGTGGAAAATAATGGGAAATAAGTGATAAATTATGTCATATATAGATTACAGACTTACATATTGGGGAAATACTTATAGGTTGTTGGATCTGAATATCAGGCCTTAAGAATACTTCCACTATACATTTGTTAGTGTAGGAACAAGAGTCATAATAGTTCCATATCTATCTCAATCCTCTAGTGGATGAGTAATAATGATAATATAACTAGAGAAATTCGGTCATTTTGGTTATAATGTTTAAAGCATGGATGTATTTACACAGAGGTATATTCCAGTTTAAACTTGTTAATTTTAAGGGTGTCCTATGAGTCCAAGCCATTTAATGAATAATTTTTTTTCATATTTTAATCAAGATGATTCCCTAATATTACCTCTAGATAATGTTATCATGTCCTTTTACATCTTCACGACATGTCTTGATTGTCTTATAGAAATTTTTGGGTTTTCGATATGATATGTCTATGTGTGCGCGTTCATGACCTAGTTTCATAATGTACAATTAAAAAGACAATAAGTTGATCATTATTACTTTCCCAAATAATGTTATATAATATTATTGTAATTTATTGAGTACATCACATGATATATAATGACAGGTATGGAGGGTGTCACGAGACCAAGATGACTTGTTCAAATTATGTCACATGATCTGGCTAATTTTTTCAAAGGACATCACATGATATGGTTGAAATTTATTGAGGACATTTCAAGATCTAAATTAAATTCCTAGTGGTCATTTATTGATTTGGTTGGCATACACTGGGGACCTCATGGGACTTGGATGACTTTTCCATGTGTTGTCACATAACATGATCTACATGGGTAGAGGATAATGAAATATTTTTCTTTAAATCCCATAGAACTTATCAATACATGGGTGGACTTATCATATGTAATATCAAAAAATTAATAACATTTACATGTTACAAATAATGATCCAAATGGCATGTCTAAGAAGTTATTATTGACATTTGAGATATGTGTAGGGGTTTCCTCATGATCTGGGTTGGTCAGTTAATTTGTATAATGATCTGTGCATCTATCAGCACATAATTTGATAGTATTTTTTAAATCTTTATTCTCGTCATTATTTCATATGTGATAGAAGGGTATTCTAGGTTTAGTCTATTTTAGGTTTTTTATTACTAAGATAACTTGTGGGACCTTCTTCGAATAATTTGGACGACACTATATAAGTCATTTGTGTAACATATATAGTAATCGTGATATGTCAATATTCATGACAAATGACCCCTAAGGTATTATCCTAGTTTTTACATAGAGTATGACCATTATGATAGTGTTAATATATTCTTCTAATATTCCATTCCAAAGGTCTTGTGTAGTAGCTTCCCATTGTCATTTTTTCTAAGTGGATGGAAATTATAGGATTTTCATCCCCTATTATAAGGGACCTATATTAGAGTGAATCAATAAAATATGAGTGGGGTTCATTTAATGGATTTTGTAATCATGTTCTTTTCCTGATCCTATCATGGCTCATACATGGTACTACATGATGAAAATGACTATAAGAATGTTCCACCATCACCTTCGATATTGGACACCGACTTATCAAATGGAATTATCCTAAACATGGTAATATTTCAAGGATATTTCAAAATTTAAATACTACATGACAATGAGTCTTTGTGAGAACATGAAACCCATTTAAAGTCATTCACATGATTGAATAAAATTTTTCTATGGTCATATGGAAGATAGATGCATGTTTTTAATAGAGCATCCATGTGATCTGAGTGACATGTCTCTGGGCCCATATAGGATCATGATAGTTGTCTAGGTGGCCTTACATGATCTAAAGTTATTTTATGGGGAATATAACCTCCTTAGAGTGAAGGCAATTATATCATTCCTTCATGATAAGTTTCCAACATTTAAATTTTATTTCCTTCCAATATTTTATGAGAATATTAGATCTCACGATGTCCGGTGAGCATTGTCCAGACAATCAATATCCATTTGTATGATGCATCAGGTGATCAATGGAGTATCTCATGATGACACATGAGAATTTTAGTAGATAACCATTCTACTTGTTTGTAGAATTAATGTTGTATCACATGATCAAATGGAAATTTAAGATGTCCTTCATATGATGAAGTTTATACACCAAAATACTCTTGCATGAAAAGGTTGAAAAGCCTCTAGGTGTTTATTAAGGTATTTTTCATCATATGAGAACATCACATGCACATCAATGAAATTATATATCACATGAGGCTTCTACCATTATATTTATTTATATTATAAGGGGGTTTTGAATGATGGTTAATGGTCCACTAGTTGACAAGTATCCCGATTTAAAGGAACTCACCAAGAAACGTACATATGATCATCTACAACTGTCAAAACACGATTTCAAGAACCTATGGGCTTTTTTAATGGGAATTTGTATGATAAAAAATGATCATGCATTATCCATGACCTGTTTTAATGATCTTCATTAAATATTTTTTAATATTTTTACATCAAAACATATGTGATCCATGTGATTTGGCCCCCATATTTATATTTTTTGCATAAAAAATAATATCAATTATCTCAGTATTTATTCCCATATAGATTTGGAGATCCTCATTTGAAGAGCACAAAAAATGCAGAAAACAAAATCCATTTTTCACTACAATCCATATCCGTTAACAAAATAATAGTCTCATCCCTCTTATGATCTATCACAATGTACATAAAAATTCAAAATGTGACTTTCCATTTTGGATAAATAAAAGAACATTATAAAAAATAACATGATAAAAATATACATCATGTGTATTATTCAATATATAAAATCATTCCATAGTCTACCCCATGTGAAATATTTTTTTTATAATCACATCAAATCATCATGAACAATATACTAAATTGTAATTGTATCCTTAAAAAATAATACCTTTATAGAGACATATTATCCCTTAGTAATGATCAGTAGATGATAAATGCCCATTTATAGTAGCATATGGACCCTCAATGTCAAAGATTTAGTTTTTATACCTTCATATATCTCCAATTTAAAGAATATTGTTTCCACACCATCTAATATAGAATCACATGTTTCTATACCAAACACAATTCCAAAAAACACTCTACAATACCGAATATTAACAAAAATATTCCTAAAAAAACCTAAAGATGTAAAAATAGATAAAATAGTGATGTATCCGAATTATATATCTATTAGAATAAGGAATAGCATAAGAAACACTAAATATTCAATGCATTAATTGATGTAGTTGTGTATAACAAGAATGTAATTTATAAATGATATTCCATTATAATGGAAGAAATAAATTACTTGTTAATGTATTTATCGAAAGAACATGAAATTTATTTCATTCATTATTTTAGTCCATTATATTATATATACATAATTTTTTGAAGAGATTAAATGTCTATTAATCATTATAACATTTAAAAATATATCAATTCAATTGTGATTGATTTGATTTATTTATTAAGGGTTATTATATGATACATTTGGAAATGAATCGTTAATAAATAAACTATAGCACTATGATCATACCTATATAATCAATTTAATTGAGCCACATATGGATATGGAATCATAGAAATTCTCTCATGACTCATACAATGATGACATTCAATAAATGAAACACAGGTTGAACCATTTAAAGGAGAAGATAAATCTCTTTTGGATCACACTACATATCATGTTCGTTAAACCACCACAATAAGGTAAAACTATCACACAACATACACATAAGACGTAGGATGGTGTAATATGAATTTATGTATCTAGACCATAGATGTTTGGATTTTTTATTTTTAATAAAATATTTATTACATTGACCCGTTTTATATATAAACGATTATATATAGAGTTTGATAAAATTAGATATTTATACAATGAATCATAAATAATATTATTTTTATTTATATATATAGATTTAATTAAAATAGACATTCTGAAATACCCATGATTTTTAAAATATATTTTATTTTTCCTAAAATATTTTAATAAAAAATATAAATATATAATATTATATATTATATAATTTAATGATATATAATGCGTTTTTTATAAGGTTCATAATTTATTTTGTTCCATAAAAATTTGTACATTTCAATAAAATTTTATTTTAACAAAAAATGAACATTACTTTATGATAAGGCCTTAAAATTCCATTATCTTATAGTAGTACAAATGATAAACTAAGTATGTATATTAGAAAATAGTGAGATATAATCCATATTAAGGATATTATTAAATAGTATAATGATGTAATGTTGTACATATTATTCATTGGGAATAATATTTTGAAAGATGAATTTAAAATCTAAATCATTATTTCCAAATCATGACATATGAAGATAACATGAAGGAATCATAAGAATATGAGCATAAAAAATATATGACATTATAATCCTAATTCAATGATATACTATGAGGAACATAATCATAGTGAGCATAATGTTACCAGCTATTAATCATACAAGGTATATTAGGAGAAAAATGATTCCAATTATCTGTAGGGTTTTATAATTCGTATACCACATATCACATTCATATCATATAAATGAATTTTTATTCTTCATTTATCATAAAACATAATGACATATTTAAAAAAATTAAACATAGTATTATGGAGTTGGTGATAAAAAAATTTAAAATAACACATCTATGAATGATATTTACAAAATGGTTAATACCAATAAATAGCATGTGGGATAGGTTTTCAAAATAAAAAAGGTCGACAAGGAATATAAATAATTAATATTGGAAGCAGAAAATGTATATTTGATGTATATTAGAGTGTATAAATAAGTTAGAAATATGACATCTAATTAAATGAGAGATATAATGACATTAGAGGAATGAGTTAAAACATAACTAAATAATGATTAATTGAATATAAGTAGGTATAATATAATGGAATACATGAATAATGATGTCGAATAACAGAATCACATACCTTGAAGAGTTTATTCTAAATTCATTGGATGAGTTCCTTGAGATTTTTTGAACACATTTCGAGTTATTAATATGGGGATTAATATAGAAAAAACACGTAAATATTTTTTTTATGAATTGGAATGGGAGTTCTAATTTATTTTTATAGAAAAATAGATGTTTATTTTTTATTATCTTCTAAATATAGTTTTTGAACTCTATGTAATTGTATAATAATAAAACATTGAACATGGTTTTTTAGAATGGTTTTGATAAAATGGTATTTTTTGATATTTTCATAGGATAAGAACCAAATACCATTAAATAATACAATTAATAATCGGCATGTGATTCATGTTCATAAATAATTTCATTTAGAACCATAAAATATAATATATTATTTAAGGATTAGATATTTATTTGAAAAATAAATACAATAGATCCAAAGAAACATTATTTTAAATTTAAAATGTATTTAGGGTCATGTATTCATTTTTATGTTTCTATTACAACACATTTAGCTATTGTAATTAGACATTAGAAAATGCATATTTATACCATATTTTATTTTTAATAAAGAACTAAAAAATCATAGGAAATTGTGAATGAAATCATCCATAGATAATTTCAATGTGTATATTTAAAATATTTTTTTTACTATTCAATAATAATTTTTCAATTAGTGTTGTTTTATAGATATTTTATTTTATTGTTAAATAAATATATTTTTAGATAGTCAATAAGACAATTGATATTATGGTAAGGTATTATGTGTAGGATGATGTATTAAATAATAATAAAATTATGTCTATAAATAGTATGTTGTCATATTTGTTATTAGTGAAAATATACATATATATATATGGGAATTGAAATTATAAAATATTATCCAAAGCCATATTAATATGACTAAAAATGGAAAACAGCCAAAATTTTAGGTACTATATAGATTTGTTGCTTTCCATGAAACAAAATACATATCTAGATACAAAAATTAGTTATGTATCCCGCACAGTTTTACATTGTGGTACTGACAATAAAATGTATGGATTGGTAAATAATTCGACCATCTTCTAGTTCGCGAAAAAGTGTCCTCACTACACACTAGTTTTGAAATTTTTTTGGGAATTTTTTTTTCTAATTGCACATGATCTTTATGAACCACTATGAAAGTGAAAATTCCTATTGAATGATTTTTTTATTTGGATGTGGATTACATTGATTGGATATGGGATTTATAGGTTCTAGAATACATATAATTTACCTGTTATCCCTTATATGTTTGTAGTTTCTATTTTTTATGTTCAATAAAAAAATATCATATATCTAAACACTTTATAAAGAAGTTAATGTTTAAAACCATAATCAACTTCTGAATGATAGGCTTATTATCTATTCATGAATATAAAATAATCCCTGGAAATATGGTTTTATGAAATCATTAATGTCATAGAAGATTAAAAAACTATTCAAAGACCACCTCAAAACGTAAAATATTAATTAAGAGTAAAAATGGAAAATTGTTCACTTATTCTATAGCATTGATATTACATATTACATATAATTATTTTTGGGTAGAATTTCCTAGTGAACATTGTGATAATCTCTTTAGTCAAATTAAATGGAATTATATATATGGATTGCAATTACATGTACCGAGAAAACATAAATTTAATATATATTGAATTTAATAACCAAATATAAAATAACACTATGATTCAAAAAAATATAACAGAGGAGGATTGATATCTCTTGGAATCATCATAATAAGAATTAATATTATTTACATATGATAATGTTTAAATAAATATAATTATCTAGACAATGGAAAATTACATTATTCAGTTCATTATCGTGGTAATGAAATAATTATATGTGGTTCCCATATAATATTTTGTTCGTCCTCTGAATCCATAGGTTGAATTCTCAATTGAAATTAAAACTGATTCTCTCCCAATATGAATGAATCCATATAGAAAAACAATTATTTAACATGATGAGGTGAAGAAGAAACTAAAAGACAATCTATATAAATATTTTATATATACATGAGGTTCACCATGGGGTACACCATTCTATTTCATCCAGAATATGGATTAATTGGTTCTCATCAGAAATTATTTCCATAAGATTTACATGATCCCCATAATGAAAAATTATCCCCTACAAGAGAATTGTGACTTTTTATATTTTCTATGTGGACCCTGTATGTATTTAAGTTGGATCACTAGTTGATATATTATAATATAATTTTTAATTAAGTGGATATTCCCATTACATACATGCATAAACATTACGTGCACTATGAGTTCATAGTAATTACATTATGACTAAAAAATGCTCCATCTATCCACATGGGATTAATGAATAGATTTTTTTTGGATTAAATAAATAATTTTTTAATGTATTTATCGGTGATTTCTTAATTTAGTTAAATTGGAAGGAGAAAAATGATGATAATTTAAATGTTTCTCTGAAATTATTATTCATGGAAAAGATAAATGAAATGTATAGTAAATTATATTTTTATATAGAAAAAGTTAAATTCATATGTAATGTTATCAGACAAAAGGTATATATTTATATCTATTTAATATATTAGAGATTAAAGGATGACCTTGACAAACCTATTTAATAGAGATATATAGTTTCAATGGGAGACATGGGCACTATCATAACATTCATATATATTTTTTTTAATAATCAAATAAACTAACCATTATTACTCAAAAAGGAATGCATTTTGTATATAACTGTTGAATTAAAATCGTGATTTAAATAGTAAATAATTTGATAATAACTAAAATATGTGATCACATTACCACCAATAGGGAAGGATTTGTGATATTCAAATCTGTATCCAATAAATGGTTGAGTTTTTTACTTATGATGGATGAAATGTGATAGGATTTTCTTCCCACAAATAAAATTTCACTGAATAAAATTAACAAAATAATGATCTTGTAGTTAATAAATAGTTTTTCGTATTGATGATTCGCGTATATTAAATCTATTGGGAAAAGATTTATGTACATGTGGATCATACCGTCCTAAATAATATATTCAAACTAATGGGTCATAATATGTGACCAAAAAGGTTGTTACAAGTAATAAATGATTATGACTATTCAATCCATTACAAACCTCATATGGTGAAAAAAGTGGAAGATAATATATATATTATTGATCCTAAAAACATTTAATTATTGCTTATGAAATAGATCCCATCATTGTGGAAATATATAAGATGGATATGAAATTTATAAAAGTAATGTTATCCATGCATGATCCAATAACAACCCATCCATTATTCATGATGGGACTATGGAGGCAATGAATATGATGTGTTTCTATAGGGAAATATTATTAATAATATAGAGTTAAAAATTTAAAGGTATGGTTTAAAATATTTTGTAACCAAGATATCTGTCTCGTCAAAACCAAAATCAATGATCCATCTTCTGTATGTCACTCACTGACCATAATTCTCTATTAATCTAGAAATAACAATTATTTATTTATATCTAAATAAAAAAATCATCTTGGGATTACATAAAGACATATATTGTTGAATTTATTTCTCTATGATTGTTCAACCTACTCGCCAATGCTAAAAAAATATTTATAAGGGTATAGAGTAATCATTTATTATATGAGTATCAAAATGGTAAAACATAACCATGGATTTTGTTATAGGACCCCCACATACTTTTTATGAAAATAACACCATTTTTTGTATTAATAGATAAACTTACAACATCATGGAATTTCATAGATATAATCTAAGATGTACCTATTGTCCAGATATCCTAGATATAGATAATTTAATTTGTAATACTACATGGATTACAACACTCCAATTGTATTTATTGATGATTTGAAGTTTACCTTGATGTTCTGGAGAAGAATTTAGATTACAATGGATACAGAGATGTGTTTTAGTAATTATTGTTATAGAAAAATAGATGGGTAGCCTTATAAAACTATTGAAACTCTAAATGATATACTATGATCTTTTTTAATAGATTTCCAAGTATATTCTAATAAATAAATCATCCTAGTAGTGTAATCACATTAAAATAGTATCAATTAATGGATTCAAATGGAATATTATGAGGCAATGCTTGTGATGAGGAGTTATACTCAAACATGTTGGGATATTATTGGATAAAAAATGTAATGAAACCAAATAAAATATAGCAGAATAAAAATAAAATTCAAACAATTTAGTATTACATTATTTCATTGAAATGTTAACAGAAAAAAGGAATGTAGAAAATTATTGATGTTATGTATAGATCCAGAAAAAAAATATTGTTCCTTCATACATTATAACCGAAAACAGTCATGATCCTTATGATGAAGGGAATGATAATCCCCATATATACCATCAATTATGGGATATTTTATTTTCTTATAGCTACGACATATCAACTATCTCTCCCACCTATACTATCTATAGTAAAAGATGTGTTATATGTATCTTACTTAATGATTTCTATACTAAACCCTCACATGTACTAAATCTATTTGGGATACCATATGAAAAATATTTAAAAATTTATCACCATCCGATGAAGAGAATAAATCATAAATATCATTCTATATAAAATTATAAAAGTTCTCTAGTAAATGTAATGCATAAGAACATGATGTTAATGGACGAAACATGGGAACTAGAATATGAGATGAAATAGAAGAACCATCCACTATTTCAATGTATTAAATAAAATATCAATGGATTTTTTTGAAAGGGGTAATATTTTATTTACCAAAAATATTATAAATGAAATTATGTTCAATATTATTACAGTTATTATTATGTAATCTAGTTATAGAAACCTAAAGCACAATATTCAATTTTTTTTATTTTTGATCATTAAACAATATATCCCAATATGTATAATATGATTAAAAGAGTACTAGGAATCATATCCATTGGTACTCGCTATGTTATATGGATACCATATTGATTAGTTGATATATTAAGCGTTTTGATAAAATATAATTAATATATATTCTTGAAATGATAGCCTTGACTAGTAGGATCATACATTATAAAGAAAATTTATTATAGATTACTCGGTTAGTGAAATCCCCGGTCATTACCCTTAAAGAAACCCATGATAAGATGATGTAACTGAAATATGATCATAACTATTTAAGGGAGATGATAATTCTCATAATGATCACTTCCCAAACTATGATTTCCAAACCATTCTATGAATGTACCAACATCACAGAACATAACCTTATCATGTAAACTTTGGTAAAAAGAATTTATGTCTCTAGATCATGGTAACATGAATTTTTTTATCGTTTTAATAAAATTATTATTTTTTTAAGAAATTACATTAATAATTTTATTATATACAAGATAATATGATGTGTTTAAAAAATTATATTTTGAATCAATGATTATTTTTTTTATATTTTGATAAATACATAGTTTTAACTAAAAAAATAATTTTGACAAATCAATGATTTTGGAATAAGTTATACATTAATTAAATAGTGTTAATATATAAGATTTATTTATATAAAATTTATATTATAATTTAATGGGGTCATGTGTATTTTTTAAATGTTTCCAAATGTTATTTCCTCCTTAATAATTAATATATATTAATATATAATTATTGTTTTCTGAAAATTTATAAATACATATATTTACCTGATTAATTTGGAAAAATCATTTTCATTTTGGAAATAGTTTCATTTAAATTACATAATGGAGAGTTTTTCACAATTTTACAACATAGTGAGATTTTTAGGTTAATATTTTGTAGGTTGTAAATATAACGAATTTTTTATTGCATTATTATTTCTTAATGGTTATATAATAAATATATTAAGATTAATACATGTATAAAAATATATATTACCTTAAAAATAATGTATTTTTATTTTAATTGATTAATTTTTCAAACCCATTATAAATCCTCCAAATCCAATGTTATATTATTCTATTTTGAAAATAATTAATTGTGAACATGAATAAAATAAAGACAATGAATGAAATTATTTTATGTATATCTATTATTATACATATAAAATATTTGAATACAATCCTCATTATAATAAACCATGAGAAAAATCCATGTTGTGGTTTTTTTTATTATTTCACAAATTTTAGTTAAATAAATATGTAAATAAATTAATAAATAATTACCCTCCCATTTTAATAATAAACCAACATTATTGTTCATATTCACTAAAATTAGACATCAAATTAAATTAAAATAACTTTATGTTTCTAAATTCCTAGCTAGGTGTTCATATTCTCATATTTATAACCTATCATGCATTTAGAAGAAACCCCACAATGTAAGTGTCTGTCTTCATCTTCCTCTTTATTAGAGTACATTTTACACACTGACTTTTCACATTGATAATGAATTTAATTTTTACCTTTATCTATTAATTTTGTTTGACCACATTGTTTTGTGGAGGTGCATGCCAGTCCCGACTTGTGTTTTTTCGTTTTGATTATAAATTAGTGTTTTGGCTTGGTAGTGTCCAGTGCGTGGGCATGGAACGGGCAATGCCACATGGCTTCGTCAGATGATTGTGTGACATACCCAATGCGTGGGTAATCAATTAATTAATGAGTTGGATAATACATTAGGTGAAAAATAAAATATGATTAATTAATTTCAGATTTGTTTTAATAATATTATTATTGTTATTATTGGTGATTATTCTTATACTTATTATTTTTGTTAATATTTTAATTAGTTTGATAATATTTAATTTTATAATGGTTAAAAAAATTTAAACATGTCACTTTTATCGTTGTTACTATTATTGTTTATTTTGATAATATTTTAATGAGTCAATAATTAATTTTTTATGTTATTGTTATAATTTTATTTTACATCCAGTTTTTTTACACTAATAATACCATTATTATTATTATCAATAACCATATTCTAAATTATTTTAGAGTTTTTTTATTTTATCCCTAATTTTTTTCATTTTTACTTTTATTTATCTTTTTTTCTCATAATCTATCCCCATTATCTCCCTCTCTCTTTCCCCCTTTCTCCTCACACTGATCCCCTTTCCTCATGGAAACCCTAGCACACCACTAGAATTCCCTCTACTCCATCCTCCTCCTCATCGGATCGCGCTACCTCTCCCTGACCAGCATCACCCTACCTCTTCCCATCTTTCCTCACTATGCCTTTCCACCTAGCTCTGAACCTCATTCTCCTTGCAACCTTACACTGCCATCGAGGGAAGAAATGGCACCCCCTACTTGCGAAACCAAGTCGTGTCGCACCCTTACCTGGCCGCGCCACACTCCTCACCGGACAGTCACGACGCCCCCTTCCTTCCCGGCCGTATACCCTCACCCCTTTCCTGCCTCTCCTTCAACGAACTGAGTCGGTGCACCCTCTTTTCCAGCAAGTAGCACACACGACCCCAGTCCCTTTCTCATGTATCCCCATAGCCGCTTTCCTCCTACCCTTCTCGCCAGATTTTCTAGTGCGGCACACTTCCATAACCAATCCATCTTGCTCGGCCAGTTTTCTGCACCCATGTTGCAGGGTTCAATTGAAATTGTTGTTGTGCGATTGGTGAGAATTTGAAGTTTCACACTGAATTTTGGGGTTTCGACTACCAAGTTAAGGGTTTCATGCATAGTCTTTATTTGGTGTTTTATTTTTCTTGTTTAAACATTTTAGTATGTTATATGATTAGTCTACTATTTGTGAATATGGTTTATCTTAATATTTAAATATGCTTTTGATGTTTTTAGTAATGTCTTTATGTGATATTATAATTTTTATTATAAGAAAAAAAAATTGAGCCATTCATAGTGTTTTTTAAAATGTGTTGTTTCTTTTATATGGTGCATAAGGGCTGAAAATTCTATTTTGACATGTAAGTGGTGTGTGTTTGGCCTCACAAAGGGGTTTTTGGGTGGTCTTTTATGTTCAAAGTCTTGGGATATTGTTTGGAGTTGATTCAAATTTGTTTTAAGTGGTTTATTAAATCCTATAAAGTGTGTGTTCCATGTGTAGGAAAATGTTTTAGAGTGTGATCAATTTTAAAGAGGGAAGTTGAAGTATATTTTCTTTTAGTGAAGCTTTGTTATATATATTGGAAAAAAAATTAATTAAGTAAATGATTTATTAAGTTGGGAGTGATGTGAATTGGCCTTGTGACATGTTTTCCATGAAAGGTGTATTTTTCATGTGTTTCTCTTAATTGATATTATTTTCTCGGAAGTGAAATTGTTTTATTTGTGTTTGAAGCCTTGGGTAGTTATTGGTTTCCCTTTCATATTTATAGGGTGTTTTGCTCATCCCAGTGTTTGTTTTGGTCATCAGTGACAAAGACCTATAGGTATATACCGGGGTAAGCATGTATATATGTACATCCTCCTTGCGCATATTCCCCCATGGAACGGGTAATATGAACATGGGTTAAGGGTTATATATATATATATATATGAAAATGTATATGTGTATAGGTGAGGCGGTTTCGGGTAGCCATCGTAAAGAGCAGCATCTTTTAGTTAGAAAGCGCCAAGAGCTGAGTGGATGGTTTGGTTCCACTTTGATGTAGGTCCCCCGCTTCACTCACCTTTAAATTTAGAATTTATTAATTGCTCGATGTTTTATTAATTTTAATAACTGTGAAATCATATAATATAATTGTTTTGTAAATGATTATTCGGTGTAAAAAGAGTCATTTCTTTTTTACATGGCACTTGAAATATTTTCATGATGAGCGGACACCAAGTAGTGAATGAATACTAGTTTGGCCTATAAATATAATTAACAGAATTTCAAATGTAGTTCTGGTTTTAATGATAAATGATTTCTTCTAAAAAAGTGTTTTGGAATTTCTTGAAAATGTGGTTTTTCTTAAATGCTGGTGAAGGCCCGTCTGGCACCTTAATGGAATATGTTATTTTGGGAAAACTCACATTGGGGTTACTCATGGGTGGTCGTTGGGGTGAGTTGATTTCATGAGTTGTTTGTGATATTTGTGCCTCGTGACTGATTGATTTACAATGTGAATGCACACCTTTTTATTGCATTTATTGACATGCAAACCAGACATAGTGCGTGAATCTTCTAAGAACGATTGCTGCACTAGTTTAGATGATGCCCTGGCTAGTGGTCCCATAGCAGGGGAATACTGAGTTATAGCAGCTATGGGATTGGGCCCCTCTGTTAGGGCATGTAGGGCAATGCCGAGCATTATGGATTATGAAGTCATCGTGTTAGGGCATGCCTTCAGGATGGGTCACATGTATGGTATGTTATAGATTGTTCACGATCTCCTAGGTTCGACCCATGTTTTAATTAGTGTTTTTTTTGTATGTGGCGGATGATTGAGAGGTCTAGTTCGGTTGATGGCCCCTGTGTTCTACTTTTTCCATTACCCTTAGTGTGTGTTGTGTGTGGTTTTACTTTTTACTAACGATTAAAATTTGGATTTCTAGATTATTCAAAAAAATGTTTTAAGATGCAATACACCTATTCCTTTCAAACATTAAACTTGCTTTTGAACTAAATAGGGAAATGGATTGTTATTTGTTTTAGAAATTAATGTGTGTGTGGAAGCTAATATTTTATATCATTTAGTTCAAACATGGAATTAATGAATTCTTTACTTAATGGTTTGTGTGTTGGGAATAGAATTAGTTGGGCCTACCTACTGAGTTTTTAATACTCACGCCTATAGTGTTTTCCTGTTTTTAGTTTTGTTATAGGTTTGTATTGAGCTTCTTCGCCATGGGTTAGACTTGGTTGTGGTTTGGAGATTGACTCTCGAGGTCACGAGGAGTTTTAGTCGTGGTCAGGTTTGTTAGTTGTTATTTGTTTCCATTCATTTCATGTTGTTTGGTTACTTTTTTTTGTTCTATTTTCATTGAGCTGCTTTATTTATTTTATTGGGCGAAATCATTCCCTCTTGCTCTATTTTGATGCCCTGGTGCTTTTCGCTAGCCCGGGAGGATCGAGAATGCCACTCGGGCCATGTCGCGGATTGGTTCGGGTGACCGGTTCAGGGATGACCTGGGTTGGTTCATGACAAAATGGTATCAGAGGAGGCCATTTTTATTTAGGGTGTCATGTATCTTGGTGATTAGGTGTGTCGGGACTCAAGAGGTGGGTGTAGGAAGGAAGTCATGAACCCTTGCCCATCCCGAGTGTAACACCCCATGTAAATAAAGAATATGACATTTTTATATTTATTCATATTTTTGAATAAAATATTAATATTACTTTAAAGGGAATGTGATGCTTGATGGCTTACCGAATACGCAACAACGAGTTCCTTTGAAATCTTACGTTGCACTCTAATAATAAAATAATTTTATTTTAAATGGTAGTTAACACCTAGCCGTTGTAATGACAGGAATGAACAGAACTAACTACAAAATTATTATATATGTTTGTCAAATATTTTAACTTTTAAATAAATAATAAGGGATTAAAAATGCAAATGTATCCAATTTTAAGAATAAATCTTCTAATATTCATTAAAAGGTCGATTAACTGCCTTTTGAGGGAAAAAACTTTTTTAAATATACTTTTGACAATTTTATATGTTGCATTTGACAAAATGAAATTCTTCTTAGGATTCGGGACATCAAAATTTACTTTGTGTAATTTTTTGGTATTTTTCTGATAATGTTCATTTTTAAATGAATAGTGAAAAGTGTTTTATTATAATTCAAAACCTCTTTTTAATATAATATATTTATATATTTAGAATATATTTTTAATTGTTTTTAAAGTTAAATTAGAATATATTTTTACCATTTAATCCAATGGTTGTCATTGCAATTAATATCACTTTGATATTGGACATAAACGAGTGTCAATCTTTTGAATGATATTGTTTCTTAAAAACACGCTATTTGATTTGACAGTGGGATTTAATTAAAAAATTAATTAATGCAACTTCTATATTATGAATTTGGTAAAATAGACATCATTTTTGAATTCGTAATATCAAATATAGCTTAGGGTGAATTTTTGGTATTTTTCTGAAAAACATTAATTTTTGATGAATAATGAAACCACAAAGAGGTAGTTACAAAAACTGATTTTTCTTTTTAATGGAACTTTACCACTTCTTTGATTTGAATTTCAAAAATCCAATATAAATTATTTTCATTATTACATAATATTTGGTTCAATGTGATGGAAATAATTATTGATGAAAATTAACTTTTACGTTTTCTTAATCACAATTAAAGATAATTAGTGTGATTTAAGGTAAAAATGATATTATAATAAAATGAAAATATCTTTACACTTGTCCTAACCCTATTTGATGAGTCATGGACGACCAAGAAAATCCATGGGTCTATTTTTGGGACCCCATGAAGCCACTTGGGTAAGATAATGACATTAATGCTTTTTATTTAATGTAAAAGTAAAAATGACACAAACGTATATTGTTTAAATAAAACAATTTTTACATTGGGTTATTCAAGTAATATTTTTGACAATAAATAATAATTGGAAAGATAAAAATACATTCTACATCATAGTATATTTTTTATAATTTATAAACATTAAATATATTACATTATTTATGACACCATGCTGATGTAGCGATTACCTCATTATTTAACAATTTAAATAAAATGGAATGATAATGTAAAATCAAAGACCCACACATTTCAAAAACCTAATTTATGAGTGGATTTAGAACCCTTATCACCTTATCCTCGAAACACTTCATTTTGGGACCATTAAAATCCGAAACTCATTTGAAAATAGTGTAACATTTTATACCTTTACAAGAGTTCCCCTTCTCTCCTCATATAAGAGGCCCCCAACTATACCTCCTTACCCACATGTATCAAGCCTTTGTCTCAGCCAATCTCTGATCTTTTTGTCTCTCCACATCCCTCTACTCATCCTAGAATCCTTACCTTAGGTAGGAATCTCTTCAAGAAACCCTTTTGGTTCAAACCAAAGGGAGTTACCCGATTTTAAGGAAACGTCTTCACTTGTGCTATTTTGTTTTATTTTTCTTCTCCAACCCCCTAAACTCTTTTATTCATTTATTTTGTAACAAAAACAGTATCTTCCATATACAAGGACGTTTTTATAAGAACTATTTGAGATACACTTACACACACCCACATCTAATGGTTAAAGAATATATTGTTTCTGTGGATGGTGAATTTCTGCCTCACGAAACGATGACTGTTCAATATTCTTTTAACACCTTCAAAAGTGGCCATTAAGATGCCACCATATTTATATATGATATATAATATGTTTATTTTTTCTTTAAGCTTATGTATTTTTCATTCATGGCATACCTTTATGGTTTCCATTATGGGTAAACGCGATATCTTCATTTTAGGAAGTGCGGACTACCGCCCCACAAAGTGATTTGATTCATTAATACCATATGTGGTAAGTATAAAGGACATATTTAATGATATTATATATGATACCATACTGGAATTATAATAATATTTTGTATCATTATGTTTTAATTCCATTAAATATGAAATAGAAATGGAAGTAGCGTTCATGCGTACGTACGACTTACCGTCTCCATGAACGGTGCATTTCATTTCTTACCTCTAAATGATGATGTAATATTATAAATGCAAGTATATAATGGATATATATGATATATATGATATCTAAATAATGAATATAATACTGGATATAATGGGTATTTTACCACATGAACAAACTTGTAATTATAAAGAGTTTATTTTTGACTCAAGTACCATGTATCGACAAAACGACCGTTATTAACTTAAATGATTACATAATGTGCATAACATGGTAATAAGTGATATAAAAGGAATAATTAACTTGAAAAAGGTTCTTAAAAAGCAGAAATTAACTCATGTTTATTATTCAGGAGATTAAAGAGCGATCGATTCAAGTCGGACATGAGGTAAGGGATCCGACCTCTCTCTTTCTTTTTAAGTACTATCTTTTATGTCATTTATTTTAAGCTCATATTTCTAATGTTTGGGGATGTTCATTTATATTCCTATTTTGGTAAATTTTATTTTAATTTGATGGGATACCCTATTTGATCTTATCAATCCATTTTTGATGTTTTATGTGGCGCCGTTAGGCTGCCGAATTTTTATAAGGGGATTTTCATCTCATATTTTATTCCATGGGGATTCGTGTTACATTGGCCAATACTTCCTTTTGTTTGGTATATGTACATCTTATTATATTAATATTTTTATAATATACTCTCATTTATGGGTAGTTACATCTTCATTGTATGACCCTTCTTTCATGGGGTGTATGTTTCGGAAGTTACCCAATTCGGTAAGGGAACCTTTCACCCTCCTCATTTTAAAAGAATTTTTTTAAGTCTGTATTCTTATTATGATGGGATATGTTCTTATATATCATTATTGCTATAAATGTTACGTCCAAGTGATGAGATACCCCTTTTATCTCTCATCAAATCATTTTCTTAATTTTGATGTGACACCGTTAGGCTGTCAAATTTTTGCAAGGGAACTTCTTTACCCAATTTTGATTCTTTGGGATAAACATGTACTCTTTGAATATGTCGTTCTATGAATATGTGTGAATAAACTTTGACTGTTTTACACTTAATATCCACTTATATTTGGTGTATTCGTTTGTCAGACATAATTATGTAATTGATTTATCCTTAATCCAAGGATACCATCTTTGTAAGGGACTTCGTCTCGATCCCATTTCATTAAGGCATATTTTGGTTCTAAAACAAAGCTTTATTTTATACGATGTATAAAACCCTTTGACTTCTACTTTTATTCGAAAGGAATATTTTCTATACGAAGCATTTTACTTAACGACAAAAAGTATGTTTATTTTTAACGTACACGGTGACAATGACCTTTCCGCCGCCGCGAGTATTATTTGATCTTTGGCTTCCTCAACAAGACGTTATATTTTTAAATGTAAATAAATACCATATACTCCTTTTTGGAATTGAAAATGGTTTTAATAATGGATTTGTTATGTCAATATATATTATTGATATATTGTCCTTGAAATGTTGAAATGTTTTCTTTCCTTTTTAATTGTTTTATGTATTGTGATTTTATAATTGTACATGGACATATGACGGGGGGTACCGTGAATACCAGGACGAGAGGTTATGTTGTAACCTCCAATGCATTGGGTATGGAAGTTAGTTGTATGGCTATTCCATTACGTATGTATGGAATTCGTCCATATGGCGATTCCATTAAGTATGTGTGGAAGTCGACCGTATGGTTATTCCATTTATGTATGTTTATGTCCCAAGTTACCTTTATATGTTATGTGTTCTTTATATGGGTTTTATGGTAATATTTTGGTTACAAAAGGGTAAGTAATGATATTCTATTCAGTGAAGAGTTTTTTTACTACTTCATAATGGTGAAAAGTATTACATGGATATAGTATACATGGTTTACTTGATGTTTTGAAAAACTAAGAGTTTTCATTCTATTTGTATCCCTTAATGAGATTTTTATTCTCACCCCAAGTATTATTGAAATGTTTTTCACAGGACCTAATGTGGAATAGGGTCAAAGATGGGATTAAGGGAAAGTCATGCTATCTAAAACATGGAACTAGCCATGTTTCTTTATAAGAGTTTTTATTTTATGGAAACATAGTAGAAGTGTCTACTTTGTAATCTTTTGAGATGTAATAGTTTTGTCCTAATTATCTAAAACTCTAAACCATGAAAAGATCCTCAATGTGAATTATTCATTTCATTCAATATTAAGTAAGGTTTTGGGTCGAGACCTTATATCGAGACTCGAGATTCCCGGTGTAGTCTAAGATTTGAGTTTTCCTTTTGCTTAGTCTGTGTGGATGAGGGATGAAAAAGGAAGTTATCCGTTGTTACGTGACGAGCTTGCATGGAGTAGCGACCAATGTATGGCTCACGTGTATAGTTCAAGATACTTCTTGTGGTGGATGCTCGCTCAGATCATTGTCTTCTAAGACATATTATCGAGTTGACATGTCCAATAGTCCCTTATTTTTGAATGTTTTGATGTGAGTTATGATTGGGATTATATTTGACTGAGTTGAGTGTATTTCAAAGATGAAAGTGGTTCATATAAAAAGGGGTTTTCAAAAGGGAATTTGGTTTTGAGTGTAAAAAGTGATTTTGAAAAGGAAATTGTTTTCATTTAATGGAATGTGTGGTTTCAAAAAAAGAAAGTGGTGTTTTGGAAGTTGTTTTGGGATCTCATTAACACTTTTTGGAATGTGAATTCGAAAATGTTTTGGAATTTGGAAATGTATTTCTTTGATGATAAAGTGACTTTTTCAAAATTGGTTGGGAATTTGTGCTTTATGCTAAATGATCTATTTTGTAAATGAGAACTTTCTTCAGTTGATCCTTGGTATTCCTATTAGGGATCACATATATAGAGGTTCACATGTGGCATAGGGATGATTGGTGGTATGTGTGGATGGGTGCATGAGCTATCACAATTGTATGTGTATATGCGAGACTTCATGGTATACCAAGGGTGGGTACTTAAGTTGTTTTGTTTTCTGGAAAATGGTTTTCAAAAAGGTAATTTGAATGTTTTGAAAGGTAAGAAATTGCTTATTGTTCTCTTTTTGTGTTAGAAATTCTTTTTCGTGGGTTATTGGTTTTGACATATTTAATTTTTGTGGGAATGGTGATTTGAGATTGAGATTTAGTTTGTGATTGAGGTGGTGAATTTTGATTTACGATGAATTTTGATTCAGATTTGTGCCTCTTGATTTTGAGTACACCACCTAGAAAAGTCCCAGAGGGTTCTGGTGAGTCTCTTATAATTGTTGGTTCTACCCAGACTCTTAGCGGAGTGGTGGAATTGGATTGTTTCTTGTTGTTGCCTATCTTTCGTGGTGGTCGTGATCTATTGAAGGTAGCAGACTGGATTAGTGAAATCGTCGGTGTTTTCAGGTTATTGGAAACTCCCGAAGCTAAGAGAATCTGTGATGGTTGGGGTTATTTTGAAGGTTCGACATTGAATTGATAGAAGAAGATGATCCCAACATCGTTGTATAATGGGATGTCTTGGAAGGTGTTTAATACCACTCTCATCTGATGGTTTATACATAAGAAAGTGAAGGAGAGGAATGTGTCCTAGATCGTGAGTGTCCAACAAAGGCAACAGACATTAAAGGCTTAAGCCGGGCATTTCGTGGTGTTGATTTCCTTTTCTCCAGAGGTAGCGTCGTGGAACCAGTTAAAGTTATATTGTGTGGGGTCTCTTTCAAGGGTTCTAGGACTGATTCTTTATAGTGTTCGGGAAGGTTCCCCATCCAATGATTAGAGAAAACCAGAGGAACCTATCTCGTACAAGTCTCTTGGTCAATTGTATATTCTCTTAGTCGGGCCACCCTCTTGTTTGGTTCAAGTGTGGCTGGGTTGGGTACTTTAAGTCGCCTTTTCGTCATCCTTTGAAGGATTTTCGTTAGTGTGGCCATTTGGGGAAACATAGAGAGGCTCCACTAGAGGCAACGTTAGAAAGATTCTCGACCGAAAGATGTTAGCTCCTAAATGTGGGGTAGTAGATGCTTCAAGAAATCAGGGCTCCAGCCAAAGGTCTCAGAGTGATGCCCTTCTTGCAGTCAGGAATCATTGGGTGTGGGTCACATTGGTCTCCCTTTTGTCTCTGGTGGTAAAATAGGGATGGATTGAATTTCTAAGTTATTGATTCCTCGTCTTTGAAGGTTCTATTTTTCTGTTAGAGGCATAAAGGTCTCAGTTCCTCATGGTTGTTATTTTTCATTGAATACCGCACTTTGGGTTTAAGAATGTGTGGGGATCTCATCTTCTTTTAATTCCAGTAGTGGTGCATCCTCAAATGTGACCTGTTTTATTTTAGTACATGCTTATTTTGGAGATACTCATCTCTTTTAGAAAGGAAGATTCATGGTTAAGTTCTCTATTTGGTAGAATTGGTTTTTGGGTTTTCACATGTGTAAGTGGCTTCTGGTTTGGGTTGGAAGTTCTTGTGTTAGTCTCTACTGGTTGGCTGAAGTTGGCCAGTTGTTAAATGGTGGGGACACCCACCGTAAATCCCACCGTTCCTTCTTCAAGGGTTGGTAGGTGTAGAAATGTTGGTCCTTGTTGGCAGTTTTTTCTTTGGTTCAAGTTAGTGTTTCCAGAGTTATCTCGTGCTGTGAATCTCAATGTTGGTTATGCTAGATAGGCTCTTGTGGTGGGGAGAACCCTCCTCGTTTTCTGAGTGCTCTTCTCTTTGCAGTTTCCCTTAAAGTTAGTTAGGTGTGACATATGGAGTGAAACGTGACATTGCGTCCATGATTTTGTTGGCCTCGTTCAGTTCCAAACTCAAGTTTGTTTCCTCATTTGACTAAGTGACACTCAGGGGGAAGAAAGTGTCATAGTGGCGAGAATTGTCACACCCTGACTTCGCACATCTATAATGAATTTAATTTTTACCTTTATCTTATAATTTTGTTTTACCTAATTGTTTTGATGAGGTGAATTCTAGACCTGACTTGAGTATATTTCGTTTTGATGATAAATGATTTTTCTGTCATGGTAGTGTCCATCGCGAGGGCATGAAATGGGCGAAGCTACATGGCTTTATCAGATGTTCGTGTGGCCTACTCGGTGCGCGGGTAATCAATTAATTAACGAGTTGAATAATACTTTAAGTGAAAAATAAAATATTATTAATTAAATTAAGATTTGTTTTAATATTATAATTGTTATTATTATGGATGATTCTTCAACTTATTATTTCAGTTTATATTTTAATTAGTTCGATAATATTTAATTATTATAAAGGTTATAAAATTTTGAACATGTCACTTTTATCGTTGTTACTATTATTATTAATTTTATTAATATATTAATGAGGAAATAATTATTATTTTTAAGTTATTGTTATAATTTGATTTTACATCGTGTTTTTACACTAATATTAAAATTATTATTATTAACAATAACTATATTCTAAATTAGTGTAGAGTTTTATTTTTATGTTTTTGTTTTATCCCTAATTTTATTTCATATTTTTTATTTATCTTTTTTCCCTCTTACTCTATCCCCCTTCTCTCAATCTCTCAAACCCCCTTTCTCCTCACGCGGATCTCCTTTCCCTCTAGAAACCCTAGCATGCTGCTGGAATTCTTCCTGCTCTATCCTCTTCCTCCTTGGATCGCACTACCTCTCCCGGACCGGAATTGCCCTGCCTCCTTCCAGCATGTCTCACTCCGCCTTTCTACATTGCACCAGACCCCATTCTTAGTGCAACCTCGCGCCGCCATCACCATCTGAAATGGCACCACCCCCTGATTGTGAAACAATGCCACCCCACACCCTTACCTATCCGCGCCACACTCCTCACCTGACATCTATGACACCCCCTTCCTTCCCATCCGGATACCCTCACCCCCCTTACCTGCCTCTCCTTCAACGAACCGATTTGGCGCACCCTACTGTCCAGCGAGTAGCGCACACCGCCCGGGTCCCTTCCTCGTGTCTCCCCATAGTAGCTTTCCACCTACCCTTCTTGGCCAGATTTTATGGTGCACCTCACTTCCGGAACCAATCCATCTTTCTCATCCAACTTTCCACACCCTTGCAATAGGGTTCAATTGAATCTATTGTTGTGATATTGGCGAGTATTTGGATTTTCACACTGAAATTTTGGGTTACGACACCCAAGGTAAGGGTTTCATGCATAATCTTTATTTGGCGTTTTATTTATCTTGTTTAATCAATTTAGTATGTAATATGATTAATCTGCTTTGTGGGGATATGGTTTTTCTTGATGTTTAAATATAATTTTGAAGTTTTTAGTAACGTGTTTATGTGATATGTGTGTTTTGATTTTAAGAATACATTTTTTGAGCCATTCGTAGTTTTTTCTAAACTGTGATGTTGATTTTCTATGGTGCTCAAGCGATGAAAATTCGGTTTTGACATGTAAGTGGTGTGAGTTTGACCTCAAAATGGGATTTTGGGTGGTCTTTTTCATTCAAAGTCTTGGGATATTGTTTGGAGTTTCTTAGAAATATTTTTATGTGGTTTATTAAATATTATAAAGTGTGTGCACCATGTGTAAGAAAATGTTTTAGAGTGTGTTTAAATTTAAAGAGGGGAGTTGAATTATGTTTTATTTTATTGAAGCTTTGTTATATATCTTGAAAAAGTTTTATTAATTACATAAATGATTTATTAAGATGGTATTGATTTTAATTGGCCTTGTGACATGTTTTCCATGAAAGGTGTATTTTTCATGTGTTTCTATTAAATCATATTATTTTATGGGATGTGAAAATGTTTTAGTTGTGTTTGAATCCTTGGGTAGTTATTGGTTTCCCTTGCATCATTGTAGGGTTTTTTGGTCATCTCAGTGTGGGTTTTAGTCATCATTGATAAAGACCTATAGGTATATACAAGTTTAAGCATGTATATATGTATATCCACCTTGTGCATATTACCTCATGGAGTGGGGAATATGTACATGTTATAAAGGGTATATATAGATATATGAAAATTTATATGCGTATAGGTGAGGCGGTTTTGGGTTTCCATCGTCAAGAGCAGCGGATTTTAGTTAGAAAGTGCCAAGAGCTGAGTTGACGGCTTGGTTTCACTTTGAGGTATGTCCCCCACTACACTCACCATTAAATTTAGAAATTATTAATTGCTGGATGTTTTATTAATTTTAAAAAATTTGAACTCATATAATATCATTAATTTTTAAATGATTATGTTGTGTAAAAAGTGTCGTTTCTTTTATACACGACACTTGAAATATTTTCATGAAGAGCGGACACCCAGTAGTGAAAGAATACCAGTTTGGCCTTTAATCATAATTCACATAATTTCAAATGTAGTTCTGGTTTTAAGGATAAATGATTTCTTCTGAACAAGTGTTTTGGGTTTTCTTGGAAATGAGGTTTTTCATTAAAGTTAGTAAAGGCCTGTGTGGCACTTTAATAAAATAAATTATTTTGGGAAAACTCACATTGGGGTTACTCAAGGGTGATATTTGTTGTGCGTTGATTGCGTGAGTTGTGTGTGATATTTGTGCCTTGTGACTGATTGATTTATAATGTGAACACACCCATTTTTATTGCATGTGTTGACATGTGAACCTGACATAGTGAGTGAATCTTCTAAGAATGACTACTGCACTTTTTTAGATTACGCACTGGCTAGTGGCCCCATAGCAGGGGAAAAATGACTTATTGCTTCTCTGGGGATTGGGCCCCTCGATTTTTCCATGTAGGGCTATGCCGAGCATTAGGACATTATGACGATATTGAGTTAGAGAAAGCCTTCAGGATGAGTCAAATGTATGGTATGTTCTGGATTGTCCACGATCTCCTAGGTTCGACCCATGTTTTCTTTAGTGTTTGTTTGTATGTGGCGGACTATTGAGAGGTCTAGTTCGGTTGCTGGCCCATGTGCGCCACTTTCTCTATTTCTCTTAGTGTGTATTGTGTGTTGTGTGTGGTTTTCCATTTGACTAACAATTAATATTTGGATTTCTAGATTGTTTGTAAAAAATGTTTTTAAATGTAATGCACCTTTTCTTTTCAAACATTAAACTTGTTTTTGATCTAAAAAGGGCATTGTACTGTTACTTGTTTTATAAATAAAAGTGTGTGTGGAAACTAATATTTTATATCATTTAGTTCAATCCTGGAATTAATGAATTCTTCACGTAATGGTATTTGCATTGGGAATAGAATTAGTCAGGCCTACCAAATGAGTTTTTAATACTCATGCATATGTGTTTTCTTTTTTTTTTAGTTTTTTTTGCAGGTTTTTCTTGATCTTTTTCATCGTGGGAGAGACTTGGTTGTGGTTTGGAGAGTTACTCTCGAGGTCATGAGGAGTTTTGGTCATGCTCAGGTTAGTTGGTTGTTGTTGGTTGTTCTTTCTTTTCATGTTGTTTAGTTACATTTTGTTGTTCTATTTTCTTTCCACTACTTTATTTATTTTATCAGGAAAAATCATTGCCTATTGCACTTTTTTGGGAACCTGGTGCTTGTTGCCAGCCTAGTAGGATTGGGAATGCCTCTCGGGCTATGTCACGGACCGGTTTGGGTGACCGGTTTAGGGTGGACCCGGGATGGTTCGTGACAGTACATCAATTGTATTGAGTATTTTCATTTAGAAATTTTCATGATGAAATATTTTTTTTAAATTTCATAATTTCTATTATAATTTTAAAGGAATTGGAGACCAAAAAAATCTATCATTAGTCCCTTATATTACATGTTATATACAATCATTGTGTTGTATAAATTATTCCCTTATTTTTTATCATATATATTTGTGTTCTAAATACCCATCCCCATTTCCAATAATTGATATTAAAATAGTTTTACATATATTTCATTAATTGAGTAATAATATTTATGTAATACCAAATACCTATCTATTTTGATTAAATTTGAATAAAAATAGTCAATGTTTCTGTGATCTATGAGTTATATAAATGCATGTATATGTTATGAATGTTAAATGTGTACCTGAAATTATATGTCCCTTCATTATATTGGATAATTTATTCATCTCATGGGATACAATTTATTTTGCACATGTGGTTGGAGTAAAAATACTATGTTACTATGTCTCAGTTGTTATCATTGACTTGTTCATATTATGTATTGTTTTATATTTTTTTCACTTTATTATAATGAATTGATGTTGTTATCTGAATTATTTTATTTTATGTTAATAATTATTTTATTCAAATTTTTGTGTCACCATGATGTCCCCAATGAAAATTATTTAGTTTTTTACATAATTTTATGATTTTATTATTCCAATTATTTTCTTTATAGCTCCACTATTTCAAATATATGTTTCGATCATATCACATGTTGTATTAGAAGGTCAATTTAATATAAGTTCAAGTAATTGAGTTTTAAAAATGGTTGTTTCATCCATGTTCCATGTTTTTGTTTTATGTGTCTAACTACTCAAAGACACCATGCCTCTCTATATAAATGGATTGTATTATGTTTATCATTATGTACTAATTTTTTTATGTCAACTGTATAATGAAATATAGGTTTTCATATTACTATCAGTAATCTAAAAAAATGATGCTAAATCTTAAAAAAATTGATATATATTGAATAAAATTACATATCCTAACAAAATCACTTATATAAATTCATGTATATCAATAACATATAATAAGATAATAAATATGGAAACAATCAAGAGAAAAATAAAATCACAGAAAAACAAATAATAAAAAACAATGAATCCATTGTACCTCTATAATCAGCATAGAAAACGCATGCTCCCACAATAAAACACCGTCAATGATAATTCCACTCAACAGAATAATTCATTCACAATTTTAATTATTCAATTTGAATATAAATATATAGATCTCTATAATCATAACCAGATGGTTCTTGCACTAGCCTCAATCTATATTGATGTGATCAAAACATTAAAATGCTAAATATATCTAATAATCATACCATGTACATAGTGAATTATAATTGTGATATAATATATTTCCCCATAATCAAACTCATTATGATTATTAGGTTATATATATAATAAATCATATATTCCAAATTAACAAAAATATTGACCCACAAATATCACACCCATTACACTAGTGGTTTTTTTCATATGAGACACATCACACCTCAACCCTTTATTGTCACTGTTATATAATATTAATATATATTGACCTATTAACAGCTTTACAAAAGTAGTTAAAGTCATAATTTCCTACATATCTATCGATATTGAATATCCCTTATTCATCATGATGTAGATAAACACCAATGCTTCCAATACCCACGTAGATATTTTTATTATGAATGAATATACATCATTACTCAAATATGTAAAACTATATGGGATATAACAAATACCATTATCGAAATAAATCTACCAAAACTAGTGTATAAATATCACCCGTCTCCTCACATATGTGTATCCAAAGTACATACTCCAAGAATCAAAAAAAAATAATGAGATAACAACCTTTTCACAAGTAAAGGTATCTTATATGTCTAAATAGAACACTGCAGAAAAATTAAGATGAAATAATACATTAATTCCACCTCTATCGTTGGTATAATTGAACAAAAAATGTTATACCTCTACATAAGTGTGAGGGATACATTTCCTTGATAGTATATTCATCATAATACTATCTAATTATGAATCAATATACATAGTAAAAAGGAAGAAATACATATCCAATAATAACATCATTGGGCTTAATCAATTACAATCACATCATATATTCTACTCCATTAAGTTATCATCAACATTATAAATAATATCAATAAAAAATAGACATTTAGCTTCGCAATATTAACCCTAACCATCTAATAGACAGATAGGCATACTACATGGAAAGTTCATCTGAGGTAAAAACATTCTTATTAGTTTTATGCAACCAATATCCCAAGGTAAATCCACAATACTAGTAGCTAGGAAAAAATTTATCACTCTCTTGAATATAATGTTGGTTTCTAAATAATAACTGTATAAAAATTTCCACTATTCCACTACACTAGGGAATCATCTCTAATTTAGTAACAAATTATACAAATATATCATTCTCCAAATTAACCACATCAAAATTTCATTAATGAAGATAACATGAAATGTGGAATAAAATATTTTTTTCTACTATAATTCATCCCTACAAACCTTTTATTAAAATAAACTGTATCAAAGTCCTCGATTGAATTATATTTTCCCAAATCTAAAAAAAATCAAATTGGAATCCCAGAAAGTCTTCACTTTGTATTTCTATTTAACAAAAATTAAAAATATAGAATCTAAAATTTATGGGAAAATAATAAATATTAAAATTTTCTATATTAACCCAATAATATTTTTGCTAGAAACATTTCATAAATCATTTTAGGTATCATTAATCATATATTTACACCATAATATACAAAACAATAAAATTATTTGTTACTAAAGAACAAATAAATATTCCATGTTTTACACAATGAAGGCATACAAATTCATTAATACTTAATGAATATATTTATGTAATATAAAATTAAGGAATATGAATTGATCCTACAGGTCATTTCTATAAAAAATAAATTCTTCATGTGAAATTATACTCATAAAACAACAATGATCCTGAAAACAAAATATATTTTAACATAATAAAAATCGAAAGTATCATGATACCCATAAAATATGAAATTAATAAAATACTAGATTAAATACCTAAATATATATCTCAAACTATAAATAAAACAAAAAATACATTTTTATCTCCACTTTCCAAAAAAATATTGAACTACCAAATTTAATGCTATATATTGGAACATTGAGTAGAAAGATAAATCGAACAAATTGAATGTTTTTTATATAAAATTAATGAATAAAATAAAAAATTACATAAAAACATCAATAAATATAATATCAATAATCATAGATTGGTATATTTCATAAATGAGACAGGATCCCAGTGAACAAGAAACTTATAACCTCCTAATAGTCCAAATCATGATTCTAAAATATAATCAACACTCCCCACTAAGAAATATCTATAGGATATAACTACTAATAGTATGTCTGAATCATACTACAATGAATATATAATTATATCCCATTATCAAAACACTCTTAATCATCCATCAACATGTCACATCACACACACTCTTATCAACAAACTATTTCTAAAGAACAGTTAGATCAATCATAAAATCGCAATGAAATTGATATTAAGTATTTAAATCCCTATAATATTATATATTTACTCTTTACGATAGTGAGAAATCTATATTTTGTGGAATAAATTACTTATAATTTCAAAATATAATCTATCTAATTTTAAACGAAAGTCATAATAATATGGTTTTCAATTATGATATACGCAGATAATTGAGTATAGTGAATATGATGTTTATTGAACTTTATCATGTTATTAAAAAAAATACTTGTGGAACTGATAATGGTTATTTTGAGTAAAATGAAGACACACTTTTCTGTGTGTGGTAGTGGTGCGTGTTTAAATAAAATGGTCTTGAATATATGAATCTAATGTTACAACTCATTGATTAGAATGGTTCACTTATGACATATGAGAAAGATTAAAAGGGATAGAAATTTTGTGTTGGAGTGTTTATAGTGACCCATATAGTTATTATTTACTAGATCTATTATATGATTTAATAAATTTTAATAAAATACATGTTTATTTTCATTTTGAAGAATAAAATCAGAATGTGTGTGGGGTTAGACTATCTATATATGAAATTAATATTTTTGACATTGTTTAAACTATCGAAAACATTGAGGTGAAAATCGTATAATTTTTTATGTAATATGTAATTTAAGGGGTGTTTATAAAATTAAATTATAACTTAATGGGATTCAACTGAGTAATTTATAGAGTAATCAATTGATTTACCTTTCATTTTTAGCAATCACACACCCAATTGCTCCCAAATACTATTTTTATAGTGAATTTCTTTTAATATCATGCATATTTAATCATAATATTTATTGAGATGTTTTTTTATGGATGGATGCTGAGGGAGGATCCTCTTATTATTCAACATTTTTCTATGTTATTCTCATATATATGAATTGTTGATGTGGGATTTAATTTCTCATAATATTATGGTTTCCCCATACCATTCCTTATTTATAAACATCTCTAGACTTATTATATTTTATTTCTAATCCATCTATTTTGTCATAATGTGACCCAAAAATTGTAAAATTTCACAATAAGGGATCAAAATTTGATTTTAGTGGATATAAGAGGTAAAACGGGGATAAATATGAGTCATCACCCACAATTTTACTTGCTGAATGATTTCGTATTTGTTTTACATTAAATTTTAGAAATTATTTCTACTATTTATTGAAAATAAAAATAATATTTTTTTGGATATTACCATACGAGTATCCAAATAATTCCATTGATCATACGAATTTTGTTGGCTTCCATTTTCACATCACAATGTGAATTTATTCATATTATCTAGAAATTTTATTAATGAAATGATTACTATAATTATTATTTTTTAGAAAATTATAATATTGATTATTTAGAATTGATTGGTCTAGTGGGAATAATTTATGATTCAGATACATAGAGATTAAATTTATGAAATTTAGATGGTATGCTGGCTCGAATTTTTGAAACTATTTATTTATGATTATATGTGTTTTATACCAGCAATAGCGGTTAAAAGAGACTCATTGATCAAAGTGAGAACCTATAAAATTTAATATTTTATATTTAACAGTGGTCTCTTAATAAGTGTATATTTTGTGAGTAGTAAGAATTAACATAATTATTAAAATTTGTATATGTGTTTTCTTGAGATTGATTCTAGATACAAGTATAAAACATTTCCCATATGTGGGTTCCCATCTTGGGTGATCACCATAGTAACCTTATATGATCATGTGTAATGGTGTGTGAATATTTACTGAGATGTTGATTATATGTGTAGATTGGGGTATTGGTTTTGATAGTAAATAATATTTTATGTTGGTAACGTGTAGGGGATATAAGGACTCAGCCTTAAATATTAATTAATAATGAAATAAATTAATAATTTTACATTACATCACATTTATGATAATTTCATGTTTAGAGAGATATATAATTAGGTCATAACTCATCCATAACAATGTAAATATTACATTTAGACACTTCTACTCAATATGTATTTTTTATAAAAAATAAACTTTTACAAAAACATGGTTTCAATTAATATCATATATTTTCCATGATCGCATTTGTGGCTCTATTTTTCTTTATTTCCTATGAAAAATAATTCAATTGAATGTATGAGAATAAAAATCATTGTATGAAATACAAAAATAAGGAAACTGTTAGTCTTGGAAATATTTAAACCATGAATAACTTATCAAAAAGTAAAAAAATTTACCTTTATGAAGTAGTAAATACTATTCTCTGAATATAAGCTCATTTATTAACAATTTTGTAACTAAAAGACAACCATAAATACATATAATGAACTAATTATTATATAAAGGTATAATGGTACAAAAACATATATAAATGGAATAACCATACGACATACATCCCCCTATATCAGTATATAGAATAGCTATATGGATGACTTCAATACCTAATGCATTGGAGGATATATTGTAACCACTCATCCTTGTTGTATCACTAAACCACCAGTCTTTTCTTTATCATGTAACCACATGTCTTTCTTTTATCATGTACGACCCATGAAATGTCCATGTAACATTATATAATTATAACACATAAAAGACTACAATTTTCAACATTTGACTCATAAAATATCATTTGTAATTATATGAAACAATTTCATGATATATAAATAGTAAATCCTCTTTGAAAACCATTTTCAATACAAAAAAACTAAAAAAGGGAATAATTTTTTTTCATTTAAAGTCATTAAATCTTATAGAATAATTGTAATAAAATAAAATTCTTATGGTGGCAGAGAATTCATTGTTTCCACATATGTTAAAATAATTATTTTTTTAATTATTAAATAGCATGATAGAAAATGATTCATTTAGAAAAAATTTTATTGAATTAAAATTCATTTTTTATTAGCATTCATTCTATAAAATATTGTGAGGAATAACATCAAAATACCCCTCAATGAATGGGGATTGAGAAGAAGTCCCTTACCTTGAGTTTAACTCATCATATAAAATTGTTATGTTCCTGAATAATAATCATAAGATAATTTATAAATTCATGAGGACTTTTATAATATTTATTATTCATTTAATATTCTTTATTAACATTTTATAAAATGTACATAATTATTTATGTTCATATCAGATGTTTTGTCGAAATTATGTTCTTGAGTCGTAAATCAAATTGATTTGATTTAAATTGTCTATGTGGTTAAATGCCTATCACATTTAGAAAATTATTCATCATGTAAATATAATATATATCCTATATATATATATATTTATATTAATCCATAATTTTTGGAGATAAGAAATTAAATTACCATTCATTGAGACGGTAGGTCATATGTACCGATGAACGCTACTTTTATTTCTTTATAATTCCAATTTTCTATTTATGTCATATATTTATCATATGTATAATTAAGTCATCCTTTTTACATTCCATATAGAGCGGGAATGATTAATATCACTTTTAGGGGTGGTAGTCCTCAATCCCTCAATCGAAATTATCATATTTTTACAAAATAGAATGCATAAAGGTGTGACATAAATATAAATTTAAGAAGAATAGATACCCGAATGGGATCAATACATTATTTTTTATTTTATTATGGATAACCCACCATTCAAGGGTTGAAGGGGAACCCATACATGACCCGTAGGCCCAAGTCACAAGGCCTGAATGACCCACGATACATGACCCAATGGCCTAGAGGAATACCATTCCCATTACATGACTTGTAGGCCCAACCCACTGAAATAGACCCTCACTGAATTCTGCGTCACTGATCACCATGCTTCCCACCTTTCATTACTGATCATCTTGCAATGCCCCGTACAAAGCTTCATGGTGCCTGGTCTCGATGGCGGCTTCCATACCCTCTCATTTTCCACTCTTGTAAGCTCAGCTTCTGATGGATGCTACTCTTGCTACTCCAATCCTCATCTGGGTCCTATTCTGTGTGAACTGGGATACTCCATGGTCTTTGCGGCCCGAAGGCCTTGTGGCCCGAAGGCCTTTGATGACCCGAAGGGCCATGAGACTCGTAGTCCCAAACTGGTGGTCCGAATGCTCAAATCAGTTGAATAGATCCATCTAATATAGTACCGAACCATAAATTCTATAGTTAGTACTATTGTAACTAAAACAATAATGCTACAATGCTGCTACAGAATGCCCAAAATTCACATCCACCCAGTTTTGAACATGGGTCACTTGGATTCCATGCAAGATCCCTTACCACTCGGGTATGGGATCATTGGAAGAAGAATCATAGATACAATATAAATATAATAAATATAAGATGTAAAATAATTTATATTATAATGTCAACCATAAGATGTGGTAGTGAAAAATTGAACAATCATCGGTTCATGAGGCATTAATTCATAGTACACGGAAACAATATATTCATTACCTATTAAATTGAGGTGTTTGTAAGTGTAGATAAAAATCATTGAACAAAACTACATAGTAATTTTATGATTGTATTGTTTCTTTGTAATAAAATAATAAAATAATTTTATGGAGTGGAGAATTAAAATGAAACAAAAAATCATGAGAGAATGTGTTACCTCTTAATCAGGTAACTTCTTATGGTTTATAAAAAAATTATTCCATTGGCGGATCTCTAACCTAAGTGAGTTTTATATGATGATGATAATGATTCATGTAAGAGGATTGGGAAGGTATTATCATAGACAAAAGGGGTCTTGATGTGTGTTTATTAGAGAAGGGAGGTTACCTTTTTATATGAGAGGGAAGGGGCACCCATAGAAACAGTTAAATTATAAAAAAAATTCTATTAGATTTTTAATTAAAAAGGCTAAAACATGAGACATGTCTACTATAAGACAAGGATATGTCTAAATCCTATCATCCTATAATTTTTAGACATGCATTTACTTTATTTTAATCCTTACTTTATTTGTTTACCATTAATTATTCTATTTTAATTTTAATTATGGTAATCATAATTTAATTATTAAGAGGATATTGATTTCACTTATATAAGTGAAATTTACCAAAATTGGAATCTAAAATATAATTTAGAACTTATCATCATAACTTTATTATATTAAATTTATTTTTGAATTTAAATAATTTAATAAATTACAATTTTTATAAAACATCAATCAAGTATATTTTTACACTATTCAGTTTATTGTATTTATATAAAATCTAAACTGAGAGATAACTTCAATCCAAAGAATTTAATAATCTTTTAACAAGTCATATTAATATAGAGTACTTTTGGGTGTTATATTTTCCTTTACATTAAATTATGTTATATAAGTGTCATAATCACACCAAAGTTGCTTCCAAGGATAATTTTCATCTCAAGGAATGTCTTTTTTATACCTATCCCATCCAATTAGATTATTACATGTTTTATAGTAGTTTTGTGTTATTATAACTTTATTTTTACTATTATTTACCTGATTTACCTTTCAAAAATGATAGAATTAATAATTACTAAAGAAACTATTCATCAGTTGTAAAAATAAAAGGGACATATTAAAATTATTTGGACCTTATGATTTCAAAAGTAGAATTAGTTTTTCTAAATTAAAAACACATAAGTTATTTTTATAAATTTAAAATTAATTCCTCTTGTCAAAATGGTAAAACATGTTTTTTATAAGTAAAAACCATTAAATCATTGGCTTATTTTTATATCAAATGCCAATTTGAAATTACCTCCAATGAACAACATTGGATTAAATTATAATAACTCAAACCAATTACACATTTAAACCAATGAAAAAGACAATATAAATTTAAAATTTTGTTTTATGAAAATACATCATTGAATTAAAATGTAGTATTTTTCATTATTCATTAAAATAATAATTATATCAAATAAATAAAAACAATTCCACCAAAGTAAAAGTTTATACCTTACATCAAAAGATGTATTTTATTTTGACAAATAGAATATACAAAAGTGTAAAAAAATATATTTGAGAATGATTATCCATCAAAAGGTGGTAAACAAACTTTTAATAGTATTTGAGTCTTTTATAAAAAAATTTGGGTCCATTATCTTATTAAGCCTCTAAACTTTATTAGACTAATATAAAAACAAATAAACAAACTTGTATAAATATAATATTGTTTTTTTAATTTATTCCCACCAAAACAAAACCTAGGCATTAATAACAATTTAAAATAATATTATTAAAAATGTATTAATTTTGTAGAATAACACATTCTTGAGTGCAATGTAAGATTTCGGAGAAACCGAGTGTTGTGTGATTTGTATACTATTATACAAAGCATCCGATTTCACATAAAATTAATACCATATTCATAAATATTAATAGATATGATAATTTATTATTCTATAATTAATTGGTATGTAATATCCTTCCCCTTTTGAAATTGTGTACCCTGATTTTTATTCACATTACAAATATATGGGGGTATTTATCCTTATTAAAATTTTTAATTTTTTATATTTCCTCTTAAACAATATGGTTCTTCCACAAAAACATAACGTAAAATAAAACACTATTCTACAACACATTTTCTCTCGGGTCATGATTTTGGATTGATTATTCCACATAAAAAATATTATCATCCAACTGAACTACTTCTAGACTCAAAACATGAGATGGATCTAGAATATAAATTCATTACATTGAAATATGAAAAAAATTGTGTTAGTGGGATAAGACTAGAGGTAAAGACACTTAGTTGGAAGCTAACAAAACATTATCCACGATTTCATAGGGATAATTATGGACTCGTCATCCCTTTCATACCAAAATTCATGACACATTTGTATGGTGAATCTTTTAGAATTCCATGATAACGTACCAAGAAAAAAAATCCTTATTCTGATTATCCACTTAAATTTTATTTCCTACTATAAGCTATCTGTATATGCTTATGAATCACCTTAAAATTTTCTACCCTATCTTCAACAAATTATGGTCCCATCCACTTCCTTTCACCAACATCATCGCAAAAATCATGAGATCAACACATCATTCAATGTATTTCATCAAATGGTGACATTTGTATTCTAGAATGAAAATAGTTATAATACGAAAAATCATCCCAAATTTTTTTTTGATCCCAACTTATCTTGTAATCAATTGTACATGAATGTAGCATATCCTCCAAGGTCTGAATTGTTTGTTCAGACTACCCATCTAATTAGATATGAAAAAATATTATAAAATTTAATTACGTACCAAAGGACATGTGAAGTCCTTTCATAAAGTTTGAAGTGACCTAAGAATCACAATTAGATAAAATATAGAGGGGAACCCCATGTAACCTGGCTATCACTTTATGATGAAATCGAGAAAGCTGATTTAGAGATAGAGTGTATCAAATATAAATAAAATGAGAAGATTTAGTCAATCAATCAATAATAACCCTGAATTCATTGTTACCTCATGAAGACTTTCGTAATACCGCTACAAATTAAATTGATATATTTTCCAATAACCACTTTGGCACTCTAAATGGATGTAGCATACCACTAGGTAAATACTACTCCACTTTTACCTATAGAAAAATCAATCACTTTACAGAAATTTTTTAAATATCTTATGTAACTACATCCCATAAGTAACACACCAGATGATCTCTGTTCATTATAGTATTGTGAGGATGAACATGAAATGGAGAATTGTTAGTTTCACATAATAACTCTTTTTCAACTATGAAAAACAAGGTACACATAATCTGTTTCCAATCCTAAATAATCAGTCTTTATCAATGTAAAATAATGGAAACATACCCTTCAGAACACATTCTATCACTCTTTCCAACTCAATATCTACTTTCTATGCTTTATTAATTGATTCTGACAGAGTTGGTTTCACTTCCACCAAAAATAAAATAAAGTAATTACCTAACCCAACAACATTGAATCCAAAATTAATCAAATCAATAATGAAAACATTTTTTTCTAAATATAGTAGGGTTAATGTTACATGTCCTTTTTCAATCAAAGAATCAACAATATTATTTTCTTTTATAGAAATTTAAGGATTCATTAGATAATAATAAAAGATTAATTCAAGCCATCTCCTCTATCTTATGTTCAATAAATTTGGAGTTAATGTATAATTCATGTTTTAGTGATCAATATATACGTCACACATTACGCCAAACTAATGATGCCTCCAAATTATTAATGCTAAAAAACAAAAGTAGCTAATTACAAATCATGTGTATGGTAATTTAACTCATGAGGTTTCCACTAAATTGAAGCATAAAAAATTACCAAATCATTCAACATTAGGACACAAACATGTCATTTCAATAAATCATCATGGTAGATAATAAACTCATGCTTTCTAGAAGGTAGGGCCAAAACTATAGCATTTCTGAATTTTCTATGCAGTTCCTGAAAAAATCCATACATTATTTTGTCTAGAAGAACGTAAGTTCATTATATGTTAACATAGTTAGTGGTATAGATAACCAATAAATTATTTCAACAAACATTTGGTAGTTACAATCTGTTACATAAAATATACTAATCTCTATGATATTAGAATGTCTTATCCACTCATCAAATTGTTTTATTTTAGAAGGGTCTACTATTATACCATCTTTAGAAACCATTTTACCAAGGAAAGAAATTTTTTCTAATAAAAATTCTCATTTACTAAACTTCCCATAAATTATCATTTCATTAATGGTTTTCAAAATAGTCTTTATGTTACATTCGTGTTCCTTATGGATTATAGATTATACCAAAATATAATCTATAAACACATCCACAAACTGATCCAAAAATAGAGAAATTAATTGTTAATGAGATTCATAAATACAACAGGTGAATTAGATAACGTAAATGTTATAACTATAAAATCATGATGCACATATCTCATTCGTAAAATTATCTTTGAAATGTCATCTTACTTCACCTTCAACTGATGTTTCTCAGACCTCAAATCAATCTTCTAAATATACTATGCTCCGAAGATCTAGTCAAGAAAATCATTGATATAAGTAAAATGAAATTTGTTCTTAATATTGATGTTATTCAATGCTCTTTAATCAATATAATTCCTCCTAGAATCATATTTCTTTTTCACCAATAAAATTGTAGAACCCCATTGTGAAGTGATTGGTAGAATGAAACCTTTATCAATAAATTATTTATACTATCTTTTCAATTCCACCAGTTCTACTTGAGAAATTTGATTGGGGGTTTAAAAATTGGCTTATCATAATGAACTAAATCCATGATTAATTCAAACTCTTACTCAAGATAAATATCCATAAATTCATCAGGATACCCATTTGTGAATTCATTCATTACTCAAATGTCACTAATCAAAATAGTTTTCTTATTTTCAACAACATGATCTATATTACTTTCACTGTCATATATACTCAATCTCTTACCTTCTTTTTATTTTATCAATGGTATGAATCCATTTGGTAAATATTCATGGAATTTAAAAACTATTTTATCATGATTAATTGAATGCCATTACCTATCCAAAATGATATCAAATACTACTATGGTATGTTCAACATGACTTGCTGGAAATATTATCCCACTAACAATAATAATAATAATAATAATCCATTATATCATTGTTTCTATAAAAATATACCTAGTGTTTTTACCAAAATCTCTATATCACATTCATGATGCGCTCTTTCAAATTTTCTTGGAATTTTCTCATAAATTAAATAATGTGATGATCCATAGTCAAATAGAGTATTGGAATATTTTGAAAAAACAAATAACATACCAATGAACAATTTTTTATGGTCCCACATCAATCATAGTAGTATAAATTATATTTCCATGCTCTTCTTATTTCAATCACAAAGTTTTCCACCATGGATAGTCAACATTGGTCCCACATTTCCTAATTTCCTTACTCAATTCAACTAAAAAAATCGTACCATTGGTCTTTCATTTATTTGATGATCATCTTAATTACAGCTACAAGCAATATGTCTAGTCTAACCACATAATAAGCACGTCCAAATAATTAATATAAATTATCCTTGATTATTTTTAACACGCCTTTCATTAGTTAGAAATTTATTTTCTTACCTCCAGACTTATATGATAAATCCAATCACATTTCGAGTCAAAATGCATCACTTATTCTTTTTTCTCTCATGAAACACATGATCATAAGAAAATATAATTTTTACCGTCTCAAAACATTGAAAAATATTACCATATATTTTGAATACATGAGAAGATAATTCCTTTTGATATTTCAGTTTTAATCTTATGTAAACCCAATTTAATTTACTACAATATCCCTAATATAGTTTGAGACATTTCTTGAAAAAATAGTGATATTTTTTTTCATATACAGCCACAGAATCATTTTCCTTTTGTCTAAATTCAAATAAATTCATTTCTATCCCATGTCAAACAACCATAGGAAAATATTTTTCATGTTTGATATTCATAAATTCATCCCATTCCATTATGTCAATCTCATCACTTCCTCTGATATTTTAATTCATTTAACACCATTGATCGACATACCCGTCAATACAATATATAGAAAGAGTTACCATTGGATTGTATAAACACCCCATTACATCAAAAATATTTTCTAATTATTTAATATACCCTTTATTTTCTATAGGGACAAATGATCCTCTCAATGATGGAAGACATTTCCTTATAAAATTCTACACTACTAATATATTCCTCATTGGCTAATGTGGTTGATCTCACACATGGAAACAAAAAACATTTATTACATGATTAATCTTATCCATATTTACAACAAACTATTCAGTTATGATTCTATCTATCTAAGGATACTAATATGGATAGATGTTTCCCTCTATATGTCAAAACAGCACAAATCGCCTATTTACTCTGTGAAAAACCAATCTAAACAGATATCTCTTAGGTAAATCAACAAAGAAATATTAATATTCAATATCATTTCAAGTTTTTCATAATGTAAAAACATTTATGCATATTCTATTAACAATAACCAAACCCCAATAATTATCTAAACCGAACTTGCATACCAAATATAACGCCATGGTCCACAATATTACTTAATATTGAGATACGTCAAAAAATATACTTTAATTCATAAAAAGTATATTTTCGGGTATAGATATTTAGATTATTTGTTCATAACTCGTAAATAAAAATTTAAATATTACATGTAGACACTTATACTCACTATCCATTTATTCATAAAATATAATATTTTAAAAAGAAACCTATTTTTATTTGATATCATAACTTTTCCGTGATCTCATCATGTAATCTATTATTCTTTATGTCTTCTGAAAAACATTTCAAAACATTCCATGAGAAAAAATTGATTAATATGGGATACACAAAGAGGGAAAACTATAATAAATTTGAAAACATGTATTACATGAATAATATATCATAATATAAAACATTTCACCTTTATGATGTAGTAAATACTCTTCACTAAATTTAAACACATTTCAAAACGATTTTATAATTAAAATATTACCATAAAACCATAGAAAGACGAATATATCTTATTAATGTATCATGGTACTAAACCATACTTAAATTGAATTACCATATAGTCATCTTCCACATATATCATTAAATGGAATATCCATATGGCTAACATTCATACATAATGAATTGGAGGTTATAACATAAGCACCCATCCATGGTTTATCACAAAACCACCAATATTTGGTTTATCATCTAACCAACCATCATTGTTTAATCATGTATCCAATCACAAAATGCTCGTGTATCGTTATATAATAATAACAGAAAAATAATGAAATTATCAACATTCCATTCCTAAAAATTCATTTCCAATCAAAAGATACCATTCTAATAAATTGTAATAGTAAATCCACATTCAAACCAATTTTCAATACCAAAAGAGAAATAAAGTGAAAAAGGGTTTTATTTATTATTTCAAAAACATTATGTCTTATAGGGGAATCCAAATGTCAAATAATGGTTATGGTGGTAGAGATGATGTTGTCACTGAATGTATTACAAAAACCTTCCAATGGTCATTCAGTAGAAACCATAATAGAAAAAATATTTCATTATAAAACATTTTAATTAAATTAAATGTAAAGTGGTATAATTATACCACATATAGAATAAGGTGGTGTATAAAAAACAAATATGACTCAATGAAGGGAGATTTAGATGAGGTGTCTTACATGGAGTGCGACTCATCACCTATAATTACCATATTCCTAAATAAATTACACAGGTAAATATAAAAATTGTTGATAAACTTTTTCATCTTTATTATTCCATTTATAGAATATATTACCATGTTATGAAAACTAAATAATTATTTAAGATTGTATCATATTTTTTATTGATATTCGTTAGTTGAGTCGAAAATAAACATGTTTTGATGTAAATTGTCCATGTGGTAAAAATTACACCATCTCGAGAATAGTATTCATGATTTAAATATATTATATATTCTGTATATATGTATTTGGAATAATCCTTAATATTTTTAGATAAGAAAAAATTTGTACGGTTCATGGAAATGGTAGGTCGTATATATGCATGAACACCATTATCATTTCTTTTTATATAAAAAAAGTTAAAATTAAATGTTATAAATTTAAATTGAAATTATAGTATTATATTTATATCGTATATGTATCATAGGTTTAATAAAATCATACTTTATATGTAACATATATATCATGAATGATTCATATCGGTTTGAGGGTCGGTTTTCTACACATCCTTAAGAAAAATTATTGTATTTGCACAACATTGAAAGCATAAAAAAATGTTATAAATAAAAATATATGAATTATAGAGGCAATATAAATAGTATAAATTTGATATGTAAAATAGAATTTATTATAATGGACACCATGTGATGTTGTAGCGAAAAATTGAACAATCATCGTTTTATGAGCCATTCGTTCACCTGACTTGGAAATAGTATGTTTGTTACCCATTAGATAGAGGTCTGTGTAATAGTAGATCAAAAAATTAAAGATTATAACCACATCATATTATAATAATGAAACTTATATTATTATGTAATCCTTGAATAATAATAGTTTAGGGAGTGGAGAATGCAAATGAAATTAAAAAGAATGGCATAAGGTATTACCTCTTAATCGGGTAACATCAGTTGGTTTATACCAAAAAGGATTACATGGGAGGTTTTATTCCATAAGGTAGGACACTAGGATGAGTGTAGAGATTATATGAAGTGTTTCGGTTAGGTATTGGCCTAAATAAAAGTGTTCTACAAGTGATAGTATTAGTAAAGAGAGGGTGTCTTTAACACATTTCATTATATTGAACAAATATAAGATCGAAATAGGGAGATAACGTCAAACTAAAGAAATTACTATTAATATAACATTCCATATTCATGTATAATAATCATGTATGACATAAATTATGTCATATTATATTTATTTGAATATATATATATATAATCATTTATCTGATTCCTTCATTACTAATGTAATCACAACATCATTATTGTTTAATAATTAGATTTATTTATCTAATGTCTAAAAATTACAAATAAACTACCAGTATTTAGTAAATATTATAATTTTTAATGAATATTTATAGTCAATTTTAACACTTATATTTACCCGCATTACAATTGTTTTATTAAAAACAGTTATGTTTATAACATATATTCCATTACATTAAATTAAAATATACAAGTGTCATAATCCCACCCAAGGGGCTTCCAAGGCCATATTTTGATCTCACGAGTTGTCTTAATTGGAAATATCTCATAAAATAGTTTTTAGGAAAGTGTTAGGTTTATTTTAAAATATTATAAGATTATGTTTACCCTTATTTACCAAATTTATCTTTTAATTGTGGTAAATAATAATAATTACTAATGTTTCCATTTGTCAGGTCCAAAAATAAAAGGGAACTATATAAATATTTTGGAACTTATAATTTCAAATATGGAATCCCAATTTGAAAATTAAAAACATAGAAGTTTCATTAATGAATTTATAATTAATTCACATGTCAAAACATGTAAATTAGTTTTTTAAAATTAAAAACCATCAAAAGATTGAAAACTATTTATATACAATTTCAATGTGATATTACCTAAAATTAAAATAACTAGATTAAATGACAAAATAATAATCCCATTAAAAATTAAAACATGTGAAAAGGACAATATCACTATTCAAATAAATTAGATGAAAATGAATGTTTTGAATTAAAATGCAGTATATTTCACTATTCATTATCATATGAATTTTATCAGAAAATTCCTCCAAAGTAAATTTTGATGTCTTGAATCCAAAAAATATGTTTTCATTTTTCATATATAGCATCTAAATGTTGAAAAAAAATATTTAAAAATGGTTATGCATCAAAATGGGGTAAAACAACCTTCTATAAATATTATTGTATTTTAACCGTAAAATTGGATTCATTCTCATTTGAATCCTCTAATATTTATTTAATGAATGTAAATTTTTTTTAAAACATGTATAAAAATTTTATAGTTAGTTCTATTCATTCCAAAAAATAAAAAATTAAGGCATTAACTACCAATTAAAATGATAAAATTAATAATTTATTAATTTTTGGTATGACTCAGTCTTCTGTGCAATATAATATTTTGATGAAACCCATTGTTGCATGTCGTGTACTCTATCAAAAATACCATCCCATTTAATGTAAAATTAATATATTACTCATAAATATTAATAGGTATTAAAAATGAATTATTTAATAATTACTTGGGTTTTTACATGTGTGGGAAAAGTTATTGTGAGCAAAAATATATGAGTGATTTTTTTCATGGAAATTTATTAGTCGGATTTTATGAAAAGAATATAATTGGGATATATATTTTAATATAAATAAAAAATGATTCGTAATTTCTGGGAATATTTTTATTGGTCCTATATAGTGAAAGAGAAAACATATCTAGTTAATCATGAGGTGAGTATCAAAGGAATTGGATAATGGTGTTATCAAGTTATTATTATTGATGGAAACACAGAGGTATAGAATCATATGACCTATTATATTATAATTCTTTCCTAAAAAAATAAACATGATAATAGTGAGTTATTTAATATGGATTGGGTCATATAAATAATGATCCCTAAGAGTTATGATTTTTTCAAAGGATTTTCCTGCTTTCATTCTAGGGTATTAGAAAATACCTATTAATACAACATAATTTTTTATATTAACTATGATATAAGATTTTTGTAAAAATGAATTTTTTTCACACTTGTATCAAGGAGTTTTTAATTGTGGTATATTGTTTTGGAAGTAAATTTCTATATCATTATTAATTTTTATGTTATGTTTTCATTATTTTTTAAAACACTATCCAAATCATAGATTGTTGAGACATATCTTCCAATACATTATACAATATATTGTTAGAGGTTACAAAAAAATCATGATGAAACATGATGGATCGTAGTTTTTTCATGAAATAGTCATTCTATATTATCAATTTTATTTTTTTAGGAAGATCATAGGGCACTAGATAAACCACCATTTTTTTGGGTGGATACTGGCCACCTAATGACTCATTTTGTTTAAAATATATTTTGAAAACATAATGAGTCATAGTTCAGAAATTCCAGATATCGGTCACTAGAGGAGTTATAGTTTGGATGCGTAATACATTGGAAAAAAGGATTACTCGGAAATATCATGTTTTATATGGGTGATTTCAAATAACAATTTCATTATTTCTGGTAAAAATGATTTTTTAAAACCCTCTAATATTTTATTCCCATGATTTATATGTATAAAAAACAATGATATCAATTAAACTATAATGGGATGGGAATTTCAGGGAATTTAAATAAATATTTATGATCTTTCAATTATAAATATAATAAAAATATGGGAATAAAGATAATCTAAACCAAATTATGAAAGCATGATGAAGCATATATGGTCATGAATCCTAGATGCTTAGTAGATGAAGAGTGTCTAAAATATTATGATGTGTATTGTGTTTTTCGAGTATTAACACAATAAATAACATGTTTACTCTTTTATATATGATTTATTTTAGGATATTTATAATGGTTTCATATTAATACTTGTATGCACAACCTCTACATGTACATCAATCGATATAAGATCTAAATTTTTATATATAGGTAAGGGAAAAGGAATTAATGTAGGTGATGAGTAGAGATAACTCAATGGGGTTATTGAGATAATTTCATGGAAACTAAAAATCCCTTTATAGTAACATGTCATTTTTACTTTGATAAATGTTCTTTAACATGTACATGATCAGCACTTTGGGTGATTTTTATATAATGAATGAAATTAATTCCATTATAGGGGGATCATTTTATTATATAATAAGTGATTATTTATTATTATTAGAATTTAATTCAGAACTCAAATTTTATTTGAGATCATATCAAATATATATATGTGTCTGTGTGTTTTATTTATTTTTAATTTATACAATGATTCTTAGGTTATATTCTTTCCAAAGCATCTGAAAATACATGCCCTTAGTCAGTAACAATTGTCTGTGTTCCTGATGATATGTTATAACCGAGAACACCAATATTAATAACCTCCATGTTAGGGATGAAAATATATATATAATTATAGAGGATTTTAATATCATATATATTAATATAATAAGTATTGTTTTATAAGAAAATTAGATTATAAAAGGTATATTTTAATTAAATTTTAATAGGGATCAAGGTTGGTGTTTTATGTGAAAAAAACCAGAAAAAATGATGTTTAATGTGGTATTCTCTAATTTTTTAATGAGGCATCATGGGTTGTAATATTGAAAATATATGAAAATATTTTATCACATTCCATAGGTTAGAGATGAAAACTATAACTATATGGAGTGGATTACATCATCCTGATAAATAAATTTTGTCATTTTGATATTCATTATTTATTGACCTCTATCATATATTGGGATCTAGGATCGATATAGTTTTAAACCATGTATTTCATTATAATATTTGACATATTAGTTGGGGAATTCTTTTTTAACGTTTAATTTCATATTATTTTTTTAAAATTATGAATGGAAATATTATAAATGGTGGACATTAAAAAAGAATACATATATTGATGAAGATATTAAATCCTTTTCATGGGGTTATAAAAAGTTATTATTACATGATAAATATTTTCATTATAGTATTTTAATTAGTTAATTGTATAAAAACCATGATATTAAATAGAATGATGATTAATTCATTACCCAATAAAAAGTAAAATTTACTTATATAATATTTTTTGATTCAATATTTTTAATCAATCTAGATGGTATGATATTTAAATACTAAAATATATTTATTCCATGTCAAACAAACTATTTATGATTCAAATATTTGATAAAATTTTAATATTGTTCATTATATTTGTAATGGGGTAAATTGATTTAAAAAAAATTAGTGTTCGCATTGTAATTATCATAATAACTAAAAATGAAAAAATCCTATCAAATAATGATATAATAAATGAACAAATGGATAATGGTAAAATATCTCACCTATCAATTATATTGAAAAAATAATTACTTGAATAATTTACACAAAACTATACTATTATTTAAATATGGAAATAATTCCATCAATCTCAAGAAAGAGATATATAATAAATAAAAGGAATGTTAATAGAAATTATAATGAACTATGTATGATTATGTATGTTTTTTAATTATTTTCGATGTTATTATGTTTAATTAGATGTATTTTTGATATAAAATTCTCTGCAAATGTAATGATTCAAAATTTGAGACAATGGGGTTAGATTTAAATTTATATAATTTATGAAATTTACTATTTGTACACTATTTTCATGATATTATGTACATATTGGGTAGGAATAAACAGGGTATTATGAATAGCTGGAACACCACGTATCTAATTTTACATGAGGGGGATCTTGATGAAAAAGGAATCTTTTGGGGATAAACCAAGTTCTCATAGGCCAAATTGCTTGATTTAATTCAAAATTAATAATATATTTGATACATATAATTAATAAATACCCAACGTAACACAATCTATTTTTAATATTATATGAACTAGGGGCCATTCTTCTTTAAATTTCTTATATAAAATGGTTACTTATTCTCGAGATAATATTATATTCATGTAATGTATGTCCCAAAAAATCACACATGGTTATCCTCTCCATTAATGACTTATATTTCGATCTCACACGACACCATAAGTTTTTTCATTTTTAATCTATAATTTAGGTTATTTAAGGTTGTTTTGGTATTTTTTATTTAAATATATGAAATGGTAAATGACAAAAAAATAAAACAAGAATGTGGTAGGTGGTCCATATACTCCCCCATACATTATATTATTTTCTTCTATTATATGTGATGTGTGTGTATGTGGGTGGGTGCAGACGAATGGAAATGGGATTGAATACTTTTCCATGATATATTTAGTAATTAGTAATGATATCATTATCATTCATAAATCTCCTATGTTTTTTTATTTGGACATATGTCAATAAATTTCTAGATCACATTGTGAAATGATAAGAAATTTTATAATTAGAAAATATATGTGGCTTATTTTTCCAGTGAATATAGTTTAAAGGAATTTTAATATTCTGTTGATAACATATTTTTAATGTAGAATACTATAAGAATAATATTTCAAGAATATAGGTATCCTCATTATTTTATTTAGGTAGTTAATTTATTTTGTAAAATTATAATTGAAAAATATGTGGTTATTTTGAATCGTGGTCTATTCCAAGGTAGTTTGTTCTTGTGATATGAATGTATAGTGATAAAATTTGACAATAATTGTTATCATAGGGAGTTATCTATATCTATATAAGTGAATATGATCTATGGGTTTCCACATTGATTTATATTTGGATACTTCATATTCACCATTATTGTAATGATTTTTTTTTCATAACTCTACAAAATATATTTTTATTATTTAATAGGGAAAATCCATTCCATTGTTTATAAGATTATAGTTGGTGATGTCCAAATAAACATTTCCTTCATTTATAGTAGGTATTATGTAATTTACACTATAATTAATTTATTATTAGGGATAATGTTATCTCTAATTGTTTACATAAATATGGTAAAGATTCATTCATGTTAGATATGTAAGAAATTCAACCTTTTTGATGATTTAGTGATTCTCTATTCCGGGGAAATGTATTATTTCTTAGTACTAGATATTTGCATGTCATATCATTATTTGGTATAAAATATATTGATAGTAGGATAGTTGTTCCATAACTCAATTATGATTAGATAGTGGGGGTTCCATTCCAATATAAAATCATCCCAATGATGATATGTGATCCATCAATTTTGATTATTAGCACTTCATAACAAATGGATTCATATATTTATATTACCTTATTAATGTATCATATTATGAATTCACATACATATTCTAGTTCTATTTATGGATAATATTGATTTTAGACTACAAGGTATATGTTTAATACCTTTTATATTCACCATGGTGTGTGTACATACTATGTTATCCATTATTTATGCAATTATAAGGTCATATATGAGAAGGATGTGTTGATGATTTGTATTAATGATATGTAAATAGGGCAAGTTGAGTCCACAGGCCATTATTTTATTTGTATCATAATTTATAGTAGTATATTATATATATATATATTAATTAATGAGTGATCTGATATCTAATACATAGCATTTATGAATTTCAAATTAATTCAGTTTTTATAGGTAGTGAATTTTTGAAAAGATATATCTTAGTCATAAATACAATGTTATAATCATATAGGTTGTATGGCGCTTTTGTGTTTGTATTTATTCTTAATAGTTATCTAATTTGGGTAATATTTTATCTTTGATATTGATAGACCCTAAATTATTTAAAACATCTTATATATTCTGATTCGGTTGTACTTATTGTTACCTAGTTAACGATGATATAAATATTTATTATAGCCTTGTATTGGGTTTTAAATAATTTATGATACGTTTTTTAAGGATAATTATTTTTAGAAAATTGTATGGAAAATTATATAAATCTTATACAACACATTTTTTGTGAAATTTTTAATTTAATTGGGAATTGGATTTAGAATTTTTTTAATATCTTTTTAATGTGTGAATTAATGAACTATGATGTTTTATTTAGTGTTATTATTTTACAATTTTACTAGGATTGAAAAAGTGAGTGTGTTCGTTAATCACATTTTAATTTACATTCACATTAAATGAATGTGGTTGTGTGATATTAATAAATGTTAGGTATTGTGTTGTGGTTTATTAATTAATTTCAAATACAATACAAATTATTCCCATAAAAAAAATTTAGTGGAATATTAATTGAAAAATAATTTTGATATAAATTTCATCTTTTAATAATAAGTAGTTACAAATAATTTTATTTATATATGATCTTCGAAATGATACTTGAAAGTTGATAGGAAATTTATTGGGAATCATTTTTTTGTGGAGCCCCTATGAGTGAATGGTGTAAATATATTAGAAATATGGGAAAACAATTATTGATTTCCAAACAATGCGACATAAAAAACTATATCATAAATTTTATAATTCATCCATGTAGTATTTTAGTGATTTAAATCTATGAAGTCCATTAGAAGAGTGTGAGGTTGTTGATGAGGAATATTTTCCACAAAAAGTTTCACATGAAACTCTATTTTCTTAATAATAATGAGAGATTGCGTCATATGATTGATTTTATAGAATATGATATTTGTGGGGAGGTTAATATATATATATAATTACATGTATGGTATATATATATATATATATATATATATATATCATCCACCCATTTTATTTGAAGCTTGATGAATACATGGCATGTTGATTTGGATTAAGATCTTTCATAATATTTTTTAATACATTGATACCCCACCTAAAAGGATGAATTATTTACTAAATGAAGTTATAACACATAGATATATTAAATAAATATTTCCCTTAATTTAATTATATATATTCAATATATTTAATTTAATGAAATTTTTATTTTAAAAATACATGAGAAATTATAAAATGACCATTATAAAAAAAGCCATTTAATTTTTTGGAATAAACTAAAGAACCTATGGAAATTTATTCTTATTTCAATGGTTATCTAAAAATGAAAATAGAAACTTATTGAATGAAACTAATGTATTCATATTAAATGCCCCCAAACCCATTATTTCATTATATATAAAGTTAAGTAAATTTAATGAGTGATATGGATGAAATATATATGTTACATATTCAATAAAATATTTTTCATATTTATCAAATATATTTTATAGTCATTGGATATAAAAAAACTCAATTTTACACCTAAAACCTATATTTTCTAAAGACATTTATAATTCCTTTTAATGGTGAAAAAAATCTGGAAAAAATTTAAACATTATAGTTCTATATGACAAAATAAACTTCCCATTTTTTTATAGAATAAAAATTTATTTTTTATTTAATTTTTTTTTTTCATTCATAAGTTTCATGTTTTGATTACTAGAAATTAAATATTGTATTTAATTAAAAACAGGATTTCGTCTAAATAATTTTTGATGTTGAACTATATTTTTAAATTTTTAACTCTATTTATATCAAATTTTTATAATCTTATCAAATATATGTCGAGATAATTAAATTCACAATGGATCTTGATATAAAAATATTTTAATCTTTTGTAGTTTTTACTTTTTAAAACATGTTTTCTCATTCAATCAATGTGGTTAATTTTAAATTTATTGTTGAAACATATGTACAATGAATTTTAAAAATTCAATTCATATTTTTAATTAGAAGTAAAAATTTAGTAAGTTGGTTCCGTTGATTTTTTACCCATATTAATAGTAGCTAATGACGATTTTTTTACCACAGTAAAGGGTAAAATATATAATATGAGTAAAAAATGAAATTATAAAAATTAAAATGAAAAATGAAAAATATTATTGGATAAATGATATTCAATCCTAAACTGTTAACGAAACTAAACTGTGTTATATAATGAAGGCTTGACAATGAAAATTACTTATATAATATTTAAATCAATGTTAGACACAAATAGTCAATTTCTATTTATTTAATATCTCATATCATTATAAATATTTAAATATGAATGTCATGAATAAATATAAATGAAAATTTATAACTCAATATATATATTTTAATGATATGAATTTATTTTCTGACAGTTTGATCCACATGGATTAAATTATGATATTTATATAATTTTAATTAACAAAAATTTATAGATGTCTCATTCATGTTTTAAATAATATATCATCGTTAATATAAGTATAACCTATAAATATTTTATTATATAGATATTTTATTTTAATATAAAATATATATAACAATCTTTGTAATTTATTTTTGAATTATTGGGGAAAGAAGTATAATAAATAATTACACTACACAAATGTATTAACTATTTTATGAATAGAAATATCAAATAAATGTTATCAAATATAATAGAGTAAATTTAATTTTATTTAATTAATGTAGAAAAAAATTAAAACCAGTCCTTATCATCTTATGGTTGTAATAGTTTTTCTCAATGTTACATTGTTCTCTTGATATTTTTACGAATTCATTAAATGAATAGTGTCAAAATTTACACAATTGTTATTTTTTCAAAATAATGAAACATTATATTATTTTATAAACACAAAAAATTTAATTTTATAAAATATTATAAACATTTAATTTATGGATTAGTTTATATGAATTAAATAAAAACTAAATCTTTTCAATATAGAAATATGTGTTACCTTAGTTAAATTAAAAATAGTCTATCTAAGGGTTTATAAAAATGATATAATATAAAACTATATAAAAATAAGGAAAAAATATTTTTTTATGAGATTTCAAAATTAACTCATATTATAATTGATTGCAGATAATTTTTAGGAATTTTATTTGAGATTCGATTTATTATATATTAATATTTGTGGAAATTACTAAAGCACCACTGGCATAAATTATCAAAGGAAACCTCCTCCTTCGATTCTTCATATATAATTGAGAATTATAGGTTCTTAATCCCAATGATATTTACATTATCAAAATATGTAGTAAAATTAGGGTTCCTCTGATCTTCTAGAACGAAAAATTCTACTATCTCTAAATGAAGATCTAGAGGGATCTAGCAAAAGGATAGTTAATATCCTTTACTGAATCTCTCAATGGTATTTCTTCTTCTACATCCTCATCATGAATCATCTATACATTAAGGTAATAAATAAATTATAATATATATTCTATGATTTTATTATAATAGTGGATAAACTATATTCCACATTTTATCCATCATATGAAAAATAAAATCAACACATGTGTGTACGTACGACCAATCATCTCCACGCCATGGTGTAATGTTCTTCTCATCTCCACTTTACCAAGATTGGTATAATGATGTAAATAGTGAATATATATATAATATATATTAAATAATATTAATTGAGGAAAATTATATACACAATACACTTCAATACCATTTCACAAATAACAGAATATTATCGTCACTCATGTGTATGTATGGCATACTGTCTCCCCGACATAATGTGATTCGTTCTTCAATATCACCATAAAATAATGATTATGTAATAGAATAAAATAAATTATATGAATTATATGATATTTATATAATTATTTAAATTAGAAAACTATAATCTATATGCAATAAATGGTACTTATCTGACAATAAATGCATAAGGGAAATAAGTAGTGAACACTCAAAAGAACAGTAATAATTAAATTTTATTAACTAGTGATAATATGATCATATATGATATAATAAAAATGAATACATACCAAGTATAAGTTATTAAAAATATTTAATTCATTATAATTTATATTCAGATATGTTTGAAGGATATCATATCTAAAGTATGGTTTTATTTCGAAATAACATTATTATCTGATAATTTTTATACAAATGTATTTACAAGGTTTTATTTATCTTTCATGTATATATCTTATAAAAATATATTATAAAAATATTATTACTATTCATTGAAAATAATTTAATAATTTTTTTACAATTTTATGAATTTTATCTTAATCTTTTAAAATTAATACTATTACAATTTCCAAACAATGTAAATTTAGACTAATATGGAAAACATATGATACAAATGTTTTTTAACATATATAGAAAGAATGTATTTTTTATACTTACATGATGCACTAATTCTTTAAATCTTTCAATACATGATTACATGCTTATTTTCAATTAAAATTATTTATTTTATTATTCAATTTTTTATCATGTAATTAAAATGTTTTTAAAGATAAAATGATATTTTCCACACGAATTACATTAATGTTATGTTAAAAAAATATGTTCTCATCCACTATAATATTAAATGATGTTACTAATGATTTAATTTGAATATTTCTAAAGGATAATATCATATTATTAATATGATTGGTAATTTTTTTATATGGAATGATAAATATGAAACAAATATATTTTCGATGGGATATATTAAGATTAATGTATGTTTAAGAATAAAATTTATTTTCATGTGTTTTTATATAATGAATAAATTATGTTCTTGTAGAAAGTATATTTATAGTTTTCATTATGTGATTGGTTGTACCTATATCTCCCCTTAAATAATTGGGTTATGAATTATATCTGATGATATAGACAAGGCTATTATGGGTAACAATCACAATTAGTAGCATAAGGATTGAATGATAAGTAAACCCAGTTCTATATGAGATGATTGGAATGAGGAGTAAACTCAGTTCAGTAATGGACATTGTCATTTATTATGGTCTTGAAAAATTCCATAACTAATATGGAAATTATTTTCGATACTTTTTTGTATGCCACAAATTGCATGAATTCTGTAATGCTCTCTAGGAATATGTGCATTGATAAACATCTAGGATTTATCCCATGTAATGGAAACATAATCATTGATATGCAATATTTAATTTTAAAATGATATTTTTATGCTATTATGTCTAATGATAGGGTTGATATTTTTTTTAACGTTACTGAGAATATGATCTCACCCATTCTTATTTTTCTTTTCTATTTGATATATTGAAGGGTATTAAATAAGATGTGTGTAAATGTTTTCTAAATAAAAAGGAATATGTCGGAGACAATGTAGATGTTTTATAGACCAATTGTTTATATTTCCTTGTTTATAAGAAAACTAAACCTATATAGTCTTTGAATAGATTTTTATGTTTTCTAATAAAAATTCTTTTATTTAGAAGTAATATTTATGAATGTAATCATTGGGAAATTGTTGTTGTTTTTAAATAAAATGTTTAGTTTACCCTTGGAATCTATAATGTGAAAATTATCTATATGAAACCTAATGATTAATCCATGTATAGGTTATAAAAATATTGTTTTAGTGATGATCATGATAAACACAGAATAAAACATAATGTGTCATGAATTGTAATTTTATTGTAATTTATTATGCAGTGTTACCATTATAAATCTTGTTTGCCACATTGTTCATATTAGTTTTAGTCAGTTTTTGGACCTCAGTGGAACAAAATTAATGCTAAATGAAATTTGAAATGAAATGGTTTTCTTTTTGAGTAAACAAATGTTGTGGGAACTGAAATGAAAACTTGTATTTCCATGATAAAAAAACATTCTAATGCTTTGAGTAATACATGACCCCAAAACAAGAAAACGATGGAACAAAGTTCTTTTATGTCATTAAAGATGCATCATCCAACTTCTTAATGTGAGTCTTTTAATCCAGTAGTGTGTGAAATATATATCAGTACTCTTTAAATGATATTTTTAGTTCACCAATGATCATAACCGGATAAATCTATCTTGGCAGTCTATCATTAGGAAGGTGAATCTAATCAACTGTGGAATAATATAAAAAATATGTGGAAAATATTAGAATTTGATTTTATATAATGGGATGAGAACAATAACATTTTTTTCAATAATTATTTTTTGAATATTTTTAAAGATATTATGGAGAAAAATATATGCGAGCCTATGAAAAATGATGATGAATCCATTGGAACATAAAAGGAAAATATTAATAAAATTTAATGGTACACTTCTATAATTATCATATAAAATGATAGTAATTTTTATCTATTTTTAGTGGAATAAAAATTATTCTATAAATAAGAATCCTAGAAAAGGGGATTCAATAGTTACAAGGTAATAATTCGATGTTCTATCTAGTTTAAGATAGAGATTGGTGTTCCCCTCAAATCTATGGGTTTGATAAGAAGAATAAAATGTAATTTAAGGGAGTAGATAAAAACCATTGTGAAATTAATTTGATGTAACATAATGATCAATGTATGGAATGAAACATAAAGGAAACTATATTAAAGATACACATAAAATGGTTACTTTCGTGAAAGGTGATCATCGGAATGATGAAAAATGATGTCATAGGAAATAGATATCACATTATTCCAATAGAGAGAAGGCTTCTCAAAATGATCCTCCCAAACATGAATACTACAAGTTCAAGTAAATGAGTCATTATTCTATACAATTCCTTTATCCAAGGGTGACAGATGATGATCATAATCATAATAATATTATGGAAAAAGGCAAAGAAAAATCACAAGTGAACTCATTCGGTGATTTTTTTAGTAGGATAATAAAGTGAAAAAAATTACACATACCATCCACTATAAAGTAGAAAATATTTTTCTGATTTTGTATCTATATAAACATTTATATTTAATAAATAGTCTAATGGTATCACTTTGTCACCTCAATAATTATATGTTAATTCAACTATGGAATCACTAAATTGAAAAACTATCACATTACATGATTATAAATCTTTTTTGGTTGATGTTTATAGGAAAGTGCTTGTTGAAAATATTATGATCATTCATTTCGTGGAAATTGATTTTATTCATGGCATTTATATTATTTATATACATATATCTCTTATGAATTACCTAGAAAACGAGGTCATATTTAGTATTAAGAATTAATCTATGATTATATATCGATACAATGTAGACTATAAACAGGAAATGGAAGTTATATCCATTATGTGGGTCTGGATTATAATAAATGATGGTTATCTACCTCATATGATTGATGGTAAAATCACCATGAAGGATACACCTATAGTACATATGTTTTCCGATTTAATTATAGATTAATTTCTAGGTATTCCACCGAATTGTGATGTTTTTTATTTATTATAACTCATAACAGGTGTTATTCCTATTTGGAACTCATAATGGAATGGTCCCAAATGAGTTATAGTAATTAAATAAGAATCACCAAGAGAAAATGGGAAGGGATTTATATGACCTATTATATCACCTTGGGTTGAACATGTTCATTCTGTTATGAAGAAATATGAATCAATAAATCTCTTCATAGATTATTGATAACTGAACATGATCACTATCAAGGACAAATATCATATCCCATGTATCGATGAATTATTTAGAAAACTACATAGAGCTCAACGCATTTACATAATTGATCTTAAATATAGATATAATTAATTAAGGGTATGGAAGGAAGATATACATAAGATGACATCCCATATAAGGTAAGAACAGTATTAAATTATTGTGATCACTTTCGTTCTTATGAATTCAACACCTATTTTCATAGATTTAATTAATTGTGTATTTCAAGACTCGATTGGTTAGTTTTTTATCTTTATTGATGATATTCTATTATAATTGAAGGGAGTAGAAGAGCATTATTATCACTTGAATATTGTACAGATGTACCCTAGAAAAGGGAATCATTATGAAAAATTTACCATGTGTGAATTTTGGATTGAAAATGTACATGTTTTTGTCACATAATCTCATGAGAATGGATATATTAATATCCAATAAAGATAGATGATATTGAACATGGTCATAGACCAAAATATTTATCTAATATCATATTTATTCTTGGTTTTTATAGATATTATTGACCTTTTGTGAATGAATTTTTATGATTATTGAATCCTCCCATCAAGTTGACTCAGAACGAAGGAATGTTCATATTGACGGAATAATGTGAACATGATTTAAAATATATGAATATATGGTTAGTTTGTTAACATTTAATCACATTTCCTTATAGTATAGAGTGGGTTTTCATATATATTAATATATCCATGATGGTATCAGGGTTTCTTCTCAGTAAAGATGATATTGTGATAAATTACGCTTCAGAAAATTGAAAATTCATGAAAAGTATTACCTACTTCATGATTTGGAGTTAGCTGTCTCAATATTTGTATTAATGAAATTGTGGAATTATATTAATGGATAAATAAGTGACATATATACTAATTATAAATTTTTTATGTTTATTTTCACAAAAAAATTTGATTAATATGCACCAAAGGAGATGGTTAGAGTTGATTAAATATTAAAAATGATCAATACATTACCACTCTAGGAAAATGATAACGGAGGAAGATTCATTTATTAGAAAGTATCAGGCCAATGTATCCTTGATAAGTATCGAAAAAGATATTATATTTATGTATTTAGATAGGATGGATCTAGAAATTTTTATATAAGATAATGAATCTGATATTTTACATATGAATGTTAAAACATCTATAAAAGTGATGATTAATGAGGCACAAATAGAAGATTCCAAACTGAATATGAAATTGAGTAATTTTCCTAAGGTAAACCATTACTATGATGGAATAATAATGATCAAGAACTATATTTTTATTCATCCCCTACTAGAATTAAAAAATGGAATGAAAGATGTGGCTCATATTTCATCATTATTTTTTCATCCTAGAATCACAAAAATATATATGGACCAGAAGTAGTATATCAATCATAATAGATTGATATTTGATATTTTATTAAATTATTATCAGTTCCTGTAGTTTGAGAATGTTAATGTTGAGATACAGAAGTATAAGGGTATGTTAAAACCACTATCCATATCATATTAATAATGGTAAAAATCACCAAGGAAATTGTTTTAAAAAATATGAAGACATATAAATTTCATTATGTTATATGTGATATGGTTTAACATCTTATGATGTCATCCCAAATTCTTTCTATTAGAGAATATTTATCTCTTCACTACATTTCCAAGATATATAAAAAGGATTTGGTACTATTGAGTGGTCTAAAAAATTCCATTATATCTAAATGGTATCTAAGGCTTACCTCAATGTTCTAGATGATTCATTTGTAGCAACTAGATACTGTGTAATTTTTTAGAACTTCTTATCATCCTCATACAGATGGTCAGTCTGATACGGAAATTCAATCTCTAGATGACATGCTTTTAGCTTTTTCAATGGATGTCATTGGTGATTGGGATTCAATACCATACTTTGGTAGAATTTTCATAAAACTATATCCTTCACCCTATTATTTACGTATCATAATATGAATCCCTCAATGGTAAGAAGTTTACATATCCGAAAACATTGGATGATTTTGGGAAATGAAATCTATTGGGACCTGGTCTTGTTAAGGACATGAAATAAATGGTTTGATTATTTCAAGAGAACATAAAGGATGCTCAGAGTCTAAAAAATTGTGCTGATAATTGAACAAAATACCAAGTGTCTGATGTGGGTGATATGGTATTTCTACAAATATCTTTATGGAAAATAGTAATGAGATTTGGAATTAAAGGAAAGTTGATCCCAAGGAATTTGGGTCCTTTTTAAATTCATGGTCTTGTTTTTTATGGTTTTTTATTGGCTAGTTCATCAAATATATTTCCCATTTTTGATGTGTTCCATGTATATCTCTTATGAAAGTACATACCTGATCATTCTCATGTACTAAAATTAAAAGTAATACACCTAGAGTAAGATATATCTAATGAAGTATATGTTATAAATATTCTGGATCATAGTGAAAATGTTCTACCAAATATGACCACTCGTTTGGTTAATGATTTAGGGCGGGACCTATAATTTGAGGAAGCTACAATTGAACATTAGGATGTGATGAGGTAGTGGTAACCTCATATGTTTGTATCCATGTATTGAATTTTTTGGGAGTAATTCATTTAAAGGGGTGTAGAATGTAACACCATGATGTTTTAAATAAATATTTCTTTTTAAATAATTTAAATTCTTCATATGCATGAATTACAAACAATCATTAATTCAAAAGAACTGTGAGAGAGTATAAAATTACCATCATAACCTAGATGTTAAATTGGTGAGAATAAAATATATATCTTATGAAAATATAATGTGAATTCATTAGATAATTTGGTATACAAATTTAATCTATTTTAATGTAATGGAATATTCCTATTATATACTCCTGACAACATTTTTAATTAATATTATAAATTAATTACATTCAGTTAATGATATTATTTAAATATATTTGTTATATGTTCAATGAAAGTTTTTATATATTCATAAAATAGAGTTTATAGTCATAGGATCTGAAAAACAATAATTTTACACATAATATTTTTCAAAGGTAGTCATACGACTTTTTTATTGAGATCCAATTTTAAATAATTTTTTGACACATTTATAGTTTTTATTTGAAGAAACATCATCTTATATTAATGAATAATTTTTATATTTATTGTTGCTAAAATAACGTTATTCTTACGATATATTTTATGTTTTGATAAATAATGATAAAATATTTCATTTTAATTGGAAAAAAAATCATATAAATAATATACAGTGTTAAACAGATTTTTTAATTAGTATTAAATTATATTTTGATCAAATTTTTATCATTTAATCTAATTTAGGTTATGAAAATTAATTTCACATTTAATTTTGAAATAATAAAAACCATATATTTATTGATTTCCTTTTTAAAACATGTCTTCACACTTCATTAATGTGATTAATTTTAAATTAATTATTGAAAATTATATGTTTTCAATTTTAAAAAATGGATGAGAAATATGGATTCATAAGAAAAAAATTTATTTCGTGGGTCCGTTCAATTTTTCCCCAATATGAATAGTAACCATGGTAAATTTTGTAACCATGGTAAAGGGTAAAACATGGAACTTAGGTCATAAATAAAACTATTAAATTAATCTAACATATTCCAAAATTACATTGTATTAATGGAATTATTACATTAAAATGTAATAATCAAAATTATTTCATTCAATAGATACTATTCCCTGAAAAAGGCATAAATAATATTTAAATCAACGAAAAAAATGCAAATTTCTTTTTTTTCAATATCTAGAATGTGTCTATATGGGGAATAATGAATTTTATGACCAAATATAAATGTAAATGTATAACTTAATAAATATATTTTCATTAAATTATTATATTTTTGGATTTTCTCTGCCACTTAGATGAAATTGTGATATTTATATTATTCTATTTCATAATAATTTAGATATGTCACATTAATGATTTAAATAATTAGTCATTATTAATATATTGATATATCATATATATATTTAATAATATATGTTACTCTAAAACATAAAAGATATATCACTGTAAATTATATTTAATTTATAGTGAAAATAACATATTAAACAATCAAACCACAATAAGGTAGTTATTATTTTATTAACATAAATATCAAATAGATGTTATAAAAAATGGTTAAATAAATTTAATTTGAGATAATTATTGTCATAAAATAACCTTTTTTGATAAATTTGAACTATTCATGCTATAATAAATTATTTTGATGATGATAACATGTTCTATATATATTTTAAAAAATCCATGAAATAAATAGTGACAAAATTAACACTATTGATATTTGATATCATCACTCATCCATACATATGTCCCACCATATCCACGATGTGATGAGATTCATTTTCCATGATCATAATTGAAGAATTATTATATAAATGTATAGAATTATTTATATGATATATAATATTATAAAATCATTTTAGAAATGAAAACGGAAAATTTTATATGTAAGAACATGGACTTATCAGACAAAACATGCCAATAAAAGGGATGTAGTTAACACTCAAAATAAGAGTAATAGTGAAATATTTTTATAAAATGGGTGATAATGTGGTAATATATGTTATAATAAATATTACTATGTTTCTATATTAATGAATAAAATTAAGTTATCTTTTATAAAAACAATCATATATATACTACAGAAATCATATATAGTGTAAAAGTTAATTTCACAATCTCATTATTATCCGATATTGTTTATAAAAAATTATTTACATAGGTATATTTATTATACATTACCACACCTCATTAAAATATCTTTAAAAATATTGTTAAAATTATTTTAAAATTGTTTGAAGTAATTCTAAATAATTTAATAATTTTTTGTAAATGGATTGAAATGAATCTTTTGACATTTTCTTAAGGTGTTATTTTTTATAATATTTTGAAAAAGTATAGGGGAATGTTTTTTTATTATAAGGAATGAATGTATTTTTATGACTCTAGGCTCTCTAATGCATTGAGTAATCCGTTAAACGATTATAGTTTTCTTTTCAAAGAAATTTTCTCGTTTATAATAATCTGACATTTGAGTAAGAAAAAATAATTTAAAAGTAATAATGATATTTACAATATAATTATTTTCAATTGATCTCTCAAAATAATATTAAATATACAATTACATTATTTGATGCTACATATTTTTTAATGAGAATATTGTTAAATGATATACTCCCTATTATTCCATTGGTTATCCATTTTTAATGATTAAATAATAACTATGAAACACATTTCTATTCTATAGGATCTATTTTGATTGATTAATGGTTAAGATAACAAATTATTCTCATGGGTTATTATATGATGAATGGTTTTTGTTCTGTTGGCACACATATGTATGGAATTCATTGTTTTATAGATTCGACCTATATCTACCCCCATTCAATGGGTAATTATTTATATCTAATGATATAGAAAGATTGTGATTGGGAATTGACCTCAGTTTAGTAATACAAGGGTATAACATGATGTAAACCCAGTTTGGTAACAATAGACTGGATGAATAAGTAAACTCAAATTAGTAAATGAATTTTTCCACTGTCATGGTATTGTAAATGATCCTTGATTCATATGGAAATGATTTTTTATTATTATGTATATGTCAAAAACATTATGCAATATCTTATGCTCCATTGGAATAAGTTCATTTATGAACTTCTCAGATTATTCCTATAAATGTCATCGTGATCTTTGATATTCAATATTAAATTATAAAATGATACGTTTATCTTCTTATGACTTATGATATGATTGGTATCTCCCTAATTTACCATTAATAATCATCTAATATCACCCATTATTGTGTTTCATTTATTTAGTATATGAAGAAGGGTATTCGGTAAGATCTATCTAACTAGCTTCTCATTGTCGCAGGAATAAGTGGTAAATGGCATAAATGTTTTTTGGAAAAAGTTTTTTATGATTCCTAGTAATTAAAAACAGAAAACCTATATGTTTATGGAGAGTTTTGTTTATGTTTCATAATTAATATTATTATATTTAAAAGTAATATATATGTATGTACTATTTGATCCATTATAGACATATTATGCGGAACAACCATGCACTACTATAATTCTTTTATCATGGTTTTAAAAATTGGTGGAGGTCCTTTAATGACTTTTAGACTCAATTTTTGACCAATCTAACCCCAAGACACTGACGACGGAGACAATTTCAGACATTATAAATTTCAATTCAGGCGATATATTAGTGATAGACTATTCAAATACATTTATGGATTTCCATTATTTCATTCTTATAATAGTTTTTAATGATACTTCTATGGTTGATTTTTTTGATTTGGAATGAGATACTAAAAATAGGGAAATGTAATTCTATTATTCAAGAAATATTGTATTAGATAGTGATCCATGCACTATTTTATGGGGGTAACCTAGAAGAATGTGATATATGAGGATAATATACATCTATTGTTAGTACATGGAGTTGATCTTATAATTCTATGAAGTGAAACTATAATATGACTATCCCATGATGAAGATAAAATTGAATAGGTGAATGGGGTTTATATCATCACCCATGAGGGAAGCCATATATTTATCAATTTTCATGTGACCATATTTGGAATATCTACATTTTTTCTAATGGACTACAAAATTATCATATTGTTTTATTTATTAATGGGTAATTTAATATTTTTTAATGGTATCATATCTATATTAGGTGTTTGGTGACGTTTTTTATAGAATATTTTAATTGGAGTATGGATGTTTGTGTGTCTTAAAAGTTATATTCATATGTTAGTAATATGTATTATAGTGAACAATCAATGGTTATATCAATTTTATCCCAGTTTAAAATAATAATATATAATGATATTGGGTGGTTCAAAAAAATTTATCAGTTCGTGGAATGTTGTTTGGATTGAATAAATTAAATATATAATTGGATAAGGACCATTGAATGTATATGTTATGATCTAATTAGTAATATACAATGTATATGTTTTTTCAATATAGGGCTAACACAGTAATTTATTTAAGATTATTTGGGCATTGACATTAGTTTGATATTGTCATATCCATTTTTTAAATTTTCCATTATAATGTCCTTATATAATTAATCAATAAGTAAATATATATTTAATTTTTTTTTCAATATTGTATATAAAATACTTAGGATATAATAAGGATAGGTATGAGTCTCTTTGACATAATAATGAGTATATATTTGTTGAAACCATTTATATCCCATATCAATTTACATCATTCATTTTGGTTTATACTTAATTAAAATAATATCAATGAATATTTATGAAGAATGGTATTGGAAATCAAGTTGATTCAGAATAGATATTTGATAGCATGGGGTGATTATTTATCACATAAATAGCATTATAATTACATAATAGGATTTAAAAGGGTAATTGGTCAATGAAAATATTATTTAATAATATCTATATTTAATTTGGGAGTTCTTAACTATATTAACTATTATGAGACTCTATTATTTATTGATTTTCCTAGGTCATAGTATGTGACTTATTTAGATAGAACCATATAGGATAGAAGAATATATGATTAGAAAATAAACTAGATGACCTATAATCAAATTTCATTACTTACCCAATCACATCACATTATAGTTCTTTTGTTTTATAAATAATGAAGGGTGTCTAGAGTTTATATAATTACTTTGTGAGATTGAAACAATATAAAATTGGGAAATAGTACTCCCATGGACATATTAAAGTAAAATTGTATTTGTTAAGGAGATCAATATGGATTATTATGATTTATCTAATTCTATGTTATCACAATAAATTAGTGTTATTAGGGGTGTTGTAATAGATAAGTTTCATTTATACATATGTCATTTATTTTTTCTGATTAATTTTTGGATTAATTGTTAAAAAACAATATTCATGGATCTAATAAACTGAACTTCTCACCCATACCAAATTATATTATGGTTTTTGTTTTTATTTCATTACTGTATATTCTATTGTGGGATATGATCATGATGGGTTTCCTAATATTTTATTTTAAAAAATATGGAAATAAAGGATTGTTATCATACTCTCACGTTGTCACATTGGCCATGTAATATTTTTCAATTTATTTTAGGTACATTTTTTGAATACAAGTTGTCCATAATAAGGTAGATACACTAAATTCATATAATTATATCAAGATTGTATTCTAGCTTCATAAAAAAAATAAATGGGATATTACCTACAAACACTTTATAAATAAACTAATTTTAACTTCTTAGGATGGATATATCCATGCAGTCGGTGGGGTTTGAGTGGACTGACTATTATAATAGATAATTTTCAAAGAAAAATATATAATTGAATTATAAATCCACCAAACATTACTTCATCTACATAACATGTATATGAACTCTTGTGAATTATGATGATATGTTCCAAGTGGAATTTATATATATTAAAATTTGCTTGTTTCCTATTTATGTAAATAATTGAGGCAACATGAGATTAAATATATAAGATAAGATGTAGATAAATATATACTAGTTAATATATTGATTTGTTTTATCTATTATATACTTGTCAATATATATCTAGTTTAAACACACCCCATGATACACAGAAATATATTCACATAATTTGGAATAAATAATATGAATTTAATTGGTTGATTACATAAGGTATATAATATTTTAAAATAGCTTAAACCAATAATAATGTATATGCTTTAGAATATTCCATGAGTGTAAAGATATTGATTTAGGTGTTGTGTGAGGCATATAATGAGTGGTGGTTGATTGGGATTTTTATTTTAATACATTTTAATTTTAATTAGCATCAGGTTTTGAATAAAAAATTTACATAGATAATAAGTAATCACTTTTTTATAGGGTGATAGATAATTTTAAAACATTCATTGAATGATATGTGATAAGGAAAAGCACAAATAGTTTGTTTTCACATCTATTATGGACACATGATGAGGGTGGTTCATTATATTTTCTATGTAGCTCATTGGTACCAATGATATTTATAGAAGAACATAATTAAGGCATTCATCCCTAGAAATGGTTTTTGAATATTTAGATGAAAATGATTTATAATGATATGTAATGAATACTTTTGTGTCCTATAATAGAGAGGAACGCAGTAGGATATGTACCAATGTAAGTCAACAATTTTTACGAAGAGGTCAATAACTAGAGGCTTACTACATTTCCTCATCCACTACTCATATAGTATATAAACTATTTATTGTTACTATATACATTAGGATGGTGAATATTATGAACCAAAGAAAATGGTTACATTATTTTTTATTAGTCCCCAACACAAGGATTCACATTTCATAACAATCCATGTGATTTATTTTTTAACGAGTTTAAAAAATATATTGTTTTAGCGTTAATAAATATTTATAGGCTTCTGACGAGAATCATGTTATAATGATATGTATGGTACACTTCCAATCATGAAAGTATTGGAAAAATAATATCAACTAATTTTTAATGTAATACAATATACAATAAATTGAAAAAAATATAGGAAAACAATTCCAGTAATAGAAGATATTCTTCATGATTCTATCATATATTTAGGTATATCAAATAAAAAACATATATAACTAGAATATTTATACATTGAATGTTTTAAAAGCTATCAATTTATATGTATCCATTAATTCAATTTATGGGTAATTTTATTGATAACCAATGTATATGATTGTTCAGGAGAGTATCATAGGAATGGAAAACATATCATTTAAGAAAAATATGATCATTTTCTTTTAATTATGATGTGTTTTGAAATATATTAGATGGATAAGAGTTTATATAAGTACCAATAATTCCAATAATTGTAATTTTAACTATTTGGATATATATTATTTCCAGTTCGTCCATGTTTGGGACACTAGAAAATGAAGTGGGGTTTGGAATTGGGACTCATTATATGGGTTTATGTTTTATCATAGAGATGATTGATTCTATATTATAATACTACATTGTTATTCTTAGATAAAATAGTATACATCATAAAATACATATATCTCAACTATTGGGTTTTGAGACACACCAGCTCATCATATCATTGAAAACAATTTAGAGTTTTTGGTCAGTAAAACATTCATGGAGACACATATGTGTAATATATATCAACATGGGATGATACTAGATTAGATGATGGTACCCCTAGTGTTTATACACATTTTGATCATATATATCTAAATGTATTCCTATGAGTTTCAGACCAATATGTGGGCTTAGTGGGTTTATAATTTCACCAAAGAGGCTTTCTAATAAGGATTGAGTATAATATGAATTACGTTGGTGAGTTTTTAATCAGTAATATATAGTATGGGTTTAATTTAATTTATATCCATTTTCTCCAAATGTATTTTTATTTCTTTTTATAATAATTTTTATTGGAAGATGATAGTGGATATAATTAATTGAAATATGGTTGTAGGTAAAATGTCATAAAGTATTGAATATATTTGTACATACATGATATTCTGATATAATGTACCTAGTGTTATTGTATATAAAGGATTATTCATCCTTAGTGGAAACCATAATATTTAATGGATTCTGTGTAGGTATATATTATATATTGAGAATAAAAGGGGTTTATTGGTAACTTCATTTCCCCTTTTGTTACTTTTTGATGAATAATAATTTAAAATATAAATTAATAAAAATATTTCATGTAGCCCCATCCACATTTTTGGAATTGTCGAAAATCTCAACACGAGTATCCCCTAGTTTCTCATTACTAATGTAAATTCATCCTCCCTCAATTCATAGATTATAATGTTTCCTATCATTTTCACTATTACATTTCAATAACTCTTTCTCCTCATTTATTTTTGGGATTTATAATTTCACATCTCCATTGTTATTTAAATATCTAAATTTTGGTTGTGTATGTTAGAATTTTCCATTTCTTTAAATAAATTTAAATTTATCATATGACATTTGATGATAGGTCTCATGTTTTTTTATTTTCAGATGTGTCAAAAATTGACTATTATATTATATTTCTTCATTATTCCTATAAAACCTACGTGTGTTATTATATAGGTGAAACAGATTTGGAATAGTATAGTATTGGGTTGTCATTTAAAATGAGAGGGGGAAACACAATGAACAAATAATTAGTCTTCTAAACCTTATTTTTTGGTATATTTCCATAAATTTCACTATATGATTATATGATGGGGAGAAACATTATTGTTAAAATCCATAATGAGTTTCCTCACCTGATATTTGAGTTTCAAATTATAAAAGTATCGTTAGATAATTCCATGGTGTATGGTAATTTTTCAATAATGATAATTGTGTTTTGATTTATCCTTATTGAGTAACTTTTGGTTAGTTACTAGTTCATATATCACAATACTTTTTATATGTGTGGAAATGTGTTATCATAACCCACGATAGGATACCATTACTTGAGTATAGTTTTTCCCATGAATATTTGACTGTTGTAATCCACACTTGTTGAAATTTTTTTCATTAATGTACAACCCTCTAACCAAGTTAGAATATAATAGGAAAAAGGTGACATAGGCCATGTATTGTGTGGAATTGTTTTAATAAATTAGTAGAGGGTTGGTGATGTGAACTGTATTATGAATTAAATTTTGAGGTAAATGGTTTCATATCTATAATCATTCATAAATGAAAGGTCATGGTTAATACATGTTTCAAATATAGATTGTTTTTATATAAGAAACATTAAATTTCAATATTCATTTGTAGAATCTAACAACTCAACATTTTCATGTTAATGTAATATTGTTTTCCCTAACTACATTGAATCATTACAATCAATTTTTTTAAAATATATATATACACTATAAAATTTAAATATAAAATCACATTGAAGTAGAGTAACATGATATATATGATATTTTTTTTAATTTTCTAGGATAATTAATATCCCATTAAAAATTATTCTTGATATAAAAATAAGGTTTTATATTCAGTAAGTATATTTGATTATGAAACCAAATCTAATGGGTATAATTAATTTTAACATGTGATCAACTGTATGATTATGAAAAGTTGAATATTTAATGCGAGTTGAATGATTTCACAAATTTACTATATGGTTGACTAACACTCATTACTATATATTTTAAAGAAAATTAAATATCATAATGATATTATGTTAATGAAAAATGAAACCATTAAATCAGTAATTCATAATGATTTCAATCTTTATAATAAGGGATTCAACTTATTTAAGATTAAAATATATTATCCTAAAATAGCATTGTAGAAGATGGATTTATTATATGATTATTATAAAATTTTATTTTATATATACCATGGGTGATCAAATATATATTTTAATATTTATGAAGAGTATTTGGGTGATATAATTAAGTTTCATTTTTTTAATATCCCTCAGGTTGTCTTATGTGTTATCATGTAAATGGGTGTATGATATTATGTAAAAGGATTACACAACAATTTTCAAAACCTATATATAATAATGAATAACACAATAATATATAATACCTCCTGATTAATATAGACATAAAACAGAGGTGATAATATTTTGTAACAGGTTAATAGCTTGAAAAGTTTATAGATATAAATATAATAATATATGGATATTAAATTATAGAATTAATAATATATTTATAATGAAAATGATGTGGAATCAAAGTAAACCCCTCTCAATTAACTGAAACTCTGATACGAGGGTTACCTAGAACATATAATTGATTTGTTAATTGGAACTAATAATAACAAAACATCCTAGAAATTTAAACAGCCCATTTACTAATAAAAAACATAAAATAAATTTTCATTCATTAGAATACACTATAATGACATTCAAACATGATTTCAAAGGAAACAATGTTCAAAACCATAAATTAATAGAATTATCATATAACAATATATACGTTATAATAATTTATGTAGAACCCTAGCAGGATCATTATTTTAAAATATGTTAACTTGTAACTTGCTGTAATGAGTTTATATTGTATAAATTATAATTTAAATGTTGATCAAAAAATATTTTGAAATAGTTTTAATATTATTCAATTAATTTTTTCTGCCATTATATTTTTATGACTATGTGTTTTATAGGTTCATCTACCCCATGCATAAAGGTTTAAACTCTAGGATCAAGGGATTCATATTACTATTATCATACAAGGTCATACTTCTAAAAAAGATATTTTTGATATTCAAAATAATATGGCACATTATTTTAATCTACTAAAACTAAAAAATGACACCCATGTAGATTAATTTTATCATTCTCGTATTGATAAAAAATATTTAAAGATTTATAAGGTTTTAATATCATTCATTACAATAAGTCTCACAGATAAAATGATTATTCATCATTTCCTGATGCAATGGTAAATGGTTCTTTTTAGAAATGTATCCCATATTGAAGAAAATTATGTAATTTTTTAAAATAAATTCACCAAAATTTTTATTATTCTCCTTTGGATTTCAAAGAAAAATTCAGTGCACGAATATATTATAATATATTATAATTTGCATGATAGAATATTTAAAACCAATCCAATTAAAATGATTTATGTTTATTTTTTTAAAAAAAACTTTTTTAATAAATGTTAATTTTATAAATTTATATATATTAATGTATTTTTTATATTTCGAATTTTATGGTTATTAATTTTTAATATTATACTACAGATGGTCACTTTTCTATTATTTTAATCTTATCATGGAAACTATTTCAAAAAGTAATTTCAAATAGATTGTTACTTTTTAAATTCTATATAACTTGGTAAAATTTAAAATAATATATTTATATTGATTTTCCCTATAACATTTATTTTTTCCTTCAAGAAAACATGTTTTTTAAATAATCATGTTATCTTAATAAAAAATAGTGGAGAATTGTCAATAAAACTATTGTTAGGGGTTAGTGTTTTCTTTTGGTGATTTAGTATTTACCAATATATCTTCTCAAAATGAATAATGAGATATATATTTGAAATATATAATGAATTTATATTGATCCCATTTAATTAAGATAGTGAAAATGACTCATGGATTATTTATTTATTAAACCCTAGAATCAATTATGTATAATTTATGTAATTCATGTATATATTCCTAATAAGTTTATACCATAAATCTGATAAATAATTTATATAGAATATGTAAATTTATACCATAATTATTTATTTAAGGAGGATCAAATTTAAATTTTATCTATATGGTGAATTATATAGGAAATTAGACATCCCTATTTGTAAAAATTCCTAAGAAGAAATAAATGATCGAGAAATAAACATTTCAATGAGAGACAAAATAAAGAATAAATACATGAAGATATTTCTAGAATCATGTGCATATTTAAATTTAAATGGTGTAATTTTATTATTGGAGTCATATGATATACTTGAGTGGTTATGTTAAATAATAAATAATTAATCAATATATAATGAATAAATAAAAATCATTGATACATACTAATTAAGAATACTATAAATATGAAGGGAAAATAAAATAAAAATATTTTGAGTTATATAAAAAAACACCTAGTTAACTATTAATAATAAACAACATGTATATTGAATTCACCATTTATGTATGGAGATGAAATTATAATTTTCAGCAGTGAGTTAGAGCCAATGAATGTTGGATTTTCCATTAGAAATGAAAATGATAAATTTACTTATTTTCACACGGCCATGTTATTAAGATTCTCATGAAATTTGGATAATAAAGATTCCATATTTAAATACTTTTCTATATTGATTAAATAGGTATCCAAAAAAACCGAAGATTCAATGTTCTAATCATAATGAAAAACATTAAAAAATATAAATGTATATGGATGTCTTGTATATGATATATTAGAATGTAAATTTCATATTAATCACAAGGGATACTAACAAATGATTCTTTATGTAATGCCTCTGGAATGTTTAATAACACATCATTGAGGGATCATGTGTGAATGTTTTCTTTTATAGTTTATAATATCTCATGGATATTGGTTTGTGATTGATAATGTGTATGTGAATTCTACGTATATAGTTGAAGCTTGTTAGGAATAATAGATCTCGATTATTGAATATGTTTTATGGATTTGGAATATGTTATAATTGGTTTGAAATCATTCTAATGAGTTTACTAATAATTTGGATATATTTTATCATCATTTTTGATGAATAAGGATTCCTTGAGATTATTTGAATATTATTTGAGTTCTTTTAAAGATATTTGGGTAATAATATTCTCTATAAATTGATAGGACAAATGAAAAATTAAATAATACAATATGAATAAAATTTTATCTATAACGAATACAACAAGACAATTCTTAATTAATGTTATCTATTCTGAAGCTATTCATACTATGAAATAAGTAATATATCCCATATATAAGGGAATTTTTACATTTGTAGGATATTTGGCTTATGAATCTTAGAATAGAGCTATGTGAGATTTTATTAAGGAATTTTTTGGATCCTATTTTACTTTTTAGTTATTAGAAATTTTAAAATTTTTAATTTAATATGTTGAAATATATTATTACAATCTGTATCAGAGATGATCTTCGCACAACACATATGAAATTTGAGAAGGTCGTAATGAATTTTATTCAACCATATTATTATTTATACTCTAATAAGATGTTATAGTATTATTCTCTATTTAAAAGGATTACACCCATAATATACTTAATATATTGATATGATTATAGATTTAGAAATATTCTGATATCCTATGCACTGAAAATGAACAATACCATAATTATAGTTCATATGTGGATGATAAATAACATATTTCGATGACTAATAATTAATTAAAAATACAGTATAATTTTAACAAGATACTTTAATGAAAATTATATGATACAGGTCATCAATCATGAAGAATAATGATAATGAAATAGAAAATTATTTATACATTTTGTCATCTGGAAAATTAGATTCTAGTGTTGATTAATTGTAATGAGACAAAAATTATAAATAATATTGAGTTTTTATTAAATTTTATAACATCAAAATTATTTCAAAATACATTATCAAAGCATGAAATTGTTGATGAACAAGTAAATCATCATCGTAATGTTGAAATTGTGTTTTAAAAAATAATGCATTTGACAATGAGTAAAACATCTTTTTGTATACTAGTGATTAATTCTCAAATCATAAGTGTGATTAAATATTATAAAGATAAGTATAATTATTTTATAGTAATAGCTTGTATATATTGAAGTATAATTTGTTTATTCATTCATTTATTCAATTATACTAAATTAAGTGATGATTAATATACTATGATTTTATATTTTATACATAATTAATGTATTTCAATAGCCATATTATGTGTTTGTATAAGAATAACTTTTTCAGTTAAATGATGATTAACATGTAATATTAATTAGAATTTCAATTATTGAAAATGAAAAAACTCAATAGGATTTTCTAATAAATGTAGGAGATAAATGATGGAGAACATAGAAGACAAACCTATATGATTATCCAAAATGAGTTTGGAATAGTAATCATGGGAGAAATAGAAATGGGGGTGTATCTTGTGCATGAAATCTATTGTCTTTAACACATTACGGAAATTATATCCATTCTAGATGTTCCATAGTAATCAAAGATATTAATTGTGTAAATGAAATTAAAAAGTTGTACATGGATTCATATTTCGGATTTTATTGATTGATGTGATTGTGATATTATGAATTTTATGGGCTAAATGCTCTGAAAGAAATCATTGTTATAGGTTGTCCTTGTTTTTACACAGAACCAATTTCATTTTTATTGTTTCTTTTTGAACGTTTTTATATAGAAATTGTTCAATCCCATACACTTTATTAGTTATTTGTGCCCTGAGATTGTGTATCTTATGTGATAACCCCTTAATTACCTCATGGAATTAGAATAATGAATTCCTTATTATAACTAGAATTCTTTTTGTGGTATTTGTGGTGATATAGTTGCGAGAATGTTTGTACATTGTGGGGATTTTTGGAAGGTGTGATGGAATCATAGTTTGAGATATTTATTGGTTGTGTAATGTATGGGAGGTGTTGAGAAACTGATCTTTGATCGGTTTGTGAAACGATGAGGTGTAGAGTGTTGTTGTGCATGGATGGTTCTAGAGGGTTGACTTTGATAGAGTATTGTGATGAATAGTATGGGTATTCTTCCTAGATTTTCTCCATGTGTGACTTTTTATGTATTGCTTTTTATGTTATGGGATCGGTAGATTACTAAATAATAGTGGAATAAATGAATAAATTGTTGATTAATAAAAATGGGGAATGGGTTTGGTTGGTGTAGATAACAGAACAAATAAATGAATTATTATATACAGCGTGGAATCAGTTAAGTTAGTTTTGTTTTAATATGGGTATCATTCATGGCTTATTGTGTATTGTTGTGAGAATTTAGGTATAACTAATGTTATTGGGTGGTGAATTGGTTATTTTTTGGAACCACTTAGGTTTGGATGACTGTTTGTTATTGTATCTATGAATATATATTCTTGTATTTTCATTGTGATATCATTACACTCCCTAACCTAGTTGAGAACTATGTGATGATCACCCCCATCATTTGGGGGGGGGTGTCTTTCCCCAGCATCCTAGAGTGATGAAGGATGTCTATCCACCTAATTGTAGCGACTCGGGTTTTTGGCCCTGTCAGACTTTGGAATATTTCTACGAATAATTCCAGAGCTAGGCGCGAAGACAGCGTGCGATTCTGAGGCCCGGTGTGCCCAGAATTAATATTATAAAAATATTAAGTATTTTTATACTATGCACGTGGCGAGGGTGTGATATCCCCAAAACGGTAGTTCAGAACGGGAATCTGAGGGCACGGTTGCGTCCGGAACGTGCCGTTTACCATAGGCGGGATGTAAACTTTGCGGGCGCGGGCCTGCGGTGAGAAACGCCACCAAGGGCGTTTCCGTAAATAAGTAGCAAGTTAGTGGGCGAGCATCGGCTTGAATAACTTCTGAACGGAGTCTCGGATGGAAAATCTGAGACCGCCGTTGCGTTCAGAACGGTGCGTTTACCCTAGGGGTGACCTTACTTTTGTTCGCATCGGGCGTCGGGTCCGAGGCTGGTTTGGCGCCGGCGGGCGGCTGATATAAATATCAGCGCCCCCCCCCCCCCCCCCCCTTTATCGTTCTTCGTCGTTCTTCGCCGCCACTCCGCCGAATCGAGCAAACGAGGAGCCCACGAGCTCGGATTTCGATGGCGGACGTTCCAGGAGCGCGCAGCGGAAGCTCTGGAGCACGGATCTGAGGCAGAACGTCGGCGTTTCGCCCGCGAGGTAGGCGGTTTGAGTTTTACAATCCCGGATTCCGTTTTTGTGTTGTTTTTCTTCAATTTTTTATAAGATTTGTATAGTTTGGGTCCTGAGGTTTCTGAAACATGTTTCGGATCTGAATTTGGAGCACCGGGGTGCTCCCGGTGGCTCCCAGAAGTTTTCCGGCGAAAAACCCGGATTTCCGGCGAGACCCGCGGCGGCCATGGCGGAATCCGGTGAGGCAGGCGGCGGCGCGGCGGTTTCTGGCAACAGCGGCGGCGGCGCGGCGGAATCCGGCGGCGGCGCGGTGGTTTCCGGCAAGGCTGGCGGTGGTCCGGCCAGGATTTTCCGGGGGTTCTTTAAACCCCCGTAACTCGCAAACTGTAACTCCGATTTGCGAGCCGTTTGCGGCGACGCGCTCCTTGCGTCGAGACGGACCTTTTGAACTTACTTTGATGGTTTAAAGGTTCGGGATCATGGCCCGGGAGCTAGAAACGTCGTATAAAATAATATTATTTTTTTATTTTACGACTTCGGGCCGTTGTAACTTCTACCCGGAGCATCCGATTGACGTGCCGTCAGTGGCGTTGTGACCCTGATAGTACGACGGACTTTTTGTGATGGTTTCCGGGTGTTGGGACTGAGAACGCGGTGCGGGCCCCACGAGGCCGGGTTTTGGCGTTTGCGGAGAAACACAGCTTTTGCACCAGGAGTCTGATTTTGACGGATGAATAGTCGATCTTGTGTGTTTTTCCGAGAGGATCGCAATGGTGCAATCCGTTCGATGAGATTCGGAATCCAGGAGTGGGCCCCACCCGAGCTGGCCTTCGGTGAATAGTACCTTTTTCACCAGGAGTCTGTTTTGGGCGAGCGAGTAGTCGATTCCGCTTTTTTTTTCCGAGGGGATCGTCGTGGTGCGATCCGCTCGATGGGTTTTGGGATCTTAGCGTGGGCCCCGCGCGAGCTAGCTACGGTGAATAGTGCCTTTTTCACCGATGCTCCATTCCGGGCGAGTAAACAGCCTATCCTGCGTGTTTTTCCGCGTGGAACACGATGGTGGCCTCGGTTTTGGTTTTGGAGGTGCGCAGTGTGGCTTTGGGGCAAGTCGCTCAGGTAGCGACGTTTGGACCATCAGTGGTTAAGGGTTCTCCCTTGGTTCATTCCTACGAGGGTTCGTGTGGTATCACAACCTTCGTATGGGTTTGTGATCCTCTCGATGGGATGTTTAAACTGTTAGAGTTGTGGTATCCCTCCGGTGGGCCCGAAGTGGATCCTCTAGCATCTTTACCCTAGATCGGGTTCTTGGTATCGATGTGACCGCTTATTCACGGGCAGCGATCCCCTATCTAGCAGGTTAACCCCGTAGGGTTTGTGGCATTATCCGGAATATGATCCCCTACGCGGTGGGTCGTGCATAGTAGGGTTGTGGCATCGTCGGGTTTACGATCCCCTACTCAGCATGATGTTTATAGTAGGGTTTTAGCATCGTTGGTTATACGATCCCCTACTCAGCGCTTGGTGTCGGTAGGGTTACGGTATCGTTGGTTATGTGATCCCCTACTCAGTGCGTGGTTTTGGTAGGGTTGTGGCATCGTCGGTTCGATCCCCTACATCGCGAGTTATACCAGATAGGGTTCTGGTATCGTCGTGACCATCTTTATATGGACGATGATCCTCTATCTGAGTGTGAAGCTTCTGTCGAGTGCAGATCGGGTTGTGGTATCCCCCAGCGGATCCTGGGTGTGATCCCCCATCTGTGAGAACTACGTATGCCAGATCGGGTCGTGGTATCCCCCAGCAGACCCTGGGAGTGATCCCCTATCTGTGAGCTACGTATACCGGAGTGGGTCTTGGTATCCCCTAGCGGACCCTAGCGGCGATCCCCTTTCCGAGGAGTTTGGTGGTTATGGTGTTTCAGCGATGTTTCCTCAGTGATGCTATCCGAAGAGCGTGGTCTCTCGGGTGAGCGTCTGTGATGTTTGCGAGTATCCCGATGGAGTGTATCTCTCGGATGAGTGTCATCTGGTATGACAGTGTTCGTGGTGTACTCTCCTAGTTGTGGACAGTTGCTGGTGATGTGGTCGGTACCTCTTTTGGCTTTGTGGCGTGAGCTGTGTATATCTGGATTGTTCAAGGTGTATGTATGGGCATACACCTGAGCTGAGCTGAGCTGACTAGTCGTGTTTAGCCGAGGATGGTCACGAGATGGAGTTTCTCTCTCGTCTGGGTTCCCTCTGGCTGGGTTGAGCGGACTGTTGCCTTTCAGTTGCTCCCTTGGGATTTGGGTTTTTAGGGTGCCTACTGAGTATGTTTATACTCACCCCTGCATGGGCTTTGCCCGCACATGTTTGTGTCTTGTGCAGACCATAGGCCTTTTGACGGAGTCCCAGGAGGACCCGGAGCAGGCGGAGCTTAGTGAGCGGGTTGACCGGGGTGTTTACCGGAGCTGTGCCGGGGAAGCTTTCTGGCGGGTGTTTGTGGCAGCGTTCCCCTTCTTCAGAGCAGGTTGGACGCGCTTTGTAGTTTTCTTTTTGTGGGCCCTGTTTTGCCCTTGTACTTTTGCTGTTGCTCTCTGGTTGTGGGATAGTGTATGCATGCTTTTACTTTTCAGTTTCTATATCTCTGCACTATTGCATGGAGGTGTTTGTGGGTGTGTGTGTACAGGTACCTTGGGCTAATGCCTCCCATGTGTGTGATAGCCTACTCGGCGCTGGTCGCCATCCCCTGGCCTATTGGAGGCGGGCTTGGGGAGTCGCGGCTCGAGCCCTGTTGGTCGGGTCGTGTCAGAGTGGTAATAGAGGAGGTTCCACCTTTGGGATCTCAGAGCGTAGCTGGTCCAGCTGTGAGTTTGGTTTGGGTTGCATAGTGGCAGTGTTAGGGTGTTTCGAGCTCGGCTTTCAGGCCAGGGACTCCAGTGTTGGTGCGGCGGCCGACATATCCATACACCAGGACTCTGATAACCTGTCTTTCGACTCGGGACATTCGTACACTGGTCGCGGGGACATAATGGTACATGCATCATATATGACTGGGTTTTTGGGTTTTCCTTGTCCTTCTTGAGTCATCTCTCTAGATATACTCTTTGACCGTGGTGCGTCTTGAATGTATTTCAAGATGCCTCCATGACGACAGCCAGCGAGGGTTCCGCGGCAGGATTGTGCTGATGACCCGCCCCGTGTAGAGGTTGTGGAGCAGGGCACAGGTTCTGAGGTTGCTTCTCCAGGTGGTCTGCCGGTTGAGCCACCACCTGTCGAGCAGCTGATTGTACCAGCGGGGCAGGACGAGGTTGCGCATAGGTTGAGTATGCTGCACGAGTTCCAGAGGTAGCGACCTCTGAGGTTTTGGGTTGATCCAGACCCCCAGGCAGCTGATGACTGGCTTGAGGCAGTCACCCGAGTTTTCCGCCTAGTGAGGACACCTCCGAAATCAGATGGTGGTCCTAGCGGCGAGCCTTCTGCATGGTTCTGTCGGGCGATGGTTGAGTTTGGTGACGCAGTACCATGATGAGGAGACGCTCACGTGGGCAGAGTTTGAGCGGCTCTTCAGGGAGGAGTTCTATCCGATGACGCTGAGGTCAGTGCGGATCCAGGAGCTTCTGCAGCTTCTTCAGGAGAGCATGACTGTGCCAGAGTACTCAGCGAGGTTTACAGACCTATCGCGCTACTCCCTGGATATGGTTCGAGACCCGTTATTTAGGGCTCGGACCTTCGAGTAGGGCATACGTAGGGATATCCGAGGAGGTGTGGTTTCCTTGTGCCTGCCCACCTATGCTGGAGTGCTGGAGCGAGCGCTGGTGGTGGAGAGATTTCTGGCCGAGCAGATCTCACCTGTTAGTGCTGGGCACTCGAGAGCTGAGACTTCTTCGGTCGGATCGGCATCTGGTAGCCGATGTCGGACTCAGGGGTCTGGACGTGGCAGACGATACAGGAGGCGACCCCAGGATGGAGGATCTGAGCCTCAGGGCTCACAGGGCTCGCAGGCCGGTTTTGGTCAGCCGCAGGAGAGGCGGTGTTACGCTTGCGATGGTCGGGGACATCTTGCTAGAGATTGTCCGACCCGACGTGCTGCTGAGAGGGAGCCGGTCGATGGGCCGCCTTGGCAGAGGCAGCGTCTCGAGCAAGGAGGTCCGCATGGCGGCGGACATGGCATCGGAGCTGGTGCAGCGGGAGGCGGTGGTCGACAGTACCAGTTGCCACCACCCCCACCCCCAGGTGGTGCACGCCAAGCTCAGGGAGCTGGTGGTCGAGGGCGAGGACAGCTGCATGCCCTGGAGGCTGTTGACCCAGAGGCACCGCGGATGGATAGAGGTACGCCTTGTGTCTTTCTACTTACTGCAGTAGTTTATCAGACACTGTTTAACGGTACTCTTTCCTTTTGTTGCTTGCTCGAGTTTTTTTTCAGGGCGTTGGTAAGACCCTGAGTGGTTGTTTGTTGGTGATCTCGTTGGTTGTGAGACCCAGTTGAGAGTCCAGTCGCTTTCCTTGTGCTTAGGGCTTTTCGGGGACGAAAAGTTCTAAGGGGGGGAGGATGTAGCGACTCGGGTTTTTGGCCCTGTCAAACTTTGGAATATTTCTACGAATAATTCCAGAGCTAGGCGCGAAGACGGCATGCGATTCCGAGGCCCGGTGTGCCCAGAATTAATTTTATAAAAATATTAAGTATTTTTACACTATGCACGTGGCGGGGGTGTGATATCCCCTAAACGGTAGCTCAGAACGGGAATCTGAGGGCACGGTTGCGTCCGAAACGTGCTGTTTACCCTAGGCGGGGTGTAAACTTTGCGGGCGCGGGCCTGCGGTGAGAAACGCCACCAAGGGCGTTTCCGTAAATAAGTAGCAAGTTAGTGGGCGAGCATCGGCTCGAATAACTTCTGAACGGAGTCTTGGATGGAAAATCTGAGACCGCCGTTGCGTTCAGAACGGTGCGTTTACCCTAGGGGTGACCTTACTTTTGTTCGCATCGGGCGTCGGGTCCGAGGCTGGTTTGGCGCCGGCGGGCGGCAGATATAAATATCAGCCCCCCCCCCCCCTTTTATCGTTCTTCGTCGTTCTTCGCCGTTCTTCGCCGCCACTCCGCCGAATCGAGCAAACGAGGAGCCCACGAGCTCTGATTTCGATGGCGGACGTTCCAGGAGCGCGCAGCGGAAGCTCTGGAGCACGGATCTGAGGCAGAACGTCGGCGTTTCACCCGCGAGTTAGGCGGTTTGAGTTTTACAATCCCGGATTCCGTTTTTGTGTTGTTTTTCTTCAAAATTTCATAAGATTTGTATAGTTTGGGTCCTGAGGTTTCCGAAACATGTTTCGGATCTGAATTTGGAGCACCGGGGTGCTCCCGGTGGCTCCCGGAAGTTTTCCGGCGAAAAACCCGGTTTTCCGGCGAGACCCGCGGCAGCCATGGCGGAATCCGGCAAGGCAGGGCGGCAGCACGGCGGCGGCGTGGCGGTTTCCGGCAACGGCGGCGGCGGCGCGGCGGAATCCGGCGGCGGCGCGGTGGTTTCCGGCGAGGCTGGCGGTGGTTCGGCCATGATTTTCCGGGGGTTCTTTAAACCCCCGTAACTCGCAAACCGTAACTCCGATTTGCGAGCCGTTTGCGGCGACGCGCTCCTTGCGTCGAGACAGACCTTTTGAACTTACTTTGAGGGTTTAAAGGTTCGGGATCATGGCCCGTGATCTAGAAACGTCGTATAAAATAATATTATTTTATTATTTTACGACTTCGGGACGTTGTAACTTCTACCCGGAGCATCCGATTGACGTGCCGTCAGTGGCGTTGTGACCCTGATAGTACGACAGACTTTTTTTGAGGGTTTCCGGGTGTTGGGACTGAGAACGCGGTGCGGGCCCCACGAGGCCGGGTTTTGGCATTTGCGGAGAAACGCAACTTTTGCACCAGGAGTCCGATTTTGACGGATGAATAGTCGATCATGTGTGTTTTTCCGAGAGGATCACAATGGTGCAATCCGTTCGATGAGATTCGGAATCCAGGCGTGGGCCCCACCCGAGCTGGCCTTCGGTGAATAGTACCTTTTTCACCAGGAGTCCGTTTTGGGCGAGCGAGTAGTCGATTCCGCTTGTTTTTCCGAGGGGATCGCCGTGGTGCGATCCGCTCGATGGGTTTTGGGATCATAGCGTGGGCCCCGCGCGAGCTAGCTACGGTGAATAGTGCCTTTTTCACCGGTGCTCCGTTCCGGGCGAGTAAACAGCCTATCCTGCGTGTTTTTCCGCGTGGAACGCGATGGTGGCCTCGGTTTTGGTTTCGGAGGTGCGCAGTGTGGCTTTGGGGCAAGTCGCTCGGGTAGCGACGTTTGGACCAGCAGTGGTTGAGGGTTCTCCCTTGGTTCGTTCCTACGAGGGTTCGTGTGGTATCACAACCTTCGTATGGGTTTGTGATCGTCTTGATGGGATGTTTAAACTGTTAAAGTTGTGGTATCCCTCCGGTGGGCCCGGAGTGGATCCTCTAGCATCTTTACCCTAGATCGGGTTCTTGGTATCGCTGTGACCGCTTATTCACAGGCAGCAATCCCCTATCTAGCAGGTTAACCCCGTAGGGTTTGTGGCATTATTGGGAATATGATCCCCTATGCGGTGGGTCGTGCATAGTAGGGTTGTGGCATCGTCGGGTTTACGATCCCCTACTCAGCATGATGTTTATAGTAGGGTTGCAACATCGTTGGTTATACGATCCCCTACTCAGCGCTTGGTGTCGGTAGGGTTGTGGTATCGTTGGTTATGTGATCCCCTACTCAGCGCGTGGTTTCGGTAGGGTTGTGGCATCGTCGGTTCGATCCCCTACATCGCGAGTTATACCAGATATGGTTCCGGTATCGTCGTGACCATCTTTATATGGACGATGATCCTCTATCTGAGTGTGAAACTTCTGTGGAGTGCAGATCGAGTTGTGGTATCCCCCAGCGGATCCTGGGTGTGATCCCCCATCTGTGAGAACTGCGTATGCCAGATCGGGTCGTGGTATCCCCCAGCAGACCCTGGGAGTGATCCCCTATCTGTGAGCTACGTATACCGGAGTGGGTCTTGGTATCCCCTAGAGGACCCTAGCGGCGATCCCCTTTCCGAGGAGTTTGGTGGTTATGGTGTTTCAGCGATGTTTCCCCAGTGATGCTATCCGAAGAGCGTGGTCTCTCGGGTGAGCGTCTGTGATGTTTGCGAGTATCCCGATGGAGTGTATCTCTCGGATGAGTGTCATCTGGTATGACAGTGTTCGTGGTGTACTCTCCTGGTTGTGGACAGTTGCTGGTGATGTGGTCGTTACCTCATGTGGCTTTGTGGCGTGAGCTGTGTATATCTGGATTGTTCAAGGTGTATGTATGGGCATACACCTGAGCTGAGCTGAGCTGACTAGTCGTGTTTAGCCGAGGATGGTCACGAGATGGAGTTTCTCTCTCGTCTGGGTTCCCTCTGGCTGGGTTGAGCGGACTGTTGCCTTTCAGTTGCTCCCTTGGGATTTGGGTTTTTTGGGTGCCTACTGAGTATGTTTATACTCACCCCTGCACGGGCTTTGCCCGCACATGTTTGTGTCTTGTGCAGACCACAGGCCTTTTGACGGAGTCCCAGGAGGACCCGGAGCAGGCGGAGCTTAGTGAGCGGGATGACCGGGGTGTTTACTGGAGCTGTGCCGAGGGAGCTTTCTGGCGGGTGTTTGTGGCAGCGTTCCCCTTCTTCAGAGCAGGTTGGATGCGCTTTGTAGTTTTCTTTTGGTGGGCCCTGTTTTTCCCTTGTACTTTTGTTGTTTCTCTCTGGTTGTGGGATAGTGTATGCATGCTTTTACTTTTCAGTTTCTATATCTCTGCACTATTGCATGGAGGTGTTTGTGGGTGCGTGTGGACAGGTACCTTGGGCTAATTCCTCCCATGTGTGTGACAGCCTACTCGGCGCTGGTCGCCATCCCCTGGCCTATTGGAGGCGGGATTGGGGAGTCGCGGCTCGAGCCCCGTTGGTCGGGTCGTGACACTGATCTTCCTTGATCCCACTTCCAGGCATTGATATCCCAATATTCATTAGGCAGGTAGTGGATTGTGAGCCCCATGTGTGTACGGGATAATGTGATTTAGCAATTGTCTTTTGTGTGATATGTGTTTTTCTTTCCTAGGTTTTTTCAGTATGAGGTGTGTCGTGCATTCCTATGTGTATTTGGGATGAGTTGTGGTTTGGATACTAGGTGTTTCTGTGCATGATGTGATGTCTATTGTGGCCTAGTTGTCTGGATTCAGGATGAGATGGTTGTGGCCCAATTTTCCACAGGCGATATGTGATATAACTCTGGGCCTATTAATGTGATGAGAAGTGGTTATATGGGGACTAAGTGTTTGCATGTGGGTTGTGACGTGGTTCTTTTTGAAGAGGATAGATCACAATGACGTTTTCCATTATGAATGGTCAGCTAAACTAGTTGGATGTGGTGTGGGGTTCTCAATTCATTCATATAAATACAATATTAATTTAAATGGATTTTTTAACATAGTTTAAGTACCTTGGTGCGGATTGTAAGACTTGTATTCCTTTTTTGGTTTTATTTTTTTCTTTTATATCCTTATAGGGGTATTTATATGCTTCCTTTCAAGTGTGCACGAGAGAATTAGGTTATTCCTAATGATTAATCTTTTATGATCACAATCTATTTATAAAACAACATTTAGGGTTATAGGAGGATTACATGTACTATTCTCGAGCTTACGATCTTGGACATTGGGACATATCCAATTTCATTACCTAGCCATATATTTGGTGCATACTTTGGTGTTTTATTGCAATTGTAAAAGGAATATATTTAAACATTCATGTCGGATGTATTTTTTCCTTATTTTATATATATTATGATGAGTTTTGAGGTTGATTCATCTTATCTACTATTCTTATTTCCTTTTAAAAGGATAGTTCCGCACATTTTGTGATTCTTGTATACCCTTAGTGCTAGTCACCACCTTGAGGCCTACTAGAGGCGGGACATGGTGATGATTATCTCCATTCTTCATTTCCAGCCCAAGAGGGGTATCTCTGGTGGGAGTGGTTCTTGGAAGAATGGTATCATATGTCAATGGTTGAGATATATATTGGAGTTTCGAGTTTGGCATAATGAGGATTACTTGGGTTTGTAGGGAAATAGTGCCAACTGAACTTATTACGTGACATAAGAAAAGGAAAACTTTCCTGGACATGAGATTTTAGAGGCCCCCATGTTCCAATGAAAGGACATTGAACTGATAGAACAATCAATTAAGGCTATAATATTTTTAATCTAGAGACCCAAGGACTGATACATGGCTCATAATGAATTTTTATCTAGTTTAAATTTTTTTTTTGGTAAATTTGAACCAAATAATGAGTTAAATGAGTTAAAATAAATCTTAAATGAAATTCCATACAATCTGAGCATAGGAATTCACTGATTACCTTTTAGCTATAGATCATGGTTGTCATCCACATGTGGACCGACTAATTAAGGGTCAACATGATAATCTGGATGATCTACAAAGGGTTGATCCCTTGTAGGAGGAGGATTGGTGGTTGAGAAAATTATGATATTTCTAGTGGAATTCCTTGGGAATTTATTTGGGAAGTTATTTTGCCCCAAGATATGGAGAAATATCTCATATATCATGATATCACCATTAGATTGATCTATGATTCGATGAAGTACTATGTTTATTTGGTAGTATGTTAGATTTGGCAATCTATGCATTTTTGTGGACAATGTACATTGGGTTGTGGAAGGAGGATGAGGTTGTATGTGTCGATTATTAGAATATGTACTGAAACGAATTCCATTCATAGGCCATGAAGGATGAGAAGAGATAGGTTCTACTCGCCCAATAGAAGGTGAACATATTGGTATGAGAGCTATGGATTATGTTCATAGATCTCCAACATTATCCTCACGATCGTTTCTAGGATTAGAAGTCTCATTTGAAATTCCTAAAGGTGTAACTTTGTCCTTCTATCCAGTACATGGTTACCCAATTTACATTTTTGATGTACATTGAGGATCAAAAGATGGCATAACTGGTTGACCTAATGCACTCATGAGGAAGATTACCTTGATAGGGGAGCCAATAGGGTTCATCTAGAGGAGATAGTTCTAGAAGAAGGTATTTGGAACCAGGGCCTTTGAGGTTTCCACTAGAGGGGAGTTAACATGAATAACATCCCTTCTGAACTTCAATTTCATGCAGTTCCCATTCCATTCCTGTGATCTTGGGGCTGAGGTGATTCATCTATGGATTCCAGGTTAATGAACAAAATTATTTTCCAACCGTCATTCAATATCAATATGGAAGAGGTGGGAAATATTAGTTCCATCCTCTGCAACAGTTTCCATCAAGGATTTCTCTATAGTATGAACAACATGCTCATGCTTCATTGATGGTAGATAGGCTACGTATTGTATGTCCATATGAAATCCCTCATTTATAGGGACCGTGAGCCCGAGCATGGATGTAGGTGAGGAAATTAGTAGAGAGGTATTGGGTCCATGTATGGGGATTTGCACGCAATAGAAGTATTTGTTCTAGTGGGACTAGTTATCCTTATATGTACGGTCATATTTTTTAGTATCCTTGTTTCTTCTTTCGTTATTTAGTAGAATAACACCCTTTTGTTCCACCCTCTCCAACCCATTGTCTATGACTAGACATAGTGAGGATTCTCGTGATCCTAGAGGGGAGTACACCAATAATTTTTTAGACCATATTTTTTATTTATGATGGGTTTCTAGGATTATTATGGGACAACATCAAAATAGTGTGGACCATTTCATTCTACAGATGCATCCATATGATGTCATCATTGGAATTGACTCTTTGTAAATTGTTCATTTTTTAATCAACTACATCTTGAGGAGATTTTCCTTTCTTGACATGGATGGCTGATATATTTATTTAATTTGGGAGTGGAGTTATTAGGTGTGTAGTTTGGAATATGATGAATATTCATTTTTTTGGATGATCTGTTAGTGGAATCAGCTGATGTTAGGATGGTGGAGTTTTCCACAGTTTTTGATGAGTTATTTGATGATTTATCTAAGATGAATGTGATGTTATCCCCTTGACATGATTTTGAGTTATAGATAGATCCGCAACACAATGCTATTATGTATTTATGGATCCTTACCAAATGGAAGCTTTTTAGTTGTGGTAAATCCCATACAAAAATTATGATATGATTTCAAAGGGTTTAATATAGACGACAATGTCACTATGGGGTGATTGAGTCTTCATTGTAAATAATTCTAATGGTGGTCCAAGGATGTACATATACTACTGGAGGTTAAATCAGGTGATGGGCAAGAAAAGTTACCCTCTACTATAGATAAAATTCATTTTCGAATAGATGAGAGGGGAAATTTAGTTTTCCTTGATCGATCCATGATATGAATATCACATGTTGAGGATGATGGAGATAAAAATGATGATGTATTCTTTCAGGTGTAGGTATGTGCTCTTCGAATATGAGGTCGTGACCATCGACATAATAAACAATCCAACTGTGTTCATGGGACTTATGAATTATATGTTCTATGAGTTCTTGGATCTGTTCATTGACGGATTTATTTATGAAATCCATGTCTACTCAAGGTCTGGCTTCTTAAGACCATATTATATGTTCTTGGATTCCATAGTATCTATGAAAAGTTTTCTAAGTGCGTGTTTTCGACAAATGAGGTGCATTTCCTTCGACATGTTGTGTCTCATAACTGTATAACCACTGACTCGTTAAAGGTAGAATCTATTGTTTCTTGGTAAGCACCGATGATTATGGAATAGGTTCATAGTTTTCTTGGTATTGTAGGATATTATCTGAGGATTTCACCTAATTTTATTAATATTGTAGCACCATTGATAGCATTGACCAAGAAAGACCATGATTTTTTATAGTGTGAAAAATTCTATTATGTGATTAGTAACCTCATGGGAAAGTTGGTTAATTCTTCAATGCTCGTGTTTCCTGATGATTGATCGAATTTTTTAAGTATTCTATGACACTTCCCATTTAGGATTAGGATGTGTGTTGATGCACAAAAAGCAGTGATGCCATATCGTTCTAGGTGGTTATTCCCACATGAGGGAAACTATGCAACCCATGACATAGAGCTAAGAACCGTATTTTTTTCACTGAAGCAAGGGCAACATTAACTCATTGGGATGTTCTGTGTGGTCTTCATAGATCAAAAGAAATTGAGGTGCATTATTTCCCATCACATTCAAATCATGATATAGAGAAGGTGGATGTAGTTTCCTCAGGATTACAATTTTAATATCTCATAGAACTCACGAATGTTAAATTTCATATGTGAAACTTTTCATCAAGAAGTCACAGATGGAGTTTTTTTGAGATTCTGGAGATGATTTGAATATGGTGGATGATTTTGGAACCTTGCACTTAGATGAAGGAATTGATGGTGGTATTGGCTATTTGTTTTAGATGATAGTAATGTATTTTATAATGTAGAAGGTTGTGGAATCGATGTGGGGAGACTTGGATGATGGGATTTTGTGTGACCTTGTTGGCCATGGTGATTCTCCGAAAGGATTGTTGGAGGATGGATAGAATGAGATTTTGTTCTGTGGAAGGTTTTTTGTTTCGGTGGTGATGCATGATGGAGTCCTTAGTGAGTTCCATAAATCACGTTCAGAATTGCACCTAGAAATTTATAAAATGTATTATGTCTTAATGATATATTATTGGTAGAATGGGATAAATCAAGCAATAAAAGAGTGAGTGGCATGATTCATGGTCTTCTGGTTGGTAAAGGCCCAACGTTGTGTTCATGATGGTTTATTTTATCCCTTCAATATCAATGTGTGGAAGTGGTATATCATATTGGTGGATATTATCCTAGGGATACCCAATGCTTAGGGAGGCTATGATGAAACCTAGGTGACAGGGGATCAACTGATGAAATCATCTTACAAAATAGCAATCATGTTGTTGAGCATAGTGCATTCTTTTCAAAATTGGTTAGTGAATGAGGTGGCCAACTTCCATGGAGTTCCGATGTCCATTTTTTCTTATCAGGATACAAGTTTTACCTCAAAATTATGAAGGTGGATGAAAAATTAAAACCACACACAGTCATTCCCCATCACTACATTATACCCTCAGACATATGGGTAGACAAAACTAACTATTTTTACACTGGGGGATATGTTGAGAGCTTACGACTTGTAGATTGGTGGATTTTGGGTGTGATAATTACCCTTTATAGAGTTTTTATAACAACACATACTAATATTAAATTTTAATTGCTCCATTCGAATATTTTTAAGGAAGATTGTTTAGTTCATCCTCGTGCTCGAAAGTGGGTGGGAAGAGAGATTTTCTTAGCTCTGAGTTTTTGAAGAACATGTGAATGAGGGATCCGTTTGTTCATTAGAGAATTAATACGATGTAGGACAAGAATAATTCATATACTGATCATAAGAGGAGGTCATTGGAGTTTCAGTAAGGGGACCTTGTGTAGCTGAATGTTTTCCCTCAACGTTGGAATTAGCGATTTGGGAAAGGGAGAAATCATTCTCTAAAGTTTTTTTTCACTATTCTAGGTGTTGGGATGAGTTGGCAATTAGTGTACCTATTGGAGGTGACGCCCCATTTGGAGAGGATCCAAAATGCCTTCCAAATCTCTCTACTTCATCATTATCTTCACAATAACTCCCACATCCTTAACCAAGGAGTGTAAGATATCAAAAAAGACATGATGTAATTTGAGAAACTAGTATAGATATAGGACCTTCCGGAGAAGGCTCTGCATGGATGGACCATTCCTTTATTTTTCATATTGTGGAGGGATGGTGGACTTGAAGAGATTACATGGGATTTAGAGACACATATAAATGCTCCATACTATAAGTTAAATAGATTTTTTTCTTTAGAATTCCATTTAATGTGATATTTTATCCATGTAAATTATGAGATAAGTTGTTTCTTTTATCATTGAATTATGATGATGTCATAATGTGTGCATTGGGAAATACGTGATTTTTATTCTGAACACATTAATTTTCATGTGATTAAAACTATGTCGGGGATTTATTGTTTCCCATAGATGATTTTATCTTCCCATAGATGATTTTATCTTCCCATTGTTGATGGAATATTTTTGGTTCACGTGTTTGGATAGCATGGTCATTCTGCATGTAGTGTGTGTTGCATGGATATTTGGGTTAGTAGATGTTGGATGGAGATTTCATTTATTTTTTGGTTTCCACTATAACATTCGAACAAGATAGTGTATTTTATTGTTAGTTGTGGAGGGTTTCGTTTTAATAAATGATTCATGTGTAGAGAGATCATTGAGAGGTATCACATGTGGTGGTCGTTCGTTCCCCTTTTTCTTCTGGGATTGGTATTAGATTCTCGAGGACAAGAATTTTTTGAGATGTTTATGATGTAATGGTTAGTGTCCTCCTAGTCTATTTCATTGTTTTTTGTTGTTGTTTGGAGTGTTTGGAGGAGGATCATACGGATTTGGGGGAACTTTTGTTGGTAAAATTAGGATACAAGGGGAATAAACATCAGGTAATTGAATTACATGATACAAAAATCTATTTCATGAGGTTTCATGGGAAATTCACATCATGGAATGATTCAAGGTATGAAAGATAAAAATAAAACTATAGGAAATTATTTTTTCAGAGTAGTTTAACCTTGAGTAATTACATGTAGAAATATGGGATTATATGTCATGTAAAACCACAAAGTTGTAATGTTTTAAATCATTCCATCCACTATGGGTTCTGTAAACCATATAGTGGCATAACTCTATATCACTCTCTTCCAATGCAACCCTAATTTAGAGTCATTGGTTTTTTGGAGGTTCATTTGATATAAATCGATCACTAAGAAGTCATCATTAATTCATATCATTCCTCCTTTGATCCATAGTACATTCTTCCTTCATATTAATGATTTATTTTGGGTTGTATCTGTTTTCCATATTCCATACTTGTTATGTGAATAAAAAAACTCCACCCTACTCATATCATGTTCTTCTTTATTCATTGATCAGTGAGATGTTGTTGCTTCATCTGAAGGTTGATTTAGATCTCATAGGATAGGAAATAAAAAAGATCATTTCCTCGTATGTTTCCACACATTGAACGTTGACACACTTTGAGGTTGGGATTTTCCATTGTCCCCCGTTGATTGAGAATCATGTTGGAGGGATCTAATTTACTTTTCCAATGGATCAAGTTTTTGTGACACTAATGAAATATAATAATTAGATAAATGAAATTGAACTGGGGTAGATGAATTCAAATCAATTTTTTATGCCTTCATGATATTGTGATATTTCGAATCGTATGGGCTAAACGTCCCTATTGAAAATCATGGTCATTGGTGGTCCTTGTTTGTGTTGTAAATTTATTGTGATTTGAGTGGTTCCTATACAACATTTGTATATATAAAATGGTAAATCATGTACACATGGATAATAAATTAATTCCCCATGATATTACAGCTTCCAGGATAATACCTGAACTAAATGTGTTATTTAAATAAGTAATTACATAATAAATCTGGATTTGTGTTTGGTTTGGTTTGTGTGGTAATGAGGTTGTGATCATGATTGTGCCTTGTGGGGTGGTCTGTAAGGTGACACAAAATCTTAGGTTAAGAGATTGATAAATTTTATAATGTATAAGAAGTGTTGAGCATTATATTTTTGATTGGGTTGTGTGATGATGTTTTTCTGAGTGTGTTTGTTCATGGATGGTTCTAGAGGGATAATATTATTGAAGGATAATTATGGTTGGTATGGGTAATTCCCCAAGAGCATACCCATATTTAACTTTTTTATGTTTTTTTCATGTGTTTTCGTTAGTAAATTCTGAGATTTTAGTGGAATACATGAATAAATGATTGATTAATAATGTTTGGAACTAGCTTGTGTTGGTGGAATTAACCGAACAAATAAATGAATATTTATATATTGTGTGGAATTGAATAAATTAATTTTTTGGGAATATGGTTTGGTTTTTTATATTATTGTGTTTTGTTATAAAATAATAGGTAGCATCAATGTTGATATGTTTTTACTTGGTTGTTTTTTGAATATACATTAGATTGGATGAATGACTGTTATTATATCTATGTATATATATACTTTTATTTTCTTTGTGATCATTATATTCACCCCACCCAATTTGCCCACTATTTATTGAACACCACCAACATTATGAGGGATGGGGTTTTTCCAAAACATCCTAATGGCAGTATGGATGGATAGCCACTCGATATTCGAAGCTCTTTCTTCTATGCTACATTCGACCACGATTCATGTGGTGCGTTGTGGTTTGTGGGACCTAGGTGTGTGTGGGTGATATGTTCTTAACCATATGTCATCAGGATGAGATGTTTTTCTTTCATTATAATGTTACTTTTAGTTGATATTTGTTTTTATATCCCATGCTTTTTGAGAATAATGTGTGGTTTGTGGCCTAGGATTTTGTGGGGCATGATGTGATTTGATTTATCCCCCAAGTATTTGCAGGAAGGATGAGATTTATGTGGTCCTAATGTCTATGGGTGTGAGGAGATATATCTCGAGGCCCAACACATGGGATGACATGTTTTTTGTGGGGTCTTGGTGTGTTAATCTGAGTTATTATGTGGCTCATTCATATTAAATTAGGGCATGATGTGGTTATCAATTATTCCAGAGTGGATAAAAAATGGGAAGTGGTCTGTTGTACCCAAATCATCGATGTTCATACTATATTAGTTGATTTGACTTGTGCCATGTATTGATAATTCCTTAGAAAATATGGGATCTTTAGTATAACTTAAAGGTGTTATTTGGTTCATTTGTATTCTCACATGAGAATTTATAGGCATTCATTCATTTTTTCATCATAGAATTATGTTTTTCAAACTATGTATACTTTAATTCCTACCCAATATATATAAAATATATTTTAGGTTTGTAGGAGGATTACATGGTCCTTGATGGACCTTACTATCATATAAATTGGTACATTTTTTGTGTTGTTTCATAGAATTAAAATTGGTACACACATTGGTGTTTGATTTAATTTTTAAGGGTATTATTTTTAAACATGCATATGTGATTGATTTTTTTATTTCTATAATATATGTATTGGAGTTGTTTTGAGGTTGATGCATATTATATCGCAATAGTTTTTCTTATAAAATGGTTAATGCCTCCCATTTTATTAGATTTGTTTTCCCTTGGTGTTGGTCACCTACCTAGGGCTTACCAGAGGTGGGACTCGAGGTGTAATTTATTTACATTTCTTCATTTCCAGCCTTGGAGGGGTATATTTTGAGGGAGGGTTCATGACAATAGTTATTTACCATATCAGATCATCGGTCACCTATTTACCATTGTGAATGAATCCCAATGAATTGTTCCCAATGGTTATATCATTATAAAAAAATATTTATCCAATTCATTGTATGGATAAATGTTCCTCACAAAATATTAGTTACAACTTAACCTAAATCCTCATTTATAATGTAACAACGATCGAATAGTGCATATCTTACATATGTGTGCAACATGATCATGGAACTGTCAAAATATCAGAACCTATGACGGGAGATGGGTATTATAAACATTTCATCATAAAATAACCAATATAAAGTAAATAGGTTATATAATCCTTTCATTAACTAATATCAAAGGGGATATAATTGGGATTCATTAGATTCATATCCTGATATATCTAATAGAAAATGTAGTAAAATTCATAAATACCATTTAACAATAATCATAAACCATCCAACGAAAGAATAAAAATCAAATCCTTATATAATGTTCCATGTAAAGGATAGGAAAAATAAAATTATGTAATATTAGATGGAATATTATTTTGATATATCACATGGAACATTTCATGAGGAAAATAAATGTTCATTGGGCATTACTTTTTAAAATATAAATATATATAAAATATTATCGAATATATTAAATTCAAAAGTTACCTTGAAAGAATATAATGTAAGAATTAATTATAACATAATAATTTTAATGGGGAAAATAAAATTTAATTTAAAATCACATTCCAAAAATAAAATTTGTTATGAAAACATGGAAATAATTTTTATTGAAAACAACTAGGGAATTTTATAATGGATTTTTTAAAAATAGTTTTAAACATTTACCAATGAAAATAATCTTTAATTGAGAATATAATTTAAAAAAAATAATAAATCAATTTATATATATATTTTTTAATTTTGAATAGAAAATAATTATTGAAATTGAATTTTTAAGAAAATTAGTTTTTCTTGATGACATAAGATATTATTCGTTTCATATATGTTAATAAAATGAATCCATTGATGTTTTTGATAAAATCCAAATTGCGATTTAAAAGGTATAATTCATGAGTAATCCATTCAAAAAATATTATACAATCTCATATATGGTTGAAAATATCCTTGTGGAACAATTTCATGAATTTTAAAAATAGTTTGAAAAATATATTTTTGAAAATATGATTTTCAAAGTATATGTGTTGTCAACTAAACAGAGAAATAAAGAAGATTTTAAATTAATTATTTTTTAACTATTGTGTAAATAAAGAGTGGAAAATCAAGGGAAAAATATATTATCATGAACTAAATATATTTGAATAAAATTCATTTGTTTCATGTGAGATTGATCATAATATTTCATTATTTAAATAATTATCATATATAATCCTGATAAATGACGATGATGTAACATAAAACTCTTACCTTATTGGTAACATTGAATCATAATACCCATTAAAGAGTAAAATTAAATTACAACATAAAATTTAATGACAATATTTCAATTATTGATATAACATGCCAGAGAAAAAGTATATAAACCTCATTAAAGAATATGGTGCATAATATAACCTTGGTCCCCATGAATGCAATTTTAGATCAAAATCTCTTATGACATTGATAAATTTTGAATTCTGAACCCCGTTAATGATATATAATAATATAGATATGTAAATAAAAATAATAATAATCATCATCATCATAAAATACAATCATGGGACGTATAGACACCATATAATGTAAAAACATGGTGAATATGGGGTGTGTCTCACAAAAAATAAAAGTGAGAGTAAAATCCATTAACTTATGTACTAAATTCAATTTATAAGTTATTACCTATTGTATAATAAATATAATTTTACTATTAATATTATTAGAAAGACATTATAATATTTATCATACCAAATATGATTTAATTGTGACCTTTTGTTACCAATCTTTCAAAAATTTCTTATTGGAATATCATTTCTAGAAATAAGTGATTTGTTTTTCATGTATGTTTTGATTTAATATTATCATTTCCATTGAATTGATCATGATTATATTGTATCCTTATTTTTAAACATTATAGAAATATAACATATATTCATTTAATATTTATTTTGATATATCTATAAAATTTTGATATTGAAAATGAAATTCACTATTCATCGAGATAGTAGGTCATACGTACGAATGATGGTTATTTCCACACTATTTACATGTTTAAATAAAAAATGTAAAAAATATATTAACATTATAAAAAAAATTATATGTCATATATATCAAATATTTTTTGTAAAAATGACCTTATTACCATCCATGATAACCGTGAACAAATCACATTATTTAATGAGGTGGTATTCTTTCGTACACACGAATTATGTTTTGATATTTCTATAGATTGGAAAGTAAGAAAGAAAAAAAAATATTCATTCCAAAAAATTAGTATCATAAATATCGTATATAAACAATAAATATTCACATATATTTACTTTTTAGAGATGGTTTGGGAAAACATATAACAATAGTTCGCAAACTGGTTGTCTACTATAGACAGGAATGCAAGAGTTGTAATACATTTGATGGATGTGGAGATAGATGTATGTGATTAAATTAACATAAGAATATACAATTATATTGAATCTAATTATTTTATTATATCATTATTGTATCATAATAATTGGATATAGTGTTTGAGGAAATTAAATAAAACACTCATCCATGAACATCACCACTTCTTTGGGTAACATCCCTTAGATTCCACAAAAATCATTCATATGATATATTAATGAAACATAAGGATTTTAGGTTATAATGAATGAATTAAGGATGATATCCTATTAGGTACTGGAGGAATGAATGGTTTTGGGATGTTTGAAGAGGAGATTATAGTGGTTAGCCTTTAATAAATTAGGTGAGTGGGACACATGTTATTTTTTAGAATGGGACGGTTGTCCCACTATTTTCACATGAAACAAGGATCCAAAATGGGAAATTTGATATCATATAATTTATAATTTCTAAATATGTCATTATATTTGTTTTGGGAAACTATTCAGTGATTTGTAACCCTTGTCTTTTTTGTTTCACCCCCTATAGACCCATTTTTAACATAACTATGGTAAATAATTTTTTTTCTTTTTATTATTAATGTTGGTAAAATATAATGTTTTATATAGTACATAATAAAAATTATTCTTATTAAAAATATATAATCCATTTATCCATTTTATATTCATAAATTCGGAAAATTTTAATAGACATTTATTCTCACAATCATGATATGAAAATAGCTTTCCAATGCCATATTTTTCAATTCAGAATCGTTTTTTTATAAAATTTCGAAATATTTTTTTTTATAAATTCATAAATTGGATTAAAATATAGATATTTTAACTATTTTCACTATTACAAGTCATATTAAAATTATTTTTATGTAGTTTATTTTATTTTAAATAAATGAAAATTTTAAATAAAAACAAATTTTTTCACTATTCATTTTAAAATATTTATTCTCAAAAAAATTCAAATATTAAACCATATATTATTTTTAAATGTTATATTAAAAAAAATATTTCTATTTTAATAATAAATTTTGTAAAATTGTTTATAATTAATTTGAAAAATAGTTAATCATAATGCAGTAAAACTATGTTTTGCTAATATAGAGATTCTAATCGTAAAATTTGATATATATTTATAAATTTTCTACAAAGTAGATAATATTAATGTTAAATATTTTATTGAATAATTATTATATAAATTTGATTAAAGTCATTCTCTAAATTTAATTTTTTTATATTATTAGTTAATAATATTTTTTTTCATAATTTTTTTTTTTCTGAATATTATTTCCTTTATTTAAAAATAGTATTTATTTTCATTTATAATAAAATTGTCACAAATAAATTAATTTAATATACATGTTTTTGGCATATATTTTAATAAATTAGTTTATCAAATTAATACCCTGAATTCCAATAGTTCTTTTCTAACATTCATATTAAATAATAACATATTAATAGTACGTCACGTTTTATTTAGACCTATCGTTGCATATAACTGAAGATAATCCTAGTGATTTCTATAAATATAGAAAAACTAAGTTTTTTGTATAATAAAATATAATCATAGTCTATCATATATTATGCAACCACTAATTTATGCATGTTTTACCAAATATCAAATTTATTAAAATTATATTTAAAGGGTCAATTTTTAAAAATCATGAGGTGTTACATTATACACACATTGAAATAAATTTTCCGATAAAAATTCTTCACTTGGGTAAAAACTATTGATGATACATCCTCCAACATATCCTCGAGTCCCATGAATCTTCTTCAAAGTGGTGTTTCCTATAAAAACAATATTGACTATTTGAGAGGTCATGTTTCTTAGATATTATTTTTATTTGATCAAGAATCCCTACTAGTAGATCCTCATAATAATAACCTTCCTCCCATGGTATGACATTGGTGTTTAGTTCATGTGATGGATTATATATATATTTCATTATGATAGATACATAGAACACATCAAGTACATGATAATGTTTTGGTGTAATCACCAATAAACAAGCTATTATACTATTATGTAAAATAATTTCATATGGAATGATATATATAGGTTTTTCATTCCATTCAATCATAAGAAAAATATAATCCTTCAATTGGGATTTAATCAATTTACATTACATCTATTACACTATGAAATGGAGATGAATTTGTTATTTCTAAATCACAAATGTATAACAAATCCATAATAGAATGATAATTAATTAATTCTATCTCATGTTATCACCATAATCATCGATAGAACTACGTATCCAATATAGAATAATATTCAAATTGTGTAGTAATATATTATTCTATAAAACAAGTCCAATTATCAATTTATACCACATAAAAAATTGTTATCCTTTTGACAATTCTAAAAATAATAACATCCAAAACATTAGAAATATATTCCTTAAATTTTCAGAATTATCTTATCAGTAATCCCCCAAACAACATGATGTGTCTCTTAATAGTCATATATTAAATAAGTGAATACATTCATATTGAATTATACAAAAAATTTATAAAAAAAAAATTAACAAAAAAATTATTTTAAACATAAATTGTTTTTTATTCATTAAAGAATAAATATATTATTGAATATATTCCTCAAATAAAAAAATGATGTAAGATCAATATATGATAGCATAATTCATTTTAACAAAAAATCATTAATCTCTTCAAATGTAATCAATACATTTCAATTTTTATTATCCTTATTTTTAATCTATTTATCCCAACATCATTATCTCAACATTAGGAAAATACTATGGGTTTTTATTTACATAATCCTTTCATTCAAAAAATACCACCATTCTATTTAATCACTATCAATGTTCTACAGTACCATTATTATTTTTTGATTATCCTTAATATATTACCTCTACATAACAATCACTATATTTTTCATTATTCAAAAAATATTATTCATAGATTCCAATGTAGAATCCCTTAAATAAGTATACATCATTCATAAACTATTATTTATTCATTTTCAATTTATTCTTTAATACATATGTCATTTCATATTTCATTTGTAGTCTCTTCAACATAATAAAAAAAATGATTATATATACCACCATGATGAACATATTATATATATTTCACCCTATTAAATAAACAACTATATTTTCTATAAATTATTGAATTTAAAAATTAAACCATATATTATTCCCTTGCGAAACCACTATTATCATCCATTATGTAAAATAAAATTTTATGTTTTCCTCTAAAATTACATATTTTCTTCCTTTTTTATACTCAAAACTTTATCTTGTACCATTGATCTGTTACATAGAGTTCTTATTCCCACCATCAGGAAATATAAAAAAAATGAATCATCATTACCATATTATTCCTTCCACCTTAACTCTCTATAATCATTATCATTCTACTATTTTTTTAGTTTGAGAGTTTTTTAAGGTTAATTCTGAGGAGAATATGTAATGATAATTGATTATGAATAATCACAAATTAATTCCCCTCACTTATCATCTCATTTATTTTATCATCAAAAAGTGTTTTATCAATTGATTTTTTTCTAGATCTTTCTAGATCACACCATATAATAAAAAATCTATTTGTGAGGAATAATATTCATAGCGAGGAACCACTTAATATTTAAAATTTCTCATATTATTTCTAAATCAACACATATTATTTTTTATTTATTGGACCATAGTATTAATTTAGATCATTTAGTGTTATTATTTAATTAAATCCAACATGATGGTTTGTAATGTGTTTATTGATTTCCAAAGCATAACCCATAGGAATTTAAAACTAGGTGTCCCACACGGCCTATATTCATACACCTGGTGATGGTAGAGTCTATATAAATGTGTCATTTTCATATTTTTTACCCCTAGGTAATTCAATGGAAGATTTAGATCTACATTTAGTAACTATATTGGGATTTAATTTCATAGAAACTACTTGCTTTATCCCTTAACAATATTTATGGAAAATTTTTAAAACATTTACTCATCCATAGAATTATTCCACCAAATTTCCTTAGCCATATCCTTATACATGTCCCATGGGATTTCACTATTTTTATCTCATCATATTATTGAAATTTAAACTAAATTATTACTCTAATACTTATTATACCTACCCAATAATATTATTCATAAATTTCACATCTTTTTAGAATAATATTAATATTTTTCATTAAAACATTCCCAATGAGAATAAATGATTTGTGAATTTTGATAATATAAATATAATAATATTGTTTTATGTATGATCTTGATAATATATAATGATTATATTTTCACAATATACCCCTTTATTCTATAATCTATCTAATGGTTTATTTATAACTTTTGGAAAATAATATCAAATACTGATGGGAGATACTCCTTAATTGTAAATTTAATAGATTTCAATCTATTATAATATGATGGAATAATATAAAGATAATTGTATTTTATCATGTAAATAAGATATAAGGTTTATAAAAATCATATCTTAAAAAAAATGAGTCATAGAATAAAACAACACCATTTTATTAAAAAACACAATAATAGTGTCAAATAACCAATAAAAAATCTTGAACCATAGTTCCATGTCATAAAATAGTATAACATAAAAAATTATTTAAAATAATTTTAAATATCAAGGATGAATATGATGACCAACATAATTGTGGATCAAAATTATTCACATATTTACTATTATGGATTAGGATGCACCAAATTTTTATATTTGATTATTATTTACATATTTCGCATAACATACTAGAATTTATATGTTCCCCGTATTGGAAAAATCTACTAGACATGTAAGATATTTTTATATCATGTGAAATAAATCTTCTTCAAATGCATTTTATGGATATATTGGTTGCAATAATCTTTTGTTATAACATAACCGCCATCCTTGGTAATAATATAACCACCCTCAAAAAATTAAAAGTATAAATATGTGCTCTTGTTGATCTACAAAATCATCATAGAAGAACCCATTAAAATCAATGGTTTTTGAAAAAATATCATCATGATATAACATGTCTAAAATAAAATAGGATATAAATCATTTTATCATTTCATCATTGTATAAACAAAGGAAACATAATTGGGTTTTATATATATGTTATAATTTTATATCCCATGTAATAAATAAGGGTATTTATAAATATGTTTTCAACCTTAAAACCCACATATAAATTACATTTGACTAGTATCAATTGATAATATATAAAATAAAGTGTATGTTACATCAATGGATTTCATCAGAGATTGAAAATTATTTTTAATAGCCAATTCAAAAATTTATTTGGTGAAATAACCTTTCATTTAATATCATTTTTTTAAATAATAATTCATAAAATACTTTTTAAAATGTTATCATTGAAAATGATAATTATAACATAAAAATTAATAAATAATATTCATTTTAATAATTTATGGATGAAAATTACTTTTATTTGATAATCACTCTCTAAAATTGAAAATTTATGAAATATTTTGAAAATACCTTTCTTTGAAAATATTATTTAAAACTTATAATAAATATTATAAAACCATTTGATACATCTGTTTGAGTAAAATAACCATTATTTGAAAATCTTGCTCGACAAATAATAATTCTTAATTAAATGATATTAATTTTTTTTATTTCAAAATTATAATAAAATCATATAATGAATGATTTATAATATGATTTGGTTGTGATTGTGTAACATCCCATTCATGGTGGACATTTATATGTAATAATTCACTTAAAATATTTTGAGAATTTAAAATTGTAATTTCTTGGAAAAGAAATTAATATTACATTCATATTTTTAGTGTGAAAATATTAATATTTATTAAAATTTCATAATTGAATAATTTAGAGAAATAAAAAAGGTTTTTTTAACTCAATTTAAAAAAACATTATTTTGTAGTAAACTGATTTTTTACTGTATATAGACAAATTTTATTTTGTAATAAAATTCTCATTTGAAATCATGAGTACATAAAGACGGTAAAATAAAAGGAAAACATGTAATATCTTGAAAGAGCCTAAGTATAAAAAAATTCAATTTTTTATTGTGATATGTATAATTATACTTCAATATTGAAAGTATAATCCTAAAAATCCTGATAAAAGATTATATTATAACAACAAACTTTTACCACACTAGTTAGATTAAATCATGGTCCCCATGAAAGTATAAAATTAAATGAAAAATATAATATCAATAAAAAGAGTGTACTAATGTTATAACATAACATAGTGGTTATATATAGCCCTTGTAGGTGAATATTTGTGCATAACAAAACTGACTTCCCCAAAAGAAAATTTGAGAAATAAATCCCTTACATATTTGGAAAAATTTTAACAGTAAACTAGATAAAATATATATAATAAAATGGAAGTTAACATCCACATAATTTTAAGGATAATATTCGTAAAATAAAATCATGTGATGTATATACACCAGATAAAAAAACACAAGATGAATATTGCTTCTGTCTAATATAAATTAAAAATGATATATAAATGTGTTATAATTATCATATATATAATATATATTTATTATCTAAGTATTTATATAAATCTGTTATTATTAATTATGAAAATAAAATGCAATGTTAATGGAGACAGTAGGTCGAACTAATTCCGGAATGTTGTTTCCATTATATTTAATGGATATAATAATGAATGGTAAATAATATATTAATATTAAAGAATAATTATTATTTCATATAAATCACATATTTCCAACAATCATATCCTTATATATTCCTTGAAATTTGATAATGAATCACATCGCTCTATATTGCACTAGTCTTCCGTACACATGAACGAAGTTATCATTTTCCCACAAAAATGACCGTATGAACAAAATTATTATTTACTGAATCTAAGTGCATAAGATTATATAAATTATCTTAAATAATCAATAAATCCATCATTATATCTATCTATGATAATTAGTGATGTAAAATGAATAACATTGGTTTGAGAGGTGGTATTCTGTTGTATATATAAATGATGTTTTCATATACAAATTGATAGAAGTGGAGATTGTTCTGGGTACTTGACTTATAATATAAAAATAGTATATTTTATACACTATTGATATTATATTATATTTTTTTGATTATAATTACATGTTTTTTAGGTGTAAATAAAATAATAATACTAATTGTACAATGTTAACTCTTATTTGGGTAGCCACATTAGGATTTCACCAAAATATATCGTAGGTTACCATTAAAACAAAAAAATGATTCTATGAGGATATGAGGGAATTGTGGAAGTGATTTTTGCTATATTTTTATGTGAAATTTGGTTTTGTACATTTCAAATGGATAGACATTGGGGGGTTATATAAGGGAAGTAGTTCAAAAATGTATAATATTTGGAAAAAAACTTTCCCACATATTTCACATGAAAATTGAGATAAAATGGATTATTATAAATCCAATAATATATATGTTCTTTTTATAGAAATGCTATTTTTAATACACTTTTTTATGATTTATAATAATTGTAATTTTTGTTTAACCCCTCTTAAACATATTTTTTCTTTACGATGGATAATTCCATAAAAATTAAGTGTACCAAAAAGACTCTCACAATGTTTGTGAAAAATACTGAATAATTTTTATCTAATATGAAATTAATTATATTCTCATAATGATTATTAATTAATAAGATTTGTGTGTTAAAAATCAGACATTGATAATGTTTTTAATGAAGTGACCAATTATTTAGAAATTCCATAAAAAAATATATCATTTTTAAGATGAAATGATATGTGTAAATATTGGATCTATAAAAATCATGAAATGTATATATAGAAATGAAAAAATATAAATTCTGATTAATTTAGATGAGACAAAAAATGGGAATAATGTGAGTGTAATGAAAAGGGTGGAAATGTTATTCTCAAACTCTAGTGCAGAGAGAATGGAGTGAAAAAGGAAAATATAGTTGTTTTTCAATATATTTCTTCCAAAAATATTGAGATAATAAATTCTTCCACTCATGTATCTACAGTTTTATTCCCATCCCTAATGTCTCATGATGGTGGAATAGAGAACAAAATATCATTTATATACATTTATAGATATAGATAACCATATGTACGGTAATAAAATTGTGTCTATAAAAGATATAAAATATCCAATTAATGAGGGTGAAACATGGCTTCAAAAAAATACTTTGGAAGGAAGAATTTAATATAGGAATGATGAATTAATCTATGTATAACTAATTTTTATGCATTGAAATTTTTTGTGATTTTTGGTTAAATAGGTTATTGCTGATATAATGATTTCTGGTAAAATACTACCTCACATATCATTCATATAATAAATACAAGAAACAACCACCATATAATGAGATGTAGGTAATAAATCATGAAACTACTTCCTTGAGAAAATGTGACAAGTAAAAAGTATATAAAAATATAAATAATAATATAGTTGATGAAGACTCTATCATTTTAAAACTATAAATTAACTATTAATCCATTTATTAATATAGTTGTAGTTGGAATGAGGTCATATCAATAAAGGGGACTATTATGTGTCTATTTTACCTATTTGATTTTCTTTTTGTCTGTTATAAAATATGTAATTACCATATTTGTATTGTAAAAAAAGCTGTTGATTATAATTTGTTTTTAATCATAGTGGGCAAACTACTGAAAATACCATCAGTCTCCTATTAAATTATTTTTTTAATTAATTATCCTTATTATTCCCTCAAAAAAAATTAAACCTCACTTATATCCCTCACCTATATTTTATATCTTGAAAATAGTCATACACTGATTAATGAATCCAATAATTTATCCCAACCTAGTCATGTGTTATAACAAATCTCCAATGGATAATCCATCAAATCACTATCGAATGAAGTAAATAATTCTTAAATGGATTGTGTTAGAGAAGTACGGATTAAGGGTATAATATGTTGATTAAAAATATAATGAAAACCACAAAAATATTAAACAGTCCAAAGAGAATCAATAAAAATAAATAAGAATGTTTTTTATCATTACCAAGTATTATTAATTGACTAGTAATGGATATATTCTCCATGTATTTATTAATAATTGTCCAATGTTTCTTTAATAAAGATTTTATAGTATGAGGAAGAATAAAAATATTTAATCTAGCTTAATTGATCAATTAGGGGAACCCTCTTCCAGGGTACGTGCATGTTCTAACCATATCTAGCAAATCATTTGTCATGATTCTACTCTCTTATAAAAGGTGTTGAATGCTCTAAGAGTAGTTAATATACACATTGTGTTTAGACCCTCATTCCTAGACGAGTATATTATCACTCATAATTGGATGGTTTGTACTCATTATCTATACCATGAATCTAAAATATTTCATTCATCTTGTATGTATTATTACTCCACCACACCTATTAAGGCATTGTACAATGTATGCTTATACCCACCATTTTATGGGACTTTACCACAAGTATCAGGTTTTATAAAGATGATAGACAATTTTATCATGATTACAGAGAATCTTAGGGATACGTTGTATGTTCACCGAGTACAATTTCCATTGGTTTGGACAAAGTAACATAGACCTATATTTTTTCACATTTCTATGTGTATGTCATGTTGGGAAACATTTCTGGTTGTGTTTTTATTCATACCTTTTTTTTAATTTTAAACTAATTTACTCTTGTACTGTTTTGAGGTCTATGCATGATTTATTTATTTATTTATTTGTTGAATAATTTATGTATCTTACTAGTGAATTTCTATTTATTTAGTTGTTCTAAATTGAATAAATACTTAGGAAAAGACCTCCCTGAGATAGTTATACCTTTGGTGCTTGTCACCACCCCTAGCCTCTAGAGGTTAGCTTGGGGTACTCATATCTTGATCCCTAACATGGGTTGGGTTGAGATATAGATGGAAATAAGGATATTTATTAATAAAAATTGGCATATATATGAAATAAATATTTTCTGTAATTATAATAAATTATTTAGTTTTTATACATTTAATATGTCGATAAAATAGAATAAATATTCAAGTGTATGTATGAAATAATGTCTCTATAAAAAAATTTATTAATTTTTTACCTATAAAATTTAATACAATACAACAAATACATATAATTAATATAAATAATATTTATATTTTTCATAATATTCTGGATAATATGGAATAACGATCAAAGAAAAAGGGTTAAAAAAACAAACCAAAACATACTAGAAAAGTGAAGAACTTATTACGTGAGAAGTGGGTTTACTAAGAAATAATAAATTAATTGGTAGTAAAAGACATAAAAATAATATATTATATGATAAATTTGATTATGGTTTATTAATAGATATATAATAATCTCTAAATTTCCATATAGGATGTTGGAATGTTTAGGAAGGATGTCAATACTTAAGGTAATATTTTTCTAGGTTCACCAATATTCTGAGAAGTCATATGCCATATTCACAAGTTGTTTTCTTTTTTATGGGGAATATATCTTATATTTGCTATTTTATATTCTGGATGTACTTATTTAAATGATTTTTAATGTTTCATATGATTTTATTATTAAATGGGTGACTTGAATCAATGTTTCCAATATGGTAGGTGTTTTATGTCTCAAATTATCTTCGTGGGGATTCATTTCATTTTATGCTCCAATAATACATTATGATATGTATATTCAACCCCATTTAGAATTTATATAATCAATATCATTTTTACATGATATTTAATGTTTCAATTGAAACTATTATTTAATTGGTAAAACAATTCAAATGTTTCTAATGTGGTTGGTGTTTTTTGTCTCAATATTATTTCACTGGGACATAATTATTAAATAACACATTATTATTTTTTGTGGTCTATATACATCCAATGAATAATTTATAAATATTATTCTCATGTAATTTATGTGATACATTTTTTAATATATGATTACTAATTTTGTGGAGTTTATGATTCAAATGTTTCCAATGTGATAATGTTTTATGTTACAATAAAAATAATTATTAGGATTTTTTATTATGAAGTTTCCATTGAGAAAATATAATAATCTTCCAATCAAAAATGTAATGAATTTTATTCACCTATTCAATTTTTTTTATAAATTACCGTTTTTCAGTACACATTATTCCATATTTGTACTAAATATAAAAAAATATTCATTTAAGGAAAAATTGAATTTATTTCCCAATTTTAAAAAAACCCTTATATTCCATGTTCATATTTTAGAAAAATTATACGTTTGATTTTTTTTATATAGTTATATAATTGTTTCAAGTAATTTCCTTGAATATATGTATTTATTTTAAAAATAAGAAAAACAATATTCATTCAATTCTATAAACAAGTTAATTTTTTTATATTTCCCTACAAAAATGTAAACCTAAACCTTACTATAACAAACTGTGTATGATAATAATTTCTAGCTATTAGGTCTAATTATTTCCCTTATTTTTCATTGGAAAGATCACTTTTTTGTTATAAAAATGATTTTTTTCATTATATTATGGATACATTATATTTTAATATGATATTTAATGACCATATGTAATTTTTCTCAAAAATAATTAATGATATTTTATTGAATTTATATTCTAAATGATGAAAATTGTTCGTTTTTATTCTATTTTACAATAGATATGATCCAATTATAACATCATTAATATTTCATTAAATTGATTTAATTTATAATTTATATAAAATTATTTATATTAAACTTATTCCTTTTTAATGGGTTATGAAATGATGAATTATGATGTTTTTATAAAACAAATTTATTTTATTAGTTTATGATGTGATTAAATTTACTTGAAAACCACTTCTATATTAATGGAATATGAATGTATTTATATTTATGATCTTATTTCACAAAAGTTTATTGATTATTTTATTATTTGGACATATATATATACATCTAATTATATGGGTAATGTATTATATATCGTTGGATAATGATGGTAGACTAGTCGATGTACATGATCCTCTTTGGGAAGCACTCTACTATACTTGATCAACTATGGAAATTTTTTTATGAGTGATATTCTATTTAAAATAGTAAATAGGTGTTGATTCAAGATCATTTATTATAATATGGTATTAGATGTAATGCATGAGATATTGTAGTTTTTCTAAACTTATAATGGTATAACACTAATATAACATGAATATCTATGTCATGCTTTATATATTTTGAGTTATTACTCTTAGGGTTCAGGTCTTTTGAAATGATAATGTATTCTTCCACTTCTAATGCTTAAATACAATATATATTGGTTAAGAAAATTTCATAATACGTTTACTAAATCATACTCTTATGCTCATATTATACATTCATAAGAATATCACTTAGTATCTCGTATGTTTACACAGAATGAGCATTTGAGGTCACCCTTTCCTTTATCTTCTTTCCCCAGGTCATGAATAATGGTTAACGTGTAGTTTTTATAGGAATAGAAATATTTTGTGATTTCATTATCGGATGTTTAATATGTATAATTAAAAAATTGACACATTAACTTATCTCTAATGAAACATACCATGTAAATTCCATGAATGTGTATTTTGAAAATGTATTGAATATTATTCTATTATGATTAAATATATTAATATTAAAGGACTAGGTTGTAACAATGATATTATATTTTCATTAAATTATTTGAAATCTTCTTAAAAACAATTTATTTCTATCTAGGATTTAAATTTAAATTAAAAATTCTATGTGTCCTTTAACACATAACCTTTTTCAATTAGTTTTTATAAGAATACCCAATTTGGATATATCAAAAATTTTAAATCGACTCATGGTAAGTGGTACTATGTTGAATTATTTTCATCTTATTCTATATATTTATTCCCTTAATTATTACATTTCTCAAAGTCAATATATTTTCAAATGTATTTCCATCACTATGTGAAATGAGTAGAGTTTTATTTTCATATCTCAATAGCATTCATATCTATAATAGAGCTTATGGTTTACAAATATTATTTATTACATCAAAATATTTTGTAAATCACTATTGGTTTTACTAACAATGACTTCTTTAAGTATTTTCATCTATAATTTATAACATTTTCATTATATTAATGTGTACTTTTTTACATTAATAGTATACAATTTTAGATAAATATTAACTATATATCACAAATATATGCATGATATCCATAATGGTTTACTTTTTTGGCATGTAAATAATAAATATTATTATTTCAAAAACGATATTGAACATATCCCATTAAAATATAACCAAACAATACTACTATTTTACATAACCTATATAAATATTTTGTTAAAACACCAAGGGAATGAAATATTTGAAAGTGTGATCTCCAAAGCTCTCTAATTGTAAACAACGGAAATATCAATGATTATATACTAATAACTATAGAATGATTTAATGATAACACTAAAATAACTATTTTAAAATTTATAGTATATAATGTAAATTAAAATCTAGAATAATGACATAATTTTGAGATGATCCTAAAAAATAAATCAAAATTCAATCAACGAACATCATCCAAGAGGGAAAAACCTAGACATATCAATGTTGAAAAATTGTAAGATTATAAACTATGAGAATTAATTTCTATATCCAGGTTCAATCACTAAATTAATTACATGAAATTAGGACCTTGTATAGATATATGGTAATGTAATCATGTCCATTCAAAATATTATAGATATGAAACTATATCCACACAGAACATAATGGACCTGAAAGTATTTTTACACATAACTTTTATGGATTAAAAACTGAATCCAAAAAAATTAGTGAAAAGAAATAAGGACTACTCATAACTATATTGAAATGATATCCCAGACCATGGTTAATATTTTTTACCTCAATACTTCGTACATGCATAAAATTGTGAACAAGAAATAATTTTCATGAATAACATATTTAATCTTGGTTTATAATATTTTAAACAATGAATTTGTTGGATATATAGTTTCCACACATTTCAAATTGAGTAAAATTCATATTTATTATACAAGATCATTAATAATTTCTAGTATCAAAAACTAAGAAAATAAATGTTTTTCTATGAATTTCATCATATTATGACTTATAGAAAAGGAATGGTATTCATAATCATTTCATCATTGAAAAACACATTGAAAAGAAATCGGTTTCTTATGAATTTTTTCACCATAATCATAATCAATCCATAAAACGAATAAACATGGAAAGCATAGATGACATCCTTAATAAACAATAATAATCTCTAATTTTTTTTACGAATGGAAATTCCATAATATAAGAGTAAATAATATTTGATAAAAAATTCGCTTCCAATTTGAAATCACTTCCCTAAAATAAGAAAATTAGGAAAAATTGTAATTAATATTTTTATTTGAAAACTAAAAGGGAATTTTGAAAATTAATCTTTAAATATTTTAGTGGTCATGATGGCATAATTTAATGTTCACTCTTTACACACTAATATGAAGATTCTTTTCATGGGCTCCAGAAAAAAATAAAATTGATCATAAAATGAAAATAGGTTTCTTTATAAAACATTTCCCAATTAAATATTGCATAAAAATTTATATAATAGGAATTGTGTAATAATAAATCCAATATTTAAACCATTTGTCTTCAAACATTATCATAAATGAAAAAGTGTTTTCAACCAATGATAAAAATAAAAAGGAATTTTTTAAATAATTTTTTTATCTCTATAATTCATTATATGAGGGTAATGAAAGTCAAATATTTATTTTATATAAATAAATATTGGTTGATACATTTTAATTTTATTCTTGAGAGTATGATTATATGATTTCATCATTTCATGAAAATCATAAACTCTCCTAATAATCTTTGATATTGTAACACAAAAACCTTACCACTTTGGTAAATATTGAATCATAAGACACATGAATGAAAGAAAAATATATTTATATTTAAATCCTAAAAAATAATTTTATAAATAATCATATAATTTCATTATAAATATATACACCACATAAGTGAAACAAGTATGGAATAAGACTTGTGTCCCCCAAATATAATAGTGAGAGGAAAATCCCCTTACCAATTTGGATACATTGGAATTGTAAGCCTAATTAAAGAATAATGTAAAATGTAAAAGAAAAAATAATTAAATTAGGGGGATTATTAATTAATAAAATCCATGTGGATATATATAAAGCCAACAAATGATTCAATAGGGGAATATTACATTTTTCTCTCAGAAATAAAAGAGGCACTACAAAACCCTTTCCTAGTGTGCTGAATTTATTCATACAAATTAGAAAATACTATATAAAAAATATTACATTATTATTATTATCATTATATATATAATATGGACGAAAAATTATAGAAATATAAAAATATATTATATACTGATGAATTACAAGGATCCGTTTTCTCAAATCTCAGTATAAAATTACGTTTCACAAAGTAATTTTGGTCATTTTATCATGTATATTTTGGTTTAATATATTCATTTTGTTTAATTTTTAAATTCTTAGAAAAAATTAATAATGTTAAATATGATATAAATATAATATATATATATATATATATATATTCATTATAAATTTATTTAGTGTGATCTATTAAATATATAAAAAAAAATTAATTAGACTATTCATGGGGACAATAGACCATAAGTACACATGAATGTTGTTTCCATTTTGTGAAGGTGCAGACTAAAAGATATTTAAATATTAATTCACCTTTAAATAATTAATTTTATATCATATATATCATATTTTTTCAAAAATATATACCCAAATTACCATCGATGTCAAAATAAATTCTGTAGCCTATCATAATTTTTGATGGTGGGATTAGTCGACACATATACATTACCAACATTAACATTATCACATTTTATAGAGGAGAACATATATATCGATTATTATGAAAATATAAGGATATATAACTATATGGTATATAATTATGTGGATATATCTACACAGTGGAAGACTATTTGAATATGGAGGAATAAAATGTTAAATAAAAAATCATAATTAAGAACAATACCTCTTATTCGGACAATATTTTAAGATAGAAACAAAATTATTTATAAGAGGGATTAATAATGAAAATATGGAAAATATTAATGGAAAATGGATTTAAAAATTGAATTTATGTATGTATTGGTCAATAAATAAATATATTTTAATGTAGAAATGAGAGTATAATACATTTTCATTCATAAGTGGGGAAATGAACCCACTTGGAAACTACATGGAAAATTTATAGAGGAATCCAAAATATTAAATTAATTATGAATAATAATGATTCAAAATTAATACATATTAGATAATTTTATACGATATATTTCTAATATGGAAATAATTTACAATTTACATTATTATTATTGGAAAACATATTTTTACAATCTGGTAAAACCCCTAGTAATCTAGTTTAAACGTTAAAGATGGAAATTAATTTTTTTAGTTATTTCAATTCTAAAAATGAAAAAAATTCGTGTTGTATTTAATATAAAATAAATTATTATTATTCCAAATATCTATTCAATTTAATGGGAATCAACTATTTTTTTGGAATAATTAAATTTTAAATTGAACAAGTATATGTAATGAAAACATCGTTTCCAAAAAATTATTTATTATGAAATTTTTTTATATAAAAAGTTAATATAAAATTAATCACAATGACCTAAATTTTATTATTAATAGTATATGTTTATAATTGTAATTTTAATTAAATTCTAAAATATATTTTATCTTTATAAGTATTTTATGTGAAATTTAATTTTCAAACAAATATGTATTTCTCTTAATCATAAAATTTTAAGCATTTAAAATATTTTAGAATAAATAAACATAAATTAACCTCAAAAGTATTATTTTAAAAATTAAATTCCACTATTTAATTAAATTTTCTACAATATGGAAATGTTAGTTTTAAAATATATGCACAAAATGTGACAAACCACTTTTTATAGTAAATATAGTGATATAATAGAAATCTATATTTTTTCTTATGACTTTCCTATACAAATTAATAAGTGAACTGTTAAAAAAATTATTGAATATAATTTTTTTAGTTAAATTAAATAACTAATACTAATTAATTTCTTTTATTTAACCAAAGCACATTGTCAATAAAAACACTTTTTTTAGAAAAACATTTATTTTAATATTGAATTTAATTTTTTCAATTTATAATCAATATATAAAAATTGAATCTATTTTATTCATTTATAAAAAATATAATATTCCCAATTAATAATATAATGTTATTAAAGACTAAAAAAGGAATTTTTATTATAATCTGGTATATATTATAATATTAATAGTCTATTGAGGTTCAGTAAGAATTGGTGTTTCATATAGTGCAATCAATTAAAAAAATTATATTTATTCCAAAAAATCATTAAATCTCAGTGTTTTAAAATCTCCCTTTCCCTCCATTAAATAAATAAATACATTCAATTTCATCTTTTATAGAGTGGGATTGATATATAAAAATTTGTTCATGGAAAATGAACATTATAAAAAGGGTAAATTAATCATCATCTTAAAATGTGGGAAATGAAATTATTAATTTCCCATATAACAATAAATCAATAGGTTTAGAAATAGTCGAAAATTAGTGGCCATAGAAAAAATGGAAATGGAATAGATATCTAAAACCAATATAATAATTGTACGTTATAGAAAAAATGGTCTACGGAGTATTTATTAACAAAATGGAATATATCTCTAATGGAAGAAAATATAATTTATAAATAAAAAACAATATAAAATGTACTATATTTTTATTTGATGTTCCATTTCTTAATATAGATTGTTTTTTCATGAAGGAAATCTTACTAAATTTCATTACATTTCTTTTGAAAAAAAATATACATTTTCTTGTGATTTGATGGATTTCCACTTCATCTCTTCCTATATGTAATTAATATTCCTGATGATTTTTTCATGCATGATGCACTATATAGAATTTTTAATAGATCATAAGATCCATTAAAGGTTAATATTTATTCACATTAACTTTACATATAACCCAAAACCAATATTGTCAACACATGTTATCAAATATGGAAATGTACACTACATTATGATCAAAAGCATCAGTAACAACACAAAATGATTTTCATAACCCATTACATGAATAAATAACCACATAGTGCCTCTAAATAATCTATGAAACTATTGAATCCCATATTTTATTTTGATTTGATCTCACATACTTATATGCTATATTTAAAAATTATATTGAAATTATTTCTGTCACTTATAATATTTTATTCTAAAACGTAAATACATTTATTTAAAAATATAAAATATTATTGAAAAAGATAATTCCCCTTTTTTCAAAAAGAAGATCATATCGTAGAAGAAAATATTTTCATCAGAGATTCAAAACAAACATAGGTTGATTACGAATATAAAATAAGATTTCATCGCTCTATAAAATTATGTTGAATTAATATTTGGAGAGAAAATAAATTCAAATAATCAAATGAAATATCCCTAAAGTATATGATATTCTTTGTGATTATTTATATGTATATTCATAAAGAATAACCCATTTTATAATTTATAATTTTTGTTCCCTAACTATCATGATTCATGTAATCTATTATTATTAGATATATGATACATGTTTACTCTCACATTAGAGGATGTTTCGTCTTATTATAAAATCATATGGTAGATTAGATGATTAATTCATATACTTCCAAAAACACAAGAATTCATTTCATTAATGTGTGAGTTTTTTAGTAATTTCTTTATTATCCCTTTTAATTTCATTGAATGACCTCTTTACATAAATTTAAATTCATTCACATGATTCATATGATTCTAAAAAATGAAAAAATTTATTATTCCATTTAAGGATTCACCTGAGAGAACATTCCCACACTTGTGGATTGTTTGAGGTATAAACATTTTCTTCCCACCATTTTATACACCAGTATATCTTAAATGTTAATCTATATTCATTTTCTTATTACTTATTCCTTGGGGTATTCCAGATTCTATTTCCACATTCAATAAAAATTGAAAATTTTATTCATATCATCCAATATCCATTATGGATAATGCCTTGTGAATAATTCAATTCATACCTCTAAAGAATAAATAAGTTTTTTAGATTATGATATTCTATAGAGTATAACTTTAAAGAATTATTAAAATTTAATAATAGGTTCCAATGGATTCATCCTCCCTTTTCAAATTCTCATGGAAATCCTTGTCCAATTTTTGTATAATATGAGGGATGTACATAATAAAAAAATTTCCATTAATATTTTGGAATTCCATGTAGTGATTTTATTCCTCATTTCTCATTTTCATAATAATATTTAACCAATTATCTATTTTTCCTTCCCAAGATAAATGTTTAGGATTTTTTTTTCATTTACTAAGCTCTAATGAATAGAAAATATCATTTCTATAACATAAGTATATTTTTGACCATCCAGTGTATAAAAATCCCCATAGAAGATGGGTGGAAATTTATGGACACATTTTTTTAATTTCATGTTTCTCTTTCATTGGTAAATTCAGACGTTCCACATAACCCATTTCATAATATATAAATTTAAATAGTTGGGTGAGAATAGTCATAATATTTGAATCCCATATTTATATGATTTTTTTATTTTCATGTGAATTGAAATTTCAGTGACCACTACATTAATTTTTCATATTATTCTTTTAGGTTATATTCATGTACTAATATCATGATTCATAGTGTAATCAATAACAAAAAGTACTGGAAAACCACAAAATGATGTAAAATCATTTTTTCGATGTATAAATAATGAAAAATTATGTTCAGTCTATATAAACTAAGGATAACCCAAGTCCATTCATTTTTATCATCTTTTAAAAACCTACATGATTTTTTATAATTTGTTAATGATTTACAAAAACACATCACCTAGAAGTTTAAAAACATGTGTGAATCATGGAACATCGTTATTCACTGGGATATTTTCCTTTAAATTCTCAATAATCCCTTTTCAATGTTATTACCACTATGTAAAGCTCTAATAGATCAATATCCAATTATAATGACCAGAAAATATGGTACCGTCTTTAAATTCACTCTAGTTATAAATAAAAAATTATATGATGTTTTTCTAAAAATATATTTTCCCTTATGCGTATCCCTGGGGTTCTCACTAACATTTCATTATCCAAGTTAATATAGATAACTATACATATACTATATAGATACATTAAAAATAAAGATATTTCATATATAAATATTACATATATTGAATGAATATTCAATACATATCAAAAATAAACAAATAAGGACCGTAATGATTTAGAGCCACTATATACTAGATACTCAATCATTATTTTTCCATAATGATCTATAAAATTCCCAATAATGGCCTTCCAAAATAGTAATCTTTCTTGATATAACCTTCATTAAAAATCCCCAATACCATAAAAGGAAACATATGAATGTGTGATATTATATGTTCTGTAAAGGTATGTAGGGATAAATCAATGATCTCCAAGGAAAAACATGAGACTGAGGGCATGAGAACATGTGAAAAATAATTAGAAATCATAACCTAATTAATGATTATCATAATCTTGATTCCTGTCACAAGGCCTAAAAATTCCTAAAACACAAATCTAAAATGATTAAATTTTGATAAAATATAAAAAAATAATAATAGAATATGACACTGAAAAAAATTTATGTTAATAACTCTGTAAACGTGTATAAATTATAAGAGTATCACTTTTTAAATGAATTAAATGGAATATTTCCCACGTATAAAAATGTGTACATATTTCCAAGTCTATACAGAACCTCATTGACATGAAACAGGTCCACAAAAAACCTTATAAACCAAACACCTGGAATACAGATTATAATATTTACATGAAATGAGGTCCACATATAACCTTATGGATATAAATTGAGGCCCAAAATGAAAAATATATATTTTGAATCCTTCCCTTAGATTAATATTTTCACTATGAAATCTATTACATGAATGAAATGATGATTATGAAATTAGGTTCCAGTTTAACATGATTTCTTTTGATTTATAATTATTTAAATAATGAATTATAGAGATATAAATTTACCTACCACCAGATAATTAAAATCATTAATTAGTGTGACACAATATCACAAAACATTCATCATATCAAAATTTATGAAAATAAATTGGTTTTATGAGCATTTATTTCTTGCATGAACAATCGAAATGAATCAGATCTCATAAATGTCTTATAATTTCATAATAGAATAAGAGATGGAAAAGAAAAATGTTTCAATTTTTTTACCATAATAAAGAAAAATTCATATAAATAATAATGAGGTTTATATTTAATAATAGACCAAGTGAATCTTATGAAACACCAACAAATGTTATTGTTGATTAATGGAAATTATTTAAAGATATATCAAAGAAGTTCCCGAGGTAAATCTAATTTAATTTTGAAAATCACTTATTTAAAATTTATTATTTTTCCATGTATTAATGTTAATATGATATTTTAACAAAAACATGGAAATTTTTAACTCATATATTAAATAATTGAGTGTCCAGGACTATGGAAAGTAAAATTCAAATTTTACTTGGTAAAAGTAAAAAACTTTTAATATTTTTAGAACAAAGTCAAAATATACATATATAAAAAATGACCACAATATCGCTTCAAAAAAATTCATTGACATAAAACATATATAATAATGTTGCTTAAAATCAATAGTGAAAAGTGAAAATTTTATATAAAACATATTTTGAAATAATTGATTGGATGAATAATAATGTTTATCTTATGAGTGGATTAAATTTTATATGACTTAAAAATATTCTTTCGTTATAGTTAAACCATTAAAAGTGAAAGAATAACAGAAAATAATTTTTTGATTAATAAATATAGGTGGAAAAAATTTATCTATTTACAGTGATTTAGATAATGATATTTCATCATTATAATAATAAAAAAACAATCTTTATAAATAATGATATTGTAATATAAAATCCTTACCAATTTTGAATCTTTTGAATAATAAGAACTATGAATGTAATAACAATAAGTGGATATGTAAATTAAAATAACAATAATGTTAATAATAATAAATACATTATTGGTTTGTATATAATACAGATAATAATATTATGTAGTTAATAATACATGTGTTTCAGAGAAATAATACTGGGATGAATGTATCCTTACAAAATTGAAAATTTCCAAACTGGTATCCCCATTAAAGAATAAAATAAAATAAAACAATAAATATAGAGTATATAAGAAATTAATTTATATTTCATTTCAAATTGGATTTATATGAACAACCAAAAAGAAACAAGTGGTAAATAATTCATATGTATCTCTCAAATAAAAGAGATACTAGAAATCACTTACCCCACATACTAAAATTTATCAATCTCAATTGAAACACATGAAAGTAAATATTTTTTTAATAAAAATATTTTCCATAACCATAAAAAAATATATAATAAATTTTAATATTAAAATATGACCTTTTATTAATAATTTATTGCAAATTCGTTATTAAAATATGGTTCCCGGTTGAAAGTGATTTTTCATAAATGTTTTTGTTTTTTATTTTTTCCTTTTACTTAAATCAGGGATCCATAATATGCATAATTTAAACAAAAATTTAATAATATATATATTAATTATATTATTATTTATGGTAATCTGTTAATCATAAATATATAAAATTAATTACACTTTTTATGGAGATGATAGATAGTATATATGAATGAACGTTCTTTCAATATTCTAGATGAAAAAAATGATTGGATGTTACTGTTAATTAAAAAATATAAAATCATTTTAATTCCATATATTATATATATATATATATATATTAATTAAATAAACCAATGTTACGATCAATGAAAATTTATAATGAAAAACGCATCACACCGCTTCGTAGAGGCAGTAGTCTGCACGTCTGCACAGCTGGAATTATCATTTTTCAATGCATTGGATGGTTTGAAATTAAATTTAATATTGAAATTTTAAATATATAAACAAGATATAAATTTAATCTATATATATATATATATATATATTTATTTAATTATTTAAACTATCATTTTATCCACCCGTTAGAGGATGTGGTTGAAAATTATGTACATCGTTTCACATAGTAGAAGTATTATGTATAGTTGACTTATGGATTCAATTCAAATTTTATGGAAGAAGAGATGGATATTGGTTATTCGATTAATATAATAAAATGTTAGTAAAATAGATAAAGTAATTTTAATATATCAGAATAGTGTAATAAGAATAGAAATAGGTTGATAAATAAATAGAATTAAAATACTGTTTTAAGAAGAATACCACATATTCGAACAACCTCCTTAGGTTATCCCTAAAACCCTTCATAAGATATATTTATTAAAATATTAAGTACTCTATGATATAAGTGAAGAACTATTGAATCGATATAGGTATGTATTTAAAGATCTATAAAGATATATTCATGTTGATGGTAGAGGAGTGGGGGTTACCTTTAACACATGGGAAAAGGAACCCATAAGGAACTTATTGGGATATTTATGAAATAATACTAAATGATAATTAATTTCAAATAAAAATAATTCTAATTGGAAATTGATTCAAACACGGTATAGGATAATGATTGAATGTGGATATACAATATTATTTATAAATCCTTTATTGGAAAAAATACCATTATCTTTTCATTCAACCCATGATAAAAACGCTTAATCATTAACAATGGCAATTTTTGTAACTATTTTCTGTATTAAATATAAATTAAAATTTTAAATAAATAAATAATATTATTTATGATGATTAAAAATATTGAATTAATATCTTAATAAAATTATATAAAATGGATGAATTTTATATAAACATAAACTAGAATATTTTATGAAAAAATTGTTATGAAGTGGAAATTATTTCCTAGGTATAAATGTATTGATATGATAAATTTGAAAAAATATCATTATATTGACCTAAATTGATTTATTAATAATAAATTTGAAAAAAATTGTGTTTAAAAGTATTTTATAATATCTTTTATCCTGAGGATTATTTTAAATGAAGATTTTATTTTATTAAAAATCTGTACTTTTCATAGTCCATTGAAATGTTAATATTTTCATAAAATCAAACAAATGACATGAAAATATTTTATACTTGATAGTTTTAAAAAAAATTATTAATATAAATATTCTAAATTTAGAAAAACAAGTGTTAAATAGTGATCATAGAATGTTGTTAACCTCTTTTTATAAGAAGTTCATTTTTTAAACATAAAACTAAAATTTTCTTATCTTAGGCATAGTAAAAAATATTAGATGAATGATAATTTTTTTAATATATAATATATAATTATTAGAAAATAAATCCCTAATATGGTGTCTTTTATTTTATGTACATAAATAATTTTCTCTAAAAAATCTATTGATCAAAAAAATGTTTCTTTTACATTATAATGATTTTTATATTTATTTATAATCTAATGATAAAAATCATATTTTTTATTAATTAGGAAACCATATAATTTTCATAATTTATTTATTTATATTCACACCCATCAATTTAACAAAATTTTAATTATGGTATGGTTAAAATAATAATATTAATAATTAGTCATTTTTCACATAAAAAACATTGTAATGTCTAATGAATACTAATAATGAAATTATTTTTATTTATAAAAAATTAATTTCCTAAATTCATATTGTGGAACAGTAATCATAAATTAATTTTAATTTTGTATTGTATAACTCTTTTCCAAATAAAAAAATTTCTTCAAGATACTTTTGTACCAAAATGACAAATTTTTTATTATTTTTTTTCTATTTAATTTAATCTTTCTATTGTTTTTAATTTCACAGAACACATAAAATAGTTTCCTTGTATATATAAATGAGTTACAGTTATCTTATAATATATCTATTTCTATTAATATAAACCACTAAATAAAATATAATTGTTAGATTTCTATACACTAAACAATAAGGTAATCTTATGTTTTATGGAAGACTGACTTTCTTCAATGGCTCATGTAACAAACAAGACTGAGTGTAACCAAACAATAATATATTATTAGAAAATAAATATTAATATATAACCTTGAAGTTAAATTATATTTTATGGTAATTAAAAATTAACATATTCAAATATATGTTCATTACAAAATCTAAAAATAAATAATTAGTTAAAAATTATTTAGAAATAAGTATAAAAAATAATTGAATATAAAGGGTGTATTCTTATAAGAATCTCTTATTATGCTCAATATATTGTTTTAATTGTAATCAATTAAATAAATTTTTTAATTAAATAATTATATTTTAATTTATATATATATATATATATATGTTTTATATCCATGTAAATATTTATGATTTTCATCGAATAGTTTTTATAATCATATGATCTGAATAAAACCAATTTAACTTATAACACCAATATTTTTTATTAAGGTAATATTACAGCATTTTAATGGTGATACTAATTTAAATATAAATTAGTAAATGTTTATAAATATTATATGTCAACATAGAAATAATTTTTGAATTAAAAGTATATAATATTAATTTTGGTGAGTTTTTTTGGTACTTTTCTGTGAAGTTTCTTTTATGAATAGTAGAAAATACTAAAATTTAACTCAAAAATACATTTTCATGTAATTTATTAATAATTATAATTTATATATTAATATTGTTTTAATATATATATATATTAATTTTTTATAAATCAATCCAATTTAGGCAATTTTAATCAATTTCATTATAAAATTTACTATAAATACATTTCAATCTTTTGAATGTTTTAACTTTAGGAACTGATATTTAGTCTAATATGTGGGGTTATATTTAAAATAATTTTTTACACATATTTGTTTATAATTTCAAAAAAATTATTTTTTACATTATGTCATCATATTTTTTAATTTATAATAAGTAAAACTTATTTTTTGACAAAAAATACTAGTGAATGTAATTAAAATTAATTAAAACAATTAAGGTTAAATTTACAATAATAAGGGACTAAATCTTACACTAATGTCCCAAAAGAAAAATACCCTAGTATATATTCCATTTTTTGGAAATATATTAAACATATAACCAATTATATAAAAATATTTCCATTATTATATCATCTTAAAAAAATAGGTGGGGTTTCCTTTTTCCAAAATATTACAAGAGTACCACTCCTCCTCCATTAAAAAAGGCCTCCTATCCTCCAACTCTATCACACATTTAAACACAATATGGATTTTAAAAAATATTCCCAAAAATCTCTAAAAAATTCTTCACATAAACCATGAAACCTACCTTGGGAATAAATCATTCCATGGAATCCATTTAGTGAATACCATTAAAAGATACACAATTAAGTGGTAATACCCTCCCTCAAACTTATTTCTTTTATTTTCATTCTCCACTCCAAAAATTATTGTATTTGAATTTCGATATAACAAAAAAATTATAATAAACAAAAAATTTTGTTTTATAATTATTTTTTATCAACACTTACATTCAATTAAATCTAACGGGTAACAAACTAACTGTTTATAAGTTTTGGGGAACTACTGCCTCACTATACAGTGTTTGTTCATTTTCCCTTTACATCATCTCCTAGTGGACATTATAATGTAAAATATATTTATATATATAACATATAATATTAATTTTTTTCATTTTTTTTATTAAATTCTAGTAACAAAAATATATTTATACCTTTCATTTTTTCTAAATACGATAATTTCATTTAATGAAATGTGGACTTCCTCCCCATCAATGAAAACTGAATCATTCATACAGTACCTGGAATGTATTAAAGATTAATTTGGTTAATATATATAATATATATTATATAATAAATATATTTTAATAATTATTTATATATATATGTACATATATTTCTATTACAATATTTATTTCAACATGAAAATTAAATAGAAAAGAAATCATGTGTACATACGGCTAACCGTCTCCTCGAACTGTGTATTCTGTTTCATAATTCTCAATTATATGTATTTCTATAATACCCATATATTGAATATAAAATATATTTAATTATTTTTTTACATTAACTAAATAATGATATAGTTATAATGACCTAGGATATAACAAATTAGGACACATTTGTGAAACAATGCGTATATTATCCAAATTAAAACCTTAACAATAAATTTTCAACAAGTGGGTAGTATAGTCCCATCACCAAAAAAATATACGTTATTATAAGTACAGATATGTTTATGTGATATATATATATAATAAAATGATATTTATTATACATAAGTATTGAATGTATATGATGATTGTCAAGATACATGGTAAGAGAATCATATCTCAGTTTTTATTTCTATGAGGTACATTCTTTATTAACCACACATTCCTTATTGTGTGGTATTTATACATCTAATGTAAGATTTACAAGACTCATATAATTAAATATATTTGTATTTACATAATAGTATTATGATATTTTTAACATGCGGTTTATTTTTCCAAAGGTACCAAATCTGTAAAATTAATTTTGTCTCAAATTTCAATCATTGAGGAAAATTCCATGTTATACACCTATATATTAATATGTGATGTATTAAAAAAATTTAAAATTTTAAATAATAAATATCCATGTTTTAATTATCATTTGAGCTCTATGAAATTTTATTTTTCTATATGTGGAGTATGATTCAATGTTACTATGTGGTAAGAGTTAATTGAAACAATCTCATCATTTATTGAGATTGATTATTATCATGATTTTATTTATGAAATCATATTATCTATCCTTCATTGGAAATAATTAATTTTAGTCTCCTATAGTTATTATTGATTTATTTATGTATTATTCACATTTTCCCATTATTTTGTAGTTATTATAAATAAAAATATTTTTTTAAAAAAAATTATGACCTCGCCTCTATCTTTTGTTGGAAATCAGTGTTCCATAAAAAACTCGTATTCTAATAAGGTTTCCAAAAATATTATACGATTATCCTCTAATAATTAAATGCAAATTTACAATTTTACATTTTAAAAAAAAAGGTTTTAAAAAGTAATCTTACTATAGTTTTTTAATCGATGCACTATTCTCATATTTTTAAAATGAAAAATAAATATTCAGTACGTACAGATTTACCAACTATCTTATCTTTGAAGATTCATATTCCTATTTATACTTATTATTTTTTATAGAAAATGTTTTTTGAATTGATATTCAAATAAATAGTTTTAAATTCAGTTTTATGATTTCTTAAAATGATTTCTTGATTATTTTCATGAAAATGGTTTCAAATGGTTTTACATATTATGAAGCAATTTTCAAAGGAGAAATGATGATTTCATATCATAGTTTTTAGAAATGGGCATTAATTTTTTTTCTCATTTTAGATTACATCCATTTTTGTTACTCATGAATTTTTATGTAAATTAGTTCCAAGATATCAGAAATATTCCTTCTTTATATGTTTTATGTTTTTTAAGGTATGATTTTTTTGAAACCCTCTTCACTTGAATGAGTTTTAGGATTTTGAAAAATTAATTTTTATCGATTCTGAATTTAATGAAATTATTATGTAGCTAGTATCTATTATCCGCAGGTTAAGATATGGTTACATTTTTATCATACTTTTTAATTTCATGGGTCAGGATATTATCATTTATGATTTTTTGTTACAGTTTTGTATGATTTCATGATAAGATCTGTGTGAATAATATATCATATTAATGTATTGGTAAATGATAAGGGTTTTATGAGAAAAAAGGGTACATAGGAGGAGATCTCATTCCTAAAACAAGAGGGTACATGTGAGGACATACCATTATCAAAACTAGAGGGTATATAAGAGGAAATTGTAATTCCAAAACAATATGGTACACAAGAGGACATCCCAACCCTGATGAAGGAGGTCAAATGAGAGGGAATAAGAATAAGAAAATGTATATAGGTGATTCACCTAATCTTGAAATTCTACAAAGTACTTGTTGGGATGTAAGATCTATTATTTTTCATAATGTTTATTATTGTTTAGGTTTTAGTTTGAAAAATTTATTCCGGTTAAATTCTTGTTTTATAAATATCATGAGAATGATCTGGGGTGTTCCGGGGGTTCAGGGCATGAAAGTGGTTGAAAAATTAATTTCTGGGCATGTTGCATGGTTTCTGCACAGTTAGTGAAAACCGGGAAGATCATCCCAAGTAACTGGGCAACCATGGACAAAGTTTGACAATCCTTTATAACAAGGTTAAACTAATAATGTGAAATTATATGGAGACCATGTGAGGGGGTCTATTTTGGGATAGTATATCTGGCACATTTCACCCCCAGTTTTTAAAACTGTGTGGTGAAACTATGAAACCTAGTAAAGTTGATAAATTTACAAAAATTCGGTTGTGAGATTTTTAACCTCAACTCTAGATTTCCTACTTCCCCCTCCCCACCCCCTACATGAAACCATAATATTGATTAAAATCACCAAAGAGCATCTAGGGGTGATTCCCTGTCATCTATAGGTTGTATGTAGTTCGGTTAGCTGTGAATATAATATTTGAGTAAGTCTAATCTCTTCCTTTTATCTCCCTCTTGATTAGGGTTTGAATATTTCTTTTTTATGTTTTTGATGCTCAAAAAACCACTATTCAGTGAGACATTGTATAAATCATCAAGAGGAGATTGAATAATGATATAACGCCATGTGTGGGAGTCTTTTCAACAATATATTCATTTTAGGTGGTCTCTATGTTATATCATGTAGATGCATTTTATATTTTTTCATGATTGGGTTTATTTTGTCAATACCCTTTGTTTTTATATTGATTATTTGATATCAATTGGAAAAATTTATGTCCAAATTTGTAATGGATAACCTTATGGACCCCATGGGACTATTAGACAATGACATGACCTTTTTAGGCCACAATGGTGTGCATCAATACTTTTAAGAACTATAATTTTCTATGTATATTCTACGATTTCATGTGATCATATAGATCAATTGTTGAATATGTTGATTTTCATAATGGTAGTCCATGTGAGGTATTTCTTATTTTTTGTTGGGGTAAGAGGCTTATGAAATATGTTATATATTCCTAAGCGGGTCAGTTCCTGTGATGTGGAGAATATACTAAATTGATAATGGTATGTTAAATGGGAAAATATTTTAATGGAAATTTCAGAGAGAATTGTTGAATATGCCTAGTGAGGTAGTATTGAATATGGGAATTTGGATAAATCAGCTTTGTTGGGTAAATGTAAAAAGTGATAATTATTTATGGAACAATTATATTTATCATGTTGCTTGTTATGGATTATAATTTCAATATGCATTGGTTTTGTTTGGTTTTGATATGTTTTTATGTAGTGAACATAATAATTATCATGGTCACATGGAATGAGGTTTGGCATAATGGATTGAAGCTCCCCCCATATGCCGAGATGGACTAACTCTATAACTCCTACAAAAATACATGTCTTAGGGAATGTGGTGAATATCCATTCCCCTAATAGTTTCATTCCACCAGACTAAAGCTTTGATTTGATCATATATTTACATTATGATATGTTATCCCTAGTAAGTTTTGGGAATACTTTTTCCCTTAAAAAATGATTAATTCTATGAATCTTCTGTCATTAATGATGAATATGTGTTGAATGAGACATAATTAATTGGCACCTTGGTTAGTATAGTTTAGTAGAGATTATTAAATAGTGTTCCCAAATCATATTTCATTTTATTTTTATTTATTTATTCTTTTATGCACTATCTATTGGACTGAATATTGTAGACATTTTTGGTGATGGCATATTAATTTTTACTCGCACCCTGATCAGGATGTCATTAGGTACCTGATATGATTTCATGCTTGCAATCCAGGACAACGGAAAATTCCCTATAATAGAGAGTCCAGCCAAACATGGGACATGTATTAATGAGTACCTAGACATGGAGTAATGTCTATTTTGGGGTTTCCACGGTTTTATTTATAATGGGGTTTGTTCACATGAAATTATTGCATGAAATGACATATTTACTATTTCTTATGGATTATACACATTTTTTGGACATGTTTGGTTGTCCTTTTTATTGGTTGTTTCCTACTATTTCCACTATATATATTTTTATAAACTGTGTAATACACTGGTAATGCGGGTATAGTCTCCCTACCTAACCTTTTTATCTCTTTCTTCATGTCAGAAACCTATTCAATATGAGGATGTGTCCTTTATTCCATGTGATGACCCTGGTCGGGGCACCAATTTAGGGGCACCAGGGTCACAGATGTTATAAAGTGGTATAACAGGAGTTATTTCCTCTTTCATACTATTTATTAATGGTATATAGGATATCAAGATAGTATCATACCATGGTAATGAGCTCGTTATTAGGAGTACCAAATCCACGTATAGGGGTGGAAACCCCAAGTCCCCCATGATGTGAATTGTTATTCTTGATTGTGTCGTGTTATATATGATGATATTTCACCATTGAGAGATTCCCATGTGGTGTGATGAGACAATTTTATGATATTTTTTTCATTTCTAAAATGGAATGAGGTAGTGAATTCATGCGTCATTCTATGATTTTATGTATATATGTGACATGCACCATTGTAGTAACACACACATGGGATCAGTGTGTGGGACCTCTAGGTAGAATTCATTAAATTTTGTAAAAGTGGTGAATATTGTTTTTAATGAAATAATACTAAGGGGGTAAAGTTGAGAAAATTCAAAAAAAATAATAAAGGAATTAAACATTATAAATTGTGTTCTGAGAAAAAAATGTTATTTGAATAAGTTGTGATGTCTGAATTTTTTTTGAGATAGTATAAAAGGTAAGGCTTGTAGTTGTGTGACTTATTTAGCATGTGTAGCCATGAACTTGGTAGGGATTGTTATTAGTAGTGTTCTGGATTTGATCAATCCCATTTGGGTGGTGTATGTGAAATTGTTAGTTGTTGGGCTGTGATGAGACTCCATTTATACTTATGGATGAATTTCAGGGTTGTGTTCAAAATAATGAGTTTGGAATTATTGAGAAATACCTCTTTGATGATATGTGCTAGTTGGATGGTTGAAGGATATTTAAGAGAGTACTACCCCAGGAGTGGAGCAAGATTATCTGGTGGATCGAGATAATATGGATGTTTTTTGTTATAATCATTTTCATTTTATTCTGTTGATGGAAAGGTACAAAGAGCAGGTTCTGCCGAGAATGTTCGGGCCGACTAGGGATTTTCACCTGTAGCACCCTATGATCATTACTAGAGGGGGTGGTCCAAAGGAAGAAGAGTTTTGGATTGAGTATATCCAGACAATCCTAACCATTTAGAGAGATCTCATGAGAATTTATTCACCTTTGTAGCCTTCCTATTAAGATGACATTCTAAGATTTGATGAGATATTATAGTTCAGACGGAGAAGGATAAATCAATGCCCTGGAAGCATTTCTAAGAAAATTTTCAAGAATGTTACTGCCCAGAAATCTTATTGTAGGAGAAGGTTATAGATTTTATAAATTTGACTCAAGGGGATCAGTTAGAGGTGGATTCTCCTATTCGTTTCACTAACTTGCAATTTTTTTCCCGATGGTGGCTGGAGATGAGGAAACTATGGAAAATCAGTACTATGATGGGAATAAGAATGAGATTAAGTCATAGTAGAACATTTTTTGTTTGAAGAGGTTTTCAGAGGTATTTGACCATTCCCTTATCTTATAAGGTAACATAAAGGGTTCTTCGGGAGGTGGACTTGTGGTACCAAATAGGTGATCATTTCTTACACCATTAGAAGGAAGGAAGAAACTTTTTGGAAGTTTCTAACAAGGTTAATGTACACTAGATAGTCATAAGATTGTGGAAGCTTATCAGGGTGGGAATCATGTGGTCTGTTATTAGTGTTGTAGGTTGTGGAACATGTGTAGTCAGTGTCCCTGACCCCCAGTCGAGTGGTGGTCCTTTAGAAGGTTGGGAATTATACATAGGTTCTCTAATAACCCTCTACATCGGGGCATGGATGGGGGTGAGAGGAAGATATTAACTACGATTAGGGGATCGATCACCCCGAACCAGGAAGGTAGTTGGATCTCCACTAGTCGTACCTTAAATATTAGTGGACATGGAACTCTGGGATGAGAACATCCACACTAGAAGTATAGTGAAGTTCATGGTATTGAATCTGGATCCCAGTGTAAAGAGATAGTATATCTTCATGCAGTTCAGTCATAACATGGAGGTTTCAAGGATGGACCCTCTACCGTTCGAGGTATAATTGTTATAGCTTCCACACATTCTTATGCATTATTTTACACAGTTTCCACACACTCCATTATCTACGCATAGTTATTTTTTGTATTGATCCTTTCTATGGAAGTAGTGTGTGGGGTTATGTCGATTGATACTCTATTTGGGGTGCGAGATATGGATATCAGATATTATTGAATTAGTTCCTTATATTTTTCTAGATATCATTTCATGTGGATCCTTTTTCTATATGGGATGTTAGGTTTTGACCAGATTTTGGGTGTTGACTGGGTAGTGTTTTATCAGGTTCATATAAATGGTTACCTTCATAGGGTATCATTCACATCTCCCGATGGAGAAACTTATGTCTTTCGTGGTGACTAGGATGATCGAGAAATCCATACGATGAATATTTCTCAATAGTTGGTGGTATATATAGCCCATGTAGAATGCATCTATTGTAATGATGGATATGTGGGGCATTAATTCAATCATTCTGTGGGGATCAGTTTCTGGATGTGCTTCTTAAGGATTTCATAGGTATTCCTCTCAAGAGGGATGTGGATTTCATAATCATGTTTCTCCCAAGGGAGTAGCTAATTTCTATTCCACTAGAGCGAATAGCATTGGGAGACCATAAGGATTTGATGGTTAAGATAGATTATTTAATGAAAAAGGGGTCCATTTGACCTAGTATGTCTCTAGGGGGATCACTCTTGTTGTTTTTTAAGATGGATAATGAGTCGTTGAGGTTCTGTAACTATTTTTAGAATTCGAATCAAATGACGGTTAAGAATCGACACCCACTTGTTTAAATTAATGCTCTATTTGACCCACTAAGCGATTCCTTAGTGTTCTATAATATCAATTTGATATCAGAATTCCATCTGTTGAGGGTGATACCTTTTGATGCACTATATAAATAATTCCAAAGATGGTATGGGCTGTATGATTTTTTTGTGATGTCGTTTGGGTTGACCAATGCAACTGTATTGTTTATGATGCTAATTAATTAGATATTTCACCCTTATCTAGATCAGTCCGTGGATGTGTTTTTTGATAAAATCATAATTTTCATAGGATCTCTAGTCGGTCATTCAAATCATCTTGAATTCATCTCGAGTACAATAAGTGTGCATATTATTTACTCCAATATATCAAAATATATGTTATAGATTAATAAATCTCATTTATTGGAACACATAATTTTTTATTCAGGTCTGTTGGTGGATCAATAAAAGGTGCATGCTATCATATCTTTGGAGTTACCAATAAATGTTTACGATGATCATATTTTTCTCTATTTTTATGGATTTTAACAAAGGTTCCTTAGTTATTTCTATCTTTTGGAAGCACAACTGTCAATATTAACAATGAAAGGTGTTATTTTTGATTGGTCGGAGTCATACACAACGACTTTTTATGAATTGAAGAAGCGGTTAACTACAACACTGATTCTGATCCTACCAGATCATGGTAAATAAGTACGAAAGTTCTTTGATGCGTCTGGTGTGGGAAATAGGGTAGTGTTGATGCGGGATAATGATGTTGTCGATTATGGTTCAATACATTTGAGGCCTCCAGAAATAAATTTTTGTTCTCATTATCTCGAGATAGAAGTGCTGGTTAATTCCATGAAGTGTCATAGGGACTACTTGTTGGGATAGTGGATCATCATGCTTAATGGTCATAAAAGTCCTCAATACATTGTATAATAGTGTGATTTGAAAATTTGGGAGTGATTTTTGTTTTATTACCTACAATTATTCGGTCTTGAGTTAGTTTTCACACGAGGAAATGGAAATAGTGTTCTTAATGCTCTGTGTTGGAAGACACAAAATTAGTTGGTTCAGGAATCCAACACTAAGTGCGAGATGATGTCTTTGTTTGTGGAGATACACTTGAAGGTGATGGATGGGAACAAATAAATGTCCCTTTCATTAATAGTGATTGATTAAGAAATTTTGAGTATTGTAAAGGAAGGTCAGTTGAATTATCTAGAGTGTTTCCCCATGATGAAAGCTCTTATTGGTGGGGAGTTCACTTCTAGTTGGGTGGTTGGTGATAATGTTGTCATCAATGTTTAGGGAACTATTTTATTATTGTTGGGTGCATGTAAATAGTTGATGTGTGAGTTCCACACATCAAGGTGTGCATTATATCATGTGTTGACTAAAATGTCCCATGATCATTATCAATGGTATTGGTGGTCGGGAATGAAGACAGTAGTTGCATGTTTTGTGGCATGATACCTTACTTGTGAACAAATGAAGGCCATTCATCTGCATCCAGGTGGGTTGTTACAGTCATTTCCCACCCTATAATAGAGTTTTAATGATGTAATGATGGACTTCATTGTGGGTATTCTTGAGGTTGCCCTAGAATAATGATTCAATATGGGTTGTTGTGGATCTGTTGACTGAAGTGTCTCATTTCATGCAAATCTAGGAAACATATGTAGTCGACCTATTGGGTGAGTTATATGATTGAGAGATATATTGATTTAATATTGTGATTAGAACCATAGTTTCGTATCATGAACCATGTTTCACATTGCGAATCTCACTGGGTCTATAAAAGGTGCTTTGTACCATTGTTTTTTTGAGTAATGATTATCAACCACATACAAACGGGCAGTCAGAGTGTACAATTTAGGTTTCAGATGACATGTTGAGAGCATGTGTAATTTATTTTGGTGGTTCATTGGAATTGATTTTTTCACATGGTGGGTTTTCTTAAAATACCAGTTTTCATTTTACTATTCAGAAAAATACTTTTCAGGATATCTATGGTAGGCCATGTAGATGTCTATTATGTTGGTTAGAATCTAGTATGTATGAGTTGGTGGGATCAAGTCTCTTACAGGAGACATCAAGGAAGGTTTAGTTGATTTATAAGTGGATATAAACATTATATAGTAGGTATAACTGATAGGAATGTTTGTGTTGTAGACCAATAGAGTTCATGGTAGGAGATAGTGTGTTTATTTAGGTGTCTCCATAGTAGGGTGGCTGTAGAATTAAGAACTAGGGAATGTTGGAGCCCATGTATGTGGGGCTATTTGAGGCCTTTGAGAGGATTAGACTGGTGGGTTACCAATTCGATATTCTAAAATTCTATTGTACAATGTATTTTTTCATGTTATAAAAATATGGTTGTTTTTACTTAATCCATCACATTTGTAAATCATTTACAATATATAAGTAGTTGTTGATTCATATTTTGAAGAGCATGTGGTGAATATTGTGGATCACAGTGAGAAGAACTTTTGGGGAAAGTCTTTGGATTTGGATCAAGTTTATTAAAAGCATGGAAATGTATAGGAAGATACATGGGAGTGAGAGTCAGATATACAGGTTAAGTGGCTCGTTCTCTTTGTTTTAGAGACTCAATAAAGATCAGGAAGAGCGACTTGAGGATGTGCCATATTAAGCTTAGAAAGTTGTAAGGTCTGGAATTTTTCTATAAGGTATTTTTTTATTTATCATTCATTTCATTTCCTTTATATTGGTCATATATGTGATTCCCAATGATCATGGGAATGAACAGGGGTGTTTCAGGGTTTCAGGGCATGAAAGAGGACGAAACAAATTTCGTTCATGATGCAAAGTTTTCACACTGTTTGTGAAATCCATGGCAATAATGACATATAAATATGATGAAATGGAAAAAGGAGTTTTAAAGGTTATCAAACTATTATTATTAACCATGCATAATTCATAGGAAACGGTTCTAAGGGGGTGATTTTGGGATAGTAGATCTTGCACGTTTTGTGCATGTTCTCGATACCCGTACGGGTAATCCATGTAAACCAGTAAAGTTGAAATATTTATGAAAACATTACTACATGTTTTTTAACCAAAAATTATTATTTTATCCTTTCACCCCCTTTCCACCCTAGTGATGAGATAAATCACCCTGGAAATTATATTTTTGATTCTCTCTCATCTATATGTCATATGGAGTGCTAGAAGTTGTGAGTCGATGATCTGGGTAATTCATATATCCTCCTTCCTTATTCTTCTCGATTAATGTTTGAAACATTATTCTATCTCCATAAAATTAAATAAAATACTTATATTCTGATGATATCATGGATCAATCATCAATAGTTTGTTGAATCTAGATCTAAGGCCATATTTGGGAGTGCATTCGTCAATATATTCATTGTAGGTGGTCTACAAATTATATCTCACAGTTTCATTTGAGATTTGTGCATGCTTGGGTTTAATTAATGGTTACCCATTGTTTTTTGGATAATTTTATTATATGTTTTATATTTAATGTGTAAATTATGAATGGAAACCCTCATGATCCTCAAGGGACAACTAGAAGGAGACTTGACCTTTGTAGGGCCACACATAGGGTATGTCGTACTTTCCAGACCTAGAATTACCAAAGTATGTTCTAGGATGTCATGTTATTCTGTAGAGCCCTTATTGATTATGTTGATATTCACAATGGATGACTAAGTGAGTTATTGGCTACTATTGTTTTGGATAAAAGGCATATGAAATATGTTATACATTATAAATAGTGTTAGTGCATATGGAGTGGTGAATATGCTAAATTGATAAACGTATATTAAGTGGGAAGAAATGATAATTGGAATTTAATAAGGTAATTATTTAATATTCTTAGTTGGCTAAGATTGATAATGGGAATTTGGATTATTAGTATATGTAATGTAATTGGAAAATGTCATAAAGTGTTATGGGACAATATGATTTACCATGTTTCTTGTTATGGATTATGATTTATATATGTATTGGTTAAGGATTGTTTTGATATGGTTCTGTGTTGTGAATGGATAAATAAGAATGTAAACATGGATTTAGGTATTGGATAATGGATTGAGACCCCTCCTATAGGACGTTTTGGACAAATTCTCTTACTCAACTCAGAATGCACTAGTTTGGGAAAGGGAGAGAGCTTTATTCCCCTAATCCTTTATTCCACCCAAACTGAGGATTTGTGGTGAGTATATTGTGATGTTGTGATATGGTATCCATAGGGATTTTGGGGTTTACTTATTCACTTATGAAAATGATTAATTCCATTATCCTTGTGTGATTGATGACTAATTAGTGGTGAAAGAGACATAATGAATTAGCACCTTGTTTAATATAGCTATGTAGGGATTGCTAAAAAGTACCTCCAAATTTTAGATCAATATCTTGTTATAAATTTATTATATCATGATCTTTTTGATAGAGTGGATATTTTAGACACCATTCATTCTTTCATTTCCTGAAAAAGGTAAGGGTCTTATGCTAGGGTGTTGAGTCATATTTGGGACATACATAGATGAGGTCGTAGATATGGATTCAAAACCATTTTTGTGATTCCGCTGTTGTGTTTTTTTACATTGCATTATAGAATGACATGACATATTTACTGTTGATTGTGTATTGTACACGTTTGGGAGATGATTGGTTATTCATTTTTTTGGTTGTATCATAATATCCACACTACATATATTTTGATCTACTATGGATTACTCATGTAAAGGGGGTATAGTCTCCCAACATGACCAATTAGACCCTTTCTGTTTGTTGAAAAACCTATGGAATACGGGGAGGCATGCTTGATGTCTTGTGATGACCGGGCATGGGGCACCTATTTAGTGTCACCCAGGTCCGGGGTGATATATAGGAATCCATGAAATAGTGTTTTATATTATTATGTGTCTGCCAGAATTTCATGTATTATTCTATTATTAGGTTTTTATATCTCATGATCTTTATTTCATTATGATTCATGTCTTATGAAGATAAAATATTTATTCCATGATTAATGTCTATGATTTTTGATATATATTGTTTGATCATCTAATGATCTTTATCACATTATCAAACCCCTATTTTATTTATATTATTTTTCATTTCTTTATTTTAACATACTGAGCATTTGAGCTCTCCCATTTCTAATTTTTATCATCCCCATGTTATGATGAATATTTTTTAAGTAGACATGCTATGGGGGAAGTTCATTTTTGGATAAAATTATGATTTCTCACTTAGTTATAGGTTTTTTATATGATTAAAAAGCTTATAAACTAACATATTCTTTTGTAATATATTTTAAGTAATTATTTAAATATTCTGATAATGTGATGTAATGTACTTGTACATTAAGACTGGGTTGTTAATTTTTGTATCACAACAATGGATTATCTAACCTTTTGAAACAAGGATTTGAAAACCATAGTGATAACTCTACCTAAATGCCTATGGGTAAGTATATGATAACAGAACAGTATTGAAAAATGTCATGGAATTTTTTAAGATGATATTGTGAGTGGATTCCTAAAAATTCATCATTTATATATACTAGAATTGGATATAGATCTGGAATATATTTAACTAGGGGTGACAAAATCGTCAAGATGTCCTGGGCCAGAGTTGGGATAATCTGGTACCCTGTAATGGTCCTTGATTCACACTTAGTTTGACAATCGTAGGGGCTATTCTTTGGAAATTCACAAACTCTTAACTAACCAAAATGAAGAAATTAAATATTATTTGGATATTAATATCCAAGGGTAAACCTATATTGTCATATATTATATAAGGTGTAATAATTTAGACACCTAATAAGTGATTTTACATTATAATGTGGTTCCTCTCTCTGATAATTGCTTCTTACTCTGTGCTTTTGGTTTCAATCAATGGATGGATGTCGAAGGAACCACGATATTGTTGATTTCAATGGACAAGGAATTGATTATCCTTCTAGGAAACAAAAATCTATGGTAGTAGAAACAAATACCATCATTTCTATTCTCATGTAAAAATATTTAGTTGTGAACCATGATGGACGCCAAAATGAGAAATGGATAGAACAACGTAATGTTGATTCCATCATGAGGAAATGTTTGCCATCGTTCGATGGGTCTTCTTATCACATTGTTTCTGAACTATGGATTAGTATAATTGAAAAGATAATTTACATTGTATAATTTTCATAATAGGATAAATTCATTCTATCTATTTATTGGTTAGATGGTGATGAAGATCAGGGGTGTAATCTAATCTATAATATGAGGTAGCAAAGGAAAATTGACTCAATGCATTGGGATGAGTTAAATAAACCGTTTTTAATAATAAATTTATTCATATTTTTATTATGAATATGGAAAATGAATTACTAGAGATTAATAAGAAGAATGATATATTTATTCATACATATGTATTATATTTTAGAATTCTTGAGAGGTACTCATTGATTATTATCATTCTACCTGAAAGAAAAATTGATCGATTCATTAGTGGTCTTAATCCTAGTCCATTTATGGTCATGCTATAAGAGACTTTAGAAAATGTTATGAAGCTTTTACATGTTCTATAATAGTATATATTGAGGATGGAGTTGGGTATCAATATCATGGTTGTGAAATGAAATTGAAGATTGAGTGAAAATGAAAATCTAAGAAACCTAGAGAAATGAAATTGATCCTTCCATTATGCAAAAAATTTGAAACAAACCATGGAGGGAATTTCTTAAAGGCTACTACTGAATATTTTATGTTTTGAAGGGAGGTTCATCGAGCGGATTATTGTAGATATTATGGGATAATGTTTTATAATGATAAAAATAAATAAAACTACTCATAAAATTAACTTACAACACTTTTTTTATTCAATTTCTTGGAGTTTGGCCATTATGTTAACAAATACACCAATCCATGGACTAATATGAATTATAATACATGAAAACTTGTTTATTCAAAGGAAAAATGGAAATATTATTCTATCATAATCTATGATGTGATCTATGAAAATTAAGAAATACTTATCCACCCCTCATTAGTTTGTAATTATAGGTTTTATTTTGTTTTAAAAATTACTAGGAATGTCTAATTTTCCTTCCTTTGGTGAGATATCATGTGATTATATTTCACTATGTGGATTATGTAATAATAAAATCATGTATTATATACTATCATTACAAATTTGTTTCTATGTTTTTAATGAATATTTTTTTGGTTTATGATAAGATATTTTATAAGGAATAAATTGTGAATGGTATTTTGGAATGGTTAAAAGGTTAGTAATTTATTTAAAATATAGATGAAACATCAGATGATGTTTTTTATAATTAATGTATTATCATTCCACAGGGGGATTTTTGAAATATTATATAACATGTTCTATGTTTTTATTCAATTAGATATATCGAATGACGTGTAATTCTATTTATTGATTTTATGATCTATTGATGAATTGAGAATGAAAAATCACCCTTTACTTCCTAGAATAATAGATCAAGCGGAGGTTGATCAAGGCACAATAAAGGATGATATTATAATGAATCATTTATCTATATATTCTCATGAAAATTATTCAACCCCAGGGAATGTTTCATGAAATCAAAAATCATATCCTAACACCATATTTTTTATGAATCAAAGTCTCCCATAGGTCATCATAGATTTACGGATTTGTGATTGACAATATTCTTAAAAAATTGTCTTTATCACTCTCTATCAAATAAGGGTGGTAATGTTAAGGTTCCATGTCCATTTTTTCACATCACAACCATGTTATCCTATTCAGGAACCTAGATATATGTAGCTTTGGTTAACCATCAATATTCATACTATATTATTTCTAAAGGATGCTTTAGAGTTAATTTTTATATTAGAGGATTATATGAATAAAATACTCAATTATTTAACCAATCATAAAATGGAATAATTTTTAGAGGTATATTCATTTTAAAGGGGGTATATTGTAAACCATTGAGATTTTGTAAAACAAATTCAAATAAATTTAATATTTCTGATATTTCACATTTCATAAAACAATAAAAATAGTAATTTTTTATATATTATGGTACATTGTTTTGAATACATAATACACAATTCCAATTTAATCATTCACTACACTCAAAAAACATGTTATCTTTCTCTATAAAAAACTCTGAGGATTAATTACACTTCATGCAAGACTAAAATTCCTCGACGTCTTGCATAACACGCAATATCGATTGTTACTAAAAAATAATATATCAGTAAAAAATACTTAAAAAATTATTAACTAAAAATTAAATTATATTTTTTGAGTATAATTTAAAAAATTATGTAAATAAATGGTTTTCATAAAATAAAAAATTATATAATTATATAATTATTATTTGTAATAGAATATATGAACCAATAGAATATAAATTAGGTATTTATATTGAAATAATTTATTATGATCAAAAAGTTGTATTAATCATAACTTTTTTTATTAATAACCATTTATATGAAATTATAATGTTATATATATGTTCTATATCTAATGAAATATTTATTAATTCATCTAATATATTTTATATGCATGTGATATGAATAAAACGAAATTAACACATAAAACCTCATATTTTTTATTAATGACTTTTTACAGCCTTTTAATAGAGAACCTCTTTTAAATGTAATTTTGGGAACATTTAGAAATATTATATATACAAATAAAATTAATTTATGAAATAGAAATATACAAACTATTTTAGGGTGATTTTTTCTATTTTTATATGAATATTCATTTTTTATGAATGGTGAAAAATACTAAATTTTTAATTAAAACTACTTTTTTAATATATAATATCTATAGAGTTAAATAAAATGTAATTTTTCTGTATTTTTTTATTTGATTCACTTTTAATCAATAAATACAATGTATATCATTTGGATAAATTGAAAAGTTTAATTTAATATAAATATTTGCAAACAATTGAATGTTTTTTCATTACAAACATGACTTGTCTTCCCATCTATGAGATTATATTTATAATAATTAATGCCACTAATGTTATTGTAATTTTGAAAATAAAGATTTAATATTTTTAATAAAGATTATTTATAACATCTAATAAATTCATGTTATTTTTTTTACTAAAAATATTAGTGAATGTAATTAATATTAATTACTACGATTAAGGTTATGTTAAATTTATTAAGGGATAATATAATAACCTCGAAATCCAAAATTACCAAAAAACATATCCAACCAGAAATGGATTGAAATATTTTGACCATATTCCCCAAATGGTAGAAGTTGGACCATTATTAGATCAATGTTCAATAATAAATGTTTGCAAGGTTTCACTTTTCCAAAATATTACCCGAGCGCCACTCCTCATCCATTAAAAAAGGAATCCTATCCTCCCAGTACATAACATCTCTCAAGCCAAGTTGGATTGAAAAAACACTATCCAAATATCTCTTAAAAATCCTTCATTTCCTCTATTAAGAGTAAACTAAGAAGACAACCGTCCAAATAATCCCTTTGGTGAAAACCAAAAGTAGTTACACGATTTAGATTCAACACCTTCCCTCAAACTCCTTTTATTTATTTTCATTATACACACCATAAAATTACCTTATTCATTTATTGTATAAATAATATATATTTAAAATTCTAGAATTTTATTATGATATGTTTTCCTCATACACATACACTAACATCAATGAAATGTTTACCAAACATAATGTTTTTGTGTATGAAGAAGTACCACCACCCTAAACAATGATTGTTCTTTTTATTCTTTGCTACCACTGATAGTGGGAATTATGATTGAAACATTGTTTATATATGTTATTAATTATTTAAAGTACATATTTATGATTTGGTAATTCTTTTGAAACACATATCTGAAAACATTCCATTTTGTATGAATAAAATAATTTTGTTTGAGAAAATATGGACTATCATCTAGTCAAAGAGTTGTGATTCGTTCATACGCTACATGGAATTTATTAATGATGATTTTAGTAAATATATATGAAATATATGATATATATGATATATATTATATAATAAATCTACTATAATTATATATATATATATATAATATATGTATTTTACATTCTTTCTATCAACAAGACAATTAAGCAGAAATAATGTTCATTCGTACGCACAATTTACCATCTCCATGAACATTGTATTCCATTAAAAACACACACACATATATATATATATTAATTATTATAATATAGATATACTAAATATAAATTATATTTAAATCATTTTTTACATTATAGAAATAATAATAAGAGTATAATGACAAATGATATAACAAAGTATGGCACATGTGAAAAACAAAGCGGATATTAACCGAACTCAAACCGTAACATAGAATTGTTACGAATTGAGTAATATAAAGACATAATCCAAAAATATAAGTTATTATAAGTAATTATATGGTTGTTTGATATGTTTCTAATAAATTTATATTTATTATATAATAGTTTTGAATGAGTACAATGAGAGTAAATACACAAGGTAGTGAAATTACATCTCACTTTTTCTTTTTGTGAGATGTATGGATTATTCCCCAAACATTTATTTTTTGTGGTGTGGATACATCTAATGAATGTATTATATTAATCATATACATAAATATATTTTTATTTACAAAAAAAATTAATGATATTTCATTCATGGGGTATATGATTAAAATGTTACCAAATCAGTAGAATGGCTCGAATTGTCTTCTTCTGAAACACATGCCATGTTATAAACCAATATTTTTATATTTGTTGTATAAATTAACATTGAAATTTTATATCATGACTTTTTTTATCTTTATGATATTTAATTCTATATTTAAGAACATTTTCCTAATTGGGTATGTTGATTCAATGTAAACATAAGTTAAGAGTTTATTAAACTAATCTTGCCATTTATGGTGATTATTTATGACCAGAGTTTTGTTAATGAATTCAGATGGTAAATATTTCATAAAAAATAAAGATTTATATTATCCACTGTTATCCATGATGTATTCATGTATCAATACCATTTCATCAACTCTTTGGTATAAAATATAGTTATGAATTGTTTTTAACAAAATACATCCTTACATCAGTCATAGGTTGGAAGTTATCGTTCAATCAAAACCATGTTCTTTTAAAAGGGTTTCAAGAATAATCTACTATTCTCCAATAATATTTAAATGAATATTTTCCACTTTTATACATTATAAAAATAATATTTTAAAAAAATTAATACTTATATCTTTTTACAGCTGAGGATCTTCTCAAAATGTTGAATTATTGAAAAAGAATAATCGATATGTATGAATTTACCCACAATCATTTATTTCAAGAATCCTTTTCATGTATAAAATTTTTTTTGGATATTTTTTGGAATATTTATTTTAGAATTAATGGATTTCAAATAATTATCATTCTTTCATAATAATATTTCTGGTTTATTATAATAAAACTGGTTTTCAAAAGGTTTTACTAGTTGAAAATATTATTTCAATAGATAAAGGATAATTTCCCCATGGATTGTTTGTAAAATACCATTCAAATGTTCTTTCCCATCAAATATGATATAAATTGATGTTAATCATGGTTTTATGGAGAAATTATTCAATGTTTGAATTCATATTCTTTCTCTAAATGGTATATTTTTTGATGACATGATGTTTATGAGACTCATTTATCTTTCATGAGTTATATTCTATTAAAACATATTTTCTTGATGGTTTATGATTTTGATGAAATGATTATGAAGCCATTTTATTTTTACACATCTTATCGTACAATTACATATTTATGATTACTATTTATTTCATAGGTTATGATTTGACTGTTTATGATTATTTAGCGAATGTGAAAATGATTTCATTATAAGATAATTGAGACCAAAATCAAACTACAATTACTTGGGAAATGGTAAAAAAAATTAATGTTATAAAAGGGTACATAGTGGGCATCCCATGACCGAAATAAGAGGGTACGTGAGAGTACATCCCAGTCACAAAACTAGAGGGTTCATGGGAGGGACTTCCAATCCCTATACAGGAGGGTACACAGGAGGATATTCCAATCCTGAAACCAAAAGGTACACTGCACTACCCCAAGAGTTTTTGAGATGTTTTATTTGGTGTCTCCTATTGTACCCTACATGATTATTAGATTGCGGTATATAAAACACCAAATTAGTTTGTAGTATACAGAACACTGTTCTTGTCTTGTGCTGCACACAATTTCAAGTTTATTGATAGAATTCATTTACCACAACACAGATTATATATTTTGATTAATGTATAAATGAAATATGTATTTATTATTTTATATGAAACTCAAAAATATTATTTCACTGCACAAAACACTAACATGGTTTGTGTTCCATGCAAGAGCGACCTTTATCGGTAGCTTGTGTGGCATGCAATTCCATGTTTCACTAAACCATGATATATTATTAAAATATTATATAAAATAGTTTTTATGAATATTATTAAACCCATTTTGAATTTTATATAACATTACCATTCATATTACACATGATATGAGAAAAAAATGAATTATTTGGATAAAAGTTGTATTTTTCAAAAAAAAGAGTTTTACCGCCCTTTGATGGCCCATGCATTTTAAATATAGTTTTTAACACTATTTTTAGTTATAAATTAAAATATAAAAATATTCTCTAAAAGAGGGGCATAAAATTAACATTTGATAATTTTGTAATATTTTTCATATAACTTTCATATCCAGATGAATAGTGAAAATACGCTAAATTTTAATGAAAAACAACATTTTTTATACAAATAATTTATATGGTAAAATTTTAAAATTTAATAGTTTTAATATATAAATAGAATATATTTTTATATTTTAATATAACTTATGACATTTACATAAATTTTACATTGAGTTCATATGTTAAAACCCTTAAATATTTTGCAATGATTAAACATTTAAACAAAAACCAATTTTTTTACAACGAGATTAATTTTAAATTTATTAGTGAAAATTATATTTTTTGATTTTTTAAAAATAGATTACATATTTTTAATCAGTAGAATCAAATTAATTTAATTGGCTACATTTCTTTTTTGGTTATTATGAATAGTAACATAGGTAATTATTATATTACCATAGTTAAAGGTAAATTGGGTAATTAAGGATAAATGTTAAATTATAAAATTATTTTAACACATTCCAAATTTCCATTGGATGAATAAAAGTCAACCCATATTTCCTAATGGTCGTAATATATTCATTTGATGGAATTTTTTCCACGAAAAGGATTTAATTTTTATAAAAACCAAAGAAAGTGACTACATGTCACTCTCTTTTATCTCATAAGTTTCTTAATTTTAATCTATTGATTAACATCATAAACCTTCAAAAGTAAATAGTCACTAGAAATATTATTAATTTATACACATCATTTAAATTTATTTATAATTTTTATAGTTTAATTAATTGTCATTACTGATGACACAATAGTGATGTAAACATTATTTTATTAATAGAAATATCAAATAAATGGTTTAAAAAAATTAAAATAAATATCATAAGAACGAATTGAATCCCTATAAGAATTTTTTGAGTTAACAAGACATGTTAGGAGTGTATTAAATATATTTTTTATAATTTATCTTCTGTAAGATTTTATTTAATGATAAATAAATGAATAGTGTCAAAACTGAATCTATATATATTTTATAAAAATAAAAGTTTATTAAATTACATAAAAATCATAAAAATATTTAAAAATTTCAAGGTGGTAATTATATGATATATAATTTAATATAATAATTATTTATGGTCAATTAAAACCATATATGTAAATATTTATAACCATTAAACATTTAGAATGTTATTATGAAAATTGAAATTAAATAGAATAACTAACTGTCAATTATAAAGACAAGGATAAAAGTTAAAAACTATCTTGAATAAATTTTATTAGTCAGTGAGATTACAAACCTATCTTATCTTATTGTAGAATATGGGAGACTGTGGATTTTTTTTGGTTGGGTTTTATTTTTATTATAAATTAAAATGTTTCAGAGTTTCTTAAGGTGCCCATCTACTCTCTTATTAAAGGGCTCCTCCTCCCTCTTCTCTTTACATCATTTTAAGCCATCATACATTGAAATACACTGTATATATATCTTTTAAACATCTCTAGTTACATTATTTTTGTTTTTTTCTTCTCAGAATACCAACGTTATTACCCTAAGAGTAAATTTAAAGGAGGCACATCAAGGTGGAGATAATATCTTCTACTGATTATTCTAAATTTATCTCTTATTATACTTCCTCTTTATTAGTTGATTCATTATAAATTAATAAAATCATTCTCACTAATATAATTATATATTATTATGAATGTGAAACAATGCTATTTCACCATCTAACCATCCTATAAAAAACGAAATAACGGCGGATGCGTACGTACGACTTACAATCTCCACGCCATGTTGTAATCTAATTTTTCCCACCACCTTACAAGGATTTCTATAATAATGGAAATTATAATTATATATTATTATAATAACATGATACTAATTATAAGATATTATAAATAATACACATCAACTCCATTAAATAATTATGGAAACGATATCATCGCTCAAGCGTACGTATGGATACTGTCTCCATGAATCGATGATATTCATTCTCCATGTTAAGAATTCAAAAATCAATATAATGTATATGTTATAAATAATCATGAAATATATGAAATAATTAATCTACTTTATATATATATATATATATATTTCATTCACTTCTATTCAATTTTTCAAGGAAATGAAAATAGCGTTCAATCGTACGTATGACCAATCTCCTCCATGAACGGTGTATTACATTACATTTATCGATTTCTTATATATATTTATATACTGAATATATTTGTTATATAAATCATGTTTCACATTCTTGATGTATGTAAATCATTATCTATGTAAACATATGAAGTATAAAAAGACAAATCACATATGATTAATGAAATGATTATTACAAAAATCATTGCTTTAACATGGATGTAACAAATGAACGGGTAATATAAAGTCATAAGTGAATCATATAAAATATTATAAATATTAATATGGTAATTTTATAGGTTTATATTATGTTTATACCCACTATACACGAGTTGTGGACACATACAGATGAAATAATACCTATGGTAAGGGATAATTTTTAAATCTCATTTTTATCCGAGATTGTTTATATGTAAGTATTTTCATGGGATATATTTATCATCCATGTCCAGATTTTATAAAAATTATTTTATAAAATGTCTAGAATTTATTGATATATGTTTACTGTCATTTTTACCAATTTTTCATTTTAATACATGGTATGGAAGGAATAATTGTATTGTTTCCCATATGAGGTACTTTTTTACCTTTCTGATAAAAGTATGCGGAAAATGTTTTTTTATCTTATAGAACATGAAAATATTTTTACACATACATAATGAAGTATTTACAAGATGCATTTTATAATATTATTCATGTTTTTTTCTAATTAAAATCTTTTATTTTAAAATTTTAATGACATTTTTAGAAAAGAAAATGTTTCTTAAGAAGAAATGATACTTTCCTCAAGAACTACGTTCAAATTTATTATCAAAATTATTTTCCATATTCGATGACATAGGGTTAGATTTCTATCTATATTATTACATTTATTTGATTATGTTTTGATGGAATTATTTTTATGATGTCCATTTAACTTATATGGATTATGTGATCATGTCATGATGTTTATGAATCCCATTTTAGTACATGGGTTATGCTATGATGTATGATTTATGTTCTTATGGAATATGTATGAATGGTTCATTATGAGATGGGTGGGACATATATATTTCTACAATGAATTGGATAATGATTTATATCTCATGAGATTGAAATGAATGGAATAGAAGGTAAATCTTGTTCAGAAATACATGGCTAGAATAGAAAGTAAACCCGATTCAGTAATGGGCATTGTCATCTATGATGGTATTGGCAGCAATGCCTTGAGTACTATGAAAATCATGTTTTGTATCTTGTATTTTTCCACAATTACATGTTGATGAAAATTCTATTTGATCATGGTTAGGGTTCCTTTGTGATTCATGCCTTACGTACTTCCAAGATATAGGTAATGGCTTAATATTTTGATTTTAAAGCTTTATGTTCAGTTTTTTATGTTCAAAAGAATATGGTATCTTTTAGTTTCCCCAAGTTTACCCTTTCTAATTATTTAATCTCACACTTTATTTGTTTTTATTTTCCCCAATATATAAATAAAGGTTATAGTTAGGAAAATAAACGCGAAATAACATTATGTGATACGTTTAATATCATTCACCATGATTGGAATATTATGTTACTAGTTTCAAAAGGCACTAAACTAATACATACATTGATAATCTATTTTTTCATTTATTAAGTATTATGAAAATATAATGTAATTTCTATGTACATAATCCTTAGTTCTCTACAGTTGGTATCAGATTTAATATTTAGTTACCATTTGGAATGTAATATGCGAAAACATTAGTGAGATCCCCGGAGGTATTTCTGTAGTAGGTATTGGGATGTCCCTTATGTTAAGTATAAGTATTTTTTATAGTCATAAAAATAAGATAATGATAATAAATAACCTATGAATAAACATAATATTTTATAGATTTAATGTACTCCCCCATGATATGTTGTTTTCCATGTGTGATTTTTTCACCTCACACTATTGATTTCGGGTTTTATAAAATGAATGGGAAGAAGTGGAATCATGTTAATGGAGAATAAGATGGGAAATGGAATGATATTATTCATGAGAAACCAAATGAAATGGGATTTAGAAGAAAAAACATAATTATTATTCCTAATCATAAAACTAATAATATGATCAATTATCTAAACATTGGAGAGATTCATGAAGCTACTAATAAGTGAAAGATAGTGTGTCATGATGATCATAGAGGAAAAAAGTTCAATATTCCTCTTATAAATCATGTTGGGAGAGATATCAAGGATAATGATTAAAAGGACCTCGAAAATGATTTGGGTGTGAAAAATAAGGACACAATACCAATAATTGCAAAGGAAAAGGATTAGTAAACTCAACGGAAAAGGATAATGGTATTGCTAAGACATCAACAACTGTTAAATGTTGTAAATACGAAATGTACGGGAATTATGTAAATAGATTCCCCACGGTAAAATATCATGAATAAAATCATCATTGTCTTATGGGTAGTATTTAGGTTGTTGATGATGAAGAGACTAAAAATGATATATGATATGATATAAGTATTGAGGAATAAAATGATGAATCCCGATCAATGGTTTATGGAGGTAGTGTAATGGTTTCATGTTTATCAAGAGAAATGTTGTATAAGTAATTTAATGGTACTATGGAAAAAAAGATATCTTTCCTTTGTTACACTACTGTTTTTTTGTTAAGTTTAGGAATTTATATACTGAGTGGTACTGGTACTCAATATAGTTTATTTAGATATTTTTGAAATACACATAAAATGAACATAATGAAGGGATAAAGAGATAATGAGATGTTTGATAGTTTTAATGATCTCATGATTTATATAAGGAAAAAGTGATATCATTGTTTGATTATATATAATTTTTAGGATTTTGGTATGTGGAAAGATATATGTTTTGATAGCATTCATGTTCTCACTAAGGATATATAGTCATCCATGTTTCAAGAGAATAAATTATTATGGTATTCACGTGTTTGGAATGTGACATCCATGGACTTCCAAATGAGGTATGAGAGACAAATGTTTAGTAGATTTAGTTCACCTCTTTCTAATGTTTTATATTTTTATTTTTCCAAAGGATTGTAATGTTGTCCATTTATGGATAGTATAAGTTATTTTCGATTTTAATATTGCTAAATTAATGTATTATCTCACTATAGGTGGACTTATGCTTATTTGATAACCTTTTCTAACATTTTTTTGAGATTGATGGAATGACCTATCATTTTATCACATGATATACTAACACTTAATGAAATACAAATTCAACATCATATCTTTAGGAGATGAAGTGGAAATTGTTCAAGGCATGAACAGTGGAGGGATTGTTCCAAAATAATATATGTATTTGTTCTCATGAAAAAATATATAACCTTAGGAAAAAGGATCGTGATAATCACAAAATTTAATCCAAGTACCTTATTATTCGATGAATCAGATGGTCCCATTAATCATCACAGATTTATGGATTTCTGAATGACAACATTCTCCAAACATTATTCTCTATAACTATCCAATACAGCCATATGGTTATAATTTTCATCCATATATATTTTTCAATTTACACCTATGTCCTCATATATGGAAACCCAGTGATATGTTTATTTCAGTAACTGTTATCTTTCTAACATTCCTTATTAAAATGTAGTGTTACTATTCTTTGTAACGATGCAGGTTTCCATGAAAAAAATATCCACAAGAAACCCATTTGTAACCCCAATGATTTTTTAGGGAGAAATTAATTTTAAGGGGGGTAGAATGTAATACCCAGAGACTTTATGAGATTTATTATTCGATGCCTTGTGTAAAACACTACCCAAATATTATCTTGCTCTATATACAACATTGTATTAGTTTGTAGTATACGCAACACTCTCCTTGGCCAGTGTTGCAAACAATTTAATGTTTTTTTGATAGAATTAATTTCACACAACATTGAGTATATATTTTCCACAATGTATAAATGAACTGTGTTCGGATTATTTTATACGCAACACCAAAGAAAACTTGCACTACACACAACACTAACTTGGATTGAATTACACGCTAGAGCGACCTTCAACGATGGCTTGCATGTTACACAATACTGAGATTCAAAAATAAACAATAAATTAATGAAATATTATATAATCTATCCATTATGTATATTATTAACCACATTTTTAATTTTATTTAACATTATCTTTCATATTACACATGACATTCGGTGGATCATGGATTTTAAATATTGTATTTCATAATTTTAAAAGTTATATATGAGAATATAAACTTTTTATTTTTATGTAGGACATAAAAATTTACATTGGAAGTTTTTTTATATTTTTATAATGACGTTTATATTTTGATGAATGGTAGAAATATGATAAATGTTTATTGAAAACATCTTTTTTGATCGAAATAATTTAAATTGTTAAAATATTTTTCTTAATTGTTTTAATTTATAAATAGAATATATTTTTATTGTTTATGAAAATTTTTCTCATTGTCATTAATTTTACATTGAATTTATATGTAACAACATTTAAATTTTTTATAATGTTTTATCATTTAAACAAAAACACATTTTTTCGACACCAGGAATAATTTTAAATTAATTACTGCAAATTATGTATTTTGAAATTTGAATACTATATTCAATATTTGGAATTAGAGAATCCAAATTATTTTAATGGGATACATTGATTTATTGGGAATTATGAATTATATTATTGGTAATTATTTTTATTACCATAATTAAAGGTAAATTAGGTAACTAAGGGTAAAAATAAAATTAAAAAATTACCCCCACACCTAAAAAATTATACTGGATGAATAAAAGTCGCCTAATATCATCAATGTGTCTTAATAGATTCATTTCATGGATTTTTCTTCCAAAAATGATGAAATTATTATTAAAACTAAAGAATGTGACTATATTTAACTCTCTTATATCTTATAAGTTAAATAATTTTCATTTATTGATAATCATCATAAAACATCAAAAGTAAATATTCAATATAAATAAAATTAAAATATCAACATCATGATAATATATTTATAATTTTTTGATATTATTAAAATATCATTAATGATGACACAATAGTCATTTAAAAATTATTTTGTTAATAGAAATATCAAATAAATGGTTTTCATAATATTTAATGAAATATCATATGAACTATTTGAAGTGCTACACAAATTTTATAGGCGAATATTACTTTTTATTAGTTCATTAAATATTTTGGTTCAAATTTACCTTTTGTGGGGATTTTATTTAAAGTCAAATAAATGAATAGTGTCAAAATTGACACAATTAATATTTTACCAAAAAAATATATTATTAATTTTTTAAAAAAAATCCTAAAAATATTTAATAATTAAAAATTGATAATTATAAGCTATAAAACTTCATAAAATACTTATTTTTGGCCAATTAATACCATATATGATAATATTTATAACCATTAAACATTTAGAATGTTATTACCAAAATTAAAATTTAATAAAATAACTATGTTTCAATTAAAAAGATATGGTTTAAATGGAAAAGGGAATATGTCCAAAAAAGTCATGATGAAATTAAAACCATATATCATCTAATATTATAATTTGGGGCACATTTAAGGTGTGTGGGTATGGTATGATGTTTATTATAAATTAATATTTTTGAGATTTTCCTAAAGTTCTACTCTCCACCCTTATAAATGGGCACCTCCTCTATATCATTTTCAATCCAATTTTAGACATCAAGATCTGCCATCCCCTATAAATTTCCATTCTTGACATTTAAAGCTAAATTCTAGATTTTCTGGTCTTCTAATAAGACAATCTCTAGTTCCCTAAAAGGAAATTTAAAGGAGGCACGTCATGGAAGAGGTAATCTCTTCTGCTGATTCATTCAAATTTATTTCTTCTTCTACATCCTAGTCTATAGTTATTTAATTTTAAAATAATAACCAAAATATCACACATAAAATTATATTTTAATTTATATATATATATCTTAAATAACCTTATTTGACCATCTATCCATCGTATTAAAAATGAATTCATCGCGCGTGTGTACGTACAGATTACCGTCTCCACGATGTGGTGTATTCTTTTTTTCACCACCACCTTACATGGATGGGTGTAATGGTGGAAATAATAACTATATATGATTATTATAAAAAATTAATAATTCTTAGATATTATACACCAAACAATTCAATACCATTCCACAATTATATGGAATGATATAATCGCTTTTGTGTACATATGACCAACCGTCACCAGGATGCCATGACATTATTTCTCTATTTTAACAATTCAATAATGATAATAAATAATATATTATAAATAATCATGAAATATATAAAATAATATTGATATTATATATATATATATTTCATTTACTTATTTCTATTAAATTTTATAAAGAAGCAAAAAACTCAAATTAATGCGTACGTACGTCAACCGTCCCCTTGAATAGTGTATTCCATTTCATTTATCATTCTGTTATATATGTTTATACACTGATTATATGTGATATGAAATTTAGTTTTTTACATTATTGAATTATGTAAATCATGATCTATGTAATCATATTAAGTATAAAATTTCTAAACACCTATGATAAATGAACTGATTATTACAGAAAACGATGCTTTGACATGGAATTGTCAAATGAACAAGTGATATAATGTCGTATGATAATCAAATATGATATAATAAATATTATTATGGTTCTTTTAAAAGTTAATTATTCTATTAATCCCACTATACAACAGTTTTAGTAATATACGGACGAAATCAGACATAAGCGAAGGGATAATTTTTTAATATCATTTTCTTCTGAAATTGTTTATACTTAAGTATTTTCTGGATATATATTTATCATCCATGTTCATGTTTTATAAGAATTTTTTCATAACATGTAAAATAATATTTTATGTATGTTTGTTGCCATTTTTACAATTTTTTTACTTTTTCTACATGGAATGGAAGGGATATTTCTTTTTTATACAATACGATGTACTTTTTGACCTTTTTTGTTAAATTATGAGTAGAATGTTTTCTAACACATACAACATGACCATATTTTTATGATTTCATAAAGAATTATTTTCATGAAGCATACTCATCATGTTAGTATGTTTATTTTCAATTATATTAATTTCTTTTAAAATTTCTTGAATATTTAAGAAATAAAAATATTTTTGAAGAAGAATGGATATTTTCCTAAAGAACTATGTTCAGGTGTTTTATCCAAATTATTTTCCATATAATATGAAATAAGGGTATGTTTCTATGTATATTATTATTTTATTTGATTATTTTATGATAGATTTATATTTATGAGGTTCATTTACCTTATATGGATTATGTTATGATGGAATGATGTTTAACAATACCATTTTATTGCATGGGTTATGAGATGATGTATGATTTATGTGATTGTGGAACATTTAAGAATAGTTTCATTTTTAGATGGGTGGGACAAATATCTCACTTTATTACATTGGGTAATGATTTATTTCCCATGAGATCAACATGAATGTAAGGGCAGGTAAATCCTCTTCTGTAATACTTTTCTTGAACGTCATGTAAACCTGGTTCAGTAGTTGACATTGTCCATTATAATAGTCTTGGTAGCTATGCAGTGGCTACTATGGAAATCATGTTATGTTCTTATTAGTTTTCCATAATTACATGATTTCTACCAATTCTATTCTTTCATGGTTAATGTTCATTTAGGATCCATTCATTACATAATTCCAAGATTTATTTCATGGATCAGGATATTAATTTTTATGTATTATGGTCATGTTTTGATGTTCAAATGTTTTTTGGTTGTTTTATGTTATCCATGTTTACCCTTAAAAAGAATTATAGGTCACCCTTTTATTGTTTTCTTTTTCACAATAAATAAATAATAGATATAGGTAGGAATAGAAATGGGGAAGATATTTATGAGATACATTAAATATCATTCACAATAATTAGATTATTATGTTCTGAGTTTTCAAAGGCACTCTACTAATACGTTCTTTGGCCATCTGTTTTTAATGTATTTTGTATTTAGAAAATGTAACTTAATCTCCAAGTACATCAATTTGGTATATATAGTTTGTATCAGAGTAAAGTCTTAGTTAACCTTAAGAAAATAGGATGCGAAAACATTAGTGATATCACTAGAGATACTTCTTAGATATGTCTAACGATATCCCAAAGGTTATGTATTAGTATAAGATACGGTCCTAAATTTATTATAACGATAATGAATAACCTATTATTATAACTAATATGTTATATTTAATGTACTCATCTATGATATTTTGTCTTCAATGTTGGGTTTTTTCTTCTCACGCTATTATTTTTTTGTTTTAGAAAATAGCTGGAAACATGAGGATTCATGTTAATGGAGAATATGATAAACAATGGAATGATATTCTTCTTGAGAATGAAAATGAAATGGGAGTTGGAAGGAGAAAAATAAATATTATTCATAATCATTATTATCATAATATGATTAATAAAATTAACTTTGGAGAGTTTCTTAGAGCAGCTAATAAGGGAAAGATAGAGTTTCATGATGATCATAGAGGAATGAAAGTTCAATTTTCCTCTTGTAAATCATGTTATAGGAGGCATAAAAATGAATTTTTCAAAGGAAATAGAAGATGATTTGGGTGTGAAGAAGATGGTAACAATCAAGTAATTTGAAAGGAAACGGTTCAGTTAACACAATGGACTAGGAAAATGGTATTGCTAAGACATGAAAATGGTTAGATGATTTAAATACGAAATGTACAGGCTTTATGAAAATTGATGGCCTAACAGAAAATATCATAAATAGAATTAGTATTCTTGTATGTGTAATATTTATGTTTTTGATGATGAATAGACTAAAAATGATATATGATATAAAAGAAGTATTTTAGGAATAAAATGATGAATCTTAGTGAGTGGTTTATGATTGTTGTGGAATTATTGCATGTTTATAAAGAGTAATGTTTTATAAGTAATTAAATGTACTATGGAATAAAGAAAAATCTATGGATTGTTAAACTATTGTTTTTCTATATGTTTTGGGAGGTACATGTTGAATGGTATAGAATCCATGAATGCTAATTCAGATATTTTTGGAAAGAACGTGATCTAAACATAATGATGGGATAAAGAGATCATCAGATGTTTGACAGTTTTAATGATATCATTGCCGATATAAGGATAAAGTGATATCATGGTTTCATTATATATAATTTTTGGGATTTGGGTATGTGGTAAATTTTATCTTTTGACAACATTCAGGTCTTCACTATGGTTATGTGGTAATTCATGTCACACCCGAACTTCATATCGATGATTGTTTTTAATAATTATTTTGATCTCAAATGTTTAGTTTCCTTTTTATAATTGTTTTGTTGAAATTCACACCGAGTCTATTTGAGTTCTATGATTTTTTCCATAATAAATGATCCTCATCATGATATATCCTGACATGCGAGTAGGGCATGGGCGAAGCCGTGTTGCTTTTTCGATTTAACGTGTGTCCGACCCAGTGCGCAAATAGTTAAATATCGAATAAAAATAAAATTTATTACAATTATAATTATTTTTCTTGTTATTATTATTATTATTATAATTAATAAAAAAATTTGTTATCATTTTTATTATAATTATTATTTCCATTATTATAATTAGTATTTTAATTTAGTAGTTAGCATTTTAAATTTTAGAATTATTAGATTTTTAATTAATAATTTTGATGTTTCCTTATTATTGTTATTTTTTTATTAGTATAAATGTTTTTCTCTTTTTGATAGTCTAATTATTTTTATTCTTTTTAATTCACCTTCCATTTTATTTCATTTATCTATTTGTTCTTTTTTTATATTTCTTTTTTCTCATCATTTTCGTTTATTTCTTTTCTATTTTTTTCCTTTCTCTCCCTCACATAACCTCTTCCCTCCCATTGTACTGCCCAGGTGACCCCCTCTCAAACCCTTTGCTCCACTTCTATTTTCCTCACCCCAGGCAACGCCTGCTACCCCCTGATGCCCTTCTTCTCGGCCCGGCCTCCCCTGATGTGCCTTCCTTTTTTACTACCTCCCCACAATAACCGACCTCCCTTGATAATTACCCTTTTTCCCTCCCTCTCGGACCAGCCTCCCCCGCTACCCCCTTCTTCCTCCCACACGGTCGGCCAGCCCCGCTACTCCGTGTTACCTCTCGCTTGGCCAGTCACACCCACTATAATCACACTACCTCTCGGCAACCCCAACATTGCACCCAGCTAGGCCGACACCTCCTCTCTCTTTCAGACAACCATCCGACCCCCCCCCCTTTGGACGCATCTCCTTCCAACGAGGCTTCAATAGGCACATCCTCTTCCAGCACCCCACATTTCATTTATCACGCCATTAAAACCCCTTAATGTATGTTCAAAACACTTTTGTTTCATTTTCTTCTATATTGGTGATGTGGAATATATGGTTTAGTTCCATTTGGGTTCAATATTTTTATTTTTGTGTTGGGCATTGTTTTTAGGGTGTATTTGGGTCTTTTGGGAAGTGTGGGTTTGTGGTGGCTTCTTCCCACCCATTTTTTTAATCTTGCGACACACTGCTTAGTGATTCTGCAAAAAATTATTATATGATGATCATTTGCATGTTTCTATAATTTATTTATCACCTTGTCAATTTGTTTTCATGTGGAGAAATTATTTTTTATTATGTTTTAATTATGCATTTAATTTGGTTAATGTGTTTCTATGTGATTTAGTCTATTTCTATTTTGAAATCCCACTTTGATCTATTTAACATTGATAGGTAGAACTGTGCATTGTGTGCGTTAGTAGGTATATATGATGTCGTTTATGTTTTTCTATGGTTTTAGAATATGTTTTCTTTAGGAAGGGGATTTGAGCGACTTTTTACCTTTATAAATTTTGCGACATATTTTGGAAATTTTTTAATAATTATTCTTAGTGGTTTTCCTAATTATAAATATTTTTTTGATAAAAATATATAGCTGGTTTAATTTAGTGTTTATGTAGTGATGGTTAAGTAATAAAACATTTTTGGTGTGTGTATCATTTCAAAAGAGGGTATCGGTGAGCTAATGATGTGTTTTTTGTGTGAAAGAAACTTGTTTGGATCTTATGTGTTAAAGTTACATTTGATGAAAACCTAGATTTTTGATGATCACAAAGAGGGATGCCTAGCATATTAGGTGGGGGGGATTGGACTAATGAGCTAGTGTCCCGGAGATGGATTGACCTGTTTTCAATGGCAAGATTGACAATTGCAACACTAACTAAACATATGTTGATGTAGGGTCATGATTTAAAAGCCACATTTTCTAAGGGTCATGGTTTTTAAGCCATTTTTTCTTGGGATTATGGTTTCTATGACACATTTCATCAAGACACGACGTTCTAGGGTCCCACTCATTACTAGTACCCATAGGGACACTCTCATCCTTTGGGGCTCTCAGTGTCTATGCACACACCAATGATATATGATATGTCACTTGAGATAATACAGAAACATGTGCTTTCATTAAACTGTTTTTTTTTCTTTAAGAACATTTCATGAAAATAGTTATCATTAATGTTGTTATACATTCCATAGTTTAGTTTATTATATCATTGGAAATGTAATTTCCTTTTACTCTTGTGCAGGAAATAGTTTCATGGTGGCCTCCTTCTGGGAGACTTCGAAAAACCCTACATACTCCATTGGGTGTATGTTGATTTATTTAGGTTTGATAGATGTAAGGGTCCAACATTTCAGAGTGGTTGTTTAGGTTGCTAGCAGACCTCTTGATGCGACATTGTGGTGATGGATTGAGGGTGGTTTCCTCTCATCGGGTGGAAGTTTTTGGTTAGTTTTTGGTCACCATACTTTTTTGTGTTTTTTTGGGTTTTGGTTTTACATGGGAATCATAATATAGTATTTGTTAATGGATTGTTTGGATGCCACTTTTACTTTTGTTTTGGTTTATTTTGTTGGATACTTTATCTTTGTTTATTAAGGTAAATAGTTCCCAAGTATTATTGAATTACTCGGCCACTTGTTCTAGACCATAGGGATTTAGAATTCCCATCGGTCCTTACTATGGGCCTGGATAGGCGTCATCTCGGATGGAGACACAACATGGTTCGTGAAAAAATGGTATCACATGAGTTTTTTTGTTGGAGTTATTTTATTTGGGATGAGTCCAGTTAGACATGAGAAAGGTTTGTCGAGACTCATAATTTTGGATGCAAGTAGGATGCCTGGCCGGCAAACCTCCTGACAGACCCTGAGTCACCCTGGGATTTCTAGATTCTTGTTTGACTTATCTTCCAGGTGGGACGTATATGTTGCAGACTTTGTATGAAAATCAGACGGGGAAGAAGAGTTTGGACACGATGTTAATTTTTCATGTTTGGTTTTTTGATTATTATTTATCTTTTAAAAAATTAGATGTTTTCTTTAGATATGATATATTGTGGAAATTAATTTATGACTATTTCTCTATGCAACAATTTGCCTCTCCTGTGAGCATACACGCACCCAAGGGAGGAAGCCAGAGAGAGTTTTCCCTCTCCCCTTAATCAGAGATTAGTAGAAGCTGTGGTCCGAGCTATTTAGGCTTTAATACAAGGGTAAATTCCTACCCCGCCCCTATTCTAGCTAGAAGAGATGAGTCTTAATCACAAAATTATAAATATAAAGAGTTTGTAAAGAATAAACCTCCTTCATTATGACATAGTTCAATACCTCCAGAGGCAGAGGAGTGGCATGAAAAGATAGAGTATATGTTCAAATTCCTTGACCTTATTGAGGATTTCTGGTACAGTGTGCCTCATTCCGGGTAGAGGGTTCCAGTTGCAAGTGGTGGTAATAAGTTATTCATGATGGGAGACAAGATCATATGAGCTGGAAGGATTTCAAAACTATCTTTAATGACCAGTACAATACCAAGTTCTTGGCCTACACTAGATCTAAGGATTTCATGGATCATTCACAAGGGGATCAGACAGTGATGGAGTATGCAAACCACTTTGCTGAGACAGTGTGCTACACCCCTGAGATGTTTTCAAATGAATATTTTAAAGCTCAGAAATTCGATAAGGGCCTTTGACCAAAAATTAACTCACATGTTTTCTTGTTAAAGCTACGACAATATGAAGAGGTTGTTGATTGTTCTTAAATGGTCGAGATTGACCATAGAGGGAAGTCGGGGATTTCTGGATCACTGTCAGGATTTGGTAGAGGCAGTTCATTTAAGAAGAAGTGGAACCATGAAGAGAATGGGAAGAAGGAGGGTGGTAGCTCAAGCTATCGTTTTAGGTACACCTAATCTATTACTTCTAATATGTGGTATGTTGTGTGCCATTAGTGCGTATGGGTAGGGCACAACCAAAATGCATGTACATAACCTCCCAGACCTTTCCATTGCTGTAGTGTTTTTGGACATCTAGAGTGCTTCTACCAGACTGTATTCCCTTGCCAAAGTGGGACTAGATCCATGGCTTCCTGATTTGTATCAGTTCAATCAGGGCGGACTAGGATGACATGATATTGGTTTGGTGGCCATGGTGGTAGGAAAGGGTCATTGTCGGGGTAGAGCCATATCAGGTAAGAGCCTCAGGAGAGTGGTCATTCCCAGGAAAGGAACAGACGTATGGATTATGTGGATTAGGCATGATTGGGATCTGATGCAGGACTATCATTTGTTCATGGTACCATTGAGATTTCATCTTCTATAGATAATGTTTTATTTGATATTGGGGCTTCAGTTTCCTTCATATTTTCTGGCCTTGTGAATCTATTGATTCTATAAACTGAACTTTTATCTTTTTTCATTGAGTAAGTATTATTATTGGGGGGAAAGGGGGGAGAAAGGACTTAGGTGTTTATTGTGTGCACTCTCTGTTTAAGGAGTCGATAAGGAGTGGTATTTTTTGGTCCTTGTTATGGACTTGTTTGATGTGATCCTCGACATGGACCGACTAGTGTGTTTCGAAGAATGTATTGACTTCTATCAAAAACAATTAAAAACATTAGTATAACATGTGTTGAATTTATCAAAATAATACACTATAAGGGTATTAATTTCATCCAATTATCTCCAAGTGTTCATAACTTCCAAAGAAAGATTTTTTAGGTTTAACATCACTAATAGAAAAAAGTAATGACATTATTTATGGTTATTTTATAATATTTTAAATAGTTATTTCACACAAAATTAGACGATATACCATTAACCTTGGAAATAAAATTAATCTTTTTACTATATATATTGTCCAAAAATTGGGGCCTACTAATTAAAAAAATTACATTTTTATTAGAAATGTTTATTATATTTTTTTAAATCAAAAACCAAAAGAAGAAAAAAAAAATTTAAAATTAATCACATAGATGAGGTGTGAAAGTGTGATTTGAATGTGAAAATGAAAGAAAGATTGGTATGTATTAACACCCAAATTTATTTAGATGAAACGTCTCCCTTCAATTTGAAGGTAGTATTTTCTTGATATTTGTCAAAAAAGAATATTATTAGAAAGAAATTAAATAATAAACCAATGATATTTTAAATCTAGAATTTAAAAAATGAATTTTATTTTCTCCAATAAAATTATAAAAAGTGTAAAAATATATGTTTAATACAATATTTCCATTAAAAGGATATAAAACATCTTTTTGGAGAAATAATAACTTAAATGGTAAAACATTATTTATCATATGTGCTATTGAACATGGAATCCCATTCAATCTAAAACTACTATTTATTTCACAAATAAAAATAAATTGGAAAATTTATTATTCTATAGATACCTTGGTCATTTCAAACAATTTAATTTTCAATTGTAATTATGATTTCAAAACTTTTATTATCATCCATTTTCACATATTGAGATATGCTCCTACATATGTGAAATAAAGGTTTATTAACATTCACATTCAATTTAATACATTTTCATGGTAATATTTTCGTTATCTTTTTATTTTAAGACCCATGATTTCCATTGATTTTTTTGAAAATATTAATATAATTCATAGGATTTCAATTAATTCCAAAAATAATATTTTTTATGATTACTTTTAACATCTATCTTTCAGTTTAAATCACAATGTTATGACATAAAATAACTCACGACCGTGTGGTAAAAGATATGGTATCATTTTATTCTTCCATCCATGATAGTTTTCTCCATAAAAACTATTTACAACCATTACCTTAATAAAATTTATATTATACATCTCTATAAAAATTATGATTCGAAATGGTGTTATTGGGTATGCTAAAATAGATATTGAAAAACCAAAGAATAAGGGTTCACTAGTAAAAATGGAGTTAAATCACATAGTTATTTATATAATTTTTATCCCTTGAATATAACCCATGTAGTCTATTAGGATATAATTCACTCTAAATATTATAATCAATGAAAATAGTACAATTTATACACATTTATTTTTAATAATTATTCCATATGTAGGTTTCTACACATTTTAATGATCAGTTATTATATCAAGATGTAAATATCACAACCTAAATAATAAAAAATTATATTGGATATGGAGGTTTCATACTCTACCTATATGTGTTTACTAAAAATTAAATGAAAGCCCTTTGGAATTATACTGACATTCAAAAATAGTAATATATTTCCGAGTAGGGTGAGAATGAAATTTTTTTAATCAAGGTAGAATATACTAATAATAATAATTATCCTATATGATAGATTAGATTAACAATATCATAGTGTACTAACTTCTTTAGGAACAATGCTATCTAATTTTTTTGATCGCATATCCACCATCTATGAGAAATTATTCCATAAATCCAATTTTTTTTCTCAATCTTTGATCAATGAATTCACAACGTCAATATATATTTATTCACCCATATAAACATCAAGGTCATTTTCTATTTTTTAATATATGTCTCCCATTTTTTTATCACACTGATATTCTATCACAATAAATAATTTAAAAACATAATTAATTAAATAAACATTTATATTAATGTAATCCCATAGTCTAGAATGATCTTGAAAATTATTTTGACCCATTGTTCTTCTATGAGATTCATCATTAATGAGTTCACCTGGAATTCTTCACCATGATCATTGAATTAGTTAAAACATTTCTCAATTTTTCATATTATATAAATAATAAAACTATCCTATATTTTCATTATCTACAATCACTATGTAATTTTAGAAATTTTTAATTTTTGAAATCACAAATTTTTAGGATGTGGTCAAATTTTATAATTTTGTTTGGAAAACTTCATTATATAATCTAACTCATTCAGCCTATGATTTGTATTAAATAACATATGATAATGTTCCCATTATAATTTATAGAAGTATATATTTTGTAATTTCAATATCATATGAAATATCTCTATTAAATTAGTATAACAAATAAAAGATTTATATTATTTTATATATTATTGTGGGAGATCCAATTATCATATACATATTGAAGGAATATAAAAATAGTTAATATATTGTATTTATTTTACACAAATATATCTAATATCGCAATTACCTAATTATTTTGAAATATTTCTGTGGTTTCAGAGAGTATTATATATATTTTATATGATTTTATAATCATAAAAATTATATAATTACCTATAAAAAGTATTACACAACATAAAAATGTTACGTATCACCATTTACTATTTTAATTATCCAAAATATTCAACCAAAGAATATATTTCAAATATTATTTTTTCCTCTATTTACTAAATATCCTATTTTGAGAATAAAATATCTTTTATATAAATTTAAATCCTTATTCAATGTAATATTCTACATTTTTTTCAATCACTACCACAATATAGAGAAATATATTATATATCATGTAATATATGTTACTTATTAGAGTGATGTATTATATTAGATTTTTTTTAGAGTCTTTAAAAATAAATTTATTACACATCACAAAGAAAATCAAATTTTTATCAATTTTTCATAATTAAACCATAAATATATATTTAATATTAGAACATTGTCAATTTTACCCTGAAACATTTAATTTCATGACTTTTATATATTGTTCGAGAACCTTATCCATACAATCCTTAGATTTTCAAAACACATCAAAAAACGTCAAAATCAATTTTTACTACATAAAAGAAAATCTTAACATATACAAATAATTCCCTATATTTTTAGATTTTTTCTATTTTTCAATTAGTAGGTATTTATAATATGAAATTTTTATTGGATTTAATGGTATCCTTGAATTTATTCATACATCACACGATGTATTTAAATACAAAAACTAAATCGACCAATTATTATTAATATAAAAAAGCTATTTAAATCCATAATCTATAAAAACTGAAATATAATTACGGAGAACGAAATAATTTCTGAATAGTGACTCCATAGATGTATTCTTCATTCACCTATTATATAATCCTTTGTTAAACTTTGAAAATGGTAAATGAAAACTAATTCCTTTCAATGAATAATGTATCATTTAAAACCATCAGAAAAATAATAATTACATCCTGTGAAATTATTTTGTTTTTTGTTTTGTGATAATAGGCTATTGTATCCACTAATATCATTGAATTATTCTTTACATATGTAATGAGATTTTATTTATTAATGGGTGTTATCCCACAGGGCTCCCGGGAAACTAAATTTTAAGGCTATGTGACATTGGAACAATTATCTTGTTATGGGGTTTCCCTTACCCATTTTAAATGTTATTCTTATATTAATTTTCTCTTTATAATAAATGGAGTATCCACCAACCATTTTGGAAATAACATAAGGGTTATCTCCTAATTTGGAAACATACATAAATTTTATAGTCATTATATAACTTATAGAATCTAGTAAAAAATCATGGGGTTGTTATATAACAATTTTTTAGACTATATAGACAATAATACATTGGATAAAGTAGTATAGTAGTCATGAGAGACTCGATACATTAATTAAAATTTACATACATTATAATCATATAATAAACCATATTAATATGTAAAAACATTATTATTCCACTTCTTTTATATATAGGTCACATTTAGTAAACAATATAATTTACTGGGGAAAAGGATACAACTATATATCGATTATCTCAAAAACTAAGGGAATACCTATAGTAGAAGATAACATGACAAAAAATTGGAATAATATATATGATATGAATATATAAAATGATTATATATTAATAATTAATAACTATAAATAACAATTTAAATAACTTATCACAAGGAAAAAAATAATTGAGTCTCGGTTTTGGAATGAGTAATGTCGGAACACACAATCACATGGTTAAGGAATCAGCCATGAAATCACCGAAAAAAGGTTTTCATAAACCAAAAACCAATAATATTTTTATTCTCGAAACTACCTATTATTTGAGGGGATATAAAATTATAGTTACCACCAATCGTTTATTTAATAAAATTCATTAGTCCTATGTTGATATAGGATAAAAAAATAAAATACATAATGTTTTTAAATTCACCTAAATGATAATATTATCCATGTAATTAACATAATTCTATTAATCAATAACGATTTTGTTTTATTTTTAATAAAATACCATTCATTGAAAAAATATTACTTTCTAGGTGAATATTCATTAATCAAATTAGATACATTGGGATATTGAATAATGTAACATAATGTTTTCTTTTTCATGGGATAAGTACTATGTAGTAGATGATGATACATTCTTAGTATTTGATTTCAATAGTAAATATTGATTTAAGACACTATTTTGAAAAGGTCTATGACTAATGAAAATACATAAAATTCAATAAAAAATATATAAATTTTGAAAAAACAATTTGATACATATTTGGGATATAAAATGTACATATGTAAATACATTTATATTCACTTTTTATAGTTACCTGAACCCATAAAACTCAGATTTAGTGATTTTATTCCATTAAATATTAAAATGATAAAACTAACCCACTTTCAATAGGACTAAATAGTCCAATTGTCTTAGAAAAGTATATAAATAAAATATTTAAAAATTAAAATATATGTTATTTTATGATAATAACTCTATTCTATATTTGTTATCCTTTTATATCTTTCCTAGTACACTTTAGTAATTCATGTGGAAATGAATCCAAATAAGGGTGATCTAAAATAATCATTAATGGTTTTGTAAAATGTAATAAATAATGAATAAAATCGATTAATTATTTTAGAATGTTAAATATCATTACACACATTCTTTGACATCAATAAAATGAGATGGAATTATATAATCAATATGGAAAGATAAATAACTAAAATCACATTCCATTTAGATAACTAGACTCGGAATAAAAAATATGGAATGATAAATAAATGGGAATATATAAATATTAATCAATAAACTAAGAATTAAATGAATCCAGATATTTTTTAAAAGTTAAAATATAAATGATAATAATAATTAAATTACTGAAAAAATTAATTGATGGACTTCATGTTTCTAAGTAACATGATACCTTTATTGTCAAAACCTTTTCTCAGTATATTTTAATTGTGGGGGCGGTAGAATCCCATATATTCAACATGGAAGCCAATAATATAGAATTTTCAAATACTTAATTTCTCTCATGAGACTACTGATGCATTCGAGGGTTTAACATAAAACAGTCACAAAACTGTGCCTTTCATGTCCAAATCATTACTCATATATTAAAATAAATTAATTCACATTCAAATCATGTTATAAAATATCCATTTTGTGTAAATGATATATATTTATCAATATTTCCCTAATAAATAATCCATCGTTCAATATAAAATACATATGTATAAATAATATATGGTTTATACAATGAATATATCAATGATAAATGATTTAGATAATTAGGGTAAATTTAATGTTAAATGATCATAAAAAGATGGATATTTCAACAGCAATAAAAAAATGATTCAAGGATGTGAATTTTAATATTAACCTTGGTAAACTCAATAAAAAACAATCATATAAAGAATAATGATGGAATTATTAAATAAAATTCAAAATAGAGTACAAATTAAGGTTTTTTGACATAAATTAAACTAAATATTATATAAAATCATTTAAAATATTATTATTGAAAATATGATCATAAATTTGAAAAAACATTTGGAATTTTTTCCTTAAAAAATCACTTTTAAAAACACTTTCAATAAAATAATAACTTTAGGACTTGTAATGTATTATTCCCATAAACATAGGATGGTAATTAGATACATTTCCTATAAGATTAAAATAATATTCCTTTTGAATAGTAAACTTTTAGAAATTTTCCTCAGTCGGAAATTGACACTATTATTTTTTTCGAAAAAATTTATGAGAAAGAGAAAATATTTCATTAAAAATATCTTTAAGAATGATTAAAACATTAAAAAACTATTTAGCAAATAAATTTTTAGAATAAAAAGGAATCTACCACTATGTAGAGAAATTGAGACATGTTTTTCAAAATAATATTTATATATCATTTTTAGTGAAATTTAATATAAAATTAGTAATAGTACATGATTATTTTCGTTAATAATCAGAGGAGAATAATATGAATGGATTTATTAAACAATTATCCGTTAACATAATTTAATGTAAAGTAATATCTAAACAACAATGATCAATATGAAACTCTGAAGTATAAAATTTAATAGACCATACTGTTGATGTGAGATTTAGTAAACAAATAGATTATGTGTGTAATGATTAAATTATGATAAAAAAGAGGAAATAAAAGATAGACAGTAAAATTTGATTACACACACAATATTATAATATTAACAACAATTTGGATGTAACAGAACCCTATGAAGAAACATTGGGTGAGGAAATTATTTACCAATTGATACTTTTAATTCGAATCCCCATAGAAGAAATAATTAATATTGAAAATAAAAATAAAGTATAGATAAAATAATTAATGACATAATATATCATAATGAAAATTAGTTCTTCATTAAAAAATAAGTAAGTGGTGAATATGGGATTTGTCTCAGAGATGTAAAAGATGAGATGAAAATCCCTTACATTGAGACTGAATTACCATGTGTGTCATTATCATTCTAGAAAATAAATAGATGTTAATTATTTAAATGATTAATAATATTTTTCATGTTTATTTTTACATTAAAATGAATTATTATCGTATAAATCTATATCAATAATTAATTTTACATTTGGTTTTTTGACAAATTTAGTTTATTTGTCAAAAACAAACATTGGTTTGGAACATATAGTCCAATGAGATATTAAATAAACATATATAAAATAATAATCATAGATTTATTATCATATTTATAAATAAATTATACATTTAAAATAAATCATTAATTATTATTGTGTAAAATGAATAAATATTCTGACCATGGAGATTGTACTTTGTACGTTCGTATGACTAATATTCTCATTTTTCAAGGATCATTATTGAAGGGTGTTATGTAGGTTCATATCATTACACAATTATTATTATATCATAAATAACATTTATGATAATAATATATAGTTATATGTATACAACTGATGTAAATGGAATTACAACACATCGAGTAGGCGGTAGTCCACACATCCATGAATGATCTTATGATTTTTTTTTCTGTGTGCAAATTTTAATAAATAAAATGATAAAAGATAATTTAAAAATATAATTATTTAATAATGGTCATAAATATTTCATTTATATCACATATGTAAAAATAATCATTTTCTTAACACATTCAATTAAATGTGTGAAGGTATCACATCTCTTTTAAAAGGATGTAGTCCTCATGTTCACAACGATGTCATCATATTTACACTAAATAGATCGCATAACTGTACGTGTAACATATAAATTAAATAATTACATTGAAAATATAAATATCAAATATACGATATAAAAATATGGTGGCCATCATAATTCCCAACCATTATAAGTGGTAAAATAAAAATTAACGAAGTCGTTTCATGAGGCTGTAGTTCTCCATACAAGAACTAAAATTTTGAAATCTATTTAATGGAAGTGTGTATAGATGTAGATGAAATAAATCATAATAAAATTTTAGTATATTTTAATATTATTCTATTATATAATAATGGAATAATAGTAATATTATTGTTTGAGAAAGAAAAAAACGAATGTCATCATTGAAAACTGATACCTCGTTTTTCTGTTACTCGTTTCGGTTTTCACCAAAGGACCTCCTAGCTTATTATTCATTCGTAAATGAAGATTTTATGAGGATGGGAGGTATATTTTGATAATATTTGAGTATATTTTGTGTGAAATAATTTTTTTATGGTTTTAAATAGGTAGGAGGGTTGAGTTCATTTATTGAGTAAAATATAATTGACATTATTTAAAAAAAATTAAATTGGAATTTCACCCAAATTAGTCACATGCCATGGGGCTCCAATAATGAACACAATTCAAGAAAAGTAATTAAAGGGTCTAAATAACGATAAATGATGGATTTTTTAAAATTTTATTCATTTTTTCTCTTACGTATAATGATTAGTCCATTTTATGTTAATTATCCTTACATTAGCTTTAATTAAAAATAATTACATTCAATAAATTTTTTGTAAAATAATATTCTTTAAATATTAAAAATTATAAATTATGATGATTAAAAATATTAATTAATTTTTTTATAATTCCAATCATATAATGTTTAGAAATTCAGTTAAAATTTAATAACATGGATGGGATGAAAAAAAGGGTATTGATGGAAATTATTTTAAAATGAATGTGTTTTTTCCATTTTTAAGGACAAATCGGTGAAAATGACATACATTGGATTAATTAATTATATATTTAAATTTTTCAATTTTAATAATATTTATCAATATAATTTTACCATAATAATAAATTAGATAAAAAAATTATTTTTGAATTTAAATTCAATTTTTTTCCAATTCCTCAAAAAATAAAATATTTTTTAAAAATACAAAAAATTCCCCATAACCTAATACAGATGTTCCAAAATAAAAAATGATTTTTATTATAATGTAAAATTATTTCAATTGTGAAATAAATTGGATTTTATATTGGATCTTTATTAAAAGGATGTAAAATTGAATTTAAAAAATATTGGTTTATTTATACAACAAAAGGATTATTCGAATATTATATCTATAAAATTTATTAGATGAGTATAAAATATATTTTATCAAATATATAATATAAAATTTTCACTAATAACATTATCTAATAATAATTAATTAATTTTATTATAAAAAAACAATGCTAGTATAATAAAAATATATGATTTATATTCAATTGGATTATATTATTGATCAGAATTTATTATTGACCAATGAATTTGTATTTTTTATTTATAATTATTATATTTTATAATTTATTTAATAATATTCATAAGATTTACTTAAATGTTTTTGATATATATTAAAATATTGAATATAATATTTTAGAAATATATTGTTCTTTGGTAAAAATCACTCTTGCATGTAACGCAAACTATCAAAGAAACATATTATTTCATTTGATGTAATTTATCAAAATATTGAATTCAGTAAATGATATATAATATATAAAAATATATAAAATATAAAAAAATATATCTTAAGGTTATATTAATTTCAAAATTTGGTATATCATTTCATAAATTCTATCGAATAAAAGGTACTTTATAACACCACATGATTTTATAGTACTTTATTTCTTCAAAGTAATTCAATAACTTGCACTACATGCAACACTGAGTTCAAGTGCACCACAACTTCCCAAACTAGTCCTTTAAAAGCAGTTATAATTAGTATTAACTAAATTTTTAACATTATATAATCTTTATAATTTTAGAATCCATGTTATGAGTTCCTTAGACATAATATTGGATCAAAATCATTTTTTCAAATAAAATTAGAATTTTTCAAAAAATAAAATTTTATCGCCTTTTAATGGAGAAAAAATTTTGAATCAAATATTTGAAACATTTATATATTAAATTTGACAAATAAACATATTCTTTAGAATTGAGAAATTATAATTTAGTTTCAATAAATTTTTGGTGTTTTTCTGATAACTTTCATATTTGGGTTAAAAGTGAAAAATAATATATTTTAACTGAAACCAGCTTTTTCTATCAAAATAATTTATAGTGTTGAATTATATATATCAATGTTTTGGAAGTATAATTAGATTATATTTTTACCAATTAATCCAATTATGGTCACTGTATGTAATTTTACTTTGAAATTGGACTTAAGGAAGTGTTAATCTTCTGATAGTTATTATGTCTTAAAAATACGCCTTTTTGGTTTGGACAACAAGAATTGATTTTAAATTAATTAATTAATATTCTATGTTTTAAAATTGGTAAAACAAAATTAATTTTGTAATTAAAAATATTAAAATTAGTTTAGTGTGAATTTCTTGTATTTTTCTAAAAACATTCCATTTTAGATGAATAGTGAAAGACACTGAGCTATTTTTTAAAATCAACTTTTTATTTAACTAATTATTTATTTTATTTAAATATATTTTAGTTCAAAATAGATACATAATACCTATATATGGTCAATTTAATTCATTTTAGTCATTTTATAATAATTTTAGATATATAAAAATTTTATTGAACTTTTTATTGTCTCTTACCCACCTCCAATGAGCATATGCAAATTTACAAAAAAAACAAATTCTTACCACCTCTGTGAGTTGAATTTAACAAATCCAAAAGACACGGTAGATATCATTATGTAAAAAGTGGTCCAATAAGATGAAAATAATTTTCGGTAAATAATAACTTTTTAGATTTATTTACCACAGTTAAAAGTAAATAGGGTAATTAAGGGTAAATATAATAATATTATTACTCTAAAAATGTCTTAATTCTATTGGATAAGTATAATTATACTAATAACAACCTTATATATAAAATATAATCCTTTAGTTCCACTTGGATTAGATTAGAACATTTCTTATTATTTAATTCAATGAATAGTTAAAAGTGTTAAATTCAATGATTAATAAGTAAACCATTTTAAATATAGGGTTACACTTAAGATAAATTCAACTATAAATAATAATTAGAGAGATAAAAAATATTTCCTACATAATGGTATTTTATTTATATTTTTTATACGTTAAAGTATTTAATTTATTTATGACACAATGAAGATGTACTAAAGACCTAATTAATAAAAGAATAAAATAATTAATATTATAAATTTCCAAATAAATTTTGTAAGAGACTTTTTATGAATTTTACTAATTTTATAGGTTAATATTACATGTTAGGGTTATTTAGATGAATTTTTTTGAAGTAATAATGTTGTTATGAACTCAGAAAAAACAAAATTCCAAATAGTGTCAAAGTTGACATAAATTTTTTTTAAAACGAATATTATATTATTAATAGATATTCTATTCCTAAAAATATAAGGTTCTGCCAAAAGTCTTATATCATATTATTTTTATCATTTTTAAACCCCTTTGTGTTCTCTTGGATTTTTATAGAATGATTATTAATCATATAATATATAATGACAAGGAGACATGGTAAATGTCATACTATTTAACTAAGAGTTAAATATAAAAGATAAAATTAATATAGTGACCCAAACCTATCTAAAACCTATTGGTGGAGTGGTTATAGACCCATATCCTACTTATAATTTAAATAATTTATTCTGGAGCCATTAGAAACCGAAAATGATTTTGTTATAAAATAATATTTTTAGTTTTTCATAAGGTGCCCCTAACCCCTCTTATAAAAGGGAACTCCTGATTTTCTCGAATTCACACCTTCAATGCCATTTGGATAAGGAAACACCTTCCCAAATTACCTATAAACTATCATCCATTCATCTTATAAGACTTATTTTAGTTTGAAATCCAACCTAAGTATCCCTTTTGATCAAATAAAAAGGAAGAACCCAAAGAAGTGGTAAATATTTCATCACCGCTTTCAAGTTGTTTTCTTCTTCCACTACATCTTTATTTTTTGTTTCCATTATAAAATAATAACACCATTATCTTCTGTATAATGTGATTTTATTATAAATATTTTACACCAATATTCATTATTCTACACATCCTTTTAATTACATGTCACCATATGTGCGTACATATGGATTACTGTCTCCACGTTGTGGTGTAATTGTTATTCAACACAATATTTTTTGGATCGGTATAATAATGAAGTGTAATTGATGAAAAAAATAAATATAACATGATAATTATTCTTTATATATGATATACCATCCATTTATATATTATTCTAAAATCAAAATAATCATATTTTCGTTCGTGCGTACGTATAGATTACCGTCTCCACAAACACGATGAGATTCATTCCTCATCGTATCAATTCAAGACCAATTTTCATTGGATGATTAAATATAATGATTAAATACTTAATATCATTGTGAATTTGAAAAAGATAAATCCTATCCATAACAGACATTACTTACATAATAAAGCATATAAATGAAAGATGAATCAGTTAACACCTGAAACGATGATAATACTAATATATTATTAACAAAGCAATGTTAAAAGATCATATAGGATATTATATTAATGTATATGATTCTTGTATAATTTAATAACAATTATTTCACAATTATACAGGAGGTTAACCTACCCTCGACCACAAAAAATTACATGGTAAGGGTTAATTCTAAAACCTCTTCATTATTTATGGTTGATTATATATTGTTTTCTATTGGGACCTCTTTATCACCCACATTCGTGTTTTCCTAAAAATTTATTCCAAAATATTTTTACTATTTACTAGAAAATGGGTTAAAGTCATTTATACACTTATTTTACCTTATCTTCTTTGAAAGTAATCGTTCCGTCATTTTCCAAACAAGGTACTTTATAACATTTTAGACACAATTAAGTTAAGAATGTTTTTAACTTATACAGCGGGTGCGGCTATTTTCCACTGTTATAACATCGTAGAAGATTCCCTTAGAAACTTATAATATTTTTTTCAAAATAAATTTTTTCTTTATAATTATGTGACTCTTAAATGATTTGAAAATATAATGAGATATTTATCTAAAAATGATTTCATTTCATTAATGTCAACATCCATTGATAAATTTTAAGCTTATTTGCTGTTGATTTATTATGATATAAAAAATCCATATTGTATTGAAGGTTTTGTGATATGTTTTACATTGGATGTGTTATTTATATAGAATTCATGTTTTATGGATAAAGTATTTACATTTTCTATGTTAGTCATAATATGAAAGTTTATGTTATGTTTAAACAATTTCATATGAGGAATGCATTGGAGCTAATAAGTGACGAGTGGATCCTGCTATAGTTCCTCGATGAATCGGAAGGTCTCATTATAAAAACTAGTGTCTTGGCACAAGACCTTGACAAAATATTATTTGTATTATTGTCACAAGTACTTGACTATGTGGTTATGGAATTATGGCATTATGAATTCTATCATTATAAAAGTGGCCATTGATGTGTCATGTGATTATTCAACTAGATGAATATCAATGTGAAAAAGTAAATGGAATTATTTTGATTTATATTTTCTATATTATGATGAATTTTAAGTTGATACTGTTATGGTTTTAGTTTTATACATTGCATTAAATGTTTATGCTTATTTATGAATGTTTCCGCTATATTGTTATCTATACTGAGCATTTGAGCTAACCCCTTTCTATGTTTTATTTTTTTCCAGGATATGAAAAAGTATATTATTACTGACCTATAGGGATATTCTAGGGGATATTAGTGTTGTCTATTGAAGAAATGTTGTTGTTGTTTTCCATTTCGTGATGTAATGTAAACCTTATGAATGTATCTAGTACTTTCAGGGCTACAAAACTAATCGTTCTATTGAGACATGATCTTTTGTGATCATGCCAATGATACGTAATAATGCACTGACTCTGGATTCTAGTGTCGGGGCATTATAGTTGTTATTAGATAATGTTTATTACAAACCTTGGAAACTAGATTTGGATAATCTCTGGTTAGAGCACATAGCCATAAGATAGAATATAAGGATTAGTATTGAAGAAAGTAAAATAATTTTTGTACTGTATAGATTTTGTGAGTTTTCCAAGAAGATACGTCCCTATCTAGATACGAGCAGGTTGAGGTGGCTCTTGCACAGATGTACATAAAGGGTAAAATCCGAAAAAACCACTTTGAGCTAGACTCATATGGGAACTAGTACACGACAATGGGTCTTCCTGTACTCTTTGTTACGACATATTTGGGGTATATGCTTATGACAATTCTCATTTTATTTACAAATCATTATGTAGTATTTACGAGTAAATACCTCCCCAAAGAAAATATTTTTTTGATTCTGGATTATATCCATAAACTGTTCAATTTATGATAGGTATTTTACAAGTTTGAAATTATTCATTGCAATTCTTAAACTGGCCTAGTGTATTCCATTGTATAGAAATGGTTCCCAATAGAAGTAATGTGAACTCCAGTAATATGTATGACCCAAAGAGTAAGAAGGATCATATCATTCATGTTATTAAGCCAGAATTTAGAAGGGAAATAGTATCCCATGTATTCTCAACATATGAAGAAATAATATCACGTGTTAATAAAATATGTAATGAATTCTCAGAGTCATATGGCCTTGAAGGGAAGCAAGAGAAGAAATGGATGGAAGAGGGAATGATTGATAAATGGAAGAGGGAAATGAATGATTTTTCTATATTTGATAACTGTGGAAAAAATCACCTTGTTAAATGCTTAATGTGAATAAGAGTTTATTATAAGTGTGTAGAAAAAGGACACCAAGTACGTGATTGAAATGGTAAGAAAAAAGCCTCAAATGTACAATTCTTTATCAAAAAGGAGTTGGGACAGTACGCGAATCAATGTCCAAATAATCATATTATACCCCAATTTCTAATATTAGATAATAATAAAGTTATGATACTATAGAAGATGAAGAGGAATGATTAGATTTCATACATTGTTATTAATTTATTGTGCCATTTGAGTATTGTATTAATGATGTACATGTTATAAGAATTATAGAGAATATAAGGATTGTACTGCAGTACTATTTCATTAAAGACTTAAGATTGTGTGGAACCATGAAAAGTGACTCAATAGGAGGTTAATTTTTTTGGAAAAAATAGGTTTGAGGTAAATATAAACCATAATTTGGTTATGATACCGATGCAGTGATTTCGAAAAAATACATGACTGATTTGGATAAATTATATTGGATATTCTTGAATACCTTGAAACTAATTATTGATTTTTATATTCTATCATGGATGGAGTTTAAAACATTTTTGGATAGAAGGAGCATATCCAGTATTCTATAAAAAATAAGGGAGCATGAATGTAATCAATAAGGTTTTATTGTAATTTAGGATGTTGTAGTGTTTAAAAAAATACATAATGAAGGTGTTCACATGTTATTGCATGGAAAAACGGGTCATCATTGTGTTTAAATTCCTTATTAATTTTGGACTGTGAGTTTGGAAAGAAGTATTTTTTATAATTATATTTTGAGATTATTTTTGGATTTCAACAAAAAGGACAACCTAGATGTTGGGTGGCAACCCTTCGTATCTGGCAAGGCCACGAAACTTAAACCTGCAACCGAAGGGCGACAAGGGTGTATCATATACCACATGCCCACATGATGTCCTCGATTGAAACATATAGTTTTTTAAAAGGTCTGGTAGATTAATTATATATTCATTTTTTTTGAACCTTATACGAATAGGATAAATAGAATACTTTTTTAGTTCTATTATATTTTAGAGTGAATGATGATTTTGTTGTAGAAATTAGATAATGGATGGAACTCTACTTGTTAAATTAATATTTTTTTCTTCTATTATTATATAGGAAATTTCTTCTTAACCTGTTGGTAAGGGATCTTAGAACTAAAAGAGTGTTATCCTAATACCTCAGGTTTTATTGAACCGATGATATTTTAAATCATCATATATTGATAGCTTTGAGGACCTCAATTCTACAATTGTTTTTTACTGATGACCTCAATCACTCCCTATAAATATTTACATTTTCCATCCAATTATGTGTCCCTGATTTCCACCAATTTTCTCCTAATCAAGATCATAATTTGGTGGTGACTTTTTCATTCCCTTTTTCCTCTTATTGGGACTAAATTTTTTTAACCCAATTTCCGATGTGGGTTTTCCCACAAAGGTATTTTCTATTTTCAACCTTTTATTTTCAAAGAACAATTTCAAATTGTGAGGAGGAAATTTATTGAATGAGGGATGAATGTAACAACCCACGATTTTATAGTATGTTATTTCTTCAATTTAATTCAATAACTTGCACTACACGCAACACTAAATTCAAGTGCACCATGACTTACCAAACTAGCTGTTCAAAAGAAGTTATGAATATTATTATCTAAATTTTGATCATAATATATTCCTTATTATTTTAGAATCCACATTAAGAGTTTCATAGACATAATGTAGGGACAAATTCATTTTTTCTGATAAAAGATGTATTTTTCAAAAAAATGAAATTTTACCGCATTCTAATGGAGATCCTTTTTTGAATCCAATATTTGAAACTTTTATATATTAAATTTGACAAAAAAACTTCTTCTTTAGAATCTGGACATAATATTTTATTTTCAATAAATTTTTGGTGCCATTCTGCTAACTTTCATATTTGGGTGAATAGTAAAAAATACTATATATTAAATAAAACCAACTTTTTTAATAAAAATAATTTATAATGTTGAATTATACATTTTAATGGATTAGAAGTATAATTAGATTATATTCTTACCATTTAATCTAATTATGGTCATTATAAGTAATTTCACTTTTAAATTGGACATATATAATTTTCAATCTTTTGATAGTTATTATTTCTTAAAAAGAGAATTTTTGTTTTTGATAACCAGAATTAATTTTAAATTAATTATTGAAACTTATATGTGTTGAAATTGTAAAAATATAATTAATTTTTTAATTCTGAATATCAAAATTAACTTAGGGTGAATTTTTGGTATTATTTTGAAAACTTTAAATTTTTTATGAATACTGAAAAACAACGAGTTATTGTTTAAAACCGAATTTTTATTTAAATAAATATTTATTTAATATAAATTTATTTTAGGTAGAAATAGATACATAATACCTATATAGGTTCAATGTAACTCATTGGAGTCAGTTTATAATAATTATATATATATATATATATTTTATTAAACTATTTACCATCTTTTTTACCCACATCATAAGAGCATTTGAAAATTTAAATAAAACATAATTTTACTGATTCTATGAAGTGAATTTCAAAAATTCGAGAGACGCGGTTGATATCATTAAGTAAAATTTTGTTCAATTTGATGAAAATAATTTTTGGTGTATAATACCTTTTGACTTTTATTTACCACAGTTAAAAGTACATAGGGTAATGAAGGGTAAAAATGATATTATTATTACCATAACACATGTCCCAATTCTATTGAATAACTATAATTCAACCAAAAACAACCATGGAAATAAAATATGATCTTTTAGGTCCACTAGGATTTGATTACGACATTTATTATTATTTAATTCAAAGAAGATTCAATAGTGTTAAATTCAAAGTTTAATAACTAAATCATTTTTAATATAGGGTTACTCGTAAGATAAATTCGACTATAATTATTAATTAGAAATATATTAAAATTTAATACATAATTTTATTTTATTTATACTATTTAGATGTTATATAATTTAATTTATTTATGACACAATGATGAAGCAGTAATTACCTAATTATTGAAATATTAAAATAATTAATACTATAAATGTATAAATATATGTAATTTGAGACTATTTATTAGTTAGACTAATTTTATAAGTTAATATGACATATTAAAGTTGGTTATATGAAATTCTTTCGAGGAAATAATGCTTTTATATTTAGAAAAAATAATATTTCAAATAGTGTCAAAATTGACATAAAAGAGTTTTTAAAACAAATATTATATTATTAATATATATTCTATTCCTAAAAATCTAATGATTGGAAAAAATATATATGTAATTATATTTTTATAATTAATTAACCACTTGTGGTTTTATTTTAAGTTTATAGTATGTTTATTAACAATATAATATAAAAATACAAAGAGACATGGTAAATGTCAAACTATTTAACTAAGAGTTAAATCTAAATGATAAAGTTAATATAGTGACCCAAACCTGTCTAAAACCTATTGGTTGAGTGGTTTTCGACCCATCCCCACATTTTCATTCATATAATTCATTTTGGAGCCTTTAGAAACCGAAAATTATTTTGTTATAAAATAATATTTCTAGTTTTTTAAGGTTCCTCTAACCCCTCTCATAAAAGGGCACTCCCGATTATCTCTAATTTACACCTTCAAAGCCATTTGAATTGGCCATACCCTGACCAAATACCCTCTCAACTGTCCTCCCTTCATCATAGAGGCGTTACATTAGTCAGAAATCCAACCTAAAGAGCCCTTTTGATCAAATCAATAGGAATATGCCGAAAAAAGGTAAATATTTCATCAGCACTTTCAAGTTCCTTTCTTCTTCCACTTCATCATTATGTTTTTGTTTACATTATAAAATAATAAATCTAGTATATTTTATATATTTTGATGTTATTATAAATATAGTACAACCATATTCATTATTCTATCCATCTTTCGAATGACATGTCACCACACATGCGTATGTACGACTATCGTCTCCACGTCGTGGTGTAACTGTTATTCCATACATTATTATTTGGACGGCTATAATAATGATGTGTAATTGATTTAAATAAAAAATTTAACATGATAATTATTATGTATATATGATATACCATGGAATTATTTATTATTATAATATCAAAATAATGATATTGTCGCTCGTGCGTACATATGGATTACTGTCTCCACGAACGTGATGAGATTCATTCCCCATCGTATCCATTCAAGACTAACATCCATTAGATTATTACAAAAATATTTTAAGACATAATATCCTTATGAAAATGAATAAGATAAATCATATACATAACAAACATTACTTATGTAACAAATAATATAAAGTAAAACGAATCAGTTAACACCCGAAGCAACGATAATACTAAGATATTATTAACCATGCAATGTTAAAAGATCATATATGATATCATAATTATGTACAAGATTCTTGTATAATTTAATAAAAATTATTTCACCATTATAGAGGAGTATAACATACCCTCGCCCAAGGAAAAGTATAGGGTAAGGGATAATTCTACAACCTCTTCATTATTCAAGGTTGTTTATAAGTAATTATCTACTAGGACATCTTTATCACCCACATCCGTGTTTTCCGAAAAATGTATTCCAAAACATTTTTACTTTTTACTAGACAATGGGGTAAAGTCATTTATAACATTATTTTTCCTTATATGTTTTGAAAGGAATCTTTCCATCATTTTCTAAACATGGTACTTTATAAACCTTTCGACAAAATTAAGGTAAGAATGTTTTTAACATATACGGCGGGTGTGGATAGTTTCAAATGTTATAACATCGCCAAAAGCTTCCCTTACAAGCATATAAGAATATATTCAAAACAAATGTTTTCATTATAATTATATGACTTTTAAATGATTTCAATATAGAATGAGATATTTCTCTAAAAAGGTTTTGATTTCATATATGTCATCATCCGTTGATAGATTATAAGCTTTTTTGAAGTTGATTTATTAGGATACAAAACTTTCATATTGTATTGAAGGTTTTGTGATATTTTTGACTATGGATGTGTTATTTTTATACCATTCATGGTTTATGGATAAATTTTTCACATTTATTATTCTAGTCTTAATACGAATGATTATGTTATATTTAATCATTTTCAAATGAGGAATTAATTAGACATAGTATGTGACGGGTGGAGCATGCCGTAGCTCCTCGATGCATCGGATGGTCTCATTAGACAAACTAGTCTCTTGGCACAATGACTTGAAAAAATCATAATTGTAGTCATGGAACAAGGCCTTGAATATGTGGTTATGAAATTGTGGCATTATGAATACCTTCAATATGAAACTGGCTATTGATATTGCATGTAATTATTCAACTAGTAGACTATCCATGTGAGTAAGTAAATTGTATTATTTTGATTTAGATTTTCCATATTCTGATGAAATTTATGTTGAAAAGGCTTTTGTTTTAGTTCAAAACATTTCCTTAAATGATTATTCTTATTTATGAATGTTTCAGATATATTGTTATCCATACTGAGCATTTGAGCTCACCCATTTCTATGATCTGTTTTTCCCAGGATGTGAAGAAGTATGACTGACCTATAGGGATAGTCTATGGGATATCAATATTTTTTATGGAAGCAATGTTGTTGTAGTTTTCCATTTTATGTTGTAATGTAAACATTATGAATGAATCGACTACTTCCAAGGTCACTAACCTAATCGGTATTTTGAGAGATGATATTTTGTGATCATGCCAGTGTAATGTAATAATGCACCGAATCTAGGCTAATTGGGTCGGGACATTACATTTGTTATCAGGTGATGTTTAGTACAAACCTTGGAAACTAGATTTAGATAAATTCTGATTAGAGAACATATCACTAAGATAGACTTTGAGGATTAGTATAGAAGAACATCCTAGAATTTTTTTATTGTAGATATTTTATGAGTTTTCTAGGAAAATACATCAATGTATGTATACGAGCTTGTAGAGGCGGCTCTGAAAGATACGTACCTAGGGTTAAAACCCCAAAACAACGCTTTGAGCTAGACTCAAATGGAAACTGGTGCACAACAACGGGCCTTGTTGCACTCCTAGTTATGACAATCTCGGGGGATATGCTTAGGATAATTCTCATTTTCATTACAAATCACTATGAATGATTTGCAAGTATATACCTCCTCAAAGAAATTGTTTTTATGATTATGGATTATATCCATAAACTGTTCGATTTATGTTAGGTATTTTACACGTTTGGAATTATTCATTTCCATTCATAAAATGACCATTTGTATTCCATTGTATAGAAATGGCGCCCTGTTGATGGGATGTGAACTCAAACAATACGAATGATCCAAAGAATAAGAAGGATCATATCATTTTTGCTATTAAGAAAACATTTAAAATTGAAATATTCACCCATGTATTCTCAAAATATGATGAAATAGTATCTTTGGTTAATAATATAAGTAAGAAATTCCTTGATCTCTATAGAATATAAGGGAAGCAATAGAAGAAAAGGAAGGAATAGAAAAGGATGGATAAATGGAAGTGGGAATTGAACGATTTTCCCATATTTGATAACTGTGGAAAAAATAAACATGGTAAATGCTTGAAGGGAATGGGAGTTTATTGTAAGTGTGGAGAAAAAGTACACCAAGAATGTGATTGTAAGGGTTAGAAAAAAGTTTCAAATGTAAAATGATTCATCTATAAGGAGTTCAGCCACTATGGGAATCAATGACCAAATCATCAGAGTATAACCCAAATGTTTTTATTGGGTAATAATAATTTTATGATGCTACTGAAGATGAAGAAGAATGATTATATTTCTTATGTTATTATTAAAGTGTTGTGTCATTTGAGTATTGTATTGATGATGTACATGTAATAAGAATTATAGAGTATATAAGGATTGTACTGCAGTTATATTTCAATAAGGACTTGAGATTTTGTCGAACCATGACAAGTAACTCAATAGCATGTTAATTTTTTTGAAAATATATGTTTGAGAGAAAGATAGAGCATAATATGGTTCTGATACTGAGGTAGTGCTTTTAGAATAATACATGATTGCTTTGGATAAATTATATTAGATATTCGTGACTACCTTGAAACTGATTAATGATTTGTATATTCCATCGTTGAGGTATTTGTCTACATTTCTGGATATAAGAAGTATATCCAATATTTTATAATGAATAAGAGAGAATTAAGGTAATCAATAAGGTTTGATGGTAATTCAAGATGTTATAATGTTTTAAAAGAATTCAAGATGAAGGTGTTGACAAGGTATTATGTGGAAAAAAGGATCTTCATTGTTTTTACCATCCTTATAAATTTTGGACAGTGAGTTTGGACAGAGGTATTTTGGATATTTCTAGTTTGATATTATTTTTTTATTTCTACAAAAGGACAAACCAGATGTTGGGCGGCAAACTGTCGGTTCTGGCAAGGATGCAAGACCTGATCCCACAACGAATGGGCGACATGGGTGTATCACCTACAACTGGCCCACTTGATGTCCTGGATTGAATAATGTATTTTTTATTAAAAGGTATCATAGATTTATTATAAATTCATTTTTAACCCTATACGAATAGGATAAATAGAATATTTTATTTATGTTCTATTATCGTTTAGAGTGACAGATGAGTTTTTGGTAGAAATTAGTTAAAGGATGGAACTCTACTTGTCAAGTATATATTTTTTATTCACTTATACTATAAAGAAAAATTAATTCATAATCATTAGGTAAGGTTTCTTAAAACAAAAAATGTGTTATCCTAATACCTTATGTTTTTTTTGAACTGATGATACTTTAAATCATCATAGATTGATTGCATTGAAGCCCTAGATTCTACAATTGATTGTGACTGATGACCTCAATCACTCCCTATAAATATTTACATTTTATCTCCAATTATGTGTCCCTAATAGACACCAACAATCTCATAATCGATATCATAATTTTGTGGTGACTTTTTCGTTCCACTTTTCCTCTTATTAAGACTAATTTTTATTAACCCAATTTCTGATGTGGGTTTTCCCAGAAAGGTATTTTCTATTTTCAACCTTTTATTTTTGAATAAAATTTTTAAATTGCGAGGAAGAAATTTATTTAAGGAGGAAATAATGTAACATCCCATGATTTCATAGTACATTATTTCTTCAAAGTAATTAAATAACTTGCACTACACGAAACACTGAGTTCAAGCGCACATTGACATAATAAACTTACCGTTCAAAACTGGTTATGAATAGTATTAACTGAATTTGGAACATTATATAATCCTTATAAATTTAGAATCCATATTATGAATTTCTTAGACATAATGTAGGAAGAATTTCTTTTTTTCTGATGAAAGAAATATTTATCAAAAAATGAAATTTTATCACCTTTTAAGGGAGAAGCCTTTTTGAATCCAATATATGAAACTTTTAAATATTAAATTTGACAAAATAAACTTCTTCTTTATAATAAGGACATAATAATTTAGTTTCAATAATTTTTTGGTGTTTTTCTGATAACTTTCATATTTGAGTGAACAGTGAAAAATACTATATTTTAACAGAAAAAAACTTTTTTAATGAATTAATTAATAGTGTTTAATTATAAATTTTAGTGGTTTGGAAGTATAATTATATTATATTTTTACCATTTAATCTATTGATGGTCATTGTAAGTAATTTCACTTTGAAATTTGACATAAACAAGTGTCAATCTTTTGATAGTTATTATTTCTTAAAAATACGCTTTTTGGATTGGACAATAGGAATTGATTTTAAATTAAATAATGCAACTTCTAGGTTTTTATATTGGTAAAATAGAATTCAATTTTTAATTCAGAATATCAAAATTATCTTAGGGTGATTTGTTTTGTATTTTTCTGAAAACATTCAATTTTTGATGAATATTTAAAAAACATTGAGTTATTGTTCAAAACCGTCTTTTTATTTAAATAATTATTTATTTTATTTAAATTTATTTTAGGTAAAAATATATAGATAATATCTATATAATTTCAATGTAATTCATTGGAGTCAGTTTATAATAATTTTATATATAAAAAAATTATTGAACTTTTAACTGTCTTTTACCCACCTCCTAGAAGCACTTGCAAATTTACATAAAACATAATTTTAACGATTCTATGAGTTGAATTTCAAAAATATGAGAGACACAGTTGATATCAGTAGGTAAAATTTGGTTCAACAAGATGGAAATAATTTTTCATGAATATTAACTTTTTATTCTTATTTACCACGGTTAAAAGTAAATATGGTAATGAAGGGTAAAAATGATATTATTATTACCCTAACACATGTCCTAATTCTATTGGATAATAAATATTCGATGAAAATCAACCTTAGGAATAAAATATGATCCTTTAGGTCCACTTGTATTAGATTATGACATTTATTATTATTTAATTCAAAGAAGGGATAAAAGTGTTAAATTCAATGATTAATAACTAAACCATTTTTAATTCTGGGTTAATCATAAGACAAATTTGACTATAAATATTTATTAGAAAGATAAAATTATTTCCTACATAATGGTATTTCATTTATATTTTCTAGACACTAAATAATTTAATTTGATTATAACACAATGATGAGGCTGTAATTACCTAATTAATGAAATATTAAAATAATTAATTTTATAAATATCAAAATAAATGTAATTTGATACTTTTTGTTAATTCCAATAATTATTTTCGTTAATATTACATGTTAGGGTTGGTTAGATAATTTGTTTTCTATGTAATAATGTTTTAATGAAATTATCAAAAACAAAATAAAAAATAGTGTAAAAATTGACATAAAAGTGTTTTTAAAACAAATATAATATTATTTATTGATATTTTATTCCTAGAAAACTATTTTTGAGACAAAATAATTATATACTGATAGGTGTATCATTAATTAATCACTAGTTTTTATCTTTGAATTTTATAGTATGTTTATTAACCATATAATATAAAAATACAGAGACATGGTAAATGTCAAACTATTTAACTAAGAGTTAAATCTAAATGATAATGTTAATATAGTGTCCCAAACCTGCCTAAAACTAATTGGATGAGTGATTTTCAACCCCTACCAACCATAGCCATTAAATAATTCCTTTTTGAGCCATTATAAACCGAAAATGTTTTTATTATAAAATAATATTTCTAGCTTTTCATAAGGCGCCTCTCACCCCTCTTTTAAAAGGGAAGTCACCCTTCTCTCTAATTCACACCATCAAATCCATTAGGCTCAGCCAAACCCTACCCAAATACCCACTAAATTGTGCTACCTTAATCCTGGAGGCCTTACATTAGTCATAAATCCAACTTATGGAGCCCTTTTGATCAAATCGAAAGGAAGAACCTGTAGAAGTGGTAAATATTTCATCACCTCTTTCAAGTTCCTTTCTTCATCAACTTCCTCTTTCTTTGTTGTTTGCATTCTAAAACGATAACTCCAATATCATCTATAAATTTTTATGTTATTATCAATATGGAACAAACATATTCATTACTCTATCAATCCATTGAATGATGTGTCACCATACGTGCGTACGTACAACTTACCATCTCCAGGTCAGGGTGTAATTGTTATTTAATACATTATTATTTTAATGGGTATAATAATGAGGAGTAATTGATGTAAATAATAACTATAACATGACAATGATTCTATATATATGATATAAAATCCAATTATATATTATTTTAATAACTAAAGAATGATATTGTCGCTCGTGCGGATGTACAGATTACCATCTCAACAAACGCGATGAGATTCACTCCCCATCGTATCCATTAAAGACTAATTTTCAATAGATGATTATAAATAATGTTTACAGACATAAAAGAATTATGAATATAAATAAGATACATCCTATCCATAACAAACATTACATAATTAAAAAATCATATAAATTAAAACGAATCAGTTAACACCAGAAATGATGATAATTGTAAAATATTATTAACAATGAAATGTTAAAAGAACTTATATGATATCATATTAATGTATATGATTATTTTATAATTGAATAACAATTATTTCACCATTATATTGGAGGTTAACCTACCCTCGACTAGGGAAATATACAAGGTAAGGGTTAATTATACAACCTCTTCATTAATGAAGGTTGGTTATATGTAATTATCTACTCGGACCTCTTTATCACCCAAATCCATGTTTTCATAAAAATTTATTCCAAAACATTTTTACTATTTACTAGACAATGAGGTAAATTCATTTATACCTTTATTTGACCTTATATGTTTTGAAAGGAATCTTTCCGTCGTTTTCCAAGCAAGGTAGTTTATAACCATTTCGAAAAAATTAAGGTATGAATTTTTTTAACTTATACGGTAGGTGCAGATATTTTCCATTGTTATAACATCATAAAAGCTTCCATTACATGCTTATAAGAATATTTTTAAAATAAAGTTTTTTTATAATTATGTGACTATTATATTTTTTTAAAATATAATTAGATATTTCTCCAAAAAGGTATTGATTTCATCTATGACAACATAATTTGATGGATTTTAAGATTATTTAAAGTTGACTTATTATGTTACAAAACATCCATATTGTATTGAAGGTTTTGTGACATATTTGGTCGTGGATGTGTTATTTTTATACTATTAAGGGTTTATGGATAACATATTGATATTTCGTATGATAGTCTTCATATGAATATTTATGTTATGTTTAATCGTTTTAATATGAGGAATACATTAGACTTAGTATGTGATGGGTAGAGCTCGCTATATCACTTCGATTCATCGGTAGGTCTCCTGAGAGAGACTAGTATCATGGCACAAGGCTTTGAAAAAAACTTATTTGCAGTCTTGGCACAATGCATTGACTATGTGGTTATTAAAGTCTGGAATTACGCATTCCATCACTATGAATGTGGCTATTAGTATTTCATGTGAATATTCGACTAGTAGAATATCCATGTGAGTAATTAAATGGTATTTTTTTATTTATATTTTCCATATTATGATGATTTTTTTGCTGAAAATAATTTTTTAGTTCTATACATTGCCTTAAATATTTATGCTTATTTATGAAAGTATTCTCTATATTGTTATCCTTTCTGATCATTTGTGCTCACCCATTTCTATGTTTTATTTTTCCTAGGATGCGAAGATGTATATTATGACAGAACTATAGGGATAGTATATGGGATATCATTGTTTTCTATGGAAACAATGTTCTTGTAGTTTTCCATTTTATGATGTAATGTAAACATTATGAATGTATCTAGTACTTCCAAGGCTACTAAACTAATCGGTAATTCGAGACTAGATCTTTTGTGATAATTCCAATGATATGTAATAATGCACCCACTCTAGGCTTATGAGGTAGGGGCATTACATTTGGTATCATATAACTTTAGTACAAAACATTGAAACTATATTTAGATAAACATTGATTACAGAACCTATCCCTAAGATAGACTTTGAGGATTATTATGGAAGAACATATTATAATTTTGGTACTATAGAGATTTTGTGAGTTTTCCAAGAAAATACACCCCTTTCTGGATACAAGCAGGTAGAGGTGGATATAGCACAGATGTACCTAGGGGTAAAACCCAAAAACACTGCTTTGAGCTAGACATGAATGGTAATTGGTGCATGACAATGGGCATTGCTTCACTCTTGGTTAGGACACTCCTAGGGGAAATGATTTGGATAATTTTCGTTTTCTTTACAAATCATTACGTAGTATTTACGTGTATATACCTCCTAAAAGAAAATATTTTTATGATTATGGATTATATACATATACTGTTCAATTTATGTTAGGTATTTGACATTTTTATAATTATTCATTGCAATTCACAAACTGACCTAGTGTATTCCATTTTGTAGAAATGGTACCCAGTAGAAGGAATGTGAACCCCCACAATACATATGATCCAAAGAGTAATAATGATCATATCTTTCCGGGTATTAATCCAATATATAGATAGAAATTAGTCTCCCATGTATTATCAACATATGAAGAAATTGTATCATGTTTTAATAAGATATGTAAATAATTCTCAAAGTCTTATGGCATTGAAGGGAAGTAAGTGAAGAAAAGGATGGAAGAGAGAAAGATGGATAAAAGGTATAGGTAAATGAAGGATGTTCCCATATGTGTTAACTGTGGAAAGAATCACCTTGGTATATTCTTGAAGAGAATTGGAGTTTGTTATAACTGGGGAGAAAAAGGACACCACGTACGTGATTTCTAGGGTAAGATTAAGGTTTCAAATGTATATTCCTTCATCTGCAAGGAGTTGGTACACTACACGAATCAATGCCCAAATCATTAGAGTATACCCCAAATAATGATATTGGATAATAATAAGGTTGTGATACTACTGAAGATGAAGAGGAATGATTTCATTTCTTATGTTGTTATTAAAGTATTGTGTCATTTGAGTATTGTATTAATGATGTACATGTTATAAGGATTATAGAGTTTAAAAATATTTCACTGCAGTACTATTTAATTAAGGACTTGAGATTATGTGGAACCATGAAAAGTGACTCAATAGAAGGTTGAAATTTTGGAAAATATATAGTTTAGAGAATGATAAACCATAAAATGGTTCTGATACCGATGTATTGATTTTGGAATAATACATGATTGATTTGGATAAAATATATTGGATATTCTTGACTACCTTGAAACTGATTATGATTTTTATATTCCATCATTGATGGATTTTACAACATTTTTTGATAGAATGAGTATATCCAGTATTCTATATGGAATAAGGGAGAATGAATGTAATCAATGAGGTTTTATAGTAATTTAGGATGTCACAGTGTTTTAAAAGAATACATGATGAAGGTGTTCACATGTTATTATGTGGGAATAGGCTCTTCATTGTGTCTACCTTCCTCATAAATTTTTGGACTGTGAGTTTGGATAGAAGTATTTTTGATAATTCTAGTTTGATATAATTTTTGGATTTCCAAAAAAAGGAAACCCCAGAGGTTCGGTGACAACCCGTCGCGTCCGAAAAGGCCACGAGACTTGAACCCGCATCCGAAGGACGACAATGGTGTATCACCTACCACTGGCCCAGGTGATGTCCTGGATTGAATAATGTTGTTTTTTTAAAGGTCTGGTATATGAATTATAAATTCATTTTTTGGAACCCTATACGAATAAAATAAATAGAATATATTTTTTTATTTTTATTTCTTTTTAGAGTGAAAGGTGAGTATGTGGTAGAAATTAGTTAATGGATGGAACTCTACTTGTCAAGTATATATTTTTTATTCTCTTATTCTATGAAGAAATTAATTCTTAAACATTATGTATGAAATTATAAAACTAAAAATGTGTTAACCAAATACATTATGTATTTTTGAACTGATGAAATTTTAAATAATCATTGATTGATGGCTTTGAGTCCCTCAATTGTACAATTTTATGTGACTGATTACCTCAATCACTCCCTATAAATATTTACTTTTTTCTCCAATTATGTGTCCCTAATAGCCACCAATTTTCTACTAATGGTGATCATAATTTTGTGGTGAATTTTTCATTCCCCTTTTCCTCTTGTAAATACTAAATTTTATTAACCCAATTTCTGATGTGGGTTTTCTCAAAATGGCATTTTCTATTTTCAACCTTTTAGTTTTGAAGAAAAATATCAAATTTTGTGGAAACAATTTATTGAATGTTGAATAATGTTACCCCCCATGATTTCATAATACATTATTTTTTCAAAGTAATTCAATAACTTGCATTACACGCAACACTAAGTTCAAGCATACCATGACTTACCAAACTAGCCATTCAAAATAATTTATGAATAGTATTAACAATTTTTTTGAACTTTATATAATCCTTATAATTTTAGAATCCATATTATGAGTTTCTTAGACATAATATAGGAAAAAAATCATTTTTTTCAAATAAAACAAGTATTTTTCAAAAAATGAAATTTTACAACCTTTTAATGGGGAACCCTTTTTCAATCCAATATTGGAAACTTTTATATATTAAATTTGAAAAAATAAACTTTTTCATTATAATCAGGGCATAAGAATTTAGTTTCAATAAATATTTGGTTTTTTTCTGATTACATTCATATTTGGGTGAATAGTGAAAAATACTATATTTTAACTGAAAACAACTTTTTAAATCAAAATAATTCATAGTGATGAATTATACATTTTAATGGTTTGGAAGTATAATTAGATTACATTTTTACCATTTAATTAAACGATGCTCATTGTAAGTAATTTCACTTTGAAATTGGACATTATCATGTGTCAATCTTTTGAGAGTTATTATTTCTTAAAAATACCATTTTTGCTTTTGAAAATGAGAATTAATGTCAAATTAATTTATGAAACTTCTATTTCATAAAATTTGTAAAATAGAAATCATTTTTGAATTCGGAATATCAAAATTATCTTAGGGTGCATTTTCTGTATTTTTCTAAAAACATTCAATTTATGATGAATAGTGAAAAAACACAGAGTTGTTGTTTAAAACGTATTTTTATTTAAATAATTATTTATTTTATTTAAATGTATTTTAGGTCAAAATAGATATGTAATACCTATATATGTTCATGTAATTCATTGGAGTTATTTTATACAAATTTTAGATATATAAAAATTTATTGAACTTTTTACCATCTTTTACCCACCTCCTAGGTTCATTTTAAAATTTACATAAATTTAATTTTACAGCTTCTATTAGTTGAATTTCAAAAATCAAAGAGACACAGTTTATATTTTTAAGTAAAATGTGGTTCAATAAGATGAAAATAATTTTTGGTGAATAAAAACATTTTACTATTATTTACCACTGTTAAAAGTAAATAGGGTAATTAAGGGTAAAAATGATATTATTATTACCCTAACACATGTCTTAATTCTATTGGATAAATATAATTCGACCAAAAAAACCTTGGGAATAAAATATGATCCTTTAGATCCATTTGGATTATATTAGGACATTTGTTATTATTTAATTCAAAGAAGAGTTAAAAGTGTTAAATTCAATGTCTAATAACTAAACTTTTTTTAATATAGTATTACACATAAGATAAATTTGATTATAAATATTCATTAGAAATATAGAAATATTTCCTACATAATGAAATTCTATTTATATTTTTTAGACTTTAATTAATTTAATTTATTGATGACACAATGATGATGCAGTAATCACCTAATTAATGAATTATTAAAATAATTAATATTATAAATATCCAAATAAATGTAATATTAGACGTTTTATTAATTCAACTAATTTTATAGGTTCATATGACATGTTAGGGTTTTTGAGATGATTTTTTTGAAATAATAATGTTGTTATGAATTTATAAAAAACAAAATATCAGATAGTGTCAAATTTGATGGCAAATAATTTTTAAAACAAATATTATATAATTAATTGATATTCTATTCATAAAAATCTAAGCATTGGGATAAAAGACTTATATAATGATTGGTGTATAATTAATGAACCAATTGGGGTTCGTTTGGAATTTTATTGTAAGTTTACAAACCATATAATATAAAAAAACAAAGAGACATGGTAAATGTCTAATCCATACATTCAAAGCCATTTGGGTCATCCAACCCCTACCTAAATACCCTCTCAACTATCCTCCCCTCATCCTAGAGGCCTTACTTTAGTCAAAAATGCAACTTATGGATCCATTTTGAAAAACTCAAAAGGAATAACCGGATGAATAGGTAAATATGTCATCACCTCTTTCATGTTCCTTTCTTCTTCCACTTCCTCTTTCTTTGTTGTTTCCATTCTAAAATAATAACTCTATAATCTTCTATATAATTTGATTTTATTATAAATATGTTACAACCATATTCATTATTATATTCATACTTTAATGACATGTCACCATATGTGCGTACATAAGGCTTAATTTATCCACATCGTGGTGTAAAGGTTATTCAATAAATTATTATTTGGATAGGTATAATAATGATGTGTAATTGATGTAAATAATAAATATAACATGATAATGATTCTGTATATATGATATACCATCAAATTATATATTATTCTAATATCAAAAGAATGATATTTTCGCTCGTGCGTACGTACAGATTACCGTCTCCATGAGCGTGATAAGATTCATTCCCTATCGTATCCATTCAAGACTAATTTTCATTAAATGAGTAAAAATAATGTTTAAATATTTAATATCATTACAAATACGAATAAGATAAATCATGTCCATAACGAACATTACATATGTAACAAAACATATAAAGGAGAATTAATCAGTTAACACAAGAAATGACGATAATACTAAGTTATTATTAACAAAGCAATGTTAAAAGATCATATATGATATCATATTAATGTATATGATTCTTGAATAATTTAATAACAATTATTTCACTATTATACATCAGGTTAACCTACCCATGAATAAGGAAAATCACTAGGTAAGGGTAAATTCTACAACATGTTCATTATTCAAGGTTGTTTATATGTAATTATCTCCTCGGACATCTTTATCGCCCACATTTGTGTTTTCCTAAAAATGTATTCCAAAATATTTTTACTATTTACTATACAATGGGGTAAGGTCCTTTATACCCTTATTTAACGGTATATTTTTTAATGAAATATTTCCATCATTTTTCAAATAAGGTACTTTATAACCTTTTCTACAAAATTAAGGTAAGAATGGTTTTAACTTATACGGTGGGTGCGGCTATTTTCCGCTTTTATAACATCATGGAAGCCTCCATTATAATCTTATAAGAATATTTTCAAATTAACTATTTTCTTTATAATTATGTCAATATTAAATAATTTCAAAATATAAAGATATATTTCTTTAAAAATGTTTTTATTTCATCTATGTCAACGTCCTTTGATGGATTTCAAGCTTAGTATGATACAAAAATTCCATATTGTATTGAAGGTTTCATGATATGTTTGACTGTGGATTGTTATTTTTATAACATTAATGGTTTATGGATATCATATTGACATTTTATATGCTATTATTAATATGAATGTTTATGATATGTTTATAAATTTTCATATGAGGAATGCATTGGGCTTAGTAAGTGACTGGGGGAGCCTGCTATAGCTCCTCGACGCATTAGTGGGTCTGATAAGACAAACTAGTGACTTGGAACAAGGCTATGACAAAATCATATTTGTAGTCTTGGAACAAGGCCTTGACAATGTGGTAATAAATGTTTGGAATTATGCATTCCATCATTATGAAAGTGGTTATTGATATTTCATGTGATTATTTGACTAGTAGAATATCCATGTGAGTAGGTAAATGACATTATTTTGATTTATATTTACCATTTTATGATGAAGTTTAAGTTGAAAATGATTTGGTTTTAGTCATATACATTTCCATAATTTTTTATTCTTATTTATGAAAGTTTCTGATATATTATTATCTTTACTGATCATTTGATCTCACTCTTTCAATGTTTTATTTTACCTAGGATGCGAAAAAGTATATTATGGCTGACCTGCAGGGATAGTTTATGGGATCTCAGTGTTGTCTATATAAACAATTTTGTTTTAGTTTTTCATTTTATGAAGTAATGTAAACATTATGGATGTATCTAGTACTTCCAAAGCTACTAAACTAATTAGTCATTCGATACTTGATCCTTTGTGATCATGAAAATGATACATAAAAATGCACATACTCTGTGATTTTGGGGTCAAGGCGTTACATAATCATTTAGATTTTTCAATGTGTTACATTATTCCCACCATAAATAAATTGTGTCTTCACTATTAAAACTCGATCTCAGTAATATTGGGTTTGATATTAAAAAATTACCTTATTAGAGACCCCACAAGGAAAAATAGTTTATAATATATCTACATTATAAGATATTCTTTGAATTTCAAAGGACACATGGAATAATATATAACTAGGTTTGTAAATAGGAAACATTTACAGGAAAGTGGAGATACCCACATAGAGGAAAAGCATAAATATTTCTAGGGAGTGGTTATTGTCAACGATTATAGTCAGGTGAATGATAACTATAATGTTTTGGGACACAAATCCCTAAATATTTTATTTTTTGGAAGATCATTTGTTCAACAAATTTTAATTTACTATGATAAAAAAATTTCAGTTCATTTCCTGAATGTTGAGTAATTATTTTATTATATATGTATATATGTAAATATAATTACATGATATATTTATAAATAAAATTTTATCAATTTTTTTATCTTAATAAAAGTTCCATTTCATCTATTATATCATGAAAAGGATATCCATAAATTAGAATTGATACATGAACCGCTAATAAATAAATTTAATGTATATTATGGCCCTTAAAAGTGTGACAAGTCTAACTATTTATCTATAACTATTATCCAAATATAATTTAATTCCATATATTAATATCTAAACAAAAAAAAGTAACACTAATAATTCATCATTATTATTTATTAATCAAAATTTTTAAATAAAAATTGATTATAAACCAAGATATTATGTAGGTCAGTGATTGGAATTAAACTTGTATCATCCTTATATCATGAGTTCAAGTATCATGGCCTTTCCAGGCGTTGTGGATTGTCACACAAAAAATAGAATTTACATTTCTGAAGTCATATAATTTTTTTAAAAAAAATAAATATGATAGAAACCCATTAAATATGGCTAATAACTAAATATCCTTTTACATAAGGATTTAAATACAACCTCAATACATATATTATTCACCAATTTTATTTAATCATAGACACATACATGGTATAAAATTACCACAGGCTATTCATGTCATATTCTATAAAAATAATTCACAATTATTTGTAATTAAAATGTGAATTAATCTAATAATATTATATTGGTGTCTCAGTATAGGTTCACACTATGACATGCAGCTGTGTACCATGTTATGCTTGATTTAGGAAAGACACACATTTTAGAAGTTGTTACACCTAGGTACATCTACTCAAGAACAAAATCCACATATATTATTTAGATACCAATGTATTTCTAAGACAACAACATATTCTATATTGATAGAAAACATTATAATATTTTTTTTACTTATCCTTGAAATATACCTTAGGGTTATTTTATCTAATATATTATTTCCTAAATCATGTTCCCATGATTTCTTCTAAATGTACTATAATAAAAACTATAGTGACCCAACCCCAGGATTCCTGGTGTCAGTGTTGTGCTACCTTATATTAAAATATGATACAGGTAAATCTTATCCCAAAGGACTGAACCTTTTAGAAATTTTTGTTTACATGATACATACAAGAATTAAAAATGTTAATATATTTTTTTTATTTTGAGAATCATAACTCTATTCCATATTGTTTATCCTTGCATATCATTCTCAATACACATTAGGTAATTCGTTGTAAATGATACACAATAAAGGGGATATCAAATTCTAGGTAATTTTTTAGTTTAGAAGATGACATAATTTGTAATAGAAAATAATTCTTATAGAATTATAAATAACTAAAAATGAATTCCATCATATCAATAAGCTAATAAGGAAGTGTATAATGTGTTTTGAAAGGTAAATACTAAATCAAAACATTCCATTTAAATATCTAGATGAGGAATGAAAAATATCTTATGTAAAATAACTTATCAAAAATATATTTAAACAATTAATTGGGAAATAAATTCATTCATTGATTTTTTTTTCGTAGTTACAATTTCGAGGATAATAATAACTGAAATGAAAGAAATAGTTAATTATCAAACATTATGTTTCCAAAGCACAAGACACCATTATCATCAAGACCTATTAACATAAAAAATTTATGTATGTGGGTAGAGACAATTATATTATTCATGGAAACAAACTCAAATTAGTTTCTTCCCACTAAATTCTTCTCATGAGATTAACTATATATTGAGTGGCTTACATTAAATATTCCCAAACCTATTTTTCCCATGCCCAAAAAATTCCACCTATATCGAATAATTGATTCTATTAAAAAACAATATGCCATATAGAATATTAATATTGAATGAAAGATAAAAATTTATAATTATTTCCCAATTAAAATAACTAAATTTCAAAGTAAATAACATATGTAATAGTGGAATTCGATTCAGGAAATGAAGAAATCAATGAAATATTATAAGGATAATTTGGGGAAATTCAACGTACAATTTAAATAGGAAAATAACTATTTCAAGTGGTATAAAAAATGTCACAAGGAAATGAATATTATTACATTCGTTGGAAATGTTAATAAAAACCCATCCAAATTATAGATAGTGAATAAATAAATGATTTATATCCTATGTGGAGTAGAATGGATTTTTCTAATTTGGGAAAATAAAAAAAAATTCTTTAGAAAAATTCATGGGGAATGTATAATTTTGATTTTGGAAAACACTATGAGAATAATTTTTATAAAAATAAAATATAAAAATATTTTCATTTAAATTTATTCTTTTATACATAAAATAAATGTTTCAGTGAAATGACTGGGGTTCATTTTGTATATTACATTCCTAGTAAAATTAACATTCCTCTTTTCAATGTAGAAATGATAAAAATGTTCATTGTTCACAATGAAAAATGAATACTAATTTTTTTTAAAAAAAATATTAATTTTATTTATAAACCTTTTTGTTAATGTTAGAATCCATTTTGATACCAATTTCATAAAATTGTAATTTTAAGAAAGAATTGGTTGACTTACTAAAGAGAGAAATGAAGTAAAATTTTCTTAAAAATTTTTTATAAAGAACATTGAGTATCGAGGATAGGAGAAAATCATATTATTTTGTGAAAAAATCATAAATAAACCTAAGATAGTAAATTAAATTCTTTTATTAATCAAATATACAAAAATTTCTGCTTATAAAAATTAAAGGGTAAATAATCAGTAGAAAAATGTCACTGTGAAGTAAATAGATAAAAAGTCTATATAGTTGATATGAGAATGAAAAAATGATTACATTATATATGTCAAATGAAAATCCATATAATCTTGGATAATGTATAGAATTATATAGTAATGATTCATTACACACATAATCAAATAATATAAATGCTGAAGTGGGTGTAATATAACCTAATGAAAAGAAATTTCCTTTTGAAATTATTCCCCACTTGGTATCTTTTAAATTTTACCCCATTACATTATATAATTCGAATTGAAACTCAATATATAATGAATAATAAATAATACATGATATGATAAATAAAAATGGCTAGTATATACACAGTTCAAAATAGGTAAGTGGTTAGTATGATATTTATCTCAAAGATGTAAAATGTGAGTTGGAAATCCCATATATTCAGTCTCACTTCCAACATGTGTAATTAAGTCCCTTGATAATAAACTTTTGATAATTATTTATATTCTTCAAAAACATTTTATTATTTATTATTTATTTGATTTCACTATTTACAATGTTGTATATAACTACTTAAACAATTAACGTTATGTTTTTTTTTGAAAAATATCGATTCATGTTTAAAAAACAACTTTTGTTAAAAATCCATGGAAAATGGGGTATTTTTTTTAAAAATATAAATAATAATAATCATGATATAATTAGAGTTTTTATATATCAAGTACACCTTTAAAATGATTTTATAATGATGGTTATGAAAATTGTATAAATGTTTCAATCATGAAGATGGTAGGTTGTTCATATTTGTGAGTATTGTTCCGATTTATTAATGATCATTATGGAAAAAGGTAAGTTATGTTATATATTTAAAAAATTAAAATAATACCATAACTGACATGTTATATAATTTTATATACTTATATAAATAATTATTTTTATGTAATGGGAATCACATCACGTCGAGGATGTAGTAGTCATCATGTCCATGAATGATGTTACCACTTTTTTAGTGTATGAGAAGAGTAAAAAATAAAATAAAAAATTATTTTTATAGATATTTAATTTTTATTTAAAATAATATATATGTAATTTAATTAATGTATGAATAATTGAATCCATGATAGATATATTAAATGTAATGTCTAAATGTATCATATCCTTGTGAGGAGGCGGTTGTACAAACGTTCACAAATGCCTTAATCAAATATACACCGAATAGAACTTATATTGGTTCACACAATATAAATATGAAAAATATAGTAGGACAACATAATTATCATATATATCATATTAAAATATGGTATTCATCATAATTCTAAAACATGATATTTTTTATGGAAAAACAAATGATATTTTTTCAAGAGGTGGTAGTTCACTGTACATGAACGACAATTTCATTTCCAATTAGATCAATGTGTGTGTCGGTGTAGGATTAAAACATTTCATAGAAACATATCATTATATTTAGGTTACTTATTTTATTATTTAACTATGAAATACAAATAATTTATTTGTTTGAATGATATGTACAATGAAATTTAACAATGAAGTATGTGACCTCTTTTTCAGAAAACTCCTCTTAGATTTCACCAAAGGACATTCATAGATTTCATTATATAGATATTTAGTAATCTATTCTCGGGGTTAAGGATTTTGGTAGATTATTTGATCCATATTTTTTAGATACAAGTTTCTTGATAGTTTTGAATGTGTAAGAGGATTTAGTGCCTTTGTAAAATGAAGGAGTTGCATTCTGGTAAGGTTTTTAAAAGGGAATTAAACGAGTGTTTTTACAAAGTAATATGGATCCAATAATGAAATAAAATTTATTATATAGATTATATAGTCACAATATGGACATAAAATACATTTTGGACATTTTTCTAGGCCATTTTGCTTCTTCATGTTAAATTATAGTCCTATATTAAAATAATTTCTCAATTAATTCTATAATTAATTATAAATAATTTAAATCATTGTTATTGTAGAAAAACTATGTTTATATTTTTTTGAATTATAAATTATTATTATTGAAAATATTTACTTCATTTATCAATATTTGAATTACAAAAGTGACTGAAACTAATTTAATTTCAACGCGCATATTGGATGAACATGCGAGGTTTTAATGAATATTTTTTGAAGTGTTTGAGATGTGTTTGAATCCAATGTCAATGATAAATTAATTCAAATTTACCAATTTAAATTAATTCATGTATAATTAATTGAATTAAACTTTATAATTTTTATAAAATTTAAATATTCTTATAAATATATTAAATGGAAATTCATTTCTGGCTATAAATTCAAATTTTTTCTTTATTAATGAAAAATAAAATATTTCTGAAAAATTATAAAAAATTCACCCAAACCAAATATAGATTTTATGTTTTAATAAATGATTATTTTTTACATATAAAATTTATAAAATTTATAGAAATATGATTTAAAATATATTCTCAATTAAAAAGATGCAAAAAATTCCATTAGAAAAATATGTGTTTTTATATGTAACATTGGGTTTGTTATTATCTTATGCATATTGTATTTGTTCGATGAATATAAAAAATATTTTATTTGATATATAACATATATATTTAATTAATATCATTCAATAATTATAATTAATTTTATTTATTTAGACGGAATGTCAATAAGAGCATAAAAATATTTCATTTATATTAAATTGGTTTATAATTTAGTTTACTAATAATTAGTAAATAAGGAATTAATCATATATTTTTGTAAACCATATATTTTCATTTTTATTATAATAAAAATCATTATAGATAGATTAATGTATCTGTTGTATCTTACTATATAAAATAATAATATTTTAATAATATATTGTTTTTGGGAAAAACTCGATCTTACCTATAACACAAACTATTTAAGCAAATCATTATTTTGTAATATGAAAGATGGATCAATTTTACGGGAATAAAATTCAATTGAATCTAAAAAATAATACGAAATATTATATATATCATAATGTTTCAATAGGTTATTTTCATTTCAATATTTGGTTTTTCGTGTCACACATGATATCAAATAAATGATACTAATTAGAATTTTTAGAGTGTTGCAAATGTATTGATTTGAAAGGAATACATGTTACAATATCAAGTTTCATTCATATTGGTATTAATAAAATCTTCTCTATATATATCTCCATAATCCTTACAAAGAGAAAACCCACATGTCAAAAGTAAAACATTAATAAAATAGAAGACACAAGGTATATGTATAGATTAAGATAATGGAGATCATTATTATCAGGTTATTTAATTTTTATATTATCTTATAATTGATTCATATAGATAGGGATGAGAATTATTTCATTAAAAATTCTATAATATATTAATAATAATTTTCTAAAATTTTCCTAAAAATTATACCCGATGAAAATTATTACTAATATTAAATAAATAATTTAGTCTAAAAACCAATAATTTCCAATTTATATTCATGGATATTTAGATAGAACGCCATAAAACATTAGAAAATATTAATAGGGACTTATGAGTGAGAAATTGGTAAAATAAATATTCTCAACAGTTTTTTAGTCATGTGAAATGGGTCGATTGGTGTATTTTTATATCAAATAATGGGGAATTGAATCTAAATCATAGGACTTACGAATAGGAATTATAAGTTGTAAAAAATTAAAAAATATTAGATTATGGAAGATTTTAAATAATGTTTTCTCTATTTTATGATTAAGCTATCAATATTTATTAATAGAATATTCAAAATAATTTTTTTAATATTATGTTTCCCATAGAAATAATCTTTATTTACCTAGAACTATTTGTAAACTATTATTCAACATTTTTTACATTGGATAGCCTATTATTGGATGGAAATTAGATTTTAATAAATTAAACGAAATTATTTTAATAAATTGTCATATTTATTGTCGAGTCTTCACTTATATTAATTATTAGACAATTTTTATTACAATATATTGTTATAATGCATACTATATCGTTATACTATATTTTAGTATTGACAAAAAATAATAGGCTATTATAAGAAATAATTAATGTTAAATAATTGTATAATTTTAACACGATTATTATAATTTTGTTTGAAAATTATATTTATATTTATGATAATGTTAAATATTAATTAAAAACCTATATTTCAAAATCATAATTTTGGGAATGATTTCAAAAAATACTAATAAAAATTAAATTGTTACAAGACATATTTATGTAATTATATTTCTTATCATTAATAGAGATTCATTCTGATAACATACCAATCATTTCAACAATTTTTTTAATAAATTACAAGCAACATTTATTTTTAATTTTGTCATTACTAATATTATGATAATATTATGTTGTTACTAATCCAATGATCACTATAACCATATAATTTTCATTTTAAAATTTATAATGACACAACATTAAAAGCTCCATAATCATTCATATCATACTCGATGATTGAATATCAATTTCATTTAATAATTATTATTAATCTTAGCAATGTTCATACTTTATTACACCCTAACTAGTTTTAACTTTAATAGTTGGGATATTTATATAACCATGATGAAATGTGGTAATTAATTCCTCATTGATTACATGGGCCCCCATATTCTTTCTTTCACTATGTGATTCCTCTAATGTTCTTTCACTATTCAATCCATTTGATTCTAGAATACATTCTGTATAGTTAAATTGACATATAATGGATCTCCATTAAATCTAATGTCATGATCTGTATCTATTTCTTCTGTATGGAGTATTCATATTATGGATTTAATCAACTTCCTCTATGTATTTAAATGGATTGTTTTTTTTCACTTTTATTATCTTGGGTGGAAAATCAAGATCAAATGACAATATTCATATTACCTCTATTAATTCAAGATGTTCAATATACAATGTAAATAGCTTCCCCTTCAAACTATACTATATAAATATCTTCCTTTGTGTTATCTATTAAATGAATTGATCCCGAAAATGAATTCATAATTCTCTTATTTGAAATTCATCAATGATTTTCAATTTTATTGAATCCAAATTAATATGATTATTGAAATAAAAAGAATTATCTATCATCCATTAAACATGTTTTTCCCTACATGAATAATTTATAAAAAATTATCTCTAAATGATTAATTATGAAATATATTTCCATACAATAATTCACAAGTTAATTTTTATATAATTAAATTTATTGTAATATTTGTGGAAAATTATATGAGAGGTAGATACTAGTCGCATGTTCCTTGCATGTCTACTGATTATATACTCAATGAGTCATATAATGTATAGATAAAATTTTCAAATTATACATAATTAGGAGGATAATAGGTTTTTTTCAGGTATATATTAATTTTCATAGATTTATAAAACTATTGAATAATCATAATGTGAAATTTGGGTATCGAAAAAAAATAATTGATAAATCTGTACCATGAAGCCTCATGACATTATTGATATAAACCTATGAAAGGTGGTCAAGGGTCAGATTATCCAATATGTTTATGAAATGTCAAAAAAATTACATACATAAAAAATTACTGATATTATATCCTACCTCTTATATTCTTCTGTACAACATTTTATAATGTGTGTTTTGATATAAACCCACTTCATGATTATTAGATAACGTGGTTTCAAAACATAATTTAGATGTTTTTTTTTCAGTAATTAGCTTTTGATATAACAAGATTCATGAAACATACTAAACAAATTCCAACTCATTTTATCCTAAAATATGTGTTTTCTAAAATAAATATATAACATTGAAATACTATTGTATATATTGAAATTGTAGATTTATTCTTCGTAATGATATTCCATCATCAATTATTGTATGAAAGGTACACATTATATTTAAAAATTTAATTACTCTAGTCTCATATATGTAAATTGTAAATTTGTAATCACCCATGAATTAAATATTCTATTTTATTCTATTTTTCATATAACTGAGTCTTCGTTACCTTTTCTAGTAAATATAGTGGTATCATTACATGGAAAAGTAATTATTTCACCCCTTACCAAAACAAATTATGTCCATCTTACTGAATCCTTGAATATTTGATCATTATATATCCTAATATTATATAATAACCATGATCCTCAATTTTCAATGCATATTCCAACTTATTTTCAGTTCCTATGTAGTAATTTATTGTACAATCATAATCTTTATCATTACAAGAGATATCTATATTCATACATTGAGTTCTCTTTTTGTGGATTTAATTTTTAAACTGTTAAAGTATATAGATACGTTACATACGTCACCATAAAGATAGTGTTTCTTTTTATTCAAAAAATATATAATGCTACTACTAATGATTATGAGTTGATATAGTTTTCCCAAAGAACATAATTTCATTGATTCAAAATAAATAATTCTATCATTATTCATAGATATTTACGATAGTATATTATCTATGGAGTCACTATATATATATAATTCATTAAGTGTGTGTAATGTAATAACCATTTAATTTATAGATCTTTGATTATTACCTCAAAAAATACATCATATTTCTTTAACAATGATCAGTACAAACCATTGTGGGTAAACATCCATACCATTTTCTCTAATTTATGAATGTTTCTCACAAACCAACAATAAAGGCCAGATAAAAAAAGAAAATCTTTTATTCAACTTATATTTATTAGTCTAGTCCATTAATTTAAAACAATGATATTTTATTGTTAAATTTATTTTCCATCATTGTATATAATATATCTAGTAAATGAATCTTGTGGAATCCAAAATTCACACTGGCTAAATTTTCTATATAAATCATTCTCAGTGACAGTCACGAGTAAGATGCATAACTATTCATATTCCCTTCATTGAACATATTTTAAATCAATATATCAATAATAAATATGTGAATAAATATTTCCCACATATTCATCGAATACTCTATTCATTATATGAATAAATGATGATTGTGCATTTATAAACCCCAAAGGATTTACTCCAAGATTATAATTCCTATGCACTTTAAGAAATATATTCATTGGTATATCATAAAATATTACTATTAACTTATATAACCAATATGAAAATTAATAATTGTGAAATATTGATCTATTTAATATTCAGTAATTATATCATCATTGTGTGTTAACGTGTATACATGCTTAATATTAATGTTATTGATTTCATTTTAGTTACAATATATCATCATTGAAACATCCATCCTCCACATATGTAACATAGTATTGTTCAATGGGGGAACACTATTGTATATTGTAAACTCATAAGGATCCTTTACACTTATTCTTTCATTCAAAAAGAGAAATTTTATTTATTGATCTTCTTTATATGATCACTATATGGACCGATTTGTTCATGTAAATCAGTTGTTTCCCAAAAAATACAAATTAAAAATTCAATTTAATATTTTTAACAATTATGGTATTTTTAAAATTTATAATTTTTATGAAAAATATTTATTTTTCATTTAACAAACAAGTAATCAACAGATGGAACATATATTAAAAATAAAAAATCACACAAAAAAATTATTCAAGGGTAAAACCCCTTAAATGATTTTTAATATATGTTTTGGTCATCCTATTCGAGTAATAGATTTCCTTTTAGTAATGTTTTAGTCAGTTAAAATTGGATGGGTAGGATACACTCACTTACATAAATACTAAATTAAATAGGACACTATTCACTTTATTATGAAAAGTAATTGAAACTACATCCCTTGATTTCATCAACTTATTTAATCTTCTAAATGTCCTCAAAGATGTCCCACATCATGTAGTATATCACCATTAGTCATATTATTCCAATTTAATAAATATATGTATCTGAATTCTCTCATCCTAGATTATTTTACTACCTATGTATCATCAATAATAATTGCATCAAACTCAATCTATCCATTTAGAGGGTCTCCATATTCTTGTTAAGAATCATCATAATAGACTTCTCTAACAAAAATAAAAATGATTAAGGTTGATAGTGTATATTTTTTTGACCATAGATTATGTCATAATAACCCAACATTTCAGTTTCATTTTCTATTCATTATCTTGCTCTTTATTCATAATATTTTTTTCCATGATGAACTCTTTGTCATCATATTTTATCTACATATCAATCATTTTGATATTAGATTCTTAGAATACATCATACTCCAAATCATCTTATACTCATACTTCTTTTATAGCCAAATGATATTTTAACACCATTGCATCATCTCATTTTCATTGTCAACATTGATTGATCATGTAATTCTCTCAATTTCTCAAAAATAATTTTTTTAATATAATACCACATCTCCATCATTCATTTTTATTTCCTATTTTTTATTTCCATTATAGAAAATAAGGCCGATATTATATTAAATTTCATTTAAAATTTATAAAATTGGAAATATATCATTACAAGAAAGAAAAATATAACTGCATCGATGAGATATTTCTTCACCCATGTTCTTTTAGATATATCTTTCATCTATTTTTTAGAATAAAATGAATCATGTAACATCTTCATATTCTTCTGTCTCATTTTATCCACATTATAAAATATATCTTCTTTAAATCCACCAAGGTCGATTCTATTACTTATAGATATTTTATATATAAATGTGAAAATAAAAGGTCATTTGTATCTATATTTAAATTATACATCAAGTCATCTTATAATGTTTCTTCAAAAAAAATGAGGGATGTTATAAAATTAATAATAGACAAGAAGTACAGTCATATAAAATGTAAATACCATAAATTTTAATAGTAAAATTTAATTTACCTATCCCGTATTATCATTGTTATTTACAAGTCACATTATTGCATTTATGATATTTTAATACAATAAAATATTCTCTTTATTTATTCTCATTTTTGATCACCAATATTGATTTCTAAGTATATTCATATGAAAATAAATAACTCTCTGAATAATGATTAACATTAACTTTTTCACTCAATATTCCTTGACACGTGCATGAATAAAATATGGAAATCACTTAGCGATCTTTTAATATTAAATGGTAGTTCAAGAATCATTAAATATAGATAATATGATTTCAAATATTATATATTTGGAATATGAATAATTCTATATTTTTCACTCTGGATTAATCAAAACACATATTAAAATTTATCATTTATAGTTTATGATTTTATAGATAAAAATATACATTCTACAAGTAGGAATCATCCTTAAACATATAGAGATTTATCCTTATATAGATATGTCCATTCTTATGATGATCCTTATGATGTAATAATCTATTAAAAATATTAATGATTACATAGATGATCTATGTCCCTTATTAAATTAAGAATCCATGAATATGTAGGGAAAAATAATTTCTTCCCAATTATGGATTATCATCACAAGATTAACAATTCAATTTAAAAATCACAGTAAACCTCTTCCCATGTCAATTTCTTAGCCACAATAGATTTCACAATCCATATGAAACACCTGACATTACCATTATCTCATTATAGAATATCGTCCATATAAAATTATGTACATTATAAAATTAATCAAATCATTTAAATTCAATATTTGTTCAAATCAATAAACATTCCATTAAAATTTAAAATTTTCATAGCAACACTTCTACAAAAATTGATCCACACTATATAATCTACTTTATTCAACTTCCCTGAATATTATTAATACATGATTGGATTCTCACAATATCAAGATAAATTTTTCACTCCATTAATCTCAGAACCTATATATTCAAATTATATATTTTCTCCACATATAAAAAAATATTATTGAAAATACATATTTCAAAAAAACATGACTTACCCATTTGGATGATCTCTCAAATATTCTAATGTTAATGGCTACTAAACATGCTTCTTAAAAATCAAAATTTAATTAACATGGAAGTAACAGAACAAAAAATTATTTATTAGATATCCTTTTTCACCCAAATTTATTACACAATGTCATTTTTCAAACTAATTTATTGAAAAAATAAAACCAAAATATAATATATACTTCATTATCTCCATTTTTGTTTTTTCATTATTATCACAATTCAAAAAATAAATTTATTTACTCTCCCACTTATTGATCTATTTTAATTCATAGTTATTTTAAATTTCATTCCTATATTAATTACTAATTAAATAGAAAATGGCCATATCCCTATTGTTATTCCATTAATGTGGGGGAATATCATGCAATGAAATGTTAATAAAACCATTAAATCATCATATTTTTTAATATATATATATATATAATATTTTTCATCAATATATTTGTAGAAATAGATAATTTCATGATCGAATAGTACCACTAATTTCCTTAAATATATGTTCTAATAAAAAATAAAATATATTTTTACATGGGCTAACTTGTTACTGAATATACGAATTATCAATTTATAAGGAAAATTTGTCCATAAAAACCAAAATATGATTCAAACTTAAATGAAATATCATTATTCTATCTAATTAAAACAATAAATTATACTCTTCTAGACTCTATCCTTTTTCCCCATTTACAATAAATGTTTCCATATTTTAATAATACATTTATTAGGGTGGTTAGACGTATTTTTATATATGGACTCCTTCATCCTAGCATCACAATTTAATATATACGTCACTTGTACATTACCATTTTCATTAAATAATATTTATTTTTCATTATATAATTTCATGAATGTAATAGAGATGTGTTATGCCTTATGGAATATTATACACATATAATTATCAAACTATGTGATATAATTCCATGAAAACCATAATTGAATTTAATATTTTCATCTTAGAAGTCAACTTCTTATCCAATCTAGCCATGTTTCACTTTTATTGAATCTATTTTGGTTTTAAACATATTCCCTCTGTCATTCACAATTATGAATGAAATTTTTAGTGTTATATAATGTTGCCATTCCTACTATAATAGATGAATCCTTTTATAGTGTTGAAATCCTTTTCAAAATTCTTCTTGAATGAAGTTGAATCATTTTCCATATTGTGATTCTATATATAGGAAGAAATGACTTTATTTCTAATATATATTCCTTTTTGTTGTGGTATCATCCTTTTATAAATTTGTGATCTTGGTAAGATTGAAATATAGAATCACTCTTAATAGTTTTTTCCACCTCTATCTCAGTAATCACATAAACGATCCATGTATTCCAATGTATCATCCAATGAAATATTATACTTATTTTGTGAAAAGTTATTCTAAACTATAGTATTATTATTAATTTAATCTCTGTTCAACCATTCCTTAAGCCTTCACTTATGAGAACATGTTTACATTTTCTTCCATCATTATATGGACATGTTTTCAAATATATGAATGAACTATCATCGGCTAAACTCTATCTTATATTTTCTTATTCATTCTGTATTTTTAGATTTTAGTTCTACCAATTTATGGTTTTGAACATCATTCTTTAGAGCTGCATTTTTGGACATTAACTGACTATATATTCTTAAATGCATGGTGATTTTGGAATCATATAATTTTACACCTCTATATTAGTCCATATTAATAGTATTTTATAGATCAATTATATAAAAATGATTCTTGAATACGTAATATACTAGATAGTGGGACACATTTTTAAATGATCTAGTGGTGGGTTGATGAAGAGATTATTCCTAAAACAACTTCACATGAGTTTTTTTCCATAAATATGAAATTCAGTCCTTTGATGTTTCTATAGAAGCACATATTCCTGAAACTGAATCATCAGATGTTCCTGGTTTAATCTCTATTAGTTTTAACAATTTCATGTCAAACATAATGAAAATTAAATATAGAGTATTATCAATTTCCATAAATAATCTCATTTTATCTATTAATTATTCTTCAATCATCAAATTGTGATCTTCATTAAACTTTATTTTGTTCCTGGTATTATCCAACTCCTCTAAACTTTTGGATTTAGTCCCCAATTGAGAAATCATTAGTGCCATAATATCATTATATTATTATTATAATACATGGATATATACATCACATAAAATAATAAAATATAATTTTTCATTAATATTATATTTAATGTAATATTTTACCATTTATATGCATTCACTATCGATTTGTTGAAATTATTCCCAATATTTCATCTCATTGATGAGAGAGTTTTATTTTTAAATTATCCTACTAATGACTTTTTCATTTCATCAACTTAATACTATAACTATGTTTTCGCATCATATAAATCCATTATTAACTCAAATGAAAAAAGTAAAAACCAAATATATAATTTCAAATTGATTTTGGTAACCTCAAAGCAGTGTTATTCAAAAAAATAACTAGTTCATTCTCTTCATGGACCACATTAGATTCATTAGAAAAATTATATTCAATGGATTTAATAGAACATTTACCACCCATACTATAATTATCTAATGATTATTCATCATTCACATTTTAATTATATCAATGAATATATTCTTACCTAATTCCACTATTTCTTTTAAATATGGATTAAAATTAAATGTTAGTTGAAACATGAATAAATACAAAAATATTCTTAAAGTGATCTTATATAAAAAAATAAAATATAAAATTTTTATATTTCATAAATAACAATACTGATCGAAAAAATATACTATAGACCCTATATTGGGATAAAACATGAAATAAAACATGGTATCATTATAGACACCAATGTGGGAAGTGTGAATTAGGTTTTTCAAGACGTTTTAATTTATTTAATTTTCTGGTACAAAAATTTAAAATTATTTGGAATTTTAGTCCTTATTTGTTAAAATTAAAAATAGACTTGTTTAATTTATCCTTCCAAAAACACACACATGAAATGTAAAATTGATTTATACAGTATCACACAGTTTTTTTAGATGGATTATCCCCTCATAATAATCATACAAATTATTTTTATCAATATATTTTTGTCACATATTCATCACTAATAATTTATTTATCAATTATAAATGTTTTTTTGGTATGATGTTCTAAAATTGTCATCATATAACACAAGTGTGTGTTAAAAAAAATTTACAAGTGAGATCAAACTACATCTGGTGATTTCATTAGCTATAATTACCAATATAAGGTTCTCAAGGAATAAAAATTTCTTATTGTAGATCATGAATGTAAAAAAAATGTTAACAAATCCAATTTATTGATTTTATTAAAATTAGATGATTTTCTTTAACATTTTGTATATCATCAAGAATAATAGATCTAATCTTGGTCTCAATGCACATAATAAATTATAGTTTATATTTAGTAATAGGTTACCATATTTTTATCACCCAAAAAGTAAGGATCATTGCATTTAATGTATATTTAGAGGATCATAATCCACATTATCATTTGACAGATCTTTGTTATTTTCATTCTTAATATGTGAATATTTATTTACATACATGTTATTATAATGATAGAAAAGTAATAATATTAACCTTCTACATACAATATATAATTTTTTTAATATCACATTCATGATTGGATTCCACTTATTCTACCTATTTTATTTATTCTAATTTGATACCAATTTTTATTTATAATTTTGAAAGAGATCAATTTCCCCTTCATTTTTCTGGGGCCACCTCATTCTAGCAGTTTCTCATCACTATTTTTTAGGTATACATCTCCAAAATTTATTTAATTGTATCTTTTATAATACAATTTAGTACAATAATCATAAATTTATTTTTTTGAGATCTACTAATATTCCATAAAATTATATATCTCATTTTATGAAAAAAAATTACCAACTTTGGCACATTCTCCCACATGACCTTTTTGAACTTTTCATTCTTGATTTATTATCACTATTATAATAAATGGTGTATCCTTTTGTTTTTCATACTTTTCTTTTAAAATTTATTTTAATAACTTATATTATCCTAAACAATATCATGTTTCTACATTATCAAAATACCAATGAATGGTCATAATTGTTTTTACCACTATATATATTTCATACGATAATATATACTTTAGAATTCCTCATTTCACTCTTAAATTGAAGTATTTTTTATAATGAATTAGTATTCATTTACACTAAATATTTTATTACTTGTAGATATTAAATATATAATAAATTATCTTCCCATTCTCGTATTCCAAAAATAGTACTCAAAACTACTATTAAGATAACTATAATGGTCAATCTCAAAATCTGATTAATATATATAATCAGAATTTAAATCATCAATTTTAGTTTTAAAATATTTCCATTTCATAACCATAGATAATGGAATGGTTATTTCCATATCTACTCCTCGCCAATTATTAAACACTGATATTTGATCTTTTACATAAAAAAATTGACCTAGAATCATCTAGTGCAGTATTTATTCTTGAGAATGTAATTTTGGACACTCGTTTTTTTCTTAAACATTATCTAAATTTCAATAATGAATAATCCATAAAAAGTGAAAAATATTTATAAGTAGAGAAAAATTCATCCATATAAAGATGATTCTCATATAGATATAAGTAATCGTTACTCAAACTATAATAATTCTAATGCATATCATTTTAAATTGTATATTAACAAATATCAACCATATTATGATACTTAAGAATAAATTTTCCAAAGGAAAATCAGTCAGTTAATATGATAGATGACATTTAATCCATAATAACGTCATTGTTGATGTTTTTATAGTGGAAAAGGATTTATACCATGTGTTGTTTAAGTTTCAAAATGTGAGAAATAATCATTAAGTATCACTAGGAACCTATTACGTTGTATATTTTTTATTTTCAATAGTTTTAATGTTCTAATAACAACACATGATGTATCTATTTCTTCAATAAACATGATTATCCTTACGAATATATTAACATTTTTAAATTCATAAAATTGTATAATTTTAAAAATTATTAATTCCAATGAAAATCAACACCAAATGACATCATGCCATCGCAATTATTCTGAAAACATCATCCAAGTGAAATACATCACTATATTTGGTTTTGTTTATATATATTACTCCATTAATTATTTAAAACATGTTTATGATTGATTTTTACTCTAATAAGATAAAAAATAATTCTACCCATTTTATATAATTTCTTTATTAATGAAATTACTATAGATATAAGTTATCATATCAGTAAATGTTGAAACAATGGGATCAATAATCAAATCATCCAATGTTAATGGATTATCACCCTGAAGCCTCTTTATCATTTTTCATTTATACTACTAGTATAATGTCTCTTCTTTTTTTTCGAAATTCCCTATATAACTGAAAACCAACACAAATTAAATTTCCTCTAATAACAATATGGATAAGAAATATAGCAACGATTCAATGGGAAAATCGGTTATAAGGAGGTTTTGATATGGATTCAGCATCCATGATAATATTAATAGTCATTTAATCTTTTTTGATTAGTTTGAAATAATGGAAATTAGATTAAATATACATCAAAAAATAATTCAAAATAAATATATAATTAATTTTTAGGATATCCATCTCATTCATTTCTTCATCTTCACTAAAAGATACATTATGATATTCCACATGAAACAGTTCATATGATAACCCATATTTTAATACACATTAATAAATGATGTATTACATAATGGTACATGTAATAAAAATGATTGTTTTGGGGCTGGATATAATTAGATCATATGGCACATACCATAATAATTTGAATCAAGGGAATGCCAACATTATTTAAAAAATCCACAACATGAACTTAATATCACATTTCTATTCTATAAATCCATGTGATAACCCAATGATACACATAAAAAATGGGTGTGATATAATTTCCATTAAAATAATATCGTCTAAATATAAAAAGATAATAATTTACAACTGATTCAACAGTAATAATATAAAAACATATGTGGGATAAGAATCATAAAAGTGATCATCAATGAATGATTCAACATGAAAACATAATGGAATCATTTGAATTGAGAAACATGATATCCTAAACACATTCCAATTATAACAATAGTGATATCATAATGTATTTTATTTTTCATAGATTATTTTAAACCGTACATGGTATCCCATTAGAAAAAAAAATCAAAATTCATTAAAGGGGTATTAAATATTGTGCCCACACTCTCCTTCAAATCATGTACATTCAATATTGTGGGACATAAATCATATCAAATAAGGATGTAAATAACAATATTTAATACCAAATGTAAGGAGTGTGGGTCACATTATTGGATAAATCAAATGAATGATAGATAGTTATTTCTAAGTGAAAACCCATGAATTGAAATGGGGATGTGTATAAACTATTTAAATATTCGGAATGAAGAATCAAAAAATAATTTGAATAGAATAATAGGGGTACATTAAATTAATTGATAGGTTTTAAGGTGAGTTAAAGAGGAAACTAATCTCAAGGGAGTCGTATGGAAATTAATTTCGATAAATAAAAACATATCCCCGTATGACAACTTTGAAATCATAATACATAATATAAAGAAATTTCTTGAATAAAGATCAAATGTAGATGATTCATTACCAAGAGAGGGTTTATATGAAATCATAAGAGTATTTTATAAATATCATTATAACACTGATGTTGTAATTTATAGAAGTAAATGAAATGTTACATCTTACTAAAAGGGTTTATTTAAAAGGAATTGGTGGATGGGATGGTTTCTATAGAAAAATATTGGTGAAATCATTATTAATTAATGATCATAGGTTTTCGAATCTATATGATAAAATAGAAAACCCTTCTGAGATACTTTCCTCGTGGTTTATATAGAATAGTAGTGGTAATATATATTATATTTTTTGAGCAACCCAACACATATAAACAATTTCATTTACAATGTTGAAGTGGGTCATGTTTATAAATAATTTATTTTAAAAACATATAATATATTTTCTGTATTTGAGGATTTATTAGTGGTTTATAAAAAATATAATAACATCAAAATAAAGTTATTTTATAGGGGAAATATATATTTTTTAATTTTTAATTTTGTGGAATTTATAAAATCACTTTTGGGTCAGTTTAATTATCATTATACAACCCATATTTTTATACAATATTCAATTTTTATCAAACAATTTTAAAATCACAATAAATAACAATTCTTTTTTCCATTTAATAATTTTGGAATGATGATTTTTAACGTAATATTTAATTTTGAAAAATAATTGTTTAAATATTAGTGTTTTAGTTTTTTTAATAGAAATCATTGTTTACAAAATAGTATTATTTTTTATGATGCAATAAATTAATGACCCTTATAAAAATTACATTGAACATTATTTAATTATAGTATCCTTTATATATAAACAATTATTAATTAATAAGGATATTTTTTTAAAATAAAATTCATTAATAAAATTACTAAAATTATTATAATTTTTTCATTAATGGATTATATATATTTTCCCAAAATATTTAATTTTTATTTATTCATGTTAAAATAATATTTATATAAATCTCATTGATCAATTATAAATCATTGAAAAAGTAAATAAATAAAATAGTTATTAAATAAAAAATTAGGAATTCATAATTTGAGGGTAATAATAAATATTATCTTATTACACTAGTGTAAACCCTATTTGTAATTTTTGAGATGAAGAAACATTTATAGGGTGGTATAGAGACCATGGATGGGGCCATGATCATGTTATACATGAAAATCTCTCGTAAAGGCTTCGTTCATGATTTAGTAATTCAATCCCAGCTAGAGATTGATCAATGTTATATCTTAGTGATTCCCTCCCCCTTGGATACTATAATAAATCGGATTTTTAGGGTATGATCATAATGTTCAAGGTAATCACAAAATTATTCTATGTCAATTAGATTTTGTGATAACCTTAACATATAATTCACATAATGGGAATTGTTTTTAATTATATTTTCAAAGGATATGGTTACTAACATTATTTTAAATATGATACACCATAACATACAATGGTACAAAATAAAAAAAAATTAGTTCATGTTATTTCTATAATTAAATTATATAATAATGAATTAATTCATTTTAAACTTAATTTAGTTTATAAAATTTAATAATTACACTTCCCATAAGACTTATGAAATTTTTTATGACATTTAAAAATAGTTATTTCCCTTTCTACATAAAAAATTGTAATATCCTTATCTCAATGTTAAAATTATAAATAGATTCATCCTTTCTATGATATATGATTTTAAATTATTTTTATAAAAGGAAATAAATATTAATGAGATTATAAAATAAGATATTATTTAGGTTATCCTTATTATACTGGAGGATTAATAGCCTCTATTGGTGTCATTAGTGACTGATAGGGCATCTCATCTCAATTTATTTTATATGAGATATGTTCTAATTTCATTCAATATGTTATTAAATATTATTTAATATATCCACATTGATTTATTATTTAACATAATTCACATAAACTATAATATTGAAAAATCCAAATCATTTTATATTAGTCAATTGATTCTGATTCAAAACATACCAATGTCATAAGGCTATCCTTTCTAATCTCAAATAAAAATTCTTATTTTATAAAACTAAATTAATATTTTTTTTAAATTAAATGATAAATCTATCTATAAATTAAGTTATTATCTCACCACATGTTTATATTTTTTAAAGGTCCCCTAATCATCTTACATCAATTTGGTTCAAAATTCATGTTAAATAATACTTGTACATGTAGACATCATTATCAATTTTTTGGCATGTAATATATCTCCTACATATAATTGTTTTTATTGGATATTAAATATATCCTTATCAATTCATCTGTAATATTTTAAAATATTTTTAATCTATTATTATCAATTCAAAAATATCAATTGATTATTTTGAAATTATTTCCATGTAATCTCTTTCTCTAATTATTTGCATAAATTTTTATTTTGAAGGTTCCATTATATGAATTCATGGATCTTAAATTTAATTTTTAATTTAATTAGGAAATGTTTTCTGAAGATAATATTTAAAATCTATTTCATATTCATATATTTCTTCTTAAAAATGAAGTTGATGTTTTTTCATTTTTCAGAAAAATGTTATTTATTCTTCCTCTAATGTTTTTTCACTTTTTTATAAATAAATTATTGTTTCTTATACATTATTAGTGACATGTTATAATTATACCATCCATATTATTTTTTTGGATAAATTATTTTTGGGTTATCTAGTATTTTCTAAAATCCAGAATCATTAACAATTATTAATTATTGTATGAATTATTTTTTAATTATTTTACATTCATGTGAAACAATGATTTGTTGATTTTATTATGTGAAGATATTTAAAACAATTATATATCCCAAAAATACATTTTTTGATGCATTATATCTAATTATATTACATATATGAAGTTAAAAGGTAAACTTAATTCTCTATGTTTATGAAAAATGCTTGTAAACCCAATAATCCTTATTACTCTCACTACAATTTGATGAATATCATGGTAGTGATCCTGAAAATAAGAAGTGTATTTATATGAATATTATTATTTTCCATTTCTATGTTATTAAATATTTCTATGTTGTATTTTCATGTATATTGATATTAATATCTAGAATCTATATTTCAATGCTTTATTTTTCATGTTTTTGGAAATGAAAATTTCATGACTAATGATTTATGATCCATGTTTTGTTATATATGAATTTTTAATAAATTAATCAGGTACCTTGAATATTTTATTATACCCGCATGTTAAACTTATGATCTCTTATGTAATGAATTGATATTTTTTATCTTCACTCCTTATCAATTTTATAAGTTCACCCAATATTTGGTTAAAATTTACTAGGATATTATAATGATTATTATTTATTATTTTCTATATGGGTATGATGTCTGATGTTTCATTTTTAGAGGTTTTGAATATTTTTTAATCAATTAAGTATTTATATAATATCCAAGGACACTAAAATTATATGTTTTGGGGAAATATGAATGTTTATAATTTACAATAAATAATAATTTAAAATGATGTAATATATGCACATGTTTTTTTGGGTCATCTAAATTAGTATCATAATATTGTTATATATTTGGGGATTATGTTAAAATGAAGGACGAGATAAAACATAAATCATCCATGGTTGTAAAAAATGTGTAATAATAACAAATAAATATGTAATTTAAACATACTGTGTTATAAGATGAAATGATGGTATCATATTATGTGTCATATTAGTTTTATTTTTCATTTTTATATGATTGTTTAGTCCCAATGTTTTTATTTAATACAATATCTCTTTATTTTATCTTGAATATGTTACTAAAGATGAATTAATTAGATTAAATAATATAAAGGTACAATTAAGATACAAAAAGTCATAATTTTTTAATGTTATCGGAAATACATAATATCATGAAATGTTTTGAAGATTATTTATTCATATCCCAAATTATTACCAATGGAATTATTAGTTATATTCGATACCCATGGAATGATGACATACCAATCCTAAAAATGATCATAAAATTGATGTTTGAAGGAATTTTACTCATATGAATATTATTATTCTATCTTTGGATATATTTTAGGGGATCATTTTCATGTATTTGATATCTTAATATAGATCCCACATTAATTTCAAAGATAGGAAATTTAAATTTCATATCTAACTCAACCCATGATTTTATATTGGTTCAAGGATGGCTATGATCTCTATATATAGGTAACATAGCTTATATGGGTCATTATAAGTAAAAATTATTTATAATTTAATGAAATGGATGGGTTGAACTCAGTATTCATGATATTCAAAAAAAGGAAACATATTAATGTATTTCTAGAACATATTCTTGGTTCACCATTTTATCATGATTTTGGGTTTTCAATAAAACTTTTACACATCATTATACTAATGTAAAAGAATGCTTATATAATTTTCATGAATGAATTGGAGGAAAATAAGAATAAACACCAAGTGTACTTATAAAAGTATTTTATATTCCCAATTGATTCATAATAGTATACACTGGTACTCTTTTATAATAATAATAATGGATCAATGTATCTCTCTATCGATTATCTTGATCATAAATTATTTTGATCAAGAAAAAATATCATCTACCCTATATTGGATATATATTTTTTCAAATATAAGTGATTAAATATATCTTTAATCTTTTTCATTTGTTGGTATATCATCAAATATGTTTGATAAATTTGGATATACCCAATACAATTTTCTGTATTAGAAAAACACACTATGAAATCAAAATTATGCTTTTATGACATGAAAAAATCATTTCTATATGTATATATTTTATGAATAATTTCATTATGGATTACCTTATTGAATATGTAGTCGTATTTATAAATTATCATAATATATATTTTAATTTTAAATATATCCGTAAATACATTCTGAGGATTGTGTTGTTGACATAATAAGTGAGAAACAATATATAATATTTTAAAAAACTGTATTTTGGTTTATTTTTTTTCCTGACATCATATGTTAATGTATACATATCGAACCATAAATTAAATTTATGATTGAATAATAGCATAAGAAAACCACTGTAAGATATTTCTATAGTTTTCTAGTATAGGATGGATAATATCATTTCATTAAGATAAATTTATTATGGCAGTTAAATACATTATCCTAGAAAACATAATAGAGAGTGAAATCGCACCATAAATAAGAATATGAATAAATTGTAATGGATATTATGACAAGGATGGTCATTTCACATATACTAACACTACCCTATAGTAGACAAGAATTTTTAATATACATTTATCTATAAAAAAATGACTAGGAATAGATGTCAGTAAAAATGACATGATAGTAGATATATCTTTATATAAATTAATGGTTCATAGTAAAATATAATCAACCTCGTATTTTGATCCACAAATAATAATATTATTATTAATGGTATGATTTAATAATCATTTTGTGGAAAACTATGAAATATATTCTAATAAAAATATATTTTAATATATATTCTATTAAATGTAGATGAACATAAGCCAGTGGAAATGATTAAGGTCGATCAAGGACAATGGAATATCATGTTATTGTGTTAATTGGAAGGAAAATATGGTGGAAGATTCTTCTATAATGCATGATATTTCCACCACATCTTTGATATAGATTTATAGAAATCCCATACACATTTATTTACAAAGGATGGATGTGGGAATGATAAATTATGTGGGGACATATTATATTTTCTTAAAAACCTAACCAATTATCACTATCATGATCAATAGGGAACAATATGATGATATAGTTATGTGGTTTATAGTATGGTATATTCTAAATTTAAACCATATTATTGATTGAATAATATGACTAAAAAAATTAATTAATTTTCTTTCTACTCTAGGATTATAATGTAGCAAATGAATGATGCTGATAAATACCTATTTTCTATCTCTATAGAAAAAAAAAAGATTTTTATACACCTCATATAAAACATATGGAGGGAAAAAATAAGAATAATTTAGAGTAAATATATTTATTTTGGTATTCAAAAAATATTATTTATAATTATACTATTATAATGGGATGATCATAACATTAACCATACCAGTGTTGATTTGGGTGAACATCTGCATAGATTTTATTATCGATCTTCCATAAGAAATATAAAGGTCATATATCCATTTGTCCTATAGTTGATAAAATTATAATTTTTGTATATATCATTACTATTTGATAAGTTATATATCTCAATTATCATCCCCATATATACATAAATAAAGATGAAAAACAATATGGATTACTACTCCCTATTATATTTTATAGATATTTTCTAGTTACCAAAATGATCTAGTGATGTACTCAATATAATTTGGATACGTAATTGTTATTTATCATTTTTTATCATCTTCAACCGGATTATAAATATAAATTTACTTTTCATGATCAGAAATATATTATAATTTACTATCTAATGGATTTCCAAGGAAGATTTGATCAAAATTTTACACAATAAAAGTTATAATACAAAATTAAAATATATTATGGATTTAAAATGGAACAATATAAAGCTCTAAATTGAAATTGGTTTTGAAATCCTACATGTTAGGATGATGTTGGAGATACTATTTTTGGATAAATTCATTATCAATAAATCATAGAGAAGATTTGAACCATTCAATATCCAATTAAAAAATTAAATGTAAGAAAAATACAGATGTTGATAATTTAAAATGATATTTTTGAGTTTTATTTCATAGATAAATTATTCCTTTGATATCAAATTAAAATATGTTTAAGATATTTTACTGGAAGGTAAAATTTTTCACTTGAGGCATCATCCCATTAGAAGTCTGTTATATTGTGGGGATATTAATATATCACCATTTACATCAATCAAACATATAATATTTGTATTATATATTTGATGTATCAAATTTGAAGAATCACATACCAAGTGATTCATATGTACAAAACTATACAGTAACACAATTTTGACATGATCTCTCTTATTAAGAATTAACTATAGAGATCATAAATCGTAGAAATAAACTATTATGAATCGTGAAAACATATAAATTGAATCTTCTCTAAATTATTTGAATAATTGATATAATTAAATGGGATATTGATATTATATTGAGATCATAATAACATAATTTTATCATTAAAGTAGTGTTATTTTGAAAGTAAAATTGAATTAAGGGGGTATAATGTAAGACCCCATGACATTAGTATGTATTTTATTTAATATAAATCATATGTGCCTGATGGATTGTGGTACATGAAATGTTGGAAAAACATAGTAATTCATTATTTAATTAATTTAGAACACTATATATTTGTTTTCAAAATATTTAATGATTTTAATGGTGTGTTTATTAATTTTCGGGTGATTGTTTATAAAGTTAAGATAAAATCAGCATTTTTATATTTTTATTCAAATAAATTGTATTTATTTTGTTGATGAATATGATTACATATACTAGTATTATATAATATTTAAAACATCTTATAATTATCATTATTATGTAATATTAATTGTATTTTTTGTTTCTTAATCCTTCATTACATAACCATTATTGCAATTTTGATGTAGGTCATAGAACCAAGAAAACCTGAATTATATTGAAAAATGAATGAATAAAAACATTTCATTGTGTTTAAATAGTGCCAAAATAATAGCATAAAATTAAATTTACATAATTTAATTTTTATATAAATAAGATTAGTGATGGAGTATAAAAAAAGATTAAGAGAAATTATTAGGGAGATGAAAACACATAAATCAATGACTTGAATTTTCTCTTAAAGATCCTCTTCTAAATAAAAGATTCCCAATTCATTATTACTCATAGAGGAAACCAAATTTGAGAGAGTATAATTATGGAGAAAATTTAGAAATATATTCTATGTGTAATGAGTGTAAAGTGACGAATTTCAGTAAGTATAGTACTAGATTTTTCTATATCTATTATTCAATTTTATTTTTACAAATACATATTCCTTAATGAATAAGGAATGTAATTTCTCATGGAAAGTGCACCCAAAGAGTAAAAATATAGAAGATGAGAAATGGGGATGTTTAAATTTCCCCCATACACATATTTAGTGATAATTATTTGATATATTTTTAGACATTACACTTTAATTTATCAATCTGTATTTTTATTCCATTATTATGGTAACTCAATTTTTAGCATGGTAATTTATTGTTATACCTACAAATAAAATTAAACATACAAAATAATTTTTAAATTATGATTCATAATATGTAATCTATTTTATTATATTAACATTTTAAGTGTGAAAATAAATTAATATATGTCCACATGATGATTAGTATTTTCAGAAAATATTAGTTAGAAGAGTGAAAATAAATTTTATTCTAAATAATATATTTATAATAACCAATACCTGAATGTTAATTTATTTTCAAGTTTATATTATAAAAATAATTCATTAATACATAATTTTATAGCGATTAATTTAATTTATTATCATAAAAATTCATTATAGGATTATAAATAATTCATTGAAAAATATCAAATTATAAAATTAAATGGGTTTACTCTGAAATAATTAATATTTATTTTATATTAAATAATAATTTCTAGTATTTTATCAACACAATTTTACAAAAAACAAAAATATTAATTTATTTAAATTCATTCAATAAAATTAAATATAATAAAAAATAAAGAAATTTATATCAGTATACAAAATTGTTGAAATAGTTATACAATTAATATATGAATAAATACTTGTTTATATAAACATATAATCTATATTAATACCCCTCAAGATATCAACACCCGACATTAGGGTAAGATGTTCAGACATTATAGATTCAAGTCGATATTTCGTTAACAAAGATGACTTATTAATTTCCATGGTGTTAATGTTATACAACAGATGATTTCAATGAATTAGTATTTATCAATGTTTAGTTTGTTCATTGTATATGGAATACTAGTCTCATGATACCACAATTCCATGAATAAAAAAATTCCTCATAAATAATAAATATACTACATAATGACACCTATTTTCTATTGTACATAGAATTACCATTGTGTTTAATTATATATATACACTCCCAAAAATAACATTATTATGAAGGTCATATGTTAGTTTAATACTTAATTTAATAAACATATAATTTCTCTTACTATGTATTCAATTTTATAATTTTGGTTATTATGTGCATATATGTCAAAATACCAATAAGTTAAACAACCATATACAAATACAAAGTCCCTTGTAGCCTATATCTAATGATAAAATTATTATAATGTCACTAGAAACAAATAATGAAATCCTAAAGAACCAAATAGTTCAATAATATTGATTAAATAGTTACATTCCTAACCCTTTAATTAAAATTTAAAACAGAAAATAAAAAATATTTTAATGTAAATATTTTGAATCCCCAAACTCATTCAGTGATTAGTTCTTCATATAGTAAGATAAGGAAAAAATAAGGATGATCATAGATTCTTATAATGGGTAACATTTAGAGAATTATGTCATAATTAATGAACAATATAGAATGGTAAATATGTGATATATATTATATTTAATCCTTAACATGAAAATAAAGAATCATATAAGAGGGTTAACTGTATATAAAATTATTTAACATAAATTATCAAAAGTTATTAAAAAATTTACAATGATATTATTAAAAATAATCTCATGGAAAAAATAATTAATTTCGTATTGATGGATTGTATAATATAAGGCATTTGTATCATATAATCAATGATGTGTTCCATGATATTATAATATATGTGTAGGATGATATAAAAACTAATTAAATAATTTTATCAAAATATTTTTTTCTCATGATAACGGTCAATGCATCGAGGAGATATCAAATTGTCAGCCCCATTTTTCAGATAATATATTAAATGCATTAATCATATGAATTAATATAAAACATAACAAATATGAATTATTAAAATACATCAAATATATAAAAAAAATAAAATAAAAAAGTGAAAATAGATCCACAAGAAAAAATAATCATAACCCATCAACATAAATAATATTATTGTTGTCATTAACATATATTCCTTGCTGAGAATAAAATAAATGTTGTCCTTGATGTATAAAAATTCTGTTAAAAGTCATTAAAAATGATAATTTTTTAAATACACATTCACATCGGAATACACACTTAAAAAGATCAATGTTATACAATATTTGGAGAAATATTTCATTGAATATAATAATTTAATATTGAAAATACAAAATAAAATCATTGATCAGTCATAACCGAGTGATTATTCATTCACCCTGACTTTGTAAAAAATATTTCATTCACGTTTCTAATAAAAGACAATAATTTTGTGGTAAAAATACCTTAAAAAATTTAAGAATTTTTTAACATGTAAATTTATTTTTTATAATGAATATAAACCATAATATTAAAATATTACACCAATTAATGATATATGTTTTATAACACTATTAATTTTAAGGAAAGGATTACTGGATAATATGGAAATGAATCTTGTTTTTTTAAAATTAATTATTATATTTTGTGTTCATAAAAGATGAAATATAATGGAACCTATATTATTTTCAAAAAATTCATAGGATGTAAATATATATTAGTAATATGATATAAATTTCATATAATACAACAATCATAGACTAACACCAAAACATTCTCAAAAAATAATTCACTTTTGAAATATACCCTAGCCGTATTGGTAAATATAAAATAACAGTTCCATTAATGAAATTATGTGAAATGATTCATTGAATACTATTATTATAAATTGAATAAAGAAAATATCATATGATAGGGTTAATATACATAATTTATAGTATAATATATGGGAAACCATATTATATATCTTCTAAGAAGAAAAATTGAGTTGAAGAACCATAAAAATGATCATAAAATACATGAAAGATTAATTTTATAACATTTATAATGAAAAACATATACAACATGTAATATAAATTAGGTGCATTCCATTAAAATCATCCCCACTAAAAAGAAATTATAAGTTATTTCCTTACATCAAGTCTAACTCATCATATATTTTATTTATTTTCATCATTATTAATAAGTTGATATTTATTTAGACATGAATGAAACAATATCATTTTTATTATTATTATTATTTTATTATTAATATTATATATTAATTTATGTAATAAATTATGTTCACTTTAGATGTTTTGATGATATTCAGTTCAAATGTCCAAATTTAATTTGGTTGGTTGAATATGGTAAAACAGGACATTTATTAATAATATCTAGTATAATAATTAGGAAATAATTATTAATTTTATTGATCAATAATACATTTAAAACCACCAATAAATTATGGCGATGATAATTTAACTACGTTACAGTAATAGAGACAGATGGTGGTATGTACTAATGAGTAACATTTCCTTTCATCATTAATCGTGATAGAAATAAGGTAAATTTAATTTTCTTATATAATATGACAAATATATAAAGAATAATATTTTATTATATTAATTATTCATATATATACCATAAAAGGAATCCAATAATGAAAAATTAATCAAATCTCTTCATTAAGGATGTGATCTATATGTATGTTTCAATGATATTATTAGCCTTAAAAAAATTGAAGTGTATGAAAGTATTTTGTATAGGCTTTACTAATGGTATTCATGACATAAAGAATCACATGGATATAATGTTTCTTTTAGATATGGGCTTTAAAGGGTTCGTGTTCAATTTATGTAAAAACCATAATGAACTAGACAGATTTGGATTCAGATAGACGGATGTTTATCTAACATTCAAGGGTTATAATCATTCACTCAGTCATTTTTTTTTGCATCTATCACAAGGTTTGTCAGAACATAACCCGCATCTTGTTGATTTTAAACAAGTATATCCAGATAATTAGCCATTTATGTACTCAACTAGCTGGTACCACATGGATGGATTCATGCAAATGATGAGGAACTCTTGGGAACATGAGGCAATGGGTAGCACATGGTTTGGTTTTACTGGATGGTTAAAATGCCTCAAGGTAGAAATATCTTGTTGGTTCATCATTAATACCATTGTGGTGGACTCATTTGAATATCTTCATGTGGAAACTGATAATTTGGATGAGCGGCTGCATCAGGGTTGGGATGATGGTGTCTTCCATTTGTTATGTGATAAACATGGTTTTTTTGGATGAGAGGTTGCTAGAGGTCGAATGGGGATACAATCAATGTTCCAGGGTTAGATGGATTATTGAGGGTGGTCATAACACCATTTTCATTCATGCATGTTTGAAGGAACATCTGAATATGAAAATCAATATTTAACATCATGATGGTTCTTACTCTTCTATTGTTAATATTACATGGATGTTGGCCTTGGATCACTTCAAGTCGTTGCTTGCAGGTGATCATCAGAGGAATGGTGCAGATGTTGCCCATGTAGCGGATCAAGAGTCTTTCATGGGTTGTATAACTAATAGAATTGATGGTGTGGATAATGAAGCCATTATGGCTATCCCAATTGGTGCTCAGGTTTGGGACACTGTCCATAATATGCCCTTAGATAGTTCCATATGACCAGATGGTTTCCCATGATCATTATACATGGAATCATGTGACTTTGTTGGGACTCATGTGATTGGATGTATTCAAGAATATTTTTGGGGTGGGAACATTAACAGAAGTACCTCCACATATAGAGTAGTTATGTTGCTGAAAATCAAATACCCCTCCTCTATTATTCACTTTAGACCCATCTTTTTGTGTAATGACTCATATAAGATCATGGAATTTTTTCTTGCAAGAATTCTAAGCAAGGTGATTACAAACGTTATCTCGTAGGAAAAAGATAGGTTCACTAAAAGTATCTAAATCCAAGTGGTTATCGGAATTTCCCATGAATTGGACGAAGATGTAAATAAAAGGGTGATTGGGTATAACCTTATCATTAAATTAGACATGAATAAAAAATATGACAAAAAATAATTGGAGATTTATTATTTGGGACATGAGGAAGCTATGATTTCATGAATGGGTTTTTTATATCTTATTCTGTTGTTATGCTTCACCCTGGTTCAAAATTTCTCATATGGGTAAAGGCTATGGTTTTTACAAAAGTGTGTGGGGAGTGAGTTATGGTGATCCGTTATCACCTATTGTTTTCAACATCTCACAAGATTCACTCACTCATAATTTTCATAAAAGAATTGAGGAAAGGAGGATCCATCCATACCACTCCCATGCATCGAGTGGTTGTGTATCACATCTTATGTTTTCTGATGATATTCTCATTTTCATAAATAGAAGTAGGTCTGAAATTCAGATTTGATGGAAATTATGATGGTGTAAAGTACTCTAAGCGGCAAATGGATCAATGTTAAAAAAATAAATGTCTTTATTTCTAATACATGCTCACAGCATAGGGTTCGGAACATATAGGATATTCTGGGTATTCATCATAATTAGTTCCCTATGATTTACCTATGGGAGACTATTTAATATGGCCACATAAAAAAGATATTCTTTGAAGATATGATCAATAGAATGATTGGGAGGATCCTTAGTTGGAAGAGTTGGTTCCTCTCCCTTGGTGGTCATGTTTCTTTGATCAATAAAGTCATTTCATTGATTTTGACGCATGATCTATCCATTATTTACCCTCCCAAAGGAACAATTTATTTGATGTAGAAGATTATGAAGGGATTTCATTGGGATTGAAACTCTTCGAGCATGTATCATTGGCTTGCCTAGAGCTAGCTGGCGAAACCAATTGTGGAGGGAGGAGTCGGTCTTAGAGATGTTTTGACCCCAATTTAGACCATGCAAGGACGTATGACATGGGTGTTTATGTTTGGAGAATGGCATTGGGAAAAGGTTATCAAAGCCAAATATGAACCTTATTAGGTGGAGTGAAACATGATGAAGATCCCCAATTTGGAGAAAACCATTTTGTATCATTTCGAAATCCTTTAGAACGCTACACGTTGGGTAGTGGGGAATGGGGATATTAAACTATAGAGAGATAATTTGGTTGGTGAGAAATTGTGTTTTTCCACATTGTCTATTGGTAGATATGACGGTTAATGAGGCTATTCAGTTTCCCATCCTACTTGATGCTATTATAGGAATAAATCAGATGATTGCATGCCAGGATATTGTGTTTACTGAGGAGGAGGACCGATGATGCTTCATATGTTCAGCTTCAGGACGCATTAACGGTTAGGACTACCAGATGTTGCTTCTGACTTGAGGGAATTGCGATGATTTTTCCATGCGTCATTGGTGCAAAGAGGTCCAAAAAATGATTAACTTCATTCTTGGGAGTTGTAACACCCAAATATTTCATTTTACTTTATCTCTTAAAAGAAATTTAATAAATTGTGTTACATGCAACACCATGTTCAAGCACACCACGAATTACCAAACTATATGTTCAAAAAGTGGTTATGAATAGTATTAACATAATATTGATTTTTATATACTACATATAATTTTAGAATCTATATCATGTGTTTCATAGACATAATATATGAACAAATTCATGTTTTTCAGATAAAAGAAGTATTTTCCAGAAAATGAATCTTTACCGCCTTTTAATGGAGAACCTTTTTTAAAACTAATCATTTACACTTTTATATATTCAATTTAATGAAATTAAATTATTCAATCAAATTGAGACATACAAATTTAATTTGGATAATTTTTTGGTACTTTTTTGATAACATTGGTATTTTGATTAATAGTGAAAAGAGTAAATATTAATTAAAAACAACTTTTTTAAACGAGATAATTTATGTTGTTAAATTATAAATTTGATTGGATTTAATTAAAAAATATATTATATTTTTATCAGTTAATATAATTTTGGTCATTGGAAATTATTTCACACATAAACTAGACATAATCATATGCAAATGTTTTTATAGTTATTATTTCCTAAAAACACGCTTTTTAATTTGACAATGAGAAATAATTATAAATTAATTTCTACCACTTCTAGGTCTTGAATTTAAAAAAATTGATTCCATATTTGGAATCAGGAGGTAAAAATTGTGTACATTGGTAACTTTTATTTTTATACACTATGAATATTTACTTCAGTAAATATTATATTTATCATGCTTAAAGGGTATGTCTTGAAAATAATGGTAATAAAATATTATTATAATAATATTAAATTACCCTAACAAGTGTTATATTCCTATTTTGTGGTACATGTCCGACCATGGGAATCCTCAGGTCGATTTTGGGACACCATTGAGCCACATGAGAGTGACAATGACACTTTATATTAATTACTTTAATGTAAAGTCAAAAATGACCTAAACATATATCTTTTAGTAAAATAATTTTTACATGGTATTATATAAGATATAAATTAGACTATATATATTAAAATGAATGCTATAATTATTTCCTACATCATGTTTTTTTTATAATTTTTAGACAACAAATAAATAAAATTATTTATGACACAATAATGATGTAGTGCTTACCTCATTAAAAAGTGATTTAAATAAATGAGATTATAACAATTAAAAAATATCCAATATATATCCAATTAATATTGGATGGTTTTACTTCGATCATGAGTCATTGTATATTCAATATTAATGAGTTTTTTATTTTTTTAAAATAAAAATAATTATATAATAAAATACTATTTTCAAACATTCTTAAAGAGCCCCTCCCCCTTATAAAAAACCCTCACCTCTAACACATTACTCACCCCACTCATTCTCCATATATCATCCTTCCTCTACCCAATTAAGCTCCATAAATCCACCCCTTCCCTTTAAAATCCTTACCGTAGGAAGAAGGCACTTCATGGAAGACTTTTGTTTCATACAAAGGAAGTTACCTGATTTAAAGGTAACATATCCACATATGTTCTTTTTATTTTATTTTACTTCTCCTAACCCTTAAAATCTCATTATATTAATGTTTTATAACAACACTAGTATCCTAAATATACATGTATGTTGTTATGTGAATTATTTCAACTACAATTACATATACCTTCATTTAATTTGTATAAAATAGAATGATTCTGTGGACGACGAACTACTACCTCACAGAATGATGATTGTTCAACCTTTTATTAACACCTCGGGTTTTGGGAATTTTGATGGAATCATATTCATATATGATATGTATGATATTTATTTTATCTATAATCATCTATAATTCTATTTTATATCATACCATTATTTGTTTCATGTTGTATGTATAGGATAATTTTATTTGAGGAAGTGTGGACCACCACCCCCTCAATGTGATATGACAAGTTCATACCATACCTAGAACTCATAAAGGATGGTTTTAATAAACATATTTAACTTATATAAAAGATAAAATTATACTGGAATAATAATATACCTATGTATCATATTGTCTTCATTCCAGTTAAAATAATAAAAAATTAAATGGAAGTAGTGTTCATGCGTACGTACAGATTACCCTCTACATGAACGCGATGAAATTCATTCCCCATCATAACCATTCAAGATTAATTTTAATTTTATTATTAAAAAATAATATTTAAGAACATTATATCTTTTAAGATGGGAATCAAATATATCCTATACATAACAAGCATGACTTACGTAACAAAACATATAAAGGAAAACAAATCCGTTAACACCCGAAACAATGATAATACTAAAATATTATTAACAAAAAAATATTAGAAGATCATTTATGATATCATATTTTTGTATGTGCTTATTTTCTAATTAATGAACAATGATTTAAATTTTATAAATAGGATAATGTACCCTCGACCAAGGAAAAGTATATGGTAAGGGTTAATTTCACAATCTCTTTATTATTTGAGGTGTTTTATACATGAGTATCTCCAAAGTCCTCCTTATCATCCACATATATGTTTCTTAAAAATGTATATGAAATCATTTTTACTCTTTCTAGACTATAGGTTAAAATTAACTTATCGCCTTTATTTATTTTTTATCAATTTCTTTGAAAGGAATCTTTCTATCGTTTACCAAAAAAGGTAATTTATGTCCTTTTCGACAAATTAAGGTATGAATTTTTTTAACTTATATGATGGGTGAGGTTTTTATCCACCATTATAACACCTTTGAAGCATCCCTTATAGTCTTATAAGAATATTTTAAAAATAAATGTTTTCATTTATTATTACATTATTTTTTAATGATTTAAATATAGAAAGCGGTATTTCATTCAAATATATTTCATTTCATCTATGTCAAAATCCTTTAAAGAATTTTATACATGATTAATGTTTATTTATTATGATACAAATCATCAATATTGTATTGAAGGTTTTGAGATTTGTTTGACTATCGATGTGTTATTTTTATACCATTCATGTTTTATTGTTAATGTATTAATATTTCATATTCTACTTTTAATATGAATGATTATGTTATGTTTCATCCTTTTTATATAAGGAATGCATTAGACTAATTATGTGACGGGTGGATCCCTCTATAGATACTCGATGCATCAGTATGTATCATGAGACAAACTAGGTTCTTGTCACAAGGCCTTCAAAAATCATATTTGTAGTCTTGGAACGAGGCCATGACTATGTGGTTATGATGTCCATCATTATGCATTCCATGATTATGAAATTAGAAATTTTTATTACATGTGATTATTCTACTAGTAGAATAGCCATGTGAATAATTAAATGGAATTATTTGATTAATCATTGCAATATTATACTGAATATTATTTTTAAATGGATTTTGTTTTAGTTTTATGAATTTCCTCAAATGTTTATACTTATTTAGGAATGTTTCCACTATATTGTTATCCTTAATAAGCATCTGAGCCCACCCTTTTCTCTGATTTATTTTTTCCAAGATGCGAAGAAGTTTACACTGTCTGACCTACAATGATAGTCTAAGAGATATGAATGTGGTCAATGGTGATAATGTTGTCGTTGTTTTTCATTTTATAATTTAATTTAATGTTCATGTATGTAATCTGTTTTCCAAGACTTCTAAACCGATCGGTCATTCAGGTCTCGATTCTTTGTAATCATGGAAATGTATTCCAATAATTCACCGACTCTATGTAACTTGGGTTAGGGGGTACAATTGGTATCAGAGGATGTTTAGAAATAAACATGGAAACTAGATTTATGAAAACAGTAATTATAGAACATTACCCTAAGATATACTTTTAGGATTAGTATAGAAAAACATCCTATAATTTTGTTCATGTAAGGATTTTGTGAATTTCCCAAGAAATACATCCTTGTCTGGATATGATCACATAGAGACATCTCTTGTACAGATGTAACTATGAGTGTAAACTCTGAAAAAGAGTTCTGGGCTTGACCCGGAGTATCCTGGTACATGACAATAGGACTTTCTTCACTCCTGGTTATGACTCTCCAACATGTTATGGTTAGGATAATTCGCATTTTATTTACAATTCATTATGAAGGATTTAGGAGTAAATACTTATCAAAGAAAAAAATATATAAATTATATTAATAATATTTTAAATTTACGTTAGTTTTTTTAAAAGTTTGGAATAATGAATTGTGATTCAAAATAACTAACCATGTATGTTCCATTGTTTAAAAATGGCACCAAGTATATGGAATGAGAAGTCCAACAATACGCCTGATCCAATGAGTAAGAATGATTGTATATTTCATGGTACTACACCAACATATAAAAAGGAAATAGTCTCGCATGTACTATCAGAATATGAAGAAATATAATCATGTGTTAATTAGATATGTAAAGAATTATCTAAGTGGTATTAATTTTAAGGGAAGCCATAGAAGAAAAGGATGGTAGAGAGAAATATGTATAAAAAGAATAAGGGAATGATGGATTTTCTCAGATGTTATAACTGTGGAAAGAAACACCATAGTAAATACTTGAAGAGAATGTGAGTTTGTTATAAGTGTGTAGAAAAAGGACACAATGTATGTTATTTAAACTGTAAGAATATTGTTTCAAATGTACAATGCATCATCTGAAATGAGTTGGGACACTATACGAATCAATGTCCCAATCATCAGAGTATACCACAAATGATGGTGTTGTATAATAATCATGTTATGATGTTACCATAGATAAAGTGTAATAACTAGTTTTCTTTTGTTGATATTAAATATATATGTCATTTTAGTTTTGAATCAATTATGTTATGAATATAATAATTATGGAGTATATAAGGATTGTAATGCAGTACTATTTCATTAATGATTTGAGATTTTGTGGTACCAGGAAAAGTGACTCAATATCAATTTAAACTATTTTAAAAATACATGATTTAAAGAAATATAAAAATTAATATGGCCTTGATATTGTGGTATATATTTTGGAGTAATAGATTATAGACTTGGATAAATTAAATTGAATATTATTGACTACATTGGAACACATTATTGGTTTTTTTATTCCATCATGGTGGGTGATTACAACATTATTGGATTTTGAGAGTATATCCAGTATTCTATGATTTACATAAAGAATAAATAAGTATATACCTATTTCAATAAGGTTTTATTTCAATTCATTTTATAACCAAATATTAATAGAATTCAAGATAATGTTATTCTCATATCTATTATGTGACCTTCCTTATCAATTTTGGACTGTGAGTTCGGACAGAAGTATTATGGATATGTCTAATGGTCGGAATAGATTAAGTTTGATATTGGATACTATTAATAAGGTTGAATAATTTCAGGAAATTATTTTTGGATTTTCATCAAAAAGATAACCTGATGGTCGAGCGACAACCCGTTGAATCTGCCATGGCCGCAAGACTTGAACCTGCAAACCTAAGGGAGACAAGGGTAATCACACACCACTGGTTTATGTGATGTCTTAGTCTGTATAATGTAATACTTTTATGTTTTCCAAAAAAATAATTATAAATTCAATATTTTTGGAAACCTATACGATTAGGATAAATCGAATATTTAATAATTCTGTTATCTTTGGGATTTAATGATATGGTTGTGGTAGGAATTAGTTAAAGGATAAAACTCTATTGGTCAAGTATATTTGTTTCATCATGTTCTATGAATAAATTAATTCTTAAACTGTAAGGAATGGATGTTAAAAACCATAATTTTTTATCCTAATACTTTAGGTTTTGTTGAACTGGTGATATTTTAAATCATCCTAGATTGATGGATTTGATGCCCTCAATTTTACAGTTGTTTGTGATTGATGACCTCAATCACTGCCTATAAATATTTACATTTTTCTCCAATTATGTGTCTCTAATTTCCACCAATGTTTTCCTAATCGAGATCCTAATTTCGTGGTGATTTTTGCATTTCTCTTTCCCACTTATTAAGACTAAATTTCATTAACCCAACTTCAAATGTGGGTTTTCTACCAAGGAATTATTATATTGTTAACCTTTTATTTTCTTTGAAAAAAAATTAAATTTCAAGGATGAAAGTTATTGATAGAATGGATAATATAACACCCCAATATTTTTTAGTACTTTATCTCTTCAAATAAATTCAACAACATGTGTTACATGGAACACAATGTTCGAGCACACCATGACTTACCAAACTAGCGGTTAAAAAAGTAGTTATGAATAGTAATAACCGAATTTTGAAGTTTATATACTACTGATATAGATAATATTTTCATCATTTTTTATATGTAATTCAATGTTTTAATCCATAAAAATTGAACATGTTGTGTTAATTACATCAATTTTGGATTTATGATGTGTTTTGGGCTAAAACTGGAGAACTGCTTAATTTGGAAATATTGATAGATTTTAATCACTTTAATAATTCACGCATATATTTAAAAATATAATTCCAATTAATGTGATTATTTTTTTATTAGATTCATATATTTATTTTGTTCATCCTTTGTTTTTGTACCAGGATTTAATTTAGCCATGAAAGGTTCCGAAAAATTCAATCAGTGTGGAAACATATTTTGGACGACCGCAGGGACCCCACCTCAATGAATAAATCATAACTCGGTCTGAAAACATAAAATTGTGGTGATTACAATTTTATTTGAAATAATATTAAATTTGGAATTTATATGTTGATGGGATTGAAGATTTTACACCATTAACACAACCCATGGGTGTTGAAATTGAGGAGAAGGAAAAAAGGAAACATTCATACAGAATAAATGCTCCCATTAAGATGGCCATATCAGATGTTATACATGGTGGATAAATCTGAACTTTTGTGATGAAACGTAAAACATATATTTGAAGTTATTTATAGAATACATAATTCCAAAATTCGGACATGAAATTGGCTGAACATGGTCAATCTTTTGGTGAAAAGGATCTGCTGAAAATCTTAAAGAGGAATTATAAAAATCTTAAATTTGAAGACCGGAGGATGGAAACCCCCTTGGCCTATATAAAGAGGAGTTCAACTATTCTAAGGGGGGCGTTGGACACCAAAATCAGAGTTTGACACCGACATTGGAGTGGAGGCCTAGGGACATGGTGCTAAAATAGGATTTTTCTTTTCTTTTCATATATTTTAGTTTTCTTTTATATGTAACACCTTCATTTTTATATTAAAGTGTTCCCCCTTTTTCTTATTACACCACTTTTCTCTTCCAATCACAATATCATTCTCTCTCTTCCATATTTCCCTTGTGATCTCTTTGTAATTCACCATGGCAAGTGACTAACCCAAGTCTTGGCCCTGGGAATTGTTTCACGGTGTTCATTATTATTAGGCATCAAATTCAAAATGTTTTTATTCTATTTATGGTAGAGGCGAGAATGTTTCATGGGTGTGGTGGTCGTCCACCACGAAACTATTTCCAAATCCATTCCTTTCAATTTATTCATCCATTTCCCCTCCATTCTCTTATGAAAACCCTTCATATGGTGGAGTTGGGGATGCCATAAGGGATGAAACAACATACGGTGGAGCCGGGTCCTTTAGGAATAACATTATCGGTTGAGATGTTACCCTACGTGACTACTAGGGGATGTGTGGTTTGGGGTGCCAGACACATACTAAAATCAAACAATAAATAAATCAAGGGTAATTAATTCATTAATGAGGTTTCATTAAATTAATTATTAAATTTAATTTAAAAAATAAATAAATAATGAATCAACCCATGTTATCCAACCCTAGGACCAAGTTCTTTCGTCATTTCATTTTGACATTTCATGTTAGTTTTATCATTTATTTAAATTGAATTTAATTTATTCCTAGATTAAATAAAAATAACCAAAAATAATTATTTTAGTTGAACTAGATTAAGTGGGTAAACAACTGAGAAAACTCCACAACTGAGACAACCCTGGTCATCCTCTGTACTGCATTAGGAAAATAAATTACTTTTCCATGCCCTACGACAGGCGTGTGTCAAAATTGGCATTGTTTCCGGGGAGGAAGTGCCTCAAAAACCTTAAAAAAACTTTTTTTTTCTTTTTTCATTTGAATGAAACATAGTTCAAACAACAATTTAGTTGAATTTGATCCTGAAATTGAGCAAACAATAACCCAGTTTAGAAAGAAAAATTTTCAATTAGAGTTTGAGGAAATTCACCTTACAGATTCTTCTGACAAATCCAGTGATCACTTTGAACCTCCAATGGATGTCAATCCCAACCGAACATTGCGTGATATTTGCGCCCCACAATTCGCTAACCAACGAAATCAACTAGCTATTCATTCCTTAGAAAATGATATTGAATTGCACATTAACATGATTAAAATTCTTCCTAAATTCCATGGTCTTTCAGGTGAAGACCCCAATAGGCATAGCCAGGAATTTACAAATGTGTGCTCCCGCTACCGACCCCGAGGTGTTGCAGAAGAATAGGTAATGTGGAGGGTATTCCCCTTCTCACTCGAGGGAGAATCAAAAGAATGGTTGTATAGTCTACAACCATGACAAGTCCATGACTGGGAAGATCTTCAAAGATGCTTCATGGAAAGGTTTTTCCCCGCATCCAGGATCTCAGATATCGGAAAAGAGATCTATGCCATTCTACAATCAACTGGTGAATCACTTTATGTGTACTGGGAGCGATTCAAGAAACTTTGCGCCAGTTTACCACACCAGACTATGTAAGAACACCATTTCATTGTTTTATTCTATCAAGGATTCCTTGAAAATGATCAAAACTTGCTAGATGTGTCATCTGGGGGAGCCTTGATTGACAAGTCACCAACGGATGCTAGAGGATTGATTGAAAAGATTTCACAAAACTCACAGCAGTTTGGAACCAGAGGTACTATCATAAGAGTAATCCGTGAGGTAAGAACATCTGATTCAGTATATTTAATTATAACTGAATTGGGTGAACTCACCAAGTTAGTGTGACAAATAGCTGTGAACCATGTGAAGGAACAACAATTCCCGAATCAAGTACGTGGTTTATGATCTTTTAATTTTCATTACAGTAATCAATGTCCAGAAGTGTGGTGGACAGAAAGTTGTGCTGCAGCCTATCAAAAAAGGAAATACCAACTGCAAAACCAACCAGGTTATGGGTTTCAACAGAACCAAGCCAGAGCACATATTTAGCAGCAATATCATACCCCAATAGCTTTCCAAAAACCTTATCAAAAGCCCTTCCAACAACAACAAACATTCCAACCACCACCTTTCCTGCGGAAGAATTATGAGCAACCATCCACAAGTGCACCGAAAAAATGAAGATCAACAACTTAAGACAATAGTTGCGGGAATAGAAGATAAGATAGACAAGCTAGCTGATCAATTTTCAAGAATTACGGATTCTCTCACCAAGAACCTAGGTAATATTCCTGCACAAAAAATTCCCAATCCAAATGAGGAGGTTAGTGAAATCACCACCCAATACGGGAAGGATCTCACACCTCTAGTACAATGTGAGGAGGATGAATCCAGGGAACCTGCTGAAGCTCGTCCTATCCAAACAAAAGATGGAGTTAACAACAATGTAGAAAGAACAAGGTTCAAGAAATGAAGACTGGAAACACCATTGCATAAACAACAAAGGGAGAAAAAGGATACCTCAGCACCATTCCCATCAGCATTTCTTGAGTCAAATAAGGGTGAAGAAGAACGAATTCAATGGAAAATTTAGGAAACATTCCAAACAATTGAGATTAACATCCCACTACTGGATGCAATCAAACAAATCCCTAAATATGAAAAATTTATAAAGGAACTGTGTACTATAAGAAGGAGGCTTGATGGAAATGAAAGAATCAACATAGGAAGAAGTGTATCAGCATTCATCACACCATAGATACCGCAAAAATGTCGACATCCAGGGAATTTCTCTATTCCTTGCACTACCAGTTCTTTAAATTTTGAGGATGCAATATGTGATCTTGGAGCTTAGATGAATTTTATGCCTCACTCAGTGTTTTCATCTTGGAAGATCAGAGAACTAAAACCAAATCGGGTGGCGGTACAATTAGAAAACAGATCCACCATTCTCCCAGCTGGTGTCATTGAAGATGTACTTGTAGGAGTGAGAGGATTAATCTTTCCAGCTGAATTTTATGTCCTTGCCATGGAGGAAGACCGAGCACCATCCCAATCTCCCATCATACTTGGCAGGCCATTCCTGAAAACAGCAAGTATGATCATCAACGTGCATGAAGGAACACTCACCATGGAGCTCAAAGATAGTACGATACACTTCAGTATTCTTTATACGATGAAACACTCGTCCAACAATCACTCACATAAATCGATCTCCCATGATGAAGGTATAGAACCAATTGAAGACTCAAGTATGATTTATGACTTTTTATCAGTAGGAGGACACATTTCATTTGAATTTTATAATTCCCATGAACTTGAAAATTCTGATATCATGTTGGAGGATGAGGTAAAATTTGATTTTTTGATGATTTGTTAAAAGGAAGTGAGATTATACCAGATAATTAATCCATAGAAGTAGGAAACCTAAATTAAATATCATCCTTTTAACAACCCCCATGTTCAGAGCTGAAGCCTTTTCCATGTGATTTGAAGTATTCTTACCTAATGGAAGTAGAGAAATTTCTAGTAATCATTGCCAATAACCTATCCCATTCACAAGAACAAAAATTGATTGACCTTCTCAAAATGAATATCAAAGGTGTAGGATGGAGTTTAGGTGATATTCCAGGAATCAACTCTAAGGTATGCTCACATAGGATATTTTAAGAAAGTGATTCCTGACTAGCCAAACAACCTCAAAGAAGACTCAATCCCACAATCATTGAGGTCGTAAATAAAGAGATAGATAAATTGTTAATAGATGATATCATTTACCCAATATCATATTTTCAATGGGTCATCCCAATTCATGTAGTCCCCATGAAAACCGGCCTGACCACTATTAAAACGTATGAAATGAACTGATCCCAATGAGAGTACAAAACAGGTGGATAGTGTGTATAGATTACAGGAAGCTAAATCAAGTTACCAGAAAATACCACTTTCCTATTCTGTTCATTGATCAGATGCTTGAAAGGTTAGCTGGAAAAAAAATAATTACTGTTTTTTAGATGGATTCTCAAGATATTTTCAGGTACCAATTGCACCACCAGACCAAGAGAAGACAACCTTTACCAGACCTTTTAGAACATTCTTTTACAAAAGGATGACTTTCAGGCTATGCAATGCCCAAGGTACATTTCAACGGTGTATGGTGAGTATTTTCTCAGACCAAATTAGGGACTGCATGGAGGAGTTTCTTGATGATTTCACAGTTTTTGGAAATTCATTTAATCATTGCTTGGGAAACTTTCAAAAAGTTCTGAAAACATGCATTGAAAAGAACCTTGTCTTAAATTTCGAAAAATGTCATTTCATGGTTGAAAAAGTGATAGTGTTGGGCCAAATAATTTCACAAAATGGTATTGAAGTTGATAAATAAATAATTGATGTAATAAATTCCCTACCAAATCCAACTTGTGTCAAACATGTTAGATCCTTTTTAGGGCGTGTAGGATTCTACAGAAGATTCATCAAGGATTTCAGTAAGATTTCTCTCCCTATCTCAAGATTATTTTTAAATTATGATGACTTTAATTTTGATTGTTCATGCATGGAATCATTTGATGAATTAAAGGAAAGGCTGATAACACCACCAATAATGCAGCCACCCAATTGGGATTACCCTTTCGAGCTGGTTTTTCATTCTTCCAACCATGTAGTGGGAGTCGCTCTATCATAGAGAATTGACAGAAAGCCTCAAGACATCTCCTATGCATCAAGGAACTTTTATGCAACACAAATAAATTACACAAACACTGAGAAATAGTTCCTTGCATTCGTTTTTGCACTAGATAAATTTTGATCAAATCATCTGGGCACTAAAGTTGTTTTTTCTGATCATGCAGCTCTTAGGTACATAATGAAAAAGGTGGATACTAAACCACGGTTGGTGAGATGAATGATACTCTTAAAAGAGTTCAATTTTGAAATCAAAGATAATAAGGGGACTGAAAATCATGTGGCTGATAATCTAAGTCTACTACCCCACACCGCTTAAGCAGAAATCCCAAAGAAGAACCTACTTAATGATGAGATTTCTGGAGAATAACTCTACATCTTCAATAGTTAAGTACCATGGTATGCCATCATTGTCAACTATTTGGTAACATATTAGGTACCCTCTCATATAAGCTCTCAAGAACAACAGAATATTAAATTTGAATCAATATTTTACATTTGGGAAGAGCCGATTCTGTGGGAAATTTGTAATGATCAAATCATAAGAAGATGATTTCCATGAAGTGAAATTGAATCAGTGTTTTAATTTTGTCATAAATTATCTTTTGGAGGCCACTTTGGTCCTCAGAGGATACCCCGAAATGTTTTATAATCTGGACTCTACTGGCCCACCTTATTCAAGGATGCATATGAATTTTGTAACAGATGTGAAAAATGCCAATTTTCTAGTAACATATCCAAACCACAAGAAATGCCTCAAAAAACAATAACCTTTTGTGAAATTTTTGAAGTGTGGGACAGATATTTCATGGGTCCATTCCCAATGTCATTTTGAAATTCTTATATTATTTTTTTTCAAGACTGTGTTTCAAAATGGGTGGAAGCAAAACCAACCAGAACTGATGATGCTAAAGTTGATTATGATTTTGTCTAGATAACATTTTCTATAGGTTTAGCATGCCTCAAGAAATTATCAATGATCATGGAACTCATTTCTGCAACAAGTAAATGGAAGCATTGCTGATGAAGTATGGGGTGCATCATAGAACATCTATCCCATACCATCCCCAATCAAATGGAAAAGTAGAAGTTTCCAATAGAGAAATCAATGCCATTCTAGAAAACACTGTTAAACCCAACCGGAAGGACTAGATCCAAATGTTAGATGATAAATTATGGGCATACAGAACGTCCTACATGACATTGATATGGATGAGTCCCTATAGAATGATCTATGGAAAGAGTTGCCACCTTCTTGTAGAGTTGGAGCATAGAGCCTATTGGGCGGTCAGAGAGATGAATCTGGACTTTGAGAAATATGGGAAAGAAAGAAGATTGTAGTTAAAGGAGTTAGAGGAAATTAGAAGATAATCTTTTGAAAACACAATGATCTATAAAGAGGGAAGAAGGATGGCCCATGAAAAGATTATTCAACCAAGAACCTTCAACCCAGGAGATCACGTGTTACTCTTCAAATCGAGACTTAAGCTTTTTCCAAGTAAACATTGTTCTAGATGGGAAGACCCCTTTACTATTATTGATGTATACCTCTTTGGTGCTGTGAAGATTCAAAAGGATGGAGGAGGAAACCCATTCACTGTAAATGGGCAAATGCTGATGAAGTTCCATGGGACCGTACCTCATGAACCAGTGGTGGAGATCGCACTCCTTCACCCTAAATACAAATAAAGACCTACCTGGTTGCATCATTCCATTACACCTGATTAAATGCAGTAACTCCATTTTTTTAAATCATACATAAAAAAATTCCATTTACATGCATTGAGAACATTACATCAATTATGTGATGGGGGGGAAATCATGTAGACTAGGATTTTTCAAAAAAAATTAATTTTTTTTTCGTTGAGCCAATGACATTAAACAAAGGCACTACCGAGAGGCAAACCGTATTTTCCCCCATTGTCCACTGGCCCTCTTAGTCATTTACCAGCATGAGTGAATAGGCTCGCACTATCAATTGTTATCATTTTTATATTTCAGTTCTATTAATGTAGAAGCTATAGTGGGATTACATGTCGTGAAGAAAAGCATCCATTTTAAAGAGGATTAAGAGTTTCAATTATATATTATCCAACTATATTCCACACATTTTTAGTCTTTTAAACAGTTAATTAAAAAATGCATGCCCATGCTTGAATTAATGTTTTACTTGACGTATCTAGGATCCATGAGTTTCATAGGAATCTAGTGATTCCATGTTTTAGATTTCAATGCTAATGAGATTGAATGATTAAAATGGATAATTGGACTGTTAAAGTGAAGCAAGAATATTGAAATTAGGACACATGATTTGAGAGAATTAATTGATTAATGTTAATAAAATTTTCCTACCATATTTCATGCATTTAATTTCCGAAATTCACGTGAATTAATATGTTATTATTAATCATGCCATGAGTGATTTTCCAATATCATATTCTCATTCCTGAAAGGATTTCTAGACAAAATATTTCCTATTTTTTCTTGAGCATATTTCATGAGTGATCTTGGAACGTGCCACCTTCTAGAAATTGTATTGAAACTTGTCAAATTTATGACTGTAAAAAAACACATTTAAATGATTGAGGCACTACATTGGCTATCCACATATTTACCTGAGACCCACCCATACATTTATCCTTCATTAGCCCATAGAATCCATGAATTGCGTTATAGGTTTAAGCTACATTACAAGATAATATTTCCTTACCAACCCGCACATTCAATATTTTTTCATGGATATTTCATGTTTTAGTGTGGGGGAAGGGCCTTTCATGTGCGTTTGTTAAGATATGTATCATTTTTGGGTGGTTTAATGTGTGCATCATTATTTTCGGCAATGTATTATTAGAAAACTGGGCATGAGTCATCATTTCATTATGCTTCTATCATTTCATCAAGTTCTCCTTAAAAATGATAAATTAAATATTTACCTTTCTGGAGCATTATAAAAAAGAGAAATATAATGTTGTGCCTTTTTGGGGCCTTACAAAGAAAATAAAAAAAAGGGGAGGAGAACATGGATGATATCATTCTTTGTAATAATTTATTGACTCATGACCCATGTCATTAAAAGGGGACTGTGATGTATTTCACATGATCAAAAGGGATTTGAGTGGGGTTCATCCTATGTTTTCACATGATTAATCATGAATTGTACTTAAGAGTCAAACCTCATACCTCTGGCCTTAAATTATTTCAATTATTTACCCACCAACACAAATCCACAGAGTCATCTGAACCCTTATTGCAAGTCCCCATGATTTTATGTGTGTTTTGTCTTTACAAAGCGGAGAAAATACTTCTTTACAGCCTATGGATAAGGAGCATGTTCTCATGATATGATCATAACTCCACTATTAATTTTATCATGAGAGTTGAGATAAAATATTCAACAGAGAGGTGGATCATGATTTTGCATGTCTAATAATAATAAATTGAGAAGCTTGAGTGAATGAAATTGGAAGCTCCATCATTTTTTTTCAAAGGTGAAAGGTAAAATGCATGAATTGATTGTTTCATTTAAAAATGGGAAATTAAATTGATATTTTTTTTGTGGAACATGAAAATTTGATTTTTCATTGATAATTGCTTGATTTTATTGCATTTAAATTTAATTATTGGTCACATTGGTGCCCTTTGAATTCCATGTTGAGATTTTATGCTAGAGGACACGCATAGTTTAAGTGTGGGGGAATTTATTGACATAATATTTTCATCATTATTTATATTTAATTCAAGTTTTTATTCCCTAAAAATCGAACAAGATGAGTTAATTACATCAATTTTGGATTTATGATGTGTTTTAGGCTAAAACTGGAAAACTACTTAATTTGGAAATATGGACAGATTTTAATCACTATTGTAATTCACGAATATCTTTTAAAATATAAATCCAATTAATGTCATTTTTTTCATTAGGTTCATATATTTATTTTCTCCATCCTTTATTTTTGGACAAGGATTAAATTCATCAATGAAAGGTTCGGAAAAATTCAATCAATGTGGAAAAATATTTTGGACGACCGCTTGACCCCACCTCAATGGATAAATTATAACTCGGTCGACACACTTAAAATTTGGGTAATTATAATTGGATTTGAATTAATATTAAATGGGGCGTTCGGATTTTCAAGGGTTTGAAGATTTTACACCATTAATGTGGCCCATGAATGATGAAATTATGGGGAAGGAAAAAAGGAAACTTTCATCCAGAATAAATGCTTAAATTAAATTGGCGGTATCTCATGCTATACAAGGAGGATCAATCTGAAATTTTGTGATGAAACGTAAAACATATTTTTCAAGTTCTTTATAGAAGAAATTATTCCAAAATTCAGACATTAAATTGACTAAACATGGTCAATCTTTCGGTGAAAACAATCTGCTGGAAATCATAAAGAGGAATTATGAAGATCGTAAATTTGAAGACTGGAGGATGGCACCCCCTTGGGATATATAAAGATGAGTTCACCCATGATGATGGGGGAATTGGACACCACAATCGGATTTCAACACAGACATTGGAGTGGAGGCATAGGGACATGCTGCTAACTTAGGATTTTTCTTTTCATTTCTTTTATTTTAGTTATCTTTTACATGTAACACATTCATTTTTATATTATAGTGTTCCCCCTTTTTCTTCTTACACCACTTTTCTCTTATAATCACAGTCTCATTATCTCTCTTCCATATTTCCATCGTGATCTCTTTGCACTTATCCATGGAAAGTGACTAACTCAAGGCTTGGCCCTGGGGGATGCTTTACGGTGTTCATTATTATTAGGCATCAAATTCAAAATGTTTCTATTCTATTTGTGGTGGAGGCGAGAATATTACCTCGGTGCGGCAGTCTTCCACCATGAAACTATTTCAAAATCGATTCCTTTCCAATAATTAATCCATTTCCCCTCCCTTATCTTAGGCAAACCCTTCATACGGTGGAGTTGGGGTTGCCAAAAGGGATAAAATGACATACGATGGAGCCATGTCCTTTAAGAATAACATTCTCGGTTGAGATTTTAACCTACTTTAACACTGGAGGAGGTGTGGTTTGGTGTGATAGATTCATACTAAAATCACACACTAAATAAATCAATGTAAAGTAATTCATTAACGAGGATTCATTAAATGAATTATCAAATCGAATTTAAACAATAAATAAATAATGAATGAACCTGTGTTATCCAACCCAAGGACCAAGTTATTTCTTTATTGCATTTTTCATTTCATGTTTGTTTTATCATTTAATTAAATTTAATTTAATTTATTCCTAGAATAAATAAAAATAACCAAAAAGAATTAGTTTAGTTGAACTAGATTAAGTGGGTATACAATTAAGAAAGCTCCTCAAGTGAGACGACCCTGGTCAGCCTCTATGCCACATTAGGAAAATAATTTTCATTTTTCCACACCCTAAGACCAGCGTTCATCGACTACCTATAATTTTACAATCTTTATTATCTGTTTATTAGACATAATATAAGAACAAATTCATTTTTTCCGATAAAAGAAGTATTTTTTAGAAAATGAAATTTTACCGCCTTTTAATGGAGAACCTTTTATACAAATAATTTTTTACTCTTTTATATATTAAATATAATGAACGTAAATTATTATATAGAATTGGGACATATAAATTTAGTTTTAAATAATTTTTGGTACTTTTATGATAACATTATTATTTTGATGACTTGTGAAAACACAAAATTTAATTAAAAAATACTTTTTTAATCGACATAATTTATACTATTAAATTATATATTTTTGTGGTTTAAAAGTAAAATTAGATTATACATTTATCATTTAATATAATTTAGTTCATTGGATGTAATTACACATTTAAACTGGACATAAAAAAGTGTTAATATTTTTATAATTATTATTTCTGAAAAACACACTATTTGTTTTGACAAAGAGAATTATTTTTAAAGTAATTTTTGCAACTACTATGTTTTCAATATAGAAAAATGGATTCAACATTTTGAATCATGATGTCCAAATAGTGTAAATAGGCTTATTTTATTTTTATTAATTAAGAATATTTATTTTAGTAAATATTTTATTTAACATGGTTAATAAGTAAATATGGTAAATAAGGGTAAAAAAATGTTATTATAGTAATATTAAATTACCCTAACATGTGTCCTATTTTTATTGGATGATACATTACCGACCATGGGAATCCTTGGGTCGATTTTGGGACCCCATGGAGCCACTTGAGTGTGATAATGACATTTTATATTAATTAATTATAAATAAAGACAAAAATGACATAAACATATATCAGTTAGTAAAATAATATTTACATGGGGTTATATAAGTTATATTTACGACTATAAATATTAATTTGAAAGATAAAATTATATCTTGCATCATGATATTTTTTTAATTTTTAGAATTAATATATAAATATTTATTTATGACACAATAATGATGCAGTGTTTACCTCTTTAAAGAATGATTTAAATAAACGAGATTATTAAATTTTAAAAAAAAATCCAAAACCTATACAATTAATATTTAATGATATTATTTCCATGATGATTCATATAATCTTTTATTTTAATGGGTTTTGGACATTTTGAAACTAAAAATCATTGTATAATAAAATAATATTTTCAAACATTCTAAATGAAACCCTCCCCCTTATAAAACCCCCTCAACTATAACCCATTTCTAACACCTCTCAAGCCCCTTGACTCATCCAAACTCTACCCAATTAAGATCCCTAAATCCCTATGTTTCTCTTAGAGGCCTTACCTTAGGCATAAAACAGTTCAAGAAAGCCTTTTGGTTCCAACAAAGGGATTTACCAGATTTAAAGGTAACATATCCTCTTATGTTTTTTATTTTATTTTACTTATCTAAACCCAAAAAAAACCCTTTATAATTTTATTTTATAAAAAAACCAATATAATCAATATACTATGTTGTTTTTATGAAATTTATTGGAAATAAACTTACATAAACCTCCATCTAATTGCTATAAAACATAATGTTTTTGTGGACGTCGAACTGCTACCTCACGAAATGATGATTGTTCAATATTCTACGACCATCCGTATGGTGTACATTATGAAGACACTGTAATTATATATAAAATTTATGAAATTAATTTTATTTATAATCTTCTGTAATTATTTTTTATTTAATTCCTTTATCCATTTCATGATATACCTATACGATGATTTCATTTGAGGAAGTCCAGACTACCAGCCCCTCAATGTGATATGACCCATTCATACCATACATGGAATGTATAAATGATGGTGTTAATGAAAATAAATAATGTGTATAAAGTTTTATATTATTCTAGAATAATAATATACCTATGTATAATTTTTTCTTCATTCCTTTTAAAAAAAATGAAATGGAAGTAGAGTTCCTATAAACGTATGAATTTTTGCCTCCACGAACGCGATGAGATTCATTACCCATCATAACCATACAATAATAATTTTCATTTTATTATTAAAAATAATATTTATGAACATTATATCATTCTGGATGTTAATCAAATACATCCTATCTATAACAAACATGACTTATGTAACAAAACATATAAAGGAAAAACAATTAGTTAACACACGAAACAATGATACTACTAAAATATTATTAACAATGTAATTTTAGAAGATCATATTTGATTTCATATATATATTTATGTGGTTTTTTTATAATTTAATAACATTTATTTAATGATTATACTAGAGGTTAACATACTCTCAACCAAGGAAAAGTGCACGGTAAGGGTTAATTTCACAACATCTTTATTACCAAAGGTTGTGTATACATGAGTGTCTACCGAGAAATATTTATTATACACATCCGTGTTTATTAAAAATGTGCCTCAAAACATTTCTACAATTTACTATTCTATGGTTTAAAATTCATTTATACCCTTGTTTTACTTTTTATTTAATGGGTTGAAAGGAAGCATTCTGTCGTTCTCCAAACAAAGTACATTAGGACCATTTTGAAAAATTATGGTATTAATGTTTTTTAACTTCTATGGCGTGTGTGTTGGATCAGATTACACCAAATATAAACAATAGGGGGTGAATTGTGTCTTTTCAAAAATCGTTGCAGGATTTTCTTTTGCCTTTTAACTTTAATCAGATAAAATGATGCAGTGGAAATTTAAATAGAAGAAACACAATATGTATAGTGGTTCGGGGAATAGAAGGCCCCTAGTCCACTCCACCAATGCTCTACTCCATGAGCTTGGTGATTTTTACTATCTGGTCCTCGTTTCAATAGATCGGTTCACAACTGAGTACAGGCAGTTGACACCTTTACAATCCAAAGAAAAACAAAGTGTTCTGGTTTAAACACGAACCTACTTAGCTTAGTATGAGAAGATGTTTACTCAAAATAAAAATAATTTAAGAAAGAACATTTCCATTTGATCTTCACAATTGCAACAGAATGCAATTAACAGCAGATGGATCGTCGCCTCTAAAAATATTGATTTTCAATTTGAAGTAGTTATGAGTCGATCTTGTTGCAGTAGATATAGAGATATTATTCAAAACTTTAGAAGTATTAGGTCCACAGTATATATTTTATGTAGAACAAGTGAATATTCTATTTAGTTACTTATTATTTAAAATAAGAGCTTTGACGCTCCTTTTGAATCAGCAGATCGGTGTGTTTTTTGCAGTCTTTGTTTTCCCCCTTTTTGAATAATAGATTGATCACCACACTCTTGTACTTGTTGTTTCAGATAAAAAACATATATATTAAATCTGAGTATATCCTCTTCACATTTAGATCCATAATAGTCAAATTTGGTTTGCGATATTCATAAATTTGAATTTACAGAGTAGTCGTAACTTCCCTGAAGACTCGGCATAAAAAGATCCTTTTAATTTTATCTTTAATCCATTGATAAAACAGTTTTCAATCTGTCAATGTCGTATTTAAAAATTGACTTTAAATCCAGCTTGAAATCTGCCTAACAATCAACTTGTAGACCATTGCATGAAAAATATCTTCTTTCAAACTTTCCGAAGCCAAACCTAAGGTTGATGACGTGGCCTCCAAAGGTAGGGTTGACAACGTAAGGTTGAACATAAATGTAGGGTTCATGTTACATTCTTCAAATGTAAGGTTGATCATCCATACATTTTTCTTCAAATCATAGATGAAAGATAAAAGATCCATTCAAAGAATGTATGGTTGTTAACAAAATTAAGGTTGACTATCCATACTTTTGTGAAACAAACGTAACATTTAGTACTTTCATGCGGTTCTCCTTCCATACTTTGTTGATAACTCAAACATAAGGTTCCTTCCTAACGTAAGGTTCTTCTTCCATACATTTCTGATAACGTATGGTTGTTTAACCATACTTTTCTGTTATCTCAAAAAGTATACATGCTTTTCATCCTTACACTATGTTTATCCACGTAGGATATGAAAAGTAATTCCCGAACACGCTAAAGTAGATTCCGAATAAGTAAGGTATGAACAGTGTTTCCAGAATGCGCTAAAATAGTTCCCGAATAAGTAAGGTATGAACAGTGTTTCCAGAACATGCTAAATACGAATACTTTAATGATAAATTCCCATAATATCAAGAGTAAAATAAATTAATAAATTCCTGCAAAATACTAAATAAAATCATTAGAAAATAACGAAGGGTATTTGTGAGCATCAAAATTATCATAAAGAGACAATGTATTATTTTTAATAATCTCCCCCTTTAAATAACCTTATTATGTATTGTTGAAAATAATACTTTCTCAACAATATCCCCCTTTTTGATGATCGCAAAACCCAAAAAATAATAAGACTAATTAAATGAAATTAACTTTCAAAATTAGTTACATAAATTCTTAGAATTTTGATAGGATAAAACAATATTAAATTTTAACAAAATCATTTAAATAAATAAAAATTTCTCCCACTTCATGAAAATAAAATAATTTTTCTTTAGAAAAACAAGTTTCTAGTTGTATCCAAATTTCTTCCTCTGAATAAAAAGAAAAATACAATTTCCCTTAATAATAAAAGACTGTTAATAACTTAAAATAGTTTTCTGTATAAGTATAAATATTTATAAATTAAAAACATTAAATATACAGGAAATTATTTAAATAAGGTTTTTAAAATAAAATGTCGTGTTTATCCAAATTTCTCCCACTTTTTGTGATATCAAAAAGAATGATAAATCATGTATTGTAACACATATAATGTTTTACATAACTATAGGTAAATCTATTATAAATTTTTTATCAATAATTAAATCTGGAGCACTGGCACATAAAAATAAATATAGTAAAACAAATAGAATGAAAGAAACAACTTTTCATTAAAAATCAAAAATAGATACAAGTATTATAAAAATAGGAATCATGGTTTAGGCCAGATAGTCAATAGGTTCTATCTCCTCTGGATTGCAGGCTTGATTTCTGTAAACGGTTCCCTGAGTCTCTCATCATCCCATCTCCATGTTTGATAATGATCTATCTGTTCTAATAATTCATATGAATATCCACGATTAAATTGACCCTAAAAAACTCATGCATCCTTTCCTCTTTTTCTATAAACACTAACAGTTTCTCTGACATCTGATTTAACAGTGTTCTGATTGGTGGCTCACTAGATATCAGTTGATCCACAAAAAATTTATGATTTTCCAACAACACTGATAAGGGAAAAATGTTACATTGAAGATCATGAAACTTTTCATTCATGTTTCTCATCGCGGTTGTGATAGCTTGAAATCTTCTGATTAAATCAGGTGATGTACCTGATGAAATAACAACAATATTTACAACTGATACAAATTGGTTCTCCATAAGCAATTTTAGATCTGATAAATTTGTCTTCATAACAATTTCAGATTTCAATTTTTCAACAGCATTTAACATATCCTCTTTGATCATTTCAACTTCTTGCCTTGAGACTATACTCTCCTCTAGATTTTGAAATCTCAATTGTTCTAAGTCTAAGTCATTTATCAGAGTGATATTCTAATATTCCAACTGAGACACCTTTTTATATAGTTCTTCAACTTCTTTTTTTCATGAATCAGAGGCACCCTATGCTTGATTTGCATTCTCAGGATCTGGATGATGCAGCAGAACCAAAGGTAATGATTCAGCATCAGATTTTTCTTTCTCCTTGTCATGAGTAGGTTAGTCCACAGATTTTCCCTCAGAGTCCTTTCTAGACTCTTCCTTAGAAAAATCCTCCTGTAGTACCTCTGTTGGAGCATCAGGGAGATGTTCATCACAAACATCAACATCTTTTTCTTCCACTGGAATTTCGAGAACAATATTTTCAGTATTTTCCTGATGTCTGGAAACTTCCTCACAAGGCTGGGCCTCTTTATCTTGTTCATGTTGAAGTTTAACTTCACCCTCAGATATAATCTATTCCGGAGTCTCCCTTTGAGCTTCTTTTGGAACTCCTGATCCCTCTACTTGTGTTTTCCTTTCACTAACATCTTTGATGGTCTTATCAATAGAAACATATCTTATAAAAGTATAAGAAAATAAAGCTTCTGTTATTTCCAAAGCTGGGGAAGTAATTTTCTCATGAACAGGTCTAGTTCTTCTAGATTGACGTCCCTCCTGACTTATTTCTTCCACATCATCTTCCACTTCAAATCGGATCCTTCTTGCAACATTGCTGACTATTTATTCAACTTATCCCTCCTTAGAATTAGTAGTTTGAGCCTGAGCACTCTCTGAGTCATCCTCAGCTCCTACTAGAAAAGGTTTTCCTTTAATGGTTCTCAAGAAATATCCAATCTTCCTTAAAGTTCCAGCATTAAACACATTACTGTGATGACAGTGTATGTGGGTATCCACCAATCTCACCATGTCATTCTTAAGCAACAGATTGGAAATGAATCGACCAGAAGTATAAAAGTTATTCTGGGCATCACTCTGACAACAATAATTGTGGTACCTTAGCATGTACCTTGGGATGTTTAATTTGATATCACTTAACAGGAGATACATTATATATATATATCAGGATATAATATTTTTTCTATCTCAGACATCCTCGGTGCAATCCATGTTTTCACAAATTTGACCAAAACTTTCTGATCAGGATCCAAATCCTTGATAAACATTTTCATTATAGTCTTAGTAGCAGAAAGAAATGACAATATGTCCTCCGATTTATACATAAAATCTCCAATATTTTTCAAATCGAAAAGAAAAACTCCCTCATGAGGGTAGTTGAGAATCTGACCAATTTCTACTGACGAGATTGAGAAATCACTATCCTCTATCTTAGCCATCATATGGTCCTCATTATCTCCCAGACTAAACTTTATAGATTTTAAGAAGTATCTATGTTCTATCTCATACAGAAATTCTGTATTTTCAATGTTGAACATATATTCAAGGTTCTGAAATGAAAGCGCTTGTTTCAACAGCATATTTGACTGAAATAATTAGTCAAGATCGATTACCTTTCCCTGTAAGATTTTTATTCCTTCAAAGCATAGTCTCTTTACATTTCTTATCTCGGCTTCACTGGCTCATTTAGTCCTTTCCATCTCTGCGAGAATCTATGAAGGTTTGAAGGTTTGGGTTTCAGAGGTTCTAAGATTAGGGTTCACGAGCAGAGGTGCAGTTTGCGGATTCGAAAAGGATTCGATAGAAATGAAACGGTTAAGAAGTCGAAAGGGTTTATGGCAACCTTGATTCTCTTGTTTTTAATAATCATGACATATTTTTAAAAATAATTAAAATAAATTATGAGGGGAAAAAACTTATTCTATTAAAAAAAATAGCAAAATTATTTTAACCATAATTAAAATAAAGAACTATTATTGTAAAATAAAATTTTATTTAAAATCAAATATTCCTAGCTCCCCTTTAATAAAATCAATCCTTACACTAGGAAGTGGTTTAGTAAAAATATCATCTAATTGAATTTCAGTATTTATAAATTCTAAAAATATATCCTTTTTTATAACATGATCTCTTAAAAAGCGATGCCTTATATCAATGTTCATAGTTATAGAATGACTAATATGATTTTTTGAAATATTAATTGCACTTGTATTAACACATAAAATAGGTGTATTATTAAAATTCAATCCAAAGTCCATAAGAGTGTTTTTCATCCACAACAGTTGTGCACAAAAACTTCCAGCAAAAACAAATTCTGCCTCGACTGTTGACACAGAAACTGAATGTTGTTTCTTATTAGACCATGACACTAATGACTTTCCTAAAAAGTGACATGTTCCTGATGTGCTTTTTCTATCTAATCTACAACTTCCAAAGTCAGCATCTGAATATGAAATCAAATTGAAATCAGAAGTTTTAGGATAATGAAGAGATTGAAAAATAGTTTCTTTTAAATATCTAAAAAATCTTTTAACAGCAGTTAGATGAGATTAATTACGATTGAATTGAAATCTTATACAAAGACATACTGAATACTTTATATCTGGCCTGCTAGAAGTAAGATATAATAAACTACAAATCATACCTCTATATAACTTGTTATAAACTGATTTTCTAGTTTCATCCAAATCGAGTTTTATATTAGAAAATATAGGAGTTGTATATGTCTTGTTGTTTTCAAGTCCAAATTTCTTCAACAAATTAGTAATGTATTTCCTTTGATTCAAAACATTTCCATTTTTTTTTGATAAATTTGAAGTCCTAAAAAGAAATGTAGTTCTCCCATCATACTCATTTCAAATTCTTTTTTCATTAACATTGAAAGCTCATGACAAAGGGTTTTATTAATTGATCCAAAAATTACATCATCAACATAAATTTGAACAAATAAAACATTATCTTTCACAGTTTTCTTAAAGAGTGTTGGATCATCCAATCCAACAGTAAAGTAATTTTTCAAAATAAAAGAACATATTATTTCATACCAAGATCTAGGTGCTTGTTTAAGGAAATAAAGAGATTTAGTAAGTTTAAAAACAGAATCAGGTTTTTGAGAGTTTTCAAAACCTAGAGGTGGCTCAACATAAACTTCCTCTATTATGTAACCATTTTAAAAGAAAGATTTAACATCCATCTGAAATAATTTAAAATTCATATAAGATGCATAGGCTAAAAGTATTATAATGTCTTCTAGTCTAGCTACAGGTCAGCGGTCTCATCATTATCTATACCTTCTTCCTGATTATATCGTTTAGCTACTAATCTTTCTTTATTTCTAGTTATTGTGCCATGTTCATCCTGTTTATTTCTAAAGAACCATTTCGTTCCTATTACTGGATAATTCATAGGTCGTTCCACTAATTCCCAATCTTCATTTCTTTTAAACTGGTTTAATTCATCATACATTGTTGTTACCCAGCTTTCATCATCTAAAGCTTCTTCTATAGTCTTGCGTTTTTATTGGGATAAGAAGGCAGAGAATTCCAGTAGGTTTCCTAAGTTTCTTATAGTTTTAATACTTGTTTTTAAGTCACATATCACAGTTTTTAAAGGGTGATTCTTTAGGGTTTTAGACTGTCTAGGAAAAAAATTTAAAGTTTCTTTAGTGTCATGTTCCTCTAAACTCGACTGAATTTCTTTTATATCATTTTCAAAATATTTCTCTAAGTTCTCAAGTCTCATGTTACCATTATAGTCAAGTTCATCCATTTGATCTATCCTTTTCTCAAAGGGATCAGATTCATCAAATTTCACATGAACTGATTTTTAAACAATCCTTGACTTCTTATTATAGATTATATAAGCTTTGGAAGTAACTGAATATCCTAAGAAAATTCCTTCATCAGATTTTGGATCGAATATACCAAGATTATCCTTGTTCTTTAACATATAAACCTTGAATCCAAAAACGTTAATGTAGTTAACTTTAGGTATTTTGTTATTCCAATGTTCATAGGGCGTCGTTTTTAAAAGTGTTATAATTAAAAATCTATTCATTATATAGTAGGATGTGATCACTGCTTCTACCCAAAAGTTGGTAGGATGGATGTATTCATTTAGCATAGTTCTAGACATTTCCTGAATAGTCATATTTGTTCTTTCAACAATTCCATTCTGTTGAGGTGTTCTTGTTGCAGAGAAGGTATGTTTAATACACATGTCTGAGCAAAAGGAATTAAATTCCCGATTCTCAAATTCTACACCATGATCAATTCTCAATGAGATTATATTAAAACCTTTTTCATTTTGAACAGATTTATAGAAACATTCAAATAATGTAAAAGATTCATTTTTAAATTTCAAAAAGAAAATCCAAATAAATCTAGAATAATCATCATCTTATACATAAACATATAATTTACAAGCTAAGCTTGGTACTCATGAGGGTCCAAAAAATCTATATGGATATGTTCTAGGGATTTCGTTGTAGAAACTTTATTAACATATTTGAATGATGATTTGTGTTTCTTGCCATGTTGGAATGCATCACATAATCTTCCACTTTCAAATTTGAGACGAGGAAAATCAGAAACTAGATATTTCTTTGATAACCTATTTAAAACATTTATATTACAATATCCAAGTCTCCTATGACAGATCCAAGATTCATTCATTTTAGCAGTTAAGCAATTTACTTTTAGTTTACACAAGGAATTTAAATCCAGGGTATACACATTATCAGTTCTTGGTGCTCTAAATTTAAGCTATTTATTTTTGAAAACAGAACATAAATTGTTAGGAAAATCAACAGTATATCCATCATCACAATGTTGAGAGATACTTATCAGGTTGTGTTTTAATCCTTGTACATAAAGTACTCTGTTCATTGAGACTGTTTTTGTATCTCCATCAGTTCCAATGCCAATGATTTTTCCTTTGGCATTGTCACCAAATTTGATAAGTCCTCCTTCCATTTGGGTGAGTGATGAAAAATTCAATGAGTTTCCAATAATATGTCTTGAGGAGCCACTATCCATGTACCATATATCTTTTTTACTCTGGTGGCCCGCTACCTGCAGAGACATTCAAACAAATTAATTTGGTACCCATATTCTGTTGGGTCCAGGGGTGTTAGCTAGCAATGATCTAGGTATCCAGATTTTCTTTGTTCTTTTAAAATCAGATGAATCATATAAGTCTTTTGAGACATAGGCTTTCTTAATACCACAAATTTGAGGTTGTCTTAAGAAATAGTATTTAGCTATATGTCCCTTTGTTCCACAAAATATACATTTAACCCTTTTAGAGATAGGAACAAAATAATTATTATATAGCTTAGGTTTTTCTCCTTTACTACCAATTCCAAATCTCTCCTTTTTAATGACAGCTTTTCAATGAATTTCATTTAATGAATTCTCTCCTTTTGTAAAAACCAATGCAGCCTATTTGTAAGATTCTACTTCATCCTGTAATGTTTTTATTATTGAGTCGAAATTAATATAGTTAGTGTTAATAGAATAGTATTCATCAGTTAATTCCTTATGTTTTTTCAGCATTATATCTCTTTCAACTAAAACGGATTTATGTATGTTCTTTAGTGAAATAAGTTTATTAAATAGTGAGTCATATCATTCTTCAAGCATATTGTAGTAGGCTGCAAGTTTTTCATTTGTGTAGCTTGATTTAGAATTTGATTCATTATTTGAGTCAGAGGAGTAATATGAGTGTACCTCATCAGTTTCTACCATGAAACACATTTTTCTTTTAGATTGGCTCCTTCTTTCTCTGAGATTGATTCAGGAGAGCTACTGGAGTGTTTAGATACACTCCAAGTGGATTTCATAGCATTCTTATCTTTCTTCTCATAGTCATTTCTTTTGAAGAATTTCTTCTCCTTTGCATCTTTCAATTGTGGTAAATATGGTCTGATATGCCCCATCTTCTTGCATTCATAGCATCATAATTCTTTATCATCTCTCTTAAAGGATTTTTTGAAGCCTCTTTTCTTACTGTTGAATTTTCTAAATTATGTAGCTAGCTGAGCCAATTCTGCATCTGAGTTTAATGAGTCAGAGCTCTCTGATTTAGCTTGGAATTCTTAGTTCTTCATCTTTCTATTCTTTTATTGTGAAGTTAACTTCAAGGAAATATATTCTCTTTTGATAATCACTTTATGTTCATTAGCTTCATCTTCAATATTAGCATCATACATCATTAATGTTACAATCATTTCTCTCATGGTTAAATCAATGATAGGCATCGACTGTTTGATTGATATAGAGATTCCTTTCCATTTTGTAGGAAGTACTCTCAACACTTTTAAAACTTGATCAGCTTGTTTAATGGGATCTCCCAAGGTAGTTCTGTTATTAATAATCTCTGTCAATCTTCCATTCATTTGAGTAATACTCTCACCTTCAACCATTCTGAATGTATCAAATTTAAGCTTAGCAGTTGCATATCTCATTTCCCTGATATTGTTAGTTCCTTCGTAAGCAACAATAATAGTTTTCCACATTTCATATGTTTTTGGGAATTGAGATACTCTATTAAACTCATCAGGTCCTAGAACATATATAATTTCATTCATTTCCTTAGAATTCATATCATTTTCTGCTACAGTAGCTTCACTCCATGTTTCAGTTTTTTATGGTATTTCATATGGAGTTAGAATCTTAGAATAGACTCTGTATCCGATATTTTTTGAATAGATGATCCTTCAAGACTTCTATCATCCATATTTTTCACCATTTAAGTACGGTGCTCTGACCATAGACATTCTCTCTCTTGTATTAGTCATCTTGCACTGTGTATAATCACTTTCATCTTGTTAATGCTTTGTCTGAAAGCTCAACCTTTGAGACCAATTGTTGGATCAGATTACACCAAATATATACAAGAGGGGTGAATTGTGTATTTTCAAAAATCATTGCATTATTGTGTTCTTCCTTTTAACTTTAAATAGATAAAATGATGCAGTGTAAATTTAAATTGTAGAAACACAATATGTATAGTTGTTCGGGGAATATGAGGTCCCTAGTCCACTCCACCAACGTTCTACTCCACGAGCTTGGTGATTTTCACTATCTAGTCTTCGTTTCAACTGACCAGTGCACAACTGAGTACATGAATTTGACACCATTACAATCCAAGTCAAAAAAAAGCCTTCTGGTTCAAACAGGAAACTACTCAACTTAGTACGAGAAGCTAGTTACTCAAGATAAAAAGAATTTTAGAAAGAACTTTTCCCGTTGATTTTCATAATTGCAACAGAATGAAACTGATAGCAGATGGATCATTGTCTCTAAGAATATTGTTTTTCATGTCGAAGAAGTTTTGAGTTGATCCGGTTGTAGTAGATATAGAGATATAATTCACAACTTCAGCAGTAGTAGATCCACAGTTGATATTTGATGTAGAACACGTGAATCTTCTATTGAGTTCCTTCTTCTTAAATACAAAGATCTTTGACGCACCTTTTGAATCAGTAGATCGGTGTGTTTTTTTCAGTCTCTGTTTTCCACCTTTTTGAATAATAGATTGATCACCTCACTCCTGTACTTGGTGTTTTAGAGAAAAACATATATATTAAAGATGATCATATCCTCTTCACATTTAGATCTATAAAAGTCTCCTTTTGATTTGCAATATTCAAAAATTTGAATTTACAGAGTAGTCATAACATCCCTGAAGACTTGGCATAAAAATCTCATTTTAATTCGATCTTTAATCCATTGATAAAACGAGATTGAATAAGCCAAAGTCGTATTTTAAAATCAACTTTAAATCTGGCTTGAAATCTGCCTAAAAATCAGTTTGTTGACCATTTCATAGAAAATATTATCTTTCAAACTTTTTGATGCTAAACATAATGTTGATGACGTGGCCTCCAAACTTAGGGTTGACAACATAAGGTTGATCATAAACGTAGGTTTCATGTTACTTTCTTCGAATGTAAGGTTGATCATCCATACTTTTTTCTTAAACTCTTAGAATAAAGATACAATATCCATTCAAAGAACATATGGTTGTTTACAAAAGTAAGGTTGATGAACCATACTTTTGAGAAAAAACATAATGGTTAGTACTTACGTACGGTTCTCCTTCCATACTTTGTTGATAACCCAAACGTAAAGTTCCTTCCTAACGTAAGTTTCTTCTGCCATACATTGCTGATAACGTATGGTTGTCTAACGATAATTTTCTCTTATCTCAAAAAGTTTAAACGCTTTTCATCCTTACGTTACATTTATCCATGTAGGGTATGGACAGTGATTCTAGAACACACTAACGAAAATTCTGAATAAGTAATGTATGAACATTGTTTCCAGAACATGCTAAAATAGTTCCCGAATAAGTAAGGTGTGAATAGTGTTTCTAGAACATGCTAAATATGAATACTTTAATGATAAATTCCCATAATTTCAAGATTAAAATAAATTATTAAATTCCTGAAAAATACTAAATAAACTCATTAGAAAATAACTAAGGGTATTTGTGAGCATCAAAATTATCATAAATAGACAGATTATTATTTTTAATAATATCCCCCTTTAAATAACATTATTATGTATTGTTAAAAACAATACATTGCTCAACATGGTGCTGTTATTCTAGGACATTAAAACACCATTGAAGATTCCCTTACAAGATTATAAGAATATATTCAAAATAAGTGTTTTCATTTATAATTACATTACTTTTAAATGATTTCAACATAGAAAGAGGGATTTTTTAAAATAGTTTTCATTTGATCTATGTCAACATCCTTTAATTCATTATATACTTGTTTGAAGATTATTTATTATGATAAAATCTTCCATATTGTATTGAATGTTTTTAGATATGTTTTAAAATCGATGTGTTATTTTTATACCATTCAAGTATTATGGATAATGTATTAACATTTCATATGCTAGTTTTAAAAAGAATTTTTATGTTATGTTTCATCCTTTTCATATGAGGAAGGCATTGGACAAAGTAAGGGATGGGTGGAGCTCTCTATATCACCTCGATGCATCGGTAGGTCTAATGAGACCAACTAGTGTACTACAATAAGGCCTTCACAAAATCGTATTTACAATCTTGGAACAACGCCTTAACTATGTTGTTATGATTTCTGAAATTATTCATTCCATCATTGTGAAATTAGTTATTGACCATACCTGTAATTATTCGACTAGATGAATTTACATGTGAATAAGTAAGTGATATTATTTGATTTATCCTTTCCATATTATACTGAAGTCTAATTTTAAAAGGATTTTGTTTTAGTTACATATATTGCCTTGAATTTTTATACTTATTTATGAATGTTTCATCTACATTGTTATCCTTACCGAGCATCTGAGCTGACCCAATTCTATCTTTTATTTTTCCCATGATGCAAATAAGTATACTATGACTAACCTGCAGGGAACGTCTAAGGGATATGAATGTGGTCATTGGATACAATGTTGTTGTGTTTTTTCATTTTATAATGTAATATAGAGTTCTTCTATGTAATCTATTTTCCAAAATATCTAAAATGATCGGTCCTTCGGGGCTTGATTCTTTATAAACATATATATGTATTAAAATAATGCACCAAATCTGGGTAACTGTGGTTGGGGTTTTACAGAAGTTCATGGATCTAGGATATTACAAATTTGATAATTTTCAAAAGATGGGTATTTATATGGCTTCCCGCTGATTTTGTTGTAATCATCCATTTTCTTAGTCGGACTATCATCTATTTATTAAGGGTGAATGTTCCATCATCATGTGGTCTGAGATGAGAAACTGGGAACACATCCGTACGAAATGCTCCTCTATGTAAGAATTTATTTCTAGTTGGTTTTGGGGATTTGAACGCAATGAGATAGAAACCATGATATGTGGTATCATTGTCACTGCTATTTTTTGGATGTTGTGGGAACAAAGGAACAAAGTGAGGAATGAGGATCGATTGTCACTATCATTTATCCATGTTAAAATTAAGGTGTTTATCCATGACCTAGGTTATCCGGTTAAAGGGGGGAAATGCTCTTGTTATATTTGCAGGATCCATAAAAATGTGCTGGTTCAGAATAGTTTTCTTGGTTTTTGTGTCAAATGGAGACCACCGCTAAGTGGTTATAATCTTAATACTGATGCCTCATTTATGGATGGGATGATTAATGAGGGCGGTCTCCTATGTGACATGCATGGGTCGATGATTTTTTACATCAGTAGTTATTTTGGTCCAAGGGTGAGTTGGGTGCAGAGGTGAGGGTTTCACACACCAATATCATGATTTGAAAGAGGAATTTTATAGAGGTGTCATAGGTGGAGTCAGATTCATAGAATATTGTATGTGCTATAATTGGTCAACTAGATGCTCCATGTAACTTGATTTATCTCATACAAATTTACTTGATGGACCTTAGCCGAGGATACTTGTTCCGACATGTTCTTAGAAAGTCCAACATCGCAGCTGCTAACTTATCATGGGGAGGTAGTCCTGAGGAGCCATTGATCATTTACTCATGTTTGGGTACCCAATCCTATGATTTGAGTTTATTTCTGAAAGGGGATTCCCTTGGGCTCCATCACTTTTGACCACCGTGATTGTTCCTCGTTTTGTGGGTGTTTTCCCCCAGTTGAATAAAATAGAAATTCAATTTTCAATCGATCGAAAGTGTTATATAATAATTTTAGTCTTCATCCTATTAATTTTTACCTTATTTTCCTTATTTATCCTTTTGGTGGTGATAAATATTTTCATTAATTTAAATTTATAATGAATAAAAATAATAAAGACATATTTACTAAACTATGACCTTAGAATTAAAAATTTTAATTTCATTTTTTACAATACAATTAATATTAGTGGAAAATTTTAATTTATAATTAACACCCTAAAACAAATTGAAAATCTATTAATCTAGAAAATGATGTTTTATGTTAAAAAATAACAAAATACCAAAATAATATATAATAAATATTAAAATGTAATTAGTTGTGGTATATGTTACTTATGAATTTTTTAGTTAATTTTTATTAAGACACAATGAATTATAGGATATTTAAAATACATAATTTTTTGAAAGTATATTACATTTTTACATTAATTATGTAATTTTTACTACTCACATAAATAAAAACATTCCATAAAATTATCAAAATCTCACTATAGAATATTTTTTAAATTCTAATTTAAAAACTGATAATATTTTTCCCCTGTCTTTAATACAAATTATTTTATGATTTATTACATAAAAACACGGTTAGTACAACACAAAAGATCATCAACTCTACTGTATTTCCAAAATTCAGAATATTCCACATTAACATAATACATGTAAACAATAACATTATATAAAACGTTATTATCATGCTCTAAAATTAGATTTCACTTAAAATCCATGGGAAAATGTAGGGAGACACATAAAAATGGGGTGATTTATAAATAATAGTATGTGAATTAATGAATTTAAAAATGGTGAATGTATTACATGATAGACGATAGGAATTTCAATGGGACGTAAAATTGGAGAGAATCTTATTCTTTAACAATGAGGTATCATACAACCTGATAACCTAAACGAAACAACAAAATTTTTAAGCCACAATAAAAAAGAAATCATAACTATAAGACAATGGTAATCATAAAGTCATCATAACATTGTAGAAAATGATCCATAATGGATTTGGTATACTCTATAATCTAATTAAAGAAATGTTCTATGACGTAAAAACTACCTAATTTATTGGAGATTTATATAATTGTAGGCACACCCATAGTTTTAATATCATGTGCATGAATTAGTTTATGAAATAGATCATTAAAAATATAACATATTTTATCACATTTAATCCCATAATTATGGTGTGAAAAAAACATACATGGATATCCCAAATAATATAAGGATTTATATTTCTAGGTAATTACCCAATAGTGGAAATGGTTATGGAAGAAAAAATAAAAAAAGTACAACATGAATCAATTTAAGGATAATTTCAGCAGCCTAACATGTGTACATAAAAAATCATGTTGTATTAATGATATTGAGAAGGATATTTTATAACTAGAAAATTAAAATAGGTGTAAGAGGGATATGTAAGAAAATAATCCAACATGATAAATTATAAATTTAAAAGGTATAAGACAAAATGTATTCTTGAATAAATGTTTGGCATGGAAAAATCAATGTATAGATTTGGCAGTATAATGGGGGTACATAATGAATCATGGGTTTTATTAATGTGATTTATAGGGTTATATCGTTACATGTAAATAATAAGTTATGTTACATGGATGTTTGAATTAATATCACATCAAAAACAAATGAAATTAAAATATAATTACACAAATATTGTGCTCAAATAAAGAGGATCAGAGGATTCCTTATATTTGGAGGGTGTTTCCAAATTCTTGGGAAGAGATTCTTAAGGTCTTTGGGGAACATTGGTATTAACATAGAGTGGAATGAGAAGATTATTTTCATGAACAATTGGTTTTTTTAAGTCTAATGGGATCTTTGTTGGATTGGATATGGAAAATATAGGTGTGTTCTTTATTATTTTCCACACAACGGTTTTGGAATCATTACAATAACGTAATGAAAAACACAATCATTCAAATTGTTTTTACTATGGTTTGTTAAATATATGAATAGTTTTAAATTATTTACAAGAAAATGAAATTATAATATTAAAATTATAATATTGTTGATGCTTATGTGAGTAGTTTATTCAATGTATTGATCTAAAAATAATAAAATATAATATCTGTTCATGAGGATTCATAAATGTTTTAAAAATTGATAAAATAAAATAAAAAACATTAATTTAATGTACAATGTTATTTTTGGTCTTGGATGCCTTTTATGGAACTTATTACATCGTTTTATGGTAATTTTTATTTCATAATACGCATTGTTTTTGTATATTATAGTTAATTTTACCCTTAAATTGAACTGTCTAAAAAATTATAAAACATTAAATAATGGATAAATATTCCATGATCATTCTAGAAATGATGTTTATTTTATCAAATTAATTATATAATGATTATAAATAACACATTTAAATTAAAATACCAATTTATTGAAAAAAAAATTTATTTCTTGACAATATCAATTTTCATGCATTTATAAAGATTATGTATTTACTATGAAAAAAAATATTATATTTAATCAATTATCGAAATAATTTTTTAATAATTATTCACAAAAATTTAATTTAATTCCTCAATTCATCAAAAGTAATATATAAATTAAAATATAAAATTAACGAGAAATATATTTTAATTTTTATCATATTAAAATATCGTTTATATTAAACTTATTACTTAATCATTTAAAATTAAAAAAATAATAAATAAATATAATCAACAAAATTTAAAATGAAAATTTACAAAGACATACTATTATAGGAGAAATACATATTCCATTATTACCCTAGTGAATACCCTAAGCATGGGGTGCATGACAGTTTCATTCTAATGGGGTTATTATGTGTACATTATTTGAATAATGATCATGATGATATTAATGGATCCTCTAAATATTTCTAATCATGATTCAGTATATTGATATCATCTTATTCTTGATAAAGTTAAAGTCTCTGAGATTCTATATCCCTTGTATTCCATGATAAATGGGCTTCATAGGGTATGATCCAACTAGTCAAGGTTATCACTTCTTTTTGAAATTTCAAAAATTCATCATCATAATCCATTTATATATACTAATCAAATGATAATTATTCCAAAAAAAATATTGTCATATTTTAGGAATCATATTGGTATTTTTAATCTAATAGGATATATAATATAATGGTCCAATATATCCAAATTGCTTCATTTTATTTCTATATTTACAATACATATAAAAGAAAATTATTAATTTTAAAAAGGAATTTAGATTATAAACATTAGGTACATTAATTTATTCCCCCATTAAGTTATTTAAAAATTAAAATTTTCAATTCATATGCTAAAACATATATGGTAACATCTATTTCAATACCTCTTCGAGCTCTAATGTTGGTTCCCTAATCATATGGTTCTAATATATAACATTTCCAGGTAAGATGCCTTATTTTCATGATAATTGTAACTATAGTAAAATATCATCAGCATCATATCCTCATATTAAACTTAATAATTAAATTATATATCCTTTAGATTTAGTACATGTTAGTGTTATGAAATATATTTGATGAAGAGGGATATGTGGATCACATTAGTTTTTTGGATACATTAGGTGGGAGATATAGTTGATCATCTACCACTGTGATGTGTTCATTGATGTCAAAGGGTATGATTTATCATGGAATATTCTTTAAATTCATCACTAATATCATTCTATTTGTGTATCAAATTTATAATCTATTGAGGTTTTTTGTATCCTGTTTATGTGCTCTATCACTCGGTCTCCACCTCTCTTTTCAAGTAGGAATGTTCTGTAGTCACCCCAAAGCTCTAGGATGTGATTTTGAGTTGTTTGGTGTCTCATGATTACTTCATATTGTTATTCCCAAGAAGGATTATTATGATGGCTATGCAATTCAACTAGCTATATGGAGGTTTTATGTGAGTGGTCTGTTGCTCGGTGTTAGTTGAGGGATGTGGTAAATAGCTCTTCGAGAGGTTCTCTAGTTTTGTGTGGACTTTCTGGTCACTTCATGATAATGAAGGTGGATTCTGACTTTTTTTATGATGGTTTTTCTTGTTTTGTATTGATGGTGTTTGGGGAATCATTGTTGTTATTTTATGGAATCTCCTAAAAACTTCTCTTGATGGCTTAAATGGTCTGTGGCGATTACAACATCGACGTCAATGACAATGAAAGTGGTAAAGATTGTGGATTTCTTAGTATCATTGATATCTACATGACGGTCAATAGTGAAATGATAAGGTATTGATGATGACGGTTATGTATTGTGTTATGCTGGTGATGTTTTTGAAATTAAATGGGTAGTGAAACATTGCAGGGTGAGTGAAATTTTCCCACGATTTGAGGTGTGATTTTTTTGAAATTGAATATATAAGTTTAAAGGTCTATTAATATGTATGTTGTATCATTGGTTCTTTTTTGTTATGTTTTTATTCGGTGTTATTTGAATCTTGAATTCAGTCCTTATGATGTTCCAACATTAACAAAAATATTTTTTAATAAAAATGAAAAAACAAATTTGGTGGTGGTAATATATATATGATGCAACACGTTTAATTTAACCTTATACTCAACGCCTCATTGGTGATAATATTATATATTTTCTATTTACATTTCATAAATTTCATTTGACATAGAGTTGCAAGAACTATATATGTCATCACATTGATATGATTAGGTTCCATAAGCTCACTCTATCCATCATCAGCCCAACATGTTAGATTTTGATAATCTGCTCTCACACAAGGCCTCATATGGGTCCATTTTAATTCTATAATAGAATCTATCATTGCATGCTAACTTAACTAAAGGAAGGTGATTATCCCTATATACTAGGGAATAAATTAAACATGATTTCATATTATCTTCTATCATTTACGTGGTACATAAAGAATAACCATCATTCAGAGGGTGATAAGAAGTGATGAAGCTCAATTATATATTCAATTATTGTTGAGGTGTTATGAAAAATGTTGAGGTAAACAATTGATCTCGATTAGATATAATAGAGATATTCACTCAATATTGTGTTAAAAATTCCTTTATTTATATGATAGAGAGTTATTCCAGATAGAAATATTACTTCATAATAATGAAATATTTCAAATTTCAAATTCAATAGACGTCCATACATAGGATGTTGTTACCATTATGTCTCATATGGAGGCCTATAATGAAATAAACGGTAATGTGTTCAAATTTCCATATTATTAATGGGAAATTTATTCATTAGAACTATATATTTCTATTATTCATCCTTCACATACTGGCATAACATGAATTTATATAAACACTCTATAATCTATCTCTTTATGACATCCCATGAAAAATAATTCCCCATATCCTTATACATATTAGGATTTCCTAGATGAATATATATGGATGATCTACATGGATCATCCAGAAGATCCTTCTTCAATTAATTTTTTTTATGGAACACAAATTTGGGTTTCAAACCAAAAAACTACATATTCATAAAAATTAAACTCCATAATATTCACAAATTCCTTTTATATAATCTTATCATATTTCTGATCCTCCTTGATCTTATAAGGAATGGATGATTGACTAGATATATTATCAAGGTAGTATTAATGTCTATTTAATATTCCAAAATCCATTTTGTAATGTAACAAAATACTGGATCCATTTTAAACAGCATCATGGATAAAATTTTACAATCCTTTCTACTCACAGAAAAATGCATATTGTTCATCTGCATGTGATATTAATGTATTAAACAATGTTATTCCTTGATCATATCAAAACAACTCCATTGATGTATATTATGTTTTTTTGTGAATATATAAAATATTTTAATTATTTTAAAGTTTATATATATATATATTTAACACTTCTACCTATATAGATAATGTCACCAATTGAGTAATGTGACAATAAATACATCTAATTCATGATCATTATTTGGGTATTTATACTTATAGATAATTCATTAGTAAGACAAATACGATTTCAGTTCTTTATAATTCATGATCTCCAACCCAATATCCATTAAGATGCATCATAGTAGATGAAAAATTATTATGCATTACTGGGTAATTTCATTATAGGATATATTATTGATCTCGTCTTCATGTAATTAAAACATTACTCATAATAATAATTCTAGGAAAGCAAAATTCTTTTCCAGTTAGTTTGAATAGGGGGATTTAAAATCTTGATATGTTTCTCAATAATCATTGATAATAAAAAACTAATATAAGTAAAATTTGGATTTACATCATAGAAATGTTTATAGGATACCCTTAAACCATATTAATTTTTTATAGATCCACATATATCTATTTTATTGATATTATTAACTAGGAAAATCACATATTCCAAGAATATTCTTGAATGATAACTCAATCTCTCAATAAGGAGTAAGAACCCAAAAAATCCTCTCTAATCACATTAGTAAATTCCCATAGAATTGGAAATTTTATCAAGGACTATATTTTATTTTTTCTCAATATATTGAGATAGATATGCTTTCTCAGTAGGAAATAATATACATTCTTGAGATGCTGGTACTAAAGAAGACTCATAATTCTTCATTAAATTGTTTAGAAGGAGAAGAATATTCTCTATAAAAAGTGTTATTCCATTCTAAAGGAAATTTATGATTGATATAAAATCATAATCACATTCCATTAAAAGGATAAAATCTAGTTCCACTAGATAGAGTACCACAAGGATCGCTAGTATGTTCATACACCAATTGTTTCATGGGACGATTCATATATATGGGATAAAATAATCTTCCCATTTTTTATTTCATAATATTAATATATCCATAATTAGTTGTGTTGTTTGATTAGCTTTTATAATCATTACTAATATTATAGAATATCTAGAACTATGACTAAAATGTTCTTTTTATATTTTTAAATAAATAACTAGTGTAACAATTACAACTTCATTGTCATGATCTACATCCACAGTTGTGATATAATATGACATCCCATTCTCTCTTGTACTTTTGGTTTCTATATTTAGTATTAATTTATAACCCTTAGATAAATTAAAATACTATCATATGTTCCTTTTTCTTGTAGTTGATTCAATATACAATGTGTTTAGGGTTGATTGGATAAATCTTATCGTCCTTCACAGTAGCAGGTTATGAATTTATTTCTTTGTATGCTTATTTCCTATACCTATATCATTTTCTTCATCCCATTTAAGAATCATGTAGGGTTTTTCTTTATACAAATAATATATCATTTCTAATCCCATTATCCATGATTTGGTGGATAATTTATTGAATTGAAATATTATTCAAGGGATCACATCATGAATAACTAGATAGTTTAGTAGTTTCGGAATACTAGACACATCATTAAAATATACATTACAATTGATAAATTAAAATACAAGATTTTCAGTCCATTTAGAACACCAATATTCACCTAGATTAATACTCTATATAATTCATAATAAAATTTATTGAATCTTTTGAAAAATAAAACATAATAAAGGTTATCATAGATTTATTGTAATGAAATGCATATAAAAGTAGATATTATGAATAAATAAACATAATAATTAATGTAATATTTATTAATGAAGCATGATCCATTTAAAATATAATCAAGGGAATAATAAAGAAATAATAAATGAAAATAACATAATTCCATATAAATAATTACATGGATATTTTAATAGTATAATAATCTTATCAAATATAAATAAATAATCTCACAATGAGATACTTTTGAATTTCGGACATCATAATCACAGCTTCATGATTTTATAAAAGAAACCACAAAAAACAGGAATGAAATAAGCTAATTCCCAAAACAAAATTTCTCATGATACCTATTTATGAATCTTGGGGCTATATAGGGAGCTACTTGTTAGTAAAAATATCCAATTCATTACTCATATGAAAAGGCTGAAACATAAACAACATAAACATTCATATTAAAAAGCTTAACTATGAAATGTTAAAACAATACCCATATACAATAAATGGTATGAAAATAGAATATCCACAATAAAAATGAATCAGAACCAATTAAATAAAATACGGTCAATGATATCATAATAGAACTACCTCAATTATGTAAATTAGATGATTTTGATATAAATTAGAATAATATAATAAAATAATATAATTTTTTTTGAGTGAAATAAAAATTCTTTATTGTCAATACATTTATATAAACAACCACTTAATTTTAAAAGAAAATATTTACTTTAAATATTATTTATTAAACATGAAATGGACGAATCAACATATTAGGGAATCATGATGAAAGAAAATGATGCTCGTGAATTATATTTTATAAATACCATTCCTTCCATATTTTTTTATAAATTCATCAAAATAACCTTGTCTACAAAATGGAAAAAAAAATATATTAATGAATTTTTTAAAATAATTTTTTTTAATCATATTAAAATTAATTTAAAAATATTAAAAACATTTTATTATTTTTTTAGAAACCATGAATAAGGAGAAAAAATGTGATAGTTAAATCTATAACGTTCATGGTGTCCCATAACACATTATATATTTAAATAATAATCAAAATGATATAATACCAATTAAAAATACATTAAACATCATAATAATTATGAAATAAAATAAATGATAATAGTAAGAGACTGTATATACACCTCATAAAGGAATATGGGTATATACCATCAATTATTGCCTCAATAAATGGAGATTGAGATGATTCCCATTAATTTACACTTTCTTTAGTCGAATGTATTTAAAAAAACATATAATGGATTAATGATTGTTACAAAATTATACCAAAACCTTATCCATATTAATGAAATCATATATTATCTTCCAATACCATTTTTTTAAGAATATTTCATTATTACCCTTGTTTCGGGTGTTAACAGCTTCTTTTTTCTATACATGTTTTTTAATAAATGAGTTTTCTATTTCACATAGGATATTTATTAAACATCACTATAATGATAATAATTATATAAATATAATATATAATTATATAATTACATTTTTTATTTCATTGGTTAATTTTTATCATGGAAAATGAATCACATTACATCGTGGAGATGGTAGGTGGCATGTACACTTGAGAAACAATATCATTCCTCCAATGGTGAATTTGTTAGGAAGTAGATGATATATTAACATATTTTGAATAATTATCATATTTTTCCATTATTTCCATCATTATAAAAATGAAATTGACATGTTTTTTAAAAACAAATGACACCATAATGTGGAGACGGTAAGCTATATATAAATATCGTGATATTTTTGTTTTTCAAAGGATAGATAAATCATTGAATTTGATTTTTCCTTAATAATTATAAAATCTAAAATATATATTTTATTATATATATTAAATTATCATTTAAATAAAACATGAAACTGATGTATAAGAAACAAGGTACATTTATGATTTTGTAAAAATGACTACCTCTTATTTAGTGTACTATTTTTAGATCTCTTCTCAAGGGATATAGGGATTGTATTTTTGGAAGACCAATACATCCAAAAAATTTCTATGGAATTTTAGAGATTCAATAACATGGTTTTGGTCAAGATGGATGGATCAATGTTGTTTGAGGAAGTTAGGGGTGTGGTGCCCTTTTATAATTTAGGTGAGGGTCACTGTTGGGAATTCTCCAAATTTTAAATTAATATAAATTAATTTTCAACTACAAATGAATCCATAGTGAATTATTTCAAATATAATACTATTATGTGTTTCAATACTCACACCCAATAATTTTAATAATGGTTTATGTCAACTCATTATCCATCCCTTTTGGCATTAACCCATAATCATCCCTTTTAACTCATACTCTGATAACATGTAATTTAGAATTTTAGTTTATTATAATTTAATTACATTCGAAAAATACAATAAATGATATATTGATTAAATTTTAAGAAGTATCAAACTAATATTTCAAAAATTGAGATATTTAAAAATTTTATATAATTTAATGAAATATTATTTATTTTAAACTATCAATAATGTCAATTTTAAAACTAATCATGACATAAAGTTATATGATTAACATAATACAAGATACATTCTAACCAATATTTATATAAACCATTAACATGTTAATGTAAAATTTAATATAATTTTATCATGTTAATCATCTAAAATTATATTTATTTAGTATTTTTAATATCATTTTTTTGATATTTCATTTAATAAAACAATTAAATCATTAACATTGTAAAACCCTTCATTTTAGTTATTTAATCTCTAAAAATTATAAAAAAACAATAATGATAAATATAAAACTTTATCTATAAAAGTAATATTTTTGTTTGTTTATATTCCATATATAAACCTATATTAAAAATATTTCAGTAGTTAAAAATAGAAGTGTTATAAAATAGAAATTTCAATGAATAGAATAATATAATTTTCATACTATAATAAAAGTTTACTTAAAAGGTAATAATTTCATCCCAATCATTATTTTGGTCGAAATACACTCAAAAAAAATTGGGAAATGTTTTATGATAATTTTTACATCAATTATAAAATTATTTTAGGCTTAATTACCTAATTTACCCTTAACTATGTTAATTAAAATATTAATAAAATTATTTTTCATAATCTCATAAATAAATGAAACATATTTACAATGTTTTTACACAAAAATTTAAAATATATAATCTATTTTACCTCATTTAAACACATAAGATTTATTAAATAATGAAAAACTCATCTCGTTGGTGTAATGAGATAATAGTTTATAATGTGAGATCACATAAATGATTATAATATTTTTATACTCATATTAAATTTCAAATTGGATCCACTGATCTAAACTGACCTAAATGATATAAAAATAATGAAATTATACTTTAAAACTTTTAGAAAATATAATTTAACACTATCAATTATTTAGATGAAAAATCTGTTTTTAAATAGAATTCAATATTTTATTACTATTCATCCAAACATTAAACTTATCACGAAAATACCAAATTCTACCAATGTAAATTTTTATAATTTTCAATATTGAAGAAGTTTATTTTTTTATATAATTTATTTAAATGTTTAACAAATGGATTTATAATATGATCTCCATTAAAAGGTAGTAAAAATGTATTTATTAAAATATATATATAAATATATATAAATGATTTTGATTTTGTTATAATATTTAGAATATAAAACATATTGGATGAATTTAAAACATATTATTAATTTAAAAATTATGCATTTTATTAAGATCATTCACTAATGTAGAATTATGTAATTTATTTTGATAAAACCTCATTGTCAAGATAAAAAAGTGATTAAAAAATATCCATTATAATAAATTGTTTTTTCAATTCCTATTAATTTTTTATTAATGAATTTATTTTATAAAAATGTTTAAACTATATTTCCATAATTTATTTAATCATATTCCCAAACACTAACTTAATAAATCGTGAAAATTTTGACAATATTAAATAGTATATTGTGGATCGTTTATGCTACTGGGGCATGTAATTTTACATATTTATGACATTAAAATTATCAAAATATATAATAAAAATCATGGGTTGTTATATTCACCCCTCTAATAATTAATTACATCTTCTAAAAATGAAAGTGAAGTTCAAAAATCAATGGTTGAGACTTGAAAATTACTTTGTTCGAAACATACATTAGAATTAGGGTTAATAGAACATCCTCATAAAAATAAGGAATGATAAATTTTTATTTCACAAAAAAATTATTCTTTAGAATTGGATATTTTTACTTTAAATTGAAAACCACGCTACGGAAGAAAAATCAAACTATCAATTTTTTGATGGAGAGTGTTTGCAAACATGGAATCAAAAATTCTACCATCACAAAATCATAAGTGTGTGATGGGTTAAAAGGAAATTGATTTCTCTGTATGAAAACTAAAAAAAATATTATTTTTAATAAATATTGATTTTTATAGTTTAGGGATACATTTACTCACAAGATATGTAGTTGAGAAAATTGTACTACTCAATTTCATTTCGTGATGTTATCATTCCTTTTTGATTTCATTACTTTTCAAATAATATATTATGATAGGTAATGAATATTCAGGTTGAATTATTCTTACACGAATCAATTTAATGAATTACAAGATCCTTCAGGCATTCCTTAATATTTTAAATGATTGTAGAAACTAAAATTTTTAGAATAATTTATCCAATATTATAAATCTTAATTTAACATAAAACAATAATATAAAATGTTCATCAATATATATTATAACCATAAAACTCATCCAAAAAAACATCTACCATAATTATCAGTATAAAAAGGTATATAATTTTAAAATGAATCGTATCATTAATTTATCTAAAAAATACAAATTTAGGTCGTATTTTCAAGTACCATATAGCTTATCACTGGAAAAATATTATGTCAGATAATCATGATTCCAAATCCTAGATGAAAATGTACTATAGTAAAATACTTATTTATTTCCATAATTCATATACTAGAACCTCAGTGTTAAAATAATCATATGATATAATTTTTTAATTATGGAATAATTATAATAATTATTCTTATTCAGTTGTTCTAACATCATTAGCATTTCCATGATGCATTTTCTTATCCTGTGGTATATTCACATGGTGTTTGGGTTATCTATTTTCATAGTGTCACACATTTCTATAGATGATGCACTAAATAACTATCATTTCATTCTTTCATTTTAATTATTTTTCAAGGGATCATTGTCTCTACACTGATAACAAACTCCCAATACATTCAGTAATTTCCCATGGTGATTCATTCCAGTGTTATAAAATTTTGGAAAATAATTATTTTTATTCATTCATTTATCCATCATTTTACCACTTATACTCTTTTTTTTAGCATCCCTCCATAAATATATGATTTAGGAAATTTATTCATTATCTTATTATCATTTGATGTTTTCCCTCATATGATGTAGAGGTTTAAAAGACTATATATCTTCAAAATATTGTCTTAAAACATAAAATATATGATAAATTTTATTATTTGGATCATCTGTACGAGTGATGTATCCATAACATCTACTAGGTTCCATTTATAAGTAATAGAATACAAAAGACTAGTTTATTAATCATAGATAATTATTTCAAACTAGTAAAGCGCATAAAAAATTAAAAAATTTATGAATAGAGAATCCCATAATTAGTATCATATTTTCATTAGGGATATATCTACTTTTAACTCATTCATAATTGTTTTTAATGAAAATTTCATTAAACATAAGAATATCCCCACGTCGTGTCAACCTAGGGCCGTAGTAAGGAATACTATCATTTACCAGCTTACATTTAGTTAGACCAAATTCACCTTGTCACAAGGGTTTAAAACTATGCACATCTATTCGAGAACCACATCCACTTTTAGTATCATGGTATGAATTTACATCAATAAATACCCACATAATTACTACCTAACCAAAATTATAGTTGGTTCTTCTATACTTGTCGTAAAATTCGATTTTTGGTTTTTGTACCTCATTCTATGTTCTCTATAGCTCATTTAAATGGTTTCTAATAACTATACATTAATACAAACATAAAGAACCTAGCCCCAGTATCCTAATTTCAGTGGATATTTTTTAATTGGAATATTATACAAGGAATTACTTCTTCGAGGAAAAAACATTTTGTTTTGGAAAACTTAATACATAGATTTAATATAAAATTCCAATTGAAAATAAAAAATAAAAAATAGTAAATACTATATGGAAACCAATATTCTCATAGAATATCCCCAAATATCATTCATAATATACCATTATTATTCCTTGGAAAAAATAAATCATAATAAATGGGTGAGCTCAAGAAATGATTAAGGGTAAGGATACAATGAATGAAACTATGAATAAATAGGGATAAACATTAAGGGAAGGTGTATAACTAAAACATGAGCCATTTAAAACATAATATTGAACATAATATAAAATTAATAAATGAAAATTAAATATTTCTCTATAAATAATCACATGGATGTTTATATTGTCAATTAATCACTAGGATATCAATAATTAATCTCATAGTGATGGAATTCATTATGTCAGTCATTATAAACATATAGTCAATGTTAAAACCAAGATACCATACATAAATGGGTAATACATTAGCCAATATGAAAAAGTTTTTTCAAATAAGACATACCAATGCCTAGAGCTTTTATAGAGGGCCCCACGCGACACTTATTATGTCAAATGTATTCCTCATTTTAAAAGGGTGAAACATAAACTGTATCAATATTCATATTGAAAAATTAGCAGATGACATATGAATAATTTTTCTATAAATAATAATTTCAATAAAAATTTCACATGCAAAGTAAAACTTACTTATAAACAAATCAATGAAATATGGTAAATGTTATCATAAGATATCAACCTCAATTATGCATACGGTTGAAAATATGATGTTTTAATAGATGGAAATAGTTTAATAAAATCATTAAAAAGGTATAGAGTACAATTCTAATTTTTTATTTGATAAAATTTACATAAAATTCCAAAAAAATTACAAACAAAAAATTTTCACAAAAACGTTATTATAAACATTGAGTGGATACTTCAAAACATTAAGGGATCGAAAAATGGAATGTTATACACATTCAGTGTAAATTTAAAACCATCATTTCATATTTTATATTAGAAAATTTTCAATTGGATATGTTTATGAAATAAAAAATATATATTTTAATACATTATTATATATAAAAAAGTATTAAAATTGGCTTTCAAAAATAATTTTATAATATTTAAAAAATAGAAAACATTTTTAAAAATATAAACATGTATATAAATGTGATAACTAAAACTGTAATCATTCAAGTTCTCCCATACCACATTGAATATTTAAATAATTAGACTACTTAAATAATTTTATTTAACAATATATTATATAACAAGATTTTAAATATATTTATTACATGATAAGTCAAAGGGGTAGTATATACTCCTCATAAACGAAGGTGGTTGTATAACATTAAACAATTCCTCAATGATTGAATATTGATATGATGTTCCATACATAATAATTTCATTATTAAAATGAGTTTAAAACTATTATATAATGGTTTAACTCAATATATAATTTATTACATATCCATATCCATATTTATTATACCATATTTTAAGTACTTATGTTGATTTTTAATAATATTTTGTTCTTACTCTTCTTTCAGGTGTTAACTACTTCGTTTTCCTATGAATGTTTTTTTATAAATGTATCAATACATTGGAATAGAATATAGATAAAAAATATACATAATTATATTAATGTATTAAATAAAATATTTAATAATTGAAATACATTTCTATTAAAATTCTTGAATTATTAACAGGGAAAATGAATCACATCGTGTCATGGAGATGGTTTTCCAAACATCTGCACAAGCTATAGTATCATTCCATTAATGGTGAAAGATTAAATGAAGATGATGGTCTATTAATTTATAAAAAATCAATATAATATCATATTTTCCTAATTTATCCATTACATCGACCATTATACTCATCAATGTAATGTGGTGATGAAAAAATAATTACACCACATCATGGAGATGGTATGTCATACGTACGTACGCATGATGTTTTATTTTTTAATCAAATGGATTAATCATGGAATATGGTTGTTCCAAAATCATAAAAACATCCTAGTATGAACATAATAATAGATATTTTACATTATCATTAAAAAATAACTAATATAATGTATAAAAATTAATTAACTATGATGGTTACGGAAGAAGATTACTTCTTCTTGAGTGGACTCCGTTTAGATATCTTCTCAAGGGATCTAGTGTTTTCCATTTTGGAGATAAATACCACTAAAAATGATATAATTTGGAGAAATTTTTATTGTTTTTTAATATAGAAGGATAAAATTGGTGTTAGTACGCGAGGGAGGGGTTTCCATTTTATAATTGAGGTGATGGTCACTTTTGAAATCTCTGATAATATTAAATTAATAATAAGTACTATTTAGTTTGAAATGATAGAAATGTGATTTATTTATATTAAAATGTTCTAATTGGAGGAAATACTCTCAAAAAAAATTTTCATGAAAAGTTTTGTCACATTGTTATCCTTATCTCTTAGTTGTAACCATTAGTTAACCCACTTATATCTCACCCTAATATCATGTAATTTAAACTTTAAGGGGTAATATAATTTTCATAAAATTAATAAATACTCATTAATGTGATATCTATGAAATATTTTGACTTATACTAATCATTGGGACCATAAATTAAATTTTTATATATTTAATATCATTTTATAAAATATTTGTGATAAAAATTATCAATAACGTCAATATTAAAACACTTCAATACATGACATTGTAAATATATCATATCAACAAGGTAAATTAGAATAAATACTACTAAATCACCACTAACATGTCAATTTAATCTATATATTTAATGTATGATGTTATTCATGAAAATTAAATTTATTTTACTCCTATAAATATATTTTATTAAATATTTCCTTTTATTAAACAATTATTACATCATCATTGTCAATGTGATTAATTTTATTATTTCACCAATAAAAATTTTAAATAAATTATCATTATACATATAATAATGTTATATTTCAATATAAAATTTACAATTGAACACATATACTATATAAAACATTATTTAAAAATATATCACTTGTTAAAAAAAGTATGAAAAAATTAACTTTTCATTAAATAAAATAATATATATTCTATACTCTCATCAATGATTCTTCCAATGGTTATAATATCAGAACTAGGTTTATTTATTTCAACAAAAAGTCATCCAATTAAATTTATGCATGTTTTAGGGTAGTTTTATAGTCATTATAATATTACATTTAGCCATAATTTACACATTTACACATAACCATGGTAATTAAAATATTACTAATTGTATTTTGCATATAACGAAAAATAAAAGAATCTGATTTATATAATTTCAACCACCTGATTCCAAATATATAATATAATTTGTAAAATTCAAAACTTTTTCTTCAATAATTAATTTAATATTAATATTGATAATGGATTCAGAAAGTAATATATTAAGTGAAAACAAATAAATTACAATATTTATATTTTCATATTTCACATAAAATTGATTACAATGGTATAAATTTTAATAAATGAAATAGAAATAATCTTATTATATTTTGAACCCAATTAATAATATAATTAGAGACTATAAATTATTTAGATGAAGAATTTATTTTACATTTAAATGAAATATTTTGTCACTTTTCATCATATCATAAAAATTATTATAAAAACACAAAATATTATACAAATGTAACTTTTTATACAATAATTTAAAATACTATGTTCATTTTTTCAAATATAATATATTTAATTTTCAAAATTTGGATTAAAAATTGAATCTCCATTTAACGGTGGTAGAAATACCATTTTAAAAAATATTACCTTTTATACTTAAGATTATTTTTATTCTTATCATATATCTCACAAACAGATTGGTTCACTTTAAAAAAATTAATAATATATTACATTTATTTTTCATTAGTATATTTCACAAAAAGTGATTAATTTATCATTCAATGATAAAATTAAACTTTGGGATTAAAAAAAGATTTATATAAAAAATCATAATATATATTCACTTAGTTTATATTTTCATTTCCAACTAATTGTAAATCAATGAATTAATTATATAAAAATTTGTTAATATATTTTCATGATTAAGTTAGTTCTAATCACAACATTCATCTTAATGAATAGTGTAGTAATATCAATATTTAATAGTATATAGTGATTAATTTAATCCTCATGTTGTGTAGAATGTAAGCTATTAATGAGATTATTTAAAAAAAATAACATAAGACCATGTGTCGTTACACCATTACTATTTCTTATGGTAATAATCCCCTCAACTATTTTATTTCTCTATCAAAACCCCAAAAAAACTCTATATTTTCTATTTATCCTATAAGAGCCTTGAGATTAATGGAATCCATTTTGAATTTTAGAAAACATGAGATAATTTCCACATAACTTTCATTGTCCAGAATGGATAAGTATTTTAAAATAATCATCCTTAGTCCACCATAGAATCATTCATCTTTACATTTAAGCTTACCAAAAATGATGATGGTGTATCATGCCTGTTGTGATATTTTTTTCCTCATAATAAATTTAAGATTCAATGTCCATTGGCTTATGGATAAGGAATTACAATCTATTTTCAATCCTAGAGTTATGAGAAAATATCTATTAATTTTTTTATGATTTTCATTAACCAAATCACATAAAAATACTCTTTTGAGTTTTTATTATTAAAAAACATCCACCATTTTCTATATTCTCCATAAATTATATAGAAAACTATCAAAAAATTGGATTCCTCAGTGCATTGGAAGATATAAAACATCTTTTCAATGTAGCTGAACCATTATTTTACAATTAATGTATATGAAAATCCACAGAATGTGGGAGTATTTTTCACATAAAGTTTTAAATTTTAAATTTATATTTCATAGGGGGTTAGGGAGGTTATCATGATAAATGTTTTTTTACAAAACTTAAGTCAATTCAGAAATTTTAGTAATGATGTTCATGATTCCTAATCTTACTGGATTGACAATATCTAATCGGATGTGATGACATTTCCACTAAAATTAGTTTGGACTTGGTTTCTAATACATGTATACCTTAAATAGAATGAATGTATATTTATGAATTTTTATATTAAGAATTTTATCAAAGAGTTAATATTAATAATAAAGGGATTACTTTAAAAAAAATTACATTCCTTAACCAATAAAACTATAGGTCGTAATATAAATTATCTATAGTCAATTCCTTAACTTAAAATCATAAATCTATATTTGATCCCAAAATAATGGTTTATAAGGATATTATATTTTTACAGTATCATATCCCCTTGTATTTTAAAACATGGTGTTCACTAATCCCAATTATCATGTATACGTTGATGATTGAGTTTGGATAAATGTTCCCTTTTTAGGGATAGAACCCAAAGATACCTACTGCCAGAGCCACATCAACATGTAGTGTCAACAAATTCATATATTTTTTTGGAAACTACTTAATTTATACATTACCAAAATTTATGAATGTTTTATTATTTTTAATCTTATTTGTATGTTGTTTTTATATTTTTTTTATCCTAATCCAAAAAAAAATAACTATAGGTTGCACTGATACAAACTAAGAAAACCCATATTTTTAATCAACATAATTTCATGATTTTTTACATTAAAATTCACTTAGTAAAACAAAAAAAATGAATCCAATTTCATAAGGGAAATATGGTATATATTGGATAATAGTAATATATGGATATAGAAACATTATTAGAAACATACTTTACATGCTCTAATATCCTATTTCCCTTTAAACTACAAAGAATAATATAGGGATGTACAAAAGAATGTGGTGAGCTATAAAGCTTAGAAATGGATTTACCAATGCATATCATTTTGAAATTATTACATGATAGTAAATATTCATTTCAGTTGGGATGAATTAGGGTGATTATTATATTCTTGAATAATGAGACGTGATAAAAAATAATATTATGAAAGAATTATGGAAATTTGGGAACAACATTAATCATGACATCATAATCCTATATCGACGTTGATCACCAAGGAAAAAAACATGGTTGAAAATGTCCCACAATAGAGTCTATTTACTTCATTATCAGATGCACAAAATCACATGAGGCTAAAACATTACCAAATTCATTGTATCTCTATTTAATTCTATAAACACTCATCACATTCTTATCTTTGGCATGGATATCTATGCCATATAGATCATTTAAAATAAGATAATATTTCACCATCTTTTAACCCACTACTATAGAGTGTAGAATGAAAACATTAATATATAAAATACAATATGTATAATTACATATAGTTGAGTAACCTTGAGTGAAAAATGTGTTATAATTCATAATATACTGTGTTTTTATGAAAAAAATGCAGGAAAATTTTGGCAGCATAAAATTTGTTCATATTGAATAAATGAAGTCAATGATGAGATTAAAATTGTTATATTATCAGATGGAAATGATATGGGTATTAATATATATATTTCAAATTATAAAAATTAATTAATGATTTGGAATGTAATGTTATATGATAAAAACGATGCTTGAATAAAAGTATGGCATGAAAATATCATAGGATATTATCGACAACATAATGGGGGTACATAATGAATCATGTGAGGTGATAATGAGAGTGAGGGTGTGATATCATTACTTTGAAATAATATTGAATGTAATATGGGTTTCTAAAGGCATATAACATCAATATGAATTATAAAAATTAATTATATAGTGATGGATCATGAATAAGGATAAGAAAGAGAAGATCCCTTACATTGAGAGGGTGTTTCTAATAACATGGGAGGAGTTTCTTGAGAGCATGGGGAACCTTGGGATGGAAATATTGTGAAATTATAATCTAATAGTATTTCAACAAGTATATTGAGTGAATATAAATTGGTGATTTTGATTGTCTTTATATGAAAACATAGGTGAGTTCATTATTATTTTCCAATACTTGTTTTTTAGACATTATTCGAAAAAGTAATCAAAATGAAATCCAATATCAGGGTTCTTCAAATAGTTCCTTCCAATGTGTGTTTTTTAAAATTACTATATAGGTCTATGAACATAGAACATTCAAAAAACATTCTTGGTGGTGTGGAAGTGATTCATGTTAACAATGAATTAATTTAAAAATAATAAAATATAATATATCTTTTGGGGGATTCTTAATGGGTTTATAAAATAAATAAGAAACCTAAAAAAATTATTTTAAACGGTAAATATAAATTTTTTCATGCAAACCATTTTTGGAACATATTACTTCACTTTTGTGTAATTATGATTTTATAATACACAACGTATATTTCTGTCGTATTTACTTTTTACCGAAAAATTGATATAAAATAAAAAATTTGAAAATTTAAAAAAATTATTATTCAGTTATAATGACTACAATAAAATATTTATTTTATGAATATAATAATATGTTTATATGAAAGTTCACCGTTAAATTAACTTCCCCATTTATTGAAAAATAATGGCTATTTTACTATAACAACTTTTTAACCCTTAAAATATAATATTTTACATCGTAAAATTTTATTATATTTTATATTTGAACTTATAATATTTAATTATATTTTTTTATAATACCATTTAATTTATTAATTCAATAAATTAATATCTCCATTAAAAATTAATATTTCATAAATATACAATTTGAGTTTTTTCTTACTAAAATATAATTTTTATAAAACACAATACCTAATCATTTACAATGTAAAATCAATATGTAATATATATGTATATATATATATATTAATTAAGTTATTTGAAATAGAATATTCATATTCATACTATTATAGTAAATATATATAACGTTATGTCACTCAAGTGAATGTCTATGGGTAAGGTATGTGATAGTGATATTCTCATGGGATAGTTTAACCAATATTGTTTGAGTCATGATCTAGATGATACGTAAATTCTCTAATAAATGGGGTTCCTCTTTATTTTGAGTTGGATCTCAACATAGGATTTATTTTGTGAAAATCGTAGAAATTATATCTTCCATTGATGCTCTGATACATGGGAAACAAAAGGAATGATCATACTGATCAGGGATGTCACTTTTTTATCTACATTAATTGGACTATATCAAAACATTTAATATATATTAGTCATATAATCATTATTTAATGAATATAGAATCAGGATTTATAATTCATCGGGTTAATATTTATCTGATATGATATAACTTATAATGGTCCAATAAAACCAATTTAGTTAATGAGTTTTTAGTATTTACAATATAGAAATAAGGCACATATTCAATAACGAAAGGAATATAGTTTATCAATATTCATGTTTATTAGATAACCTAAAAATTAAATACTTTTTTCAAAATATAAATTATCTAATTATAATATTTGATCATGAAAATCATTAAAATCCATTGATGAATAAGAAGTATTTTTTAAAATTATATAGATTATACTAAAAATCGACACATTAATTACTAACAATTTATCACTAAACATTTATATATTAAGTCCTTTATATATAATTTATACAGTTTTTAATCCAATTTAAATCGTTGAATTTAATGGTTAGATTCAAATTTTCAAATCTAGTTAATTATATTTCATGGTATATTTTAGGCTCATTGTTCAATCTTTTATACACTATCTAATATTTTTTTACTTTTTTCAGATATCATTATATTAAAATCTTCCCCCATTTAATGATTTCAATCACTAAAAAAATTTCTTGGTCTTGGTAAATAATTGTATGTTATACAGAAATATATATTTTGATATCCCAGCTCATAAAAAGGGTTCATAATATTTCCTCTTGAAAAGATTGTAACTAAAATATGAAGGTTATCTCAGAACCATGTTTCCACATCGGAGATGATTTGTCAAAAATGAACACATAGATATAGATAAAAACATAATTTCCTAATAATTATTGAGAGCGATAGAGGTCATTGTTCTCAAGAATGTGAATTATAAATAAATTCAAAGGATCCTAAAACTGTAAATTGATGAGGTATGAAAAGGGGTATCAACTTAAAAAAATGCACATTTTGTAAAAAAATTAATCCTACTAGAGAATACATTAAATGAAATTAAAATAATAAAACATATTTTCATTAAGTATATATATTTTTAAAAAACATATATATATATATTACATATGAGTCAAATTTTTTTCAAACCCATATAATGGAGAGATTTTCCATCTACACCATATTCATTAATAAAATATTCAATAAATTTTTTTAAAATAATGATGAAAATAAACCTATAATTAAATATCATAATGATCGATTAAATACATCAAAAAAATCATAGATAAAATAAAATTTCCTTTTATAAATCATTGGATTAAATAAGATTTTTTGAAAAAACAATTGAAATAATATGGATATGGATGAAGAATACACCTAATTAAGAAGATATATATGATCATGTTTTTATTTAATCATTAATGGAGAATGAATATATCGAAAGTGAAACATTAATCATAATGAATTAATGTGTATTTATGTTAAATTCATCAACTCAATAAAAAATATCTTGAAATTTCATTCATCAGTTATATATCCCAAAAAATAAAAAAATGTTGATCCTATAAAATTTATCCCAATGCCAACACAATTTTTATTCATCAAATCAGTTTTGTTAACAATTAACATATTCATATGGTCATCTTATAGAAAATTGTTAAGCATGAAACCCTTTTCACCCTTCGGTTGGGGGTTCATGCATTACAGAATTTCTAAATGCTATATGGTGTTTCCTGGCCTATGGGTTGTCCTTTATTCTCAAACAATATAATTATTATAATATTAGTATAAAATATGATGAATATCCTAACAAATGAAATTGATAAACAAATAAATTTTTAATCATTATTATCTTATATAGAATTTTCTTTCCCATAAATCATAATTTAATTTTATTGAAAATACATCATTAATTATGTTTAAACAAATTATTATAAATAACATTGAAATTATGTCAGTAGAATATTGAAATGTTTTTCCCCAAATAACCATTTTACTAAAACATATACTAAATTGTAGGGTAAAATTGACATATTTGTTTCCGAAATATCTATAATCAAGTTGAAATACATTAACCAAAAACATCAAAAAATTATATTTGACACTAATTATATGGTCCACCTTAGACATATCAACCATGTACCATTATAGTTATCCCAAATCCTTAATCCAGATCACGGGTCTCCATATGATTTATTATCTTATTTTTCATATTTTTATAATGATAATGTGTATTAACCCGAGAATATCTACCATGAGTGTCAAAATAGGTTCATAATAAAGGCATACTCATCATGCATGATAATGAATGTTGAGATATACTTACCATCAATTTTCATTGTTATAATCCATTGATGAATCTGTGAAAATACCACAATAACATGTAGAATCCATTGAGGGGTGTACTTAATGGAAAACCTTATAATAACTAACTTATCATTATATTGTGATGTTATCATATACATTATATTGTCGTAGAATTCATTTATATGGTTATATTTCATCAAATATGTTTTCCTAAATCATGTGTCCAAGGATTCTACTAAACACGTTTTGATACCAATTATAAAGACTCTGACCCTATTATCTCAGAGATGGGTGTTACATTATTTCATTGAAATTGTGAACATATAATCTCATACCAGAGGATACAAAATCTTATTAGTGATTGTAAAATATATTAATATTCAAATCTCATATTAATTTTGAAAACATAAAATAAAAAACACTTTGAAAGAAGATATTTTTAATCATTGAACTCTTTTGAAGACTCCATATATATATCATGGGGAATGGAAATAAAAATGGGTGAGCTCAAATTTAAATAACGTTTATGAAAAATGAATAAAAATAAAAGGTAACAAATATATAAATATAAATAAGGTAAAAAAACATTTCATTTAATCAATACATTAATTATAACATATAATATAAAATATATAAATAATTAATAGATTATTACATATATATAATATCCTTTGCTTGAATTTTTTTATATGTATATTATTAAAAATAATATCATTGGAAGTAATAAATGATATCAAAATTACTGAATTAAAATTTTTGGACATATGTAACATAGCATTGAGGTCATGGGACAAGGAAGTTTAAATAATAATTTTTCATAAACTAAAAAACCATTAAATAAAAGATGAAATTTTTCAACAACATGATAGCTATTTATGCATTTAGGGTCATTGGAATTTATCTTCCAACCTACCTCTTAACAAGCCTAATTCATTTCTCAAATAATAAAATTATACCACTTAATAAAAAAGATATACAAAAAAACTATGCATATTGGAAGAACAATCAAATGGAATAATTATACATTCTCAAGTCATGTAGATCATTATCCATCCTATGAATGAATAAATATTTAATTACAAAAACATATTCCCATTGGATAATAAATGTTTTTTTATAAAAAATTTACAATCGAAAAAAATATTGAAAAAAAAATTCAATAATTTCCCTCTATCAAATTGTAATTGTATTTTAAAAACAAAATATTTCTAAATTATTAGTAAAAATATTTTATTTCAAAAAAAAATTTATTCTGTTAAATGATTCGTAAAATAATTGAGTGGTTGTGATGATCATATAGTTTATTCAAGTTCTATAAAATAAAATAAGAAATATTTCGTTCACATTTTCTGTAAAAAATAAATTAGTACATTGTTTTGAAAAAAATGACTTATTTTAAAAAAATTCATAATAATTATATAATGAGTAAATATTAAATTTGAATTTTTTTTATTATCATTAAATATAGTTTAAAAATATTTTTAGAAAATAGGGATATGGATTAAAATTATTCCTGAAGAAAGAAGATATATATTTTTCTTATAAATGGTTCATCTAACCATTTATTAAAATGTATAAGAAAATGAAAGTAAAAAATAATATTTCATAAAAATATCCATAGGTGGAGAAAATATAGTGTGCTTATTAATTAATAAGCTTATAATTACTTCTATGGACAATTATAAAAAAAATATTTTATAATGATTATATTTAAAGATAAAGACCTACAACTTTCGTAAAATTGGATTCACAATCCTGATTAAATAAATTACATAAAATATATAAATAATGATATTGAATTAAAATGAAATCATGATATATTGTACCAAAGTGTTTGTATATACACCTAGTAAAAGAAGGATGTTTTATAATAGAATATATATCCTAGAGGAGAAAATTTGAGATGAAGAACCCTTGAAATAATCAAAAAAATTTGAGGATAATTAATCATTATTGTTATTTTTAATTATAATTGTAAATCCCAAAAAATATGATTAAATAAAACAAAGATAAAACAATTTCCATTTCACACACATTCCTAACAAAATATATTCTTTGTAGAACTGGTAATTCCCAGTGAATGAAATTGAGTTATAAAAAACATACCCCTTTATAGATATCTACTTAAATACCCATGGATTATATAAATTGAATTGATACATTTAATACCATTAATTTTGAAGGGTTAATTAAATATCAGGTATAAATGGAATCATAGACACGATGTAATATTATATTGGTGAAAACATTAATATATTCGTCAATAAAAGGGAACAGATATGAAATACATTACTTCAAGACCAAATTATAATATTTAATCATTATCTTCATGTATAATAAAATTAAAATAAATATTTAGATATATAAATATGTTTTTACTTATTATTATTATTGTATTTATTTAATTTGTTTATATATTATATTTATTCACTCAATAAATTACGTTCACATCATATGATCCGATGATATTCGTTTTATTTGGTCAAAATAGAATATATAGGTCGACTATGGTATAATATTTCAATATTTCATCTACTAGAAAAACAATAATAATGATACAGTTATGATTTTTATACATCAATAAATCATTTAAAACTAACTATTAGTTTTGGATTTGAAAATTAAACTACGTTACAACCATGAAGATGGTAGGCTGTAAGTAAACATGAGTAATATGTCCATTTTTCAACAATCTCGATAAAAAATAAAGATAAAGTTATGTTTTCTATCATAATTATAAATATTAAATAATTATAATATTATCTATTTATATACACTTATATAATCCTTTAATTTTTGTTTCTAATAAAAAAATAATCTCATTGGTTTTTAGAGGTGGTAATTCTCAAGTACGCTTGAACGAAGTTATAATAGTTAAATAAATAGATATGTATGAAAATATATGACATATTATATTTCCATTCCAATCAATATTTCATCAATATCATATATATACATAATACCATCATTATGAATAGTTATGAGAGGCATTTTTCGAAGAAGAATTACATCATTTCATAGGGAGGTCATCCATCATACACATGAATGAGGGTTTCATTTCCTATTTTTTAGTGTGGGAGATAGAAATAGGTTAATATATGAACATAATAAAATATATATATGGGATATATTTATATTATTAAGTCATTATGGTTGAATATTAATTCAATTTGGTTGAAAAATAAAAAAAATGCTCGATTAAGAACAATAACACTTTTTCCACAACGTCATTAGAATTACACCAAAATCATTATTTTCATGTTTTCTTAATCAGAATGATGACTCTATGATGAGGGAAGGGATAAATGTAATGTTTTTTTTATTTTATTATACAAATTTCTCATAAATAGTTTATAAAATGGGAGAGGCGGTTCTAATTTATATGTGAAAGAAGGGGCACTTTTGGAATTTATTGAAATATTAAATTAATAATAATCTATTTTTAAATAATAAGTAATGAAAAATATTATAATTTACAAGTATTATCACAATTGTTTAAAAAAAATTAGAATATGAAATTTGGGCATGATTTTTCCCCTAATCTTATTGTTTCAACCCCCTTATCCCGTTTTGGGAATTATCAAGATAATATTGTTTTTTACAATTTAGGGGTCACTATAGTTAATAAAAAAGAAAATTTTGATAATAAATTGTTGATGTTCGATATTTCCATCTATATCCTAATATGACAAAGGATGAAAAGATTTTTAATAATTTTAAATATTTTAGTAAGATATTATTTCTTTATAAAATATCACTATTGTACTTTTTTGAACAATTTATTAAATTAAACATTGAAAAAACATGAAAGTAATTAAATTTAAATATAACTTTTAAATGAATTACTAAAATAATATATTCGTCCAAAAAAACATGGAAGATAATAAATATTTCAATTTATATTTCATTTAATCATTTAATAATCATGTATTATAGATTCCTATTTATTTAATAAATACAGTTTCATTGCTACATAAAAATTTTAGTGTAATAATTTCATTACTAAAAATTTAAAATAAACTACCATAATAAATAATAATAAATCTTTATAATGAATATTTTTAAACAATCATATTTTTTTCATACATGTTTCAAAATATTATTTTTATTAAAATAAATAATGTGTCATTTTATCATTATCTATTACTTAAATATTATAAATTTCAAAATCAATGAAATGTGTCCCCATATAGAAATATATATGATAATTGGATGGAATCTGATGAACTAATCTCTTCCAATTAGTTAAATCCATTATTTTAGGGAAAATGTTTAACATGTACCATATTATTTGAATCATTAAATAATGATATTCCCTTAACATGATAATAGTTATTTAATATAGTTAGTATTCAATAAAAATAAAAATAGTGACCGATTTACTAAATATATATGTCATTAAAAAAATATTAAATTTCTTTTTGAATTTTAAATTCACATATGTCGTATAATTTAATTCTAAATTTATCCCATAAAATTGGATGAAAACCATTTTTCTATGAAATGTGGTTTTATGAACAAAAATTAACTTATATTAAGATATAATATAATTAATATTAAATGATATTATTTATATTAAATAAAAATAATAAATAATTATGTTTCTTTTAAATCTATTTCAAATCATAATGAGACTATTATATTACTTATTTTGTTTACAAAAATTGAATGTTCTTTAAAAAGTCGAATGTCCAACTATTTATTGAAAATCACACTTTTTCAGAAAAATTATAAAATTTTACCCTATGTTAATTTTTATATGATTTTTTAACCAATTTATTATATAGAAATTATAAATTATAAATATATTTATTATTATTTTTTTAATCAAATGAAATAAAATCTATTTATGAGGAAAATAAATTTCGGAATAATTATATCGCATTGGTTAATTTAGGTGATTACTTACTAAGTAGAAATAAATATATTTATATTTGGAAGGAACATTATATATTTATAAAAAATTAGTTAATACTATTTATACCCTCCAATTTAACAACTACATTATATTGGTAATATATTAATAATAAGAATTCATAGTCTATCTAGGCTCGGGGTTACATATTGTATATGAGATTAAACATTATTTTCATTTTTTAATATCATGGTTATACACATTATATGGAAAATATCCTTATATATAACTATAACTTAATATTAATATATATAAGTATACATACATCCTATAAATCATTTTTCTCATTCCATTAAATGACTTATAATAATATATTTATTTTCTTTCCAACCTGTATTCCTTTTGCATTTATTATCAACGGTACGGTCCTAATTGAATATCATGAAGAGTAGTATTATAATTTTTTGGTATATTTATTGACAAATGTATTTATTACATTTCGAATTTTTTATAATTATTTTCAATTTAGGTAAATTTTAATATAACTCATTTAGTATTAATATTTTCAAGCTTAACAGAATAGTGAAATGAGAATTTTCGCCTTAAATTATTTGAAGGAATAAGAATCATAATTTTAATGTAAAATATTGAAGAATATGTTTGTGGTGTTACATTATAACACTACTGAATGAATTTCCCCCTCAAAATAAGAAAATTATGATGAATAATATGTGGGTAAATTAAACTTATAATATCTACATGTATAGGTGGGTGAACATGTTTCACTATACTTTATCTCTACAATGCATGTCTAAACATTTATTACTCAAAGTGGAAAAGAAATCATAATTTAAAATATTTTATATTAGTACATGTTTGGGATCAAGATAATACATCATTAGATGTAGTATATAGATCACATCATGAACATGCGATATGTTTGATGAAATAAAAATATGATAAGATACAGTCCATATAAGATCAATAATATCAAAGGAAATAATTTACATGGTCTCATATTTCCCGTATTTCTAAATATCAAATCCTTATTCCATGTAGATATTTCTTATAATACATTATCACTGTGATAATACTCAATATCTCATTAATTTTTATCCACTTAAACCTTTTTTAGATTTCTTCTTCATTGATATGTCATTGAATGGTTTGTTGTTTTTCATTATTTACTACATATGGTTGGGTCATAATATCTGCATCTCTTCAAATTTATACAATCATATGTGACTTCCACATCTCTCTCATTATATATCCTTATATTATCCTATTTATATGCTATAATGGAAAATGATGTTAAATGAGACCTATAAAAAAGGAAGATACTCATACCAATGTCCTTGGAAATCTATTTACAATGTTCATAGAATATCTCAAAATATCTAACTGTTCCATTTATATTTTTCATTTTTTATGGAGTTTTCATCATTATAATATTAATCATTATATCCAATGGTTGTCAGGGACTTATGTAGATAATTTAAACGATTATTATATCTTAATTAAATAATATATAAAATTTTACTTTATGAATTCTTTTATATTTTTTTAAACATAACCAAAAATATCCAAAATCGAACTACATCATTTAATTCTCTTGGAATGATCCACTATAAAATCCATTGTGATGTTCTATAATTTCTATACTAGTTTAGGTAATGGTGAAAATATCCCCTTTGATTAGTAATTATAGGAATTTAACTTTTTTCATACCATGAGTAATTATATGTAATCCATAAGAAAATTCTACATGTCTTCCCAATAGATGTGTTTATTTATATCTGTATCCATATTCATGCATTCTTTATAAATAAATAATGATGAGATATGTTCAAAATTCAAAATATCCTTTTTAAATACCAATATTTTCAGAGTCATTTATTCATTTATAAATATTTTAACTGAATGGTTTTCAATGATAAAATCTATAATACATTTCCCTTTTTTCACTATCTCCATATCATCCTATTTTTCCTCCTTTAACCTTCTATGGATGGAAGGTAATGAAATCATTTCTAACTGATAGGAATTCAATGCTTCATTTTTTATTTATATAGAATCATTTCAATATCGATAAATAATAATTCACAAATAATTATCATAATGGATATTATATTATGTTTTTTTTCATCATATAGAATTATACTCCATCTTTTCATAAAAATGATTGTTATTTTCTGGGAAATAAATTTTGATGAATACCTCAAACCATTTAATTTCATTCATGTTCAATTCATTTTACTAGAATAATTAATTTCACAACTCCAACTACATATATATAACATATTTTATCATAGATATAATAAATCAATAACATTATTGAAATAAATACTTCAACTATCTTTATATCATGTGTGGGGTAATTTTACACTTTGTACATAAATTTATGTTATGTAGAACTTATTAGACTTCCATTTTTCATAAATACATGTCCAATATCCTATTTGAATACACCACTAAATTTAAAAAACCCTTCCCAATTTTACGGTATTTTATGTAAAGGTGTTGTAAACTATCTATTCTAATGATTCATGAATCTGAAATCACATTATATTATCCAGATGTACATCACCCCATTCTATGTTATCATGGTTATTGTATTTCATAATAATGATAATGTTTTCACAAAATATATCTAGTATCCAAATAATGCATGAAGAAATTCAATATATTCCATATAAATAAATCTTTCATATTCTTCAAATTCATCAGTATTTGATATATCGATGAATATACCATATATTTTTATTACATTAACCATGAATTGAAATTCATATCAACGAAAATCACACTGAAAAAATGGTAAATATAATTTCTAATTTAAATATTCCTTGATCAAAATCCTTAAATTCTCTTCATGTTATTCCTTTCTCATTGAATATATGATATTATAGTAAATATATTCTATAAATAAAAATACATGGTATTGTATATAGATTAAATTCAAAAAATTATTAATATAAAATAGGAATTTATATTTTTAAATTTAATCACTATGAATTCATAGAGTTCATATATAATACTATGATAATTCTGGGATATATATTCAGTCCTTAAAACATGACGATGATACCGATATAAGTGATAATAATTGAGAAGAATTGTGCCACTATATATTGATCTGATATATCAACAATATGTGGTTGGGGATACTTTTTATAGAAAATGGTTTTTTTAATTCCATAACAAATCAATTTAATGATGCAATGATCTATAATTTTTCCTAGAAAAGAATATGGGTGCACCAAATAGTGAAGTAATTTTTTATGAAAATAATTTTAAAATTATATAGAAATCGGTTCATTAAATTATCATATTTTCTAGGATAAAATATATAACTCTTTGATATTTTAATACAATGTGGTGTGCGTTTATTTTAAAAATAATCCATATATTAATTTTTTTGACCAAAAAATCATTGTAAAATATATAAATATATAATGCAAAATTTGATGTAATTCAGTATTGAGTTCATTCTACAAAATTTGAGGTATGAATAAAAAATGATTAGGTATCGAGAACAAAATTATGGAATTAAAATACAAAGGGAGTTTATAATAAATAATGAATTGATATTCAACCATGATATATTTTGGGATCTGAAATCATATCACCATATTTCAATAATTCATATGACCTCTATATTGGATAAAAAAAATTCTTTCCAAATATCATAATTATTTCTACAAGTGGATGTAGAACAAATTTTATAAGGAGTACCTTCCCACAAATTCAAATGTGTGATTATATATATTCAATGTGTGCAATATTTATACCAACATGTGTTTTATCATATATCTCAATATATATTTTTTTATGTGGTGAATCAACATACTTACCAAATGCAATGCCCCGACCCCAATTACCCAGAGATGGTGCATTATTATATAACATTGGCATGATATAGAGAATCATATCCTAAAATACTGATTAGTTTATTAGCCTTGAAAGTACAAGATACATTCATAAGATTCACATTACATTATAAAATGAAAAACTACAAAAAAATAGTCTCCTTAGGCCACACATATATCCCATATACTATCCCTGCAGGTCATTCATAATATTATTCTTCGCATCCTAGGAAAAATTAAACATAGAAAGGGGTGAGCTCAGATGCTCAGTAAGAATAATAATATAGTGGAAAATTTCATAGATAATCATGAAAAATTAATGAAATGTATGACTAAAAAAATCCATTTAAACATGAACATCAGTATAATATGGAAAAGATAAAATAATATAATTTCATTTACCTATTCACATTGATATTCTACATGTGGAATAATTACATGAAATATCAATAGCCTCTTTCATAATAATGGAATGCATAATGCCAGACTTCATAAAAACATAGTCAAGGCCTTGTTCCAAGACTAAAAAAAAGATTTTGTCAAGGCCTTGTTCCAAGACACTTGTTTGTCTCATGGGACCTACCGACCCATCGAAGAGCTATAGTAGGCTCCACCCATAACTTTCTAAGTCTAATGCATTTCTCACATGAAAATGTTTAACATAACTTAAAAATTCATATTAAAACTAACATAGAAAATGTCAATTCATTATCCATAAAACATGAATGATATTAAAATAAAACATCCATTGTCAAACATATCACAAAACCTTCAATAGAATACGGAAGTTTTGTTTCATAATAAATCAACTTAAAATAAGCTCACAATCCATCAATGGATGTTGATAGAGATGAAATCAAAACTTTTTTAAGAGAAATATATCCTTTTAGTTTGAAATCATTTAAATGTCATATAATTATAAAAGAAAACATTTAATTTTAATATATTCTTATAATCTTATAAGTGAAACATTGACGATGTTATATTGGAAGAAATAGCTGCACCCGCTGTATATGTTAAAAAACATTTTTAACTTATTTTTGTTGAAAAAATCATATGGTACTTTATTTAGAAAACGACAGAAACATTACATTAAAATCATTTTATAAAAAGTAAAAAAATTGTATAAATAAATTTAACCCATAGTCTTGTAAATAGTAAAAATCTATTGGAATAAATTATTAAGAAAAATGTATGTGCATGATAAAGTGGTCCCAGTAGATACATACATAAAAACAACCTCGGATAATAAAGAGATTTTGAAATTAACCGTTACCATTTACTTTTTCTTGGATAGGGGTAGGTTAACCTCATGTACAATGGTGAAATAATTGTTATTAAATTATACAAGAACCATATTCATTAATATGATATAATATATGATCTTATAATATTGCTTGGATAATGATATTTTAGTAGTATCATCATTTCAGGTGTTAACTGGTTCATTTTCCTTTATATTATCGGTTACATAATCCATGTTGGTTATGGATAGGATGTATTCAATTCCATTGTAAAATGATATGATGTTCATAAAAATTATTTTTCATCATAAAATGAAATTTATAATTTAATGATTACGATGGGGAATGAATCACATCGCGTTTGAGGAGATGGTAATCTGTACATACGCACGAGCGAAAATATCATTATATTGATGTATATATTGTATGTAATTGGTTTTTATATCATATATATAAACAATCATTAAATGTTATATTTATTATTTACATAATTTATACTCATTATTATACCCATCCAAATGATGAAGTGTTTGAATAATAAACTACACCACGATAGGGAAATGGTGATCCCTACGTACGCACGTATGCTGAATTTGTTATTTATAGGATGGATAGAATAATGAATATAGTTGTACCAGTTTTATAATAACATAACATTATATATAAGATACTATAAATATAATTTTAGAATGTAAAAAACAAATAAATAAGAAGTGGAAGAAGAAATGAACTTGAAAGAGGTTATAAAATATTTACCACTTCTTGTTCTTCATTTTGATTGGATCAGAAGAGCTCCATTGGCTGGCTTTATAGAAAAAGTAAGGCCTCTAGGATAAAGGTAGGACTATTGATAGGATATTTTGGAATGTTTTGGCCATGTCAAAAGGCTTTGGAGGTGTGAAATTAAGAGAAGGTGATGTTCCCTTTAATAAGAGAGGTGAGGGTCACTTTAGAAAAATTGTGAAAATATTATTTTATAAAAAACTCATATTCGGTTTCTAATGGATAAAAATGATTTATTTAAAGTATAATGTGGTAATTGGTAGAAAACATATCAACCAATAGGTTTTAAACAGGTTTAGGTCATCATATTAACCTTATCTTTTATATTTTACTCTTATTTAAATAGTTTGACATTAACCTTGTATCTTTGTATTTTTATTTTATAGGGTTAAACTATTAACTTCAAAGAGAACCTAAAGTGGTTAATTAATGATATATATAATATTATTTAAGCCATATGGAATTACCATGTAATTTTAGGAATATAATACCAATTAATAATATAATATTTGTTTTAAAAATGATTTTATGTAAATTATGACAGTATTTGTATTTTGTTTTTGATAAATTCATAACAGACATATTACATCAAAAAAATCATGTAATAATCCCTTACATGTCATATTAACCTATAAAAATTATGTAATTCATTCAAAGTCTCAAATTAGATTTATTTGGATATTTGTAATATAAATTATTGTAATCTTTCATTAATAAGGTAATTACAGCATCCTCATTGTGTCATTAATAAAATTAATTATGTAACGTCCAAAAATTATAAATGAAATAAAATAATATAGGAAATATTTTTCTCTTTATAATGAATATTTATATTCTATTTTATCTTATGTATATCCCTATATTAAAAATGGTTTAGTTATTAGACATTGATTTTAACTCTTTTAACTCTTCTTTAAATAAAATAATAATAAATGTCCTAATATAATACAAGTGGACCTAAAGGATAAAATTTTATTCCTATGTTTGTTTTTGGTCGAATTAAACTTATCCAATAGAATTAGAACATGAGTTAGTTTAATTATGATATAATTTTACCCTTAATTACCGTATTTACATTTAATCATGGTAAATAAAGTAAAAATGTTACAATCCACCCAAACATATTTTCATCTTATTGGACCATATTTTTTCATACTAATATCAACCATGTCTCTCGGATTTTTGAAATTATACTCATAGAAGCGGTAAAATTATTTTTTATTCGAATTTGGAAATGCTCCTAAGAGGTGGGTAAAAGACGGTAAAAAGATCAATAAAATTTTTAGATATCCAAACTTATTATAAAATCACTCCAATGAATTACATTAAACATATATAAGTATTATTTCTAAGTCCTCATCCTTAAACATTACTTAATCTTGTGTTATTTCAAGAATTCACATTGAGGATCTTTTCACCTTTAGAGTTTTAGAGAACTAGATCATAAATCATACATTACATTCCACATTTAAACAAGGTGGTTACATCAAAGACAACATTCATTTTTTCCACCAAAGGAAACATATTTAATATAAAACATGGTTTATTTCTTGACACTTCTTCAACACTATCATCACATCATGTACTTTTCCCTTGACCGGTGAAAAACATTTCAAAAACATGGGATGAGATTAAAAATCTCAGCAAGGGATATAAAAATAAGGAAAGAAAACATTAGTCCATGTTTACATAAGAATCAATGAAATCATAATTTACTCATAAAACATAAGAACTTTAACATTCATCATGAAATAATAATATTTATGAATAACTCATAGAAATCATAACACATAATGTTAACTTGAGGCATTCATAACATTCTTATGTATGGAGTAACCCTCATGGTTATGTTTGGAATACCCATCACATTATATTACCTAATTCTCTTTTGAGAAACATTATAGTTTAACCCCATCGCATTACCCAATGAATTGGAGAGCTATATCAGGCTCACCCTCCCTTAGTTTATCACAGAACCACCTAACATCATAAACAATGGCCAAGAACCATAACATAATCGTATCACATAAAACATGCATAATGGGAACATAACATTTCCATATTTCAATCACAAGATATCAATACAACACAATGATATAATAAAAAAATTATCAAAACCATTTTCAAAACCAAAGTAAAATAAAAGTAAAACATGGTATTTATTTTTCATTTTAAAAAAAAATTATCGCTTGTAGAGGTAGCCGAAACTCAAATAATGGTCACGGCGGATGAGAAGTCGTTGTTGCCGCATATGTAAGACAAAAAACATTCCTTTTGTCCTTTAGTAAAACGATTCTTGTTAAAATATTCCTTTTGAATGAAATGAAAAGTCAAAATAATTTTATACACCATATAAAATAAAGTCATGTAGAAATCAAAAGGTGCCTCAATGATAGGAGATTGGGACGAAGTCTCGTAGAAAGATGGAATCCTTAGATTAAGGATAAATCAATTATATAATTTTGTGTGAAAAATATAAATACTCCCAATATAATTGGATATTAAGTGTAAAACAATCATATGTCATCCACACATATTCATAGTACGGCATAATCAAGAAGTAGAGGTCTAACCCAAAAAATTGAAATTGGGTTAAGAAGTTCCCTTATAGAAATTCGACAGCCTAACGGCGTCACATTATAATTCATAAAATGAGTTTATGAGAGATAAAAATGTATCAATTCACTTGGACATAAAATATATAGAAATAAAGATATATAAGGACATATTCCAATATTACGAATATGTATATTAAAAGACCTAAAATAGAAGTCTTTTAAAAAGAGGAGGGTGAAAGGTTCCCTTACCGATTAGGGTAACTTTCGAAACATACACCCCATGAAAGAAGGACTATACAAAATTGATGTAAATACCCATAAAAAGAAGTATATTACACAAATAGTAGAATAATGGGAAGTACATACACCACTCAAAGTAGATAGTGACAAATATAGCATGAATCTCATGGAAATAAATAGTGAGATAAAAACACCTTACCTCATTGTAATAAATCAAGTCATATGACCAAAATATAATAAGAACCAAATTAATCACAAAATACAATGAATATAAATATAATCGTGATAATATATATATAATGGATGTACTCAATACACTACATGCTATAAATAATTGGCGAACAATGGAAATCTCACGGAATTAAAAGTGATATAAGAAATCCCCTTACCTCAAGTCCCACATGTGTTGTTCGTTTCTTTATATTATTGAATAATAAACATATGTCAATTTATAATTACATAAGGACTTTTGTTAAAGTTTATTATTTAATTCATATCACATATTATCATGTAATAATAATTAGTTAATTAGGTGAGTTCAAATCATACATTTTGTCGATGTTTGGTACATAAGTCAAAATTGAATTTGTTTGAAAAGAATTTACCATGTAGTTATAATTACATCATCTCCAGAATGGTATTAATGATCTAAAAATAGTATATATCCATTATATATTCATTTTATCCAATTTCATAACATTTTGAGATAAAAAATGAAATGCATTGTTCATGGAGACGGTAGGTCGTACGTACGCATGAACGCTACTTTCATTTCTTTGTCATATTAAAGGAATTAAAACTAACTGAGACACATATATATATATATATATTATAATTCCAGTATAAGATATATTTTATATAGGAAACATAAGTTCATTAATTACATTATTTATAAATTCCATGTTTGGCATGAATGAGTCACGTCAATTCAGGGGGTGGTAGTCCACACTTCCTCAGATGAAATTATCGCAATTCCACAACATGAAAAGAATAATGATGTGATTTAATAATAAAGTTAAGAATAATATAGAAAAATTAAATACCATATATATCATATATAAATACATTCACATCATAATGGCCACCATGAAAGGTGTTAAAAGAAGACTGAACAATCATCGTTTCGGGAGGCAGTAATTCTCCACCCACAGAAACAGTGTGTTCTTTAACCATTAGTCAGAGGTGTGTGTAAGGGTAGTTATAATCGTTATCATAACAAAATACTATTATATTAATGATAATGGCATTATTATTGGATCAAATAATAATAATATAGTGGTGAGTGAAGAAGGAAAATAATAGGAAGATACTCGAGAGAAGGCATTACCTCTAAATCGGGTAACTCTTTTTGATTTGAGCCAAAGGCTTCCTTGGAAACACCTATGACCAAAGTGAGGCTTCTAATAGTAAGAGATGGAAGTGGAGAGATAATATGATCCCAGGATGGATGATACAAGGGCTTTAGAGGCGTGCGTATGGTGGTAGACGTGGGGTCCTTTTATAAGAGGGAGGAGGGTCACTTTTTGAAAGTCTTGAAATGTTACATTATTAAAAAATGATTTTCGGATTTTAAAGGCCCCAAAATGATATTTTTTAAGGATATGGTGATAAGAGTTATAAATCCACTCATACAATAGGTTTTTGAAAAGTTTAATTCTTAGATTTTACCTTATCTTTTCATTTTATTTAAATCGTTCATTAATGAGGTAATCACTGCATCATCATTGTGTCATAAATAAATTTATTTATTTAATGTCTAAAAATTATAAAAATAATACCATGATATAGGAAATATTATTAGCTTTCCAATGACTATTTATATTCTAATATATCATTTTCTGTTATTAGGACATTATTTTATTCCCCTTAACTACCCAATTACTAATTAATCACGATAATTAAAGACAATTATCGTCATTACTATTCATAATGACAAAAATAAAAAATGTATTAATTACATAATTTGGAACTTCTGATTCCAAATATGGAATCCATTTTACCAAATTCTAAATACATCAATTTCATTAATTAATCGAAAAATAATTCTGTTGTCAAAACCAAATATGGGTTTTTAAGAAACAATATCTACCAAAATATTGACACATGTTTATATCCATTTTCATAGTGAAATTAAATATAATGACCACCATTTGATTAAATGGTAATAATATATTTTAATTAAACTTTAAAACCAAATAATAAGATAATCTAACCGTATAACAAAATTTTATGAAAAAGCAGTTTTGAAGTAAAATGTAGTATTTTTCACTATTCATTAAAAAAATGAACATTGTTAGAAAAATACCAAAAATTTATCCAAAGTAAATTTCATTGTCCAAATTCTAAAGAATTATTTTATTTTGCCAAATATAGCTTATAAAATTGTCAAAAATTAGATTTAAAATTAGTTTTCATCAAAATGTGGTAAATCAATATTTTAAAAATATTAGAGTATTTTATGATTAATATTGGATTTATTCTCATTTTTAGCCTCTAAAACACTATATAATTCATAAATAGACATAGATATGAAAATATATTATTCTTTACTTATATGGGATGTTACATTCTTCCCTCCTTTACGAAATTGCGTCCCCACAATTTATTTACTTATCGAATAGCTAGCGGTATTTATCCCTCATTGCATTTTTAGATTCCCAAGTTACCTCTTCAATAATGTGGTTTTTTCAAAAAAAACAGCACTAGTTGAATCACCTTATTTTGCAACGCATTATCACTCTGATAAAGAATCATGACCGGTTGTTCCTCATAAGATAGATTCTTTTCCAGCTGAACTAACTCTGGACTTAAAACAAGAGATGGATCGGACATGTGCTTCCTTAACATTGAAACATTAAAAACATTGTGTACTAGAGATAAAATCCGAAGTAAATACACTTGGTATGAAACTTATCTAACTCTCTCCAGAATTTCATATGGTTTAATGAACCTTGGACTCAACTTTACTTTCTTACCAATCACATCACACTTTTCCATAGTAAAACATTGATGAAGACATGATCACCTTCCTCAAAAGAGAGATCATTCCTGTAGTTGTACGCATAACTTTTCTTCCTTCTCTGAGCTGTTATCATGTGTTTCTGTATCATCTGAAATTTTTCGACCATCTCTTCTACCAATTCTAGTCCCATCAACTTCCTTTCACCAACATCATCCCGAAATTCTAGAGTTTGACACTACTTCCCATATAATTCCTCAAATGGTGCCATTTGTATACTTGAATGAAAAATATTATTATAAGAGATCTCAACCAATGAATTATTTTGGCCCCAAATTCCCTGATAATCCATCGAAAAAGCACGTACCATATCCTCCAAAGTCTGAATTTTTCGTTCTGACTGCCCATCTGATTGAGGATGAAAATCCATACTAAAATTTAATTCAATACCCAACGACTTCTAGAGGCCTTTCAAAAAGATATAAGTGAACATGGGATCAGGATCAGATAAAATGGAGAGTGGAACTCCGTGTAACCTAACTATCTCTTTAAGATACAATCGAGAAAGTTGATCAAGGGAAAAAGTATCTCGTATAGCAAGGAAATGAGCAGATTTAGTCAAGAGATCAACAATAACCCATATTGCATTATTACCTCGAGGTGTCTTCGGTAATCCCACAATGAAGTCCATAGATATATTCTCCCATTTCCACTCTGGCACTGGTAAAGGCTGAAGCATCCATTTCGGTAACTTCCGCTCTGCTTTAACCTGTTGACAAGTCATACACTTCATAGTAAAATGAGCAATATCTCTTTTTATTCCATCCCACCAGTAATACTCCTGAAGATCTCTACACATCTTAGTACTGCCTAGATGAACTGAAAATGGAGAAATATGTGCTTCACAAAACAACTCTCTCATCAACTGTGAATCACAAGGTACACACAATCTCTTCCCAAATATCAAAACACAATCATTATCAATTTTGAATTCAGGTAACATAACCTTCTGAACCAGCTCTACCTTTTTCTGCAACTAAATGTCTTGCTTCTGCGCTTTCTTAATTCTGTTTAGTAGAGAAGATTTCATTGATACCTGAAACAAAACAGAATAATTTCCTGCACCAACAACCTTCAATCCAATATTCACCAAATCATTAACCAAAGGATCACGTTCCAAACGTAACATTGTTAATGAATCATTACTTTTTTGACTAAAAGCATCTTCCACTTTATTTTCTTTTCCTAAGTGGTAGTGAATCGCACATTCGTAATTTTTGATTAATTATATCCATCTCCTCTATCTCATGTTCAATTATTTCTGAGTTAATATATACTTTAAACTTTTGTGATCAGTATATATTTCACACATTACACCATAAAAATGATGCCTAAAATTTTTTAAAGTGAGAACAATATCAGCTAATTCCAAATCATGTGTAGGGTAATTTATCTCATGAATTTTCAATTGACGTGAAGCATAAGCAATTACCTGATCATTCTGCATTAGGACGCATCCAAGTCATTTCTGTGAAACATCACTATAGATAACAAACTCACCATTCTTGGTTGGTAGTGACAATACTGGGGCATTCACCGATCTTATTTTCAATTCATGAAAATAGGGATCACATTCTATTGTCTAGATAAACATAAATCCCTTCTGAGATAGCTTAGTCAATGGGCTGGACAACCGTTCATAATTTTTAACAAACCTTTAGTAATATCCCGCCAAACCAAGAAAACTATGAATCTCGGTTACATTTTTGGGTCGTGGCCATTCATCAACAACCTTTGTTTTTACAGGATCAACAGTTATTCCATCTTTAGAAACAATGTTACCAAGGAAAGAAATTTGTTTCAAGAAAAACTCACACTTTCTGAATTTCCAATATAATTTCATTTCAATCAAGATTTGAAAAATAACACTTAAATGACTTTCATGCTCCTCTTTAATTTTAGAAAACACCAAAATATCATCAATGAAAACAACCACAAACTTATCCAATAAATCATGGAAAATTCTATTAATAAGGTCTTTGAATACAGCAGGTGCATTGGTTATCCCAAAAGGCATAACTACAAATTCATAATAGCCATATATTGTACAAAACGCGGTCTTCAATATATCTACTTTCCTTACCTTCAACTGATGGTACCCCGATCTCAAGTCAATCTTTGAAAAATACTAAGCTACCTAGAGCAGATCAAAAAAATCATCGATATGAGGAATAGGATATTTTTTTGTAACAGTTATGTTATTCAAGGTATTATAATTAATACAAAGTCTCATTGATCCATATTTCTTTTTAACAAATAAGACAGGATTACCCCCTATTGATGTTCTAGGTCCATTGAAACCTTTCTCTAATAAAATATTCAAATTCTCCTTCAACTCTAAAAGTTCAATTAGATCCATTAGATAAGGGGTTTGGAAATTTGCATATCATTAGGAACTAAGTCAACATTAAATTCAAATTTCGGATCTGGCATTATTCCAGGCAACTCATCAGGAAAAACATTTGGATACTCATTTAACACAGGCACATCACTAATCTGAACGGTTCCTTTTTTTCAACAATATCTGCAAGGTAACTTTCATTTCCATCTTTTACATGTTTCACAGCCTCTTGATATGTTATCAACTGTAAGGGTTCATTCTTGAACAAAAACTGAAAGTCTTTCTGAAAAGAAACTTCTTTAGATCTACAGTCAATATTATCATGGTACACAGAGATCCAATCCATACCCAAGATAACATCAAACTCTACTAGAGGGAAAATAATAAGGTTTTCAAGTATATTCTTTCCATAGATTAGTATAGGAATTTTCTTATAAATTATTTTTGCCTCAACATTTCCCCAATATGTTTTTACCACAAGTTCATGAGTCATTTCTTTTGATGTAATTACCAATTTACTAGAAACGTTTTCAGAGATGAAAGAATCTGTAGACCCCAAATCAAACCACACATTGGCGTAATCTCAAAAAACAAACAAAGTACCTGATAAGACTTCATTTGATGGCCCAACATCAGTTGAAGTAGTTGAAAAGGATTTCACCACAGATTTCTCCGAAGAGATTTACGGAATATACTATGATGGGTATTCCAAACGTAACCATGAGGGTTACTCCCTACATAAGAATGTTATGAATGTCTCAATATACCTTTATGTCTTATGATTTCTATGAGTTATTCATAAATCTTATGATATCATGAGGTATGTTATAGTGCTTATGTTTTATGAGTAATGTATGATTTCATTGATTCTTATGTATACATGGACTAATGTTTTCTATCTGTATTTTTATATCCCTTACTGATCTTTTTATGCTCATCCCATGTTCTTGATATGTTTTTCACAGGTCAAGGGAAAAGTACATGATGTGATGATAGTGTCAATGAAGTGTCAATAAAGAAACCATGTTTTATATAAAATATGTTTCCTTTGGTGGAAAAAATGAATACTATCATTGATGTAACCAATTTGTTTAAATGTGGTATGTAATGCATGATTTGTGATATAATTATCTAAATCTTCAAACCTGAAAAGATCCTCAATGTGAATTCTTTAAATAACCCAAGATTAAGTAATGCTTATGGCTGGGGCCTTATAGTTGGTATAAGAGGTCGGTCTAGATAACTTTAGGAGTTAGAATTCCGTTAACTGATTATCCAAAATATATTTTTTATGGCCAAATTGAAATGATATAGAATTTGAATATTACCATGTTGCTTCATCTAAGATATGTTTGTTAAGAATGGTTTTCCATAGAGGAAATAGGGAAGTAGTTCTAGGAAGGCATACATAAAAAAATGACCTTCCAAATCAGCATCCTAAGATGGTCAAAATTGAACTGAACATTTTGTTTCTGTAATGGAATAGTTGACTAAAGCGATAAATGGTGGTGGTATCCATGAACGATATCAGCGAGATTAACTGCAAAATAACATGTTAGTGGTGGAACATTTCGTGAGGAAACATCCCTTATCATTCAGAGGATCATCTGACCCAGTGCTAGCTGAAGGGTGTATTAAAGAACTAGAGAAGATTTCTTAATGTAATTGGGTGTTTAGACAATCAAATGGTTAGTATTACTGTTTACTGTTTGGATGGTGAAGCAGATTAGTGGTGGTCGATGGTTACAAATAACATGGACGCTAATGACATTGATGCTCTTGACTAGGATGAATTAAAAGGTATGTTTCATGAGAAATAATTTATTAAGGATATTTTACTTAAGATGGAAAAAAAATTTGGAACTGAGGCAAGAGGATGACTCATTGGATTATTATGAAGAAAAGTTCACACAATTGGAAAGGTATGCTCCAAATTTTATATGAGACCTTGATAGTAAAATCAATCGTTTTTACTCAGGATGAAAGTCAAAAATATCAAAGGGCACTAGCTTCTTGTGAGTACAAATGTTATGAAAAGATTTTTTGATGTGCTGAGAAGGTGGAAATGGAGTTTTACAATGATCAAGTTTTCCATGACAACCAACAGAAGAAGAGACTGAGGTGGCAGGAGAAAGGGAAGAATCCTTCAATAAGGTTTGATGGTAAGAAAACTAATTTGGCAGTTTATGATAAATGTGGTAAAAACCATGTTGGGGAATGTCTTTTGAATTTTGGATAGTGCTTCCATTATGGTAAGATGGGACATAAGGCTCGTGATTGAACTGGAAATGATAAGGGTAATGGTAAGACAAAATTTGATTTACAATTAGTGAAATGTTTCAAGTGTAATAAGATGGGTCATTATGAAAACGAGTGTCTGACAAAGAGCTCGAATGATGGGAAGTAGTCAGACTACAAGCAGAAATGTGTGGTGAAATCCTTACAACTACTTCAACTAATGTTGGGCCATCAAATGAAGTAATATCAGGTACTTTGTTTGTTTTTTGAGATTATGCCAATGTGTGGTTTGATTCGGGGTCTACAAATTCTCTCATCTCTGAAAAATATTCTAGTAAATTGGTAATTACATCTCAAGAAATGACTCATGAACTTGTGGTAAAAACATCTGGGGGAAATGTTGAGGAAAAAATAATTTATAAGAAAATTCTTATACTTATCTGTTGAAAGAATATACTTGCAAACCTTATTGTTTTCCCTCCAGTAGAGTTTGATGTAATCTTGGGTATGCATTGGCTCTCTCTTTACCATGATAATATTGAATGTAGAGCTAATGAAGTTTATTTTTAGAAAGACTTTTTTTTTCAAGAATGAACCCTTACTGTTGATAACATATCCAGATGCTGAGAAACATGTAAAAGATGGAAATGAATGTTACCATGCACATATTGTTGAAAAAAAAGGAACAGTTCAGATTAGTGATGTGCCAATGTTAAATGAGTAGCCAGAAATTTAGGATACTAAATTAATTATGGGATCAAATAATAAGAATATAATGGTGAGTGAAGATTGAAAATAAAATGAAGAAACTCGACATAATATATTACCTCTAAATCGGGCAACTCTTTTTGATTTGAGCCAAAGGCTTCCTTGGAAAGACTTCTGCCCAAAGTGAGACCTCTAGGAGTAATATAGCGATGTGTAGAGATAATATGAGCAGATTTTGGATGATCCAAGGGGTTGAGAGGTGTGGGTAAGGTTGTAGAGGAGGGGGCCTTTTATAAGAGGGAGGAGGGTCACTTTTGGAAAGTCTTGAAATGTTACTTTATTATAAAATGATTGTTGGATTATAAAGGACCCAAAAAAATATATTTTGAGGATAAGGTGATAATGGTTTGAAATCCACCCATCCCATAGGTTTTTGACAAGTTTATGTCGTAGATTTTACCTATATTTTCATTTTATTTAAATCGTTCATTAATGAGGTAATCACCACATTATCATGGTGTCATAAATAAATTTATTTATATAATGTCTAAAAATTAAAAAAAAAACCATGATGTATGAAATATTTTTAGATTTCCAATTAATATTTATAGTCTAAGCTATCATTTATTTAAACAAAGTTAATATTTTTTTACTTAGGATATAGAAACCATTGTTATATTTCTATTCTTTTTAAAATAATGTCATAAATGTCACTATTACACCCACGTGACTCCATGGGCCCTTAAGTTCGGTAAAAAGCATACCACTGTTGGCCATGACTCGGACAAGAGGATTTGGACACATTTTTGGGTCATTTTATATTATTATGATATTATTTTATTACACTTAACTACCTGATTACTATTTAATCGGATAATTAAAGATAATTATCGTCATTACTATTCATAATGTTCAAAAACAAAAAGGTAATAATTACATAATTTGGACATTATGATTCCAAATATGTAATACATTTTACCTAATTCCAAACATAGAAATTGCAGTAATTAGTTAAAAAATAATTCTCATTGTCAAAATCAATGACCGGTTTTTATGAAACAATATATTTCAAAAGATTGAGACTTTTTTAGGTCCATTTTCAAAGTGAAATTAATCCTAATGAACACCATTGGATTAAATGGTAAAAAAATATTTTACCTACACATTAAACCCAATTATAATGTTAAGCTAACCATATAATTAAATTATATGAAAAAGAAGTTTTGAAGTAAAATGCAGTATTTTTCACTATTCATTAAAAATGATCATTGTAAGAAAAATACAAAAAATTATCCAAAGTAAATTTCAATCTCACAATTATAAAGAGTAAGATTAATTGGAAAAAATTTATCTTAGAAAATTTTTAGATGTTATATTTAAAAATGGTTTGCCATCAAAAGTCAGTAAATAAATCTTTTAAAAATATTAGAGTATTCTATGATTAAGAATTGATTTATTCTAATTTTAAGCACCTAAAACACTATATAATTCATAAATAGACATAGACAAGATAATATATTGTTCTTTTATTACTTGGGATGTTACATTAAGTATCTATATTGACCTAAAATATGACTAAATAAAATAACTAATTATTTAAATAAAAAAGTCGGTTTTAACCAATAACATAGATTTTTTCACTATTCATCAAAAATCAAAAGTTTTCTGAAAGTTCAAAAAAATTAACCAAAGATAATATAGATATATATAATCCAAAAATTTAGTTCATTTTGAAAGATAAAATTTATAAAATTTCAAAATGTGTGTATTAATATTCACAAAAGCTAGTTTGATTGGTCATGGTGTGTTAGAATCTCAAAGTTGCATACAATGAAGGTTATTTCATTAATTAAAAGGGAAACGTATTGTCGAATCAAGGGTTGTTACATTCTCCCGTATTTAAAATATTTTAGTCCTCAAAATTTCTATAATATTACCACACAAAATGATGCAGGTGGGTTTTCATCATAAGTTCCTCTGGTTCACACGTTGCATCTTAAATCTTATGGTTTCTCTATAAAACATTTACAAGGTAGGTCATCAGGTTTGTTAGAACTTGTTATATTGTATCAAAAATTTTGACAGGCTCTTCACATTATGACAAATCAGGTTCCAGTTCAATTTCCTCATTGATGGGTACATGCGTTGGTTCATGCATTTATTTTCTCAAGAGTGATACGTGGAACACATCTTGATCGTTGGAGAGACTTGGAGGAATTTCCAAATGATAACCAACAACTCCAATTCATTCTAGAGTTTTGAAAGGTCTGATGTACCTTAGACTCAATTTACCCTTCTTATTAAATCATATAACACCCTTCAATGGAGATACCTTTAAGAAAACATGGTCTCCTACTTGAAATTCCAAATCATTCCATCGATTACCGGCATAGCTCTTTTTCCTCCTTTGGGATTCTTTAATGTGGGTTTGGATAACCTTCAACTCTTCCATCATTTCATAAACATGTTCTGGGCCTTTGAGTTTTCCTTCACCAACATCATCCCACCATGTTGGTGTGTGACATCTCTTGCCATATAATGCTTCATATGGTGCCATCTGAATACTTGAATGGAAGCTATTATTATAAGAATGTTATACCCGAGGTAAATATTGATCCCATATACCTTGAAAGTCATGTGATCAAGATATCAAAATGTATTTTAAGGTTTGAATAGTCTATTCTATTTTTCAAGCAGTTTGATGGTTGTAGGAAGTGCTCAAACAATGTTCAATATCCAGGGATTTTTGAAGACATTTCTAGAATGTTTATGTAAAATGGGGATCACGATCAAAAACAATCGATACGGGTACTCCATAAAGTCTTACAAATTTAATATATATTCTTGCATGATGTTTAACAGGAAAAAATTCTCTTATAGAAAGAAAATGTGCTGGCATGGTAACACAATCAACAATGTCCCATATTGCATCATTCATTCATGGAGTCTATAGTATCCCCATGACAAACTCCATCGTAATATTTTTCCATATCCACTGAGGTATGGGAAAAGTTTTCCTGACTCCTCCATATTGATTCCTTCCATCTTTCACTTGTTTACAAACCATACATCTTGACACAAAATCAAAAATCTCCCTCTTCATGTTGTCCCACTTAAAATGTTCCTTCAAATATTTATACATCATGGTGCTACCGGGGTGTATAGAGAAATTGGAGCTATGAGCATCATATAACAGTTCCCTTTTAAGATACGGTATATCAGGAACACAAAGTCCCTTCCCAAATGTCAAAATCCCATCTTCATATATGAAGTCACTCAATCTCCCAGCATTCACAGATTTAATCTTCTTTTGAAACTCCTCATCATCAGCCTGAGAACTTTTTATCATTTCTAGTAAAGATGGTTTGTCCGCTATTTGAAAAAGTATTAATGTTTCACCTTCCGTGATTATTCCCATATCCATTTTCACTAGATACATGAAAATAGGATCCCTTTCAACTCTTATCTTTTTCAAAACTCCATAATCCTTTCTTCTCAAATAATCATCCGCCTTATTCTCCTTCCCTGGGTGGTAGTGTATTGTTCAATCATAATCCTTGAGTAGTTCAAGAAATCGCCTTTTCCTTATGTTGATTTCTTTTTGTGAGAAAATATACTTCAAACACATGTGATAAGTATAAAGCTTAAATTTTTCACCAAAGAGATACTGTCTCCATATTTTCAGTGAAAATATTACAGCTGCTAACTCAAGATTGTGAGTTGGATAGTTCTACTTGTGAATTTTTAGCTATCATGATGCATAGGAAATAACAATATCATTCTTCATAAGGGCACATCCAAGTCCCTTATTTGAAGTGTCACTATAAATAACAAATCCATCGTTCCTAGATAGTAGAGTCAAGATAGGATCATTGACTAATATTCTCTTTAGTTCTTCAAAACATTCTTCACACTATTTTGTCCAAAAAAAATTAACCCCTTTACGTGTGAGCTTGGTTAATTGGTTATCCAATGGGGAAATATTGTGGACAAAACACCGGTAATAACTTACATAACAAATAAAATTGCGTGCCTCAGTTATACTCATCGATGATGGACATTCATGGATTGCCTTGGTCTTTGAAGGATCAATATATATTCCATCCTTAGAGAAAATATGGCCAAGAAAAGAAATCTCTTGAAGCTAGAATTAAAACTTGCTAAACATCCCATATAAATCATTTCTTATGAGAGTTTTCATAATGGTGCACAAGTTATTTTCATGATCTTCATGGATTTTGGAGTATACTAAGATATCATCAATAAATACCATTACAAATTCATAAATAAGTTCCTTGAAAACTTTGTTCATTAGATCCATGAAAACAGTGGGTGCATTAGTTAGTCCAAAAGGCATTACTGTAAACACATAATGCCCATCCCTGGTTCGAAATTCTATTTTCCGAATTTCTTACATTATCACAAACAATTGATAATATTCATATCGATGATGAATCTCTAAAAAATATTGATCTCTATGAAGTTGGTCAAATAAATCATCAATGTGTGGTAGGGTATACATGTTATTTATTGTTATATCATTGATCTCCCTATAGTTAATGCACAACCTCATAGATCAGTCATTATTCATTACTTAAAGGACAGGGGCTCCTCATAGAGAAACACTAGGGTGAATAAATCCCCTATTACTCAATTCATCTAGTTGTTTCTATAGTTCCAATAATTCTACAATGGCCATTTTATAAGGTCTCTTCGATATGGGCATTGAACCATGAATTAAATCAATGAAAACTAAATTTCTCATTCTGAAGGATGTCCAAGAAAATCCTCTAGAAACAAATCAACATATTCTTGGACAACAGGTACATCCTATATTCGAACATTCTTTTCCTCTCCCATAATTATTTCATTCTCAGCCTCCACAATAATTAAATTTAGTAGAGATACTGGGGTTGGATCTAGATAATAATCAATTGGTAACATGTATGATCTAATGATAAATTACTCTTTATCATCATCAAAAATTTTAACCTTCTTCTTCTAACAATAAATTTCCACATCATGGTCGGAAATTCAATCCATACCAAGGATAATATCAAATTTAATCATGGGTATGATGATGAGATCACCAGATAAAGAACATTTATTTTCCCTAATGGGAGCTGATTCCCAAAACATTGTTGTAATGATACTTCACTTAGTTGTTTTCACCAACAACTCCCTTGTGAAGTCTAATTGAAAATATATAATTTTATTAGAAAACTTGGAAGATATGAAACAATTGAATCATCTAGAATCAAATAAAGCATTGGCTAAACATGAGGAACCCATTATATTACCTTCCACCACATCTTTCGGAGATTCAACCTCAGTAGTAGTGATCACAAAAGCTTGGCCATGGTCCCTTGGTCTTTTCTGAGGTAATTTCCCTCGATGCTTAGGACATTCATTTTCATAATGCCCCTTTTCTCTACAATTGTAGCATTCAACATTGACATCATCTTTTTTTCCCTTGCAATCACGAGTTTTGTTTCCTTTTTCACCACATTTGTAACAGACTCACTTTCCCTTCAGGAAAGTACTAGGGTGTTTCTTACCACATTTACTATAGGATGGATATTCAACTTTTCCTTTCTTCTCCTTATATCCATTTCCAGAGTGTTCAACAGATCTCTTCTTCTAATTCTATTCTTTAGAATCGTAAGACGTAGAGAATTATTTTTCTATCATGATTGCACATGAGACAACAACTTTATATAATTAGAAGTATTGTGAGACTAATGCTTGGAGAATAAATGTTTTTAACCCATCCAAGAATTGATCATTCTTACTCCTTTGGTTACGTATATAATCGGTTGCATGCCTTGATATCCTTGTATTGATAGCCTCATATTTTCTGACATTGTTATCCTTTTTTTCCTCAGACTCAGAAATTTTCTTTCCATATCCACTTGATGGTCACGAGGAAGGTTTTTTCTATGAAAATCTCATTAAACTCCCTCCATTACATATTTTATACTTCATCATCTTCCTTTGAATTTTGAATGAATGACAGTTGTTTATCTGCATCTTCTGTGAGGTGATAAACTGCCATGAAAACTTTTTCCCTTTAGATACACCCCAAAATAAGAAATATTTTCCCTATTTAATTTATCCTTGCTTAGATACTAATGGATTATTACTCCTATTGAATGTTGGTGGTTTTTCCTCATGAAGTGGTCTAAAATTTATCATCCACATTTTGGATTAGGGTGCTCAATACGAATAAGGTTATTATTCATAACCAGAGTGAGTTGTCCCGGTATGGTGATAAGCTGATCAGCAACAGTTGTTTCATCCGATCCATTATAATTGTCTTGAGTATGAGGGAAATGATTACATGGATTATGTGTGTTGATATGGATTCTATTCCATCCACTAGAGGCCATTTCTAAAAAATTTCATACAACATATTTGTTTATGAATCACAATAAATAATTCATGTCATTAACCATCCTTGTGGAATGTGCCGTGACTACCCCAAGCCCACCTTCCAAAGGCCAGGTTCTAGCGACTAGAACCAAAGGTGTAAAAAAGAAAAAAGGGAAGGAATTGCCTTTAAAGAGTAAAGAAACACCACGGAGTTTCCAAGTGAAGTAAACACTATGTAAAACTGGGTATAAGGTAAGTGCTGAAAGAAAATGGGCCAGTATACAATCCCAACTGAATGTCCATTACAACTAAAAGGAAAGTACAACAGCAGAAAGTAAAACAGCAACACCGAGTCGTCCTCTAGAAATCCCACCTGAATGGTGGGTACAGATAGTCTCCTCAGCTCCTCGGTCCAACTGTCCGCTCTGGGTACGTCCCGTCAAGTGGTCCACCTCCAGGTACCGTCCAGCCCCACAAGCCTCAACCTCGATCAGTTCTGTCCGTCGTCTACATCCATCACAACGTAGTGCAGGCATAGCCCATGCAGGGGTGAGTATACGATACTCAGTAGGGACCCAGAGACCCCCGATGGTCTCTAAGAATCCATGAAGGATAAACCACAAAGGAAAGATACAATCACGATGTATCAAATGACTCTACTTGGGTATATGGACATACATATTCCTAAGTCATCAGTTTCAGTTCAGTTCCAGCTCCTTATCCTAAGAACAACCCAGACCACATAGCAAATCACAACCCAATCCACATAGGAGTTCAAGTTAACCACATCAATGATGATGATTGAGAATAAAGACTCATCTCACACAGGTATACGCTTCGTATGGCGAAAGACATGATCATATTTAGTCACTGATTAATCTAAGTTGTCAGAACCACAAAGGATACAAGTCCAGCTAAGCTGTCGAACCAACAAAGGATACAAGACCAGCAACTCAGCCGGACCCACATAGGATACAAGTACAGAGTCAAATACTGTCAGACCCACATAGGATACAAGAACAGTTATCATTTTCGTCGACCCCACGGAGGATTCTAATACGGTTGTCATCGCTGCCGAACCCACATAGGATCCAAGTACAGTCTTCCTTGATACCAAACCCATGGAGGATCCAGGTACAGTCGTCCTCACTGCCGAACCCATGGAGGATCCACGTACAGTCGTCCTCGCTGCCAAACCCATGGAGGATCCATGTACAGTCATCCTCCCTGCCGAACCCACAGAGGATCCTGGTACAGTCATCCTCGCTGTCGAACCCACAGAGGATCCACCTACAGTCATCCTCCCTGCTAAACCCACATAGGATCCATGTACAATATTCCTCGCTGCCGAATACACAGAGGATCCACGTATTGTCGTCCTCGCTGCCGAACCCACAGAGGATCCAAGTGAAGTCGTTATCGTCGCAGTCGCAGCCAGCTCTAGGGTTCCTGCACATAGAATGCTCGATTACGGGAGGGTTCACTTCTCGAGCAAAATAGAGTCGAAAAATCAATAGTCAAGAAGTCCAAAGTTGATGTATCCCAATGTTCTGTCTCATCAAAAGAAACCCGATGTGAAAGACGGTGCGTCAATTGGATGCCCAGTCGGAGAGTTATTGGCGTTTTCGTTCCTGGGGCCCGGTTGGTTTCTAAGATAAAACCAACACGGCCTTACTCCAGCTTCGTCCAAACCACAAGTGATATAAGGAAAAAAGCACAGTCTCCACAAAAGGATCCCAACTCGATTGACAGCACGTCAATCAGATGTCCGGTCCTTAAGATATAAGTGTTTCCGCCCCAAGGGCTCGATTGGTTTCGCGTTTGAACCAACATGGCCATACCCAAACTTTTCCAAAACCTCGATATTAATATAAAGAAACGACAATCTCGATTTGAGGATTCCCACTCAACTGACGGTGCGTCGATCGGAGTTTTGTAGCTCATGTTATTGGAAAAAGACTGAAAGCGGTCCGAAGTAGGGGGTCTGGGCCAGCGATCCGTAGTGGGGGACGCAGTCCCCGGCCCCTTTGGCACTCCACGGACGCGGAGAAAAACGCTGCATCTCCCAGGATCCCCCACGGCCGCGGGATCCAGGTCCTCGCAGCTGCGGATTTTTCCATCAGCGCCGATGTCCCATGCCGCTAGAGTTTTCTGCGGGCCACTGGAGTCACTCCGGTGGTCTGTTCTTGCTCTCATCTGCATCTGCGGTCATCTTGGGACCCGTAGATTACTGCGATGGCCTCCAACCACCAATTCGGTCCCGTTTTGTCATCACCAAGAATTAAGTGCATCAGGAACAAACTAGTGGTGGGTTTGGACTTGTTCGTTAGTCCGCACCCACCGTGTTAGTGGTTCAACCATTTTTATCAAGTGTACCCCACGCCTGGGATATAACATTCACATAAGGAAACATTAATCAAAATCCCCTACCTCAACAAAGAAGGAGTTCGTCAGCATCGCGGTAGATGGCGTCACGGTAGACGGCATCGCGGTAGATAGCGTCGCGGAAAAATGGGGTTTGTAGGAATCGACAGAAAACGTCGAGGAGGAAGTGGTGTCTCCCCTATTGTCGCAGGGAAGAGGATTGGTGGCGCTTCGTCGATCTCTGAGGAACCAGCTTTCTTCGTCGTTCTTCCTCAGAGGCTGGCGTTCTTCATCGTTCTTCGTCGGAGGCTGGCGTCCTTCCCCACACAATGAAGCTATTTTTCTTAATAAAATAATAAGTTCCCCTATTCTTTTATTATACATACAAAGAAACTCTCTCGTAATTAAATCACCACACTAATTAAAATGTGTCAAAATTTAATTAAGGAAGGGAGAGAGAAGGTTCCCCGTTAATTAAATGCATTGGCTGTTAAATTAAAAAGGGGGGAAAGAGGAAGGTTCCTCATTAAAATATGGGTTTGCATAATTTAATGGATTTAGGTGACATTGAAAAAGAGGTTTTTCAAAATAATGGGGGTTCTTAAATAGATTTATAGGGTATTAAATTGTGGGTCTCATGTGGGCCCCACCTCTCTTAAATCCACACTTGTGTAGTTCAGTGGCTACAGACCCCACCCTTAACTACCCATGGGAGGAAAAACCACCTCAAGAAATAAAAAGTTGTACCGACAATTTTTTTATTTATTTCTTAAACAATCCCTCAAAAATTATCTTCTCTTATTTTTTCAAATGCATCTGCAGTATGTTTCCCATTAAGCAATTACTAGTGATGCGAGTTCATCGGTGCCCTCGGATTTCGATTCCGAGCATCGGTTCGAAAGTTAGAAAATCCACTCGTTCATTCACTGAATGTACCTGAGCTAAACTTAGAAAATTGATTCCATGCACACCGGGCCTTGGAATCATGTGTCGTAAGAAGACACAGACTCATAAAATTCCAAAGTATTTAGAAAAAAAATTCCTTGAAATTTATGAGTCCTTACAATTCCAATCATTTGAAACACATAACATAAATTAAATAGTTTATAGATATAATCCATAATCATAAAAAATTTAATTTGAGGAAGTATATACTCATAAACCCTTCCTAATGGTTTGTAATGAATATGAGAATTATCCGAAGCATATCTTTTGGTAGTGTCGTAACCACGATTGCAGAAAGGCCAATTTTCGTGCACCAGTTCTCATTCGAGTATGGCTCAATGTTATGTTTTAAAATTTTACACCTAGGTACATCTATGAATGAGCCACATGTACCTCCTCGTATCCAGATAGATATTTATTTCTTGTAAAACTCAAAAAATATCTACAGTACCAACATTCTAGGAAGTTATTCTATAGTAATCATAAAAGTCTATCTTTGGGTGTAGTTCTTTAATCAGAGTTTTTCTAAGTCTAGCTTCTAAGGATTTTACTAAAATTCCTCTACTACCAATTGAAATGCCCCAACCTGAGTTACCTAGAGTCTGTCATATTTTTCCTAACATTGTCATGATAAAAGGAATCATGTCTCAAAAGACCGATCAGTTTAGTAGTCTTGAAAGTTACAGATACATTTATATGTTTTAAATTAAATTACAAAATGAAAAACTACAACAACATAGCCTCCATAGTACAAACTCATATCCTTTATACTATCCCTACAGGTCAGTCATAATATACTTCTTCACATCCTAAGGAAAATAAATCGTAGAAATGGGTGAGATCAGATGCTCAGAAAGGATAACAATATAACAGAAAATTTCATAAAAAAGCATAAACATTTAATGAAATGTATGACTAAAACAAAATAAATTTAAAAATAGACTTCACCATAATGTGTCAATGATATTGTCACATAATTCCATTTACATATTCGGATGGATATTCTACTAGTCGAATAATCACATGCTATATAAAAAACCACATTCATAATAATGGAATGTATAATGTCAGACAACATAACCGGATAGTCAAGGTCATGTGGCAAGACTACAAATAAGATTTTTTCATGGCCTTTTTATAAGACACTGGATTGTCTCATGAGACCTACCGATGCATCGAGGAGCTATTGTGGGATCCACCCATAACATACTATGTCTGATTCATTCCTAATATTAAAAGGTTTAAACATATCTTAAACATTTGTATTAAAACTAGCATATGAAATTTCAATAAATTATCCATAAACAATGAATGGTATAAAAATAACACATCCATAGTCAAGAATATCACAAAACCTTCAATACAATATGGACATTTTGTATCATAATAAATCGACTTCAAATTATCTCACAATCCATCAAAGGATGTTGACATAGATGAAATCAAAACAATTATAGAGAAAAATATCATTATTTTTTGAAATCATTTAAAAGTAATATAATTAAAAAATAAAACCTTTATTTTTAAAATATTAATATAATCTATTAATGGAATCTTTTACAATGTTATAATGGTGTAAAATAGCCACACCCGTCGTATATGTTAAAAAACATTCTTACATTAATTTTTTTCGAAAAGGTCATAAGGTACCTTGTTTGGAAAACGACGAAAAGATTCCATTCAAACCATTTTATAAAAAGTAAAACAAGGGTATAAATGACATTAACCCATAATCTAGTAAGTAGTAAAAATGATTTGGAATACATTTTTAAGAAACATGGATGTGGATGATAAAGTGGTCCTAGTAGATACTTACGTAAAAACAACCTCATATAATAAAGAGATAGTGAAATTAACCATTATCATGTTCTTTTCCATGGTCAAGGGTAGGTTAAACTCCTGTATAATGATGAAATAATTGTTATTAAATTATAAAATAACCATAAACAGTAATATGATATCATATATGATCTTCTAATATTTATTTTATAATGATATTTTAGTAGTGTCATCGTTTCTAGTGTTAACTGAATTGTTTTCCATTGTGTGCTTTGTTAGATAATCCATGTTAGTTATGGATAGTATGTATTTGATTCACATACAGAATGATATTGTGATCATAAACATTATTTTTAATCATAAAATTAATATTATTCTTGAATGATTATTATGGGTAATGAATCTCATCGCTTTCGTGGAGACAGAAATCCATACGTACGCACGAGCAACAATATCATTATATTGATGGAGAAATCGTATGTAATTGGATGTTATATAATATATAAAGAATAATTAACATGTTATATTTATTAATTACATCATTTATACTCATTATTATACCCATCCAAATGATGAAGTGTTTGAATAAAAGACTACACAACGACTTGGAGATGGTAATACGTATGTACGCACATATGGTGGCTTTTTCATTTATAGGGTTGATAGAATAATGAATATGGTTTTATTATTTTTATAATAATATCATAGTATATAGAATATACGAGATTTATTAATTTAGAATGGGAAAAATAACTAAATAGGATGTGTAAGAAGAAAAGAACGTGAAAGAGGTGATGAAATATTTACCTCTTCTTCATGTTCTTCCTTTTGATTTGATCAAAACAACTCCATATGTTGGATTAATGACTAATGAAATGCCTCTATGATGAATGGAGGTCTTTTGACAGGATATTTGTGCTGGGGTTGTCCATGCAATAAGGCTATGGTGGTGTGAAATTAAGATAAGGGGAAGTACCCTTTTATAAGAGAGATAAGGGTCACTTTATGAAAGGCTTGAAATATTATTTTAAAATAAAAACCATTTCGGTTTCTAATGGATCAATAATAAATTATTTAAATTATAAGGTGGGGATGTGTCTAAAAACACTAAACCAATTGGTTTTAGATAGGTTTAGATCATTATATTAACTTTATCTTTTAGATTTAACTCTTAGTTAAATAGTTGGACATTTACCATGTCTCATTGTATTTTTATATTTTATGGTTAATAAACATATTATAAACATCCAAGATAACCTATAGTGGTTCATTAATGACATATATAATACTATTTAAGACCTTTTTCATATCCTTATATTTTTAGGAATAGAATACCAATTAATAATATAATATTTATTTTAAAAACACTTTTGTGTAAATTTTGACACTATTTGGTATTATGTTTTTTAATTCATAACATCATTATTACATCAAAAACATACATTTAACTAACCATAACATGTCATATTACCATTGAAAATTAATTTAATTCATTAAATGTGTCATATTAGAGTTATTTGGATAATTAAAATATCAATTATTTTAATCTTTCATTAATAATGTAATTACTACATCATCATTGTTTCAAAAATAAATTTAATTATTTAATGTAAAAAAATTATAAATAAAATACCATTATGTGGGAAATCATTTTATATTTCTAATGAATATTTATATTAGAATTTATCTTATGTGTACTCCTATATTAAATTTTTTTTTGTTATTATACTTTGAGTATTACGCTTTTAACTCTTCTTTAAATAAAATAATAATAAATGTCCAAATCTAATAAAAGTGAACCTAAAGGATCATATTTTATTCCTAAGGATTTTTCAGTTGAATTACACTTATCTAATAGAATTAGGACATGTGTTATGGTAATTATGATATCAATTTTACCATTAATTTCCCTATTTACTTTTAAACGTGGTAAATAAAGGTAAAAACGTTGTTATTCATCCAAAATTATTTTCATCTTATTGAACCACATTTTTCTTACTGATATCAACTGTGTCATTCAGATTTTTGAAATTCCACCTGCAGAAACGGTAAAATTACGTTTTATGCGAATTTACAAATGCTCCTAGAAGGTTGGTAAAAGACGGTAAAAATTTAAATAAACTTTTTATATATATAAACATATTATAAAATGAATACAATTAATTACATTGAACTTATATAGGTGTTATGTTTCTATTTTTACGTAAAATATATTTAAATAAAATAAATAATTTTTTAAATATAAAGTCAGTTTTAACCAATAACGCAGTGTTTTTCCATATTCATCAAAAATTTAGTGTTTTCAGAAAAATACCAAAAAGTCACCTTAAGATAATTTCGATATTACGAACCCAAATATGAAGTCCATTTTAAATGATACAATTTATAATATTTTAAAAAGTGGTTATAATATTTATAATGACTAGTTTGATTGGTCTTGGTGTGTGAGAATCTCGAAGTTGCGTGCAATGTAATCTATTACAGTAATTCAATGGGAAACGTACTATAAAAGCTTGAGGTGTTACACAAAACATTATTGACATGAATGAATGTTATAAACCCAAATCAATTATTTCATTCACATATTTAGAATGGTTAATATTTTTATCATCCCAACACAATTTTGAGGATCCTCTCTTAATTTAGTTATTCTGTAGGGTCTTCATTGTTCTCTTTTTAATAGTGGTTTTTTATGTCTATTTTCATCATTACCCCTTGGATTGGGGTATTTATTTTCATAATTCCAATAATCAATGAATTTTATGTATTTTATATTATTATGTGTACTAGATGAGACCATCATGTCATCCAGTATATTTACTACCATCTATATTAGTTGTAAATATTAATTTTGATAGTCATCCCTAACACACATGAACAATTTACATATTCTTATATATTAATTATGTAGGTGATTCCTCCATCATTTTTGGTGTATAGGAGTGTGTATTTCCTTTTTTCAAATTTATCATTTGAATTTTAATGAAACACCACTCCCCCATTCATTGAAATAAACCCGTGATAATAATATGAGTCATCTGTTTCTATTTCCACCTTTAGTGGACATTGAACAATTTCCTAAGAGAAAAAAAATGTTTCTTATGAAAAATTATTTTCAAATTATTTTTTTACAGAACTATATAAGTACATATTATTTTCTACCATGCTAATTTTAAAAATAGTGGAAAATTTTTTGAGTCATATGATCTTTTATTTATAATAATTAATAAATTAAACCTATCTTTTCATTACCAAATGGAACTCTCAATCAACATTTATTTGACTAGTTTTTTTAAAGTATTTATATATTAACATGTACATAAACACCATAAATAGTATATAGTATACTTCTTCATTTTAATTATGATTTTAAAAAGATTCACCATTTCATTATGTCACCTTCTAATCAATAAATATACAAAATATATATTTCACATTTTGAGCAATACAGAATATAATATATGTATTCTATTTTGTTATCCTCTTAGGTAAAAACACAATATATCATAATTCACTAAAAAAAATTTGTCATTGACTCATGAAATTATTTATAGCTGGTGTCTCCTATTTTTTGGTTCAATTGATTGGTCAGCATAGAATATAATATTTATCATAATATAATATATCATTATAATGTGGGTATTTTCCAGAATCCCCCCCCCCCAAATAAGGATGTACATTGGGAAATTCACCTCATTTTACATTATGCATATTTTTATCTTGATATCACCTAGTTATATAAATTCACAAAAAAAGAATAATGTTTTTAATCAACAATTATATTATAATAGAATCACTGTAAATAATCCATTAAAAAATGAACATAATGATGACTCACTCTATATATCCTTCATTTTAGCCCTTGATTCATTCAGGTAAACCAAGGATAGATATTGTTTAGTTCTCAAATACTTATTACCCAAATCCTCCAAAGTGACTAAACATTGATTTGATATAACGTGATATGACTTAAAAATATCTGAAAATATTATTTATGATTTAAATTATTTAATTATTTCATCTCATAAATAAGAAAAAATTCATATAACATAATTCATTACTATAATTGACGGTAATATTTTTATATGTTAATTTGAAATTATAGAATTAATATATGCAATAATTCTCTTTAAACATGTCTTACTATAACAATCATTCATGTATACTGTTACCTAAGGAAATAGGAAAACATAAAGTGTGATTCCATACCTACAGTATGTTAAATAAATATAAAAGTCACATTGATTTTTAAACTATAAACATCATTGAAGACATGACCATAATAAATATTCATTTTTGAAATGGACATGGAATCATAAGAGTTATACCTTAATCATGGTAGAAGGATATAAAAGTTGCAAACATTATCATTATATATCGAATCATTGAATCATTTTTTAAAATAATCATCATATTTCATAATAAATGATGGACGTCTAATATAAAAGATTAGAGTATACAGATTCATGATACATAATCATCTTACTTCCTGAATGATCTTTTTCAAGGAACCCAATGTTATTAAAACATTGTACAATTCATTAACAGACCATACATAAACTATTATTCATATCATGAGAAAGATAAATATATAAAATTGTGGTATTATATGCTCGGTAAGGTTAAACATAAGTGTGATCAATAAATGATTAAAATTAAGCATAAGATAAGATTAATGTACTTAGATCAGGATTATAACATAAAAAATCATACATAATAAGTAAACGATCATAAATCATAAATCATTGAATAATAAACCATTTTAAATAAATACATATTTCAATGGTGTGATAATTATTCAATAATAAATCATGGTGTATGAGAACATATCATAATTATAAGAAATTATTTTGTGTCATAAATATAACTTTATACATCATTTAATTAGTTCAGGATCAATACAAATACTGTATGATTTTATTGGTATCACACACCAATAATAAATTTCTTATGTATTTGATCTATCTATTAACTATCATAGCTGATAGATTATTATAGAAAATTGGGCTCACATCCCATTTCTGTTCTTATTTTATCATTAGAAAACCATCATTTTCCAATTCATTGGAGACTTGTAATATTCAAATCAATTCGATCACTATAGAAAACCATCCCTCTGTGTGCCACAAAAGAATAAAAAATTATTTATGTCATCATATGTAAAATAGTTTAATGGATGTTGTATTAATAATTATTTTACTATTTCAACATAAATTAACCCATGAAATTTAAATTGGGTTGATAATGATTTAATTACAACTTAATTAATATGTGGAAATGATATTGTTTTCTAATATTCATATTTAAATCATCATCATCATAAGCCATCTATATAATGAAATTATAGGGAATCAAGTGATCATATCAACTTTAAGGAATCAAAATCATTAATGGATATTGACATAACTGAATAAAATTTATAAAATAACATTCAAAAAAATATTTAAACCATTATAAAAATATAATTTTAAATTGATAATATTTTAGATGACTTATCGATGATTATTGAGAAAAATAATTTATTTTAAAATTACCATGGATCCCATTAAATTAAACATCAATTAAAATATTTTTCCTGAAGATAAAAAAATATGTTAATACCATATAATTTAGATGAAAAAATTATTTTCAAACAATCTAAAAATGGTAAAGATTGATTGATAAAAAAATATTCATTAAATTGATTCATTTTAAAACAAAGTTAATAATGTATAATGTAATGAAAAAGAAATTTTTAAAATATTTCTTGTCATGGACCATAATTATATATTCTAGTTTTGTAGAATATAGACATGGAAGATACATTTCATTAACAAAAATTTAAATGCGGTAAAAATTTATATAAAATCATTTTTTCAATAAATTAAATTACTAAAATGATGAAAACTGTAGTAATAGAAAACTATTCCTATAATAATAAAGTTAGAATAAAAAATATAGATTTCATTTTATAAAATAATTATAATTTTTCGTATTTAAAATTTAGAATAGAAAATCCTGAAATGAAATGACATTCTATCATAAATATCATAGTAATTTGGTAAAATACGAATCATTACCCATAAGAGATAAAATATATAATCTGACTAATTAAATCTGATTAATATAATAAAATTAATGATATATAAAATTATTTTTTTATTATATACACAACATGAAAGAAAAAGTGGTGAATATAGCATATGTCACAAAAAAACTGATATGAGAAACCCTTAAATTAAGTCATATTTATCATCATTCACATTAATATATACTATATAATAAATAATCATTTGAAATATTTATATTGTAGAAATAAATACTAAATAACTTAATATTTATCATTAAATTATATTTTCAAATTAACTTTTTTTTATAATCTCTTCATTTAAATGAACATTCTTGTGAAAAACTAGGCAGTCTTCCATTAATGTTTCCCTTAAATTATTTTGGTAGTTTCAACTTGTTTATGGTTTAATTATATACTATATCCTAATAAGGATATTAATATAATATAAACATGTAAGATACACATTTATAAATATTCTCATAATTATAAGAGGAAAAAATTCCTATCATTTAATCGATGTGGTTGTCCACATGTATGAATTAAAGACATTATCATTTATTACATAAGGGAAATAAAAGAAGGTAGATAAGATAATAAATTTATACAATCATAAATATATCATAAATATAACATATAAAAATTAAATATATCAAAATTTTAATCCACTAATTAGATGAAAAACCAAATACATATCTTCTTGAGGAAGAAGTCATCACATACACACATTAGATGAACTCATTTCACATTTTCTAGGTAAGGAGATTAATAATGGTTTCACATTCATAATAATTAATTGAAATAAATTTTTGGTACATAAATTTTAATATAATTTTGTTCAGTATATTATTTATGTATGTATAAGAAGATAAAAATTAGGTCGCTCGGTTAAGTGTTATACCTCTTTTTTGTACAACCTCCTCTGGCTTAATATGTAAGCCTTATATGTTTTTTCATAAATCATGGATATATTGATAAATTAAATATGTGTTATAACTGTACTTAGAAGGATAACATCAGATCTATAAGTCTTATAAAATTGGTGAAGGGAGGATAGATGATGTCTTTTTATTATGGGATGGAGAGCACATATTAGTGGTTGTAGAATAATTAAGATATATTAGTGTATTTATAATTTATTGTTCCAAACCAACTTTTAGAATATAAGTAGAGTATGTTAAAAATGACATCCAAAATTCGAAATAATGAATGACTTTTTCACATTGTAATACCTCGGTTTTTTAATCCCCTGGTTAACGCTTTTGGTGATTTCTGTGATATCAATGTCTTTTTCTAATTAGTGGTGATGATTGTTTTTATACAATTTAATGTGATCCATAAATGTAAAATATTTGAAATTACAAAAAATATAACATTAATTTGATGAAATATAAAATTATTAGAATTTTAATATCATTTAAAAATAGATTGTTAAACATGATAAACAATTTATGTAATTTTTAATAATATTCAATGAGTTTAACTATAAATAAGACAAGATAATGTTGTAAATAATACATAACATTTAAAAATATAATAAATAATTCATATTTTCATAATGAAAATTCGATCACAACAATTCATTAAAAACATTAACACTTCAAATAATTTTTAAAACCATATATATAAATTTTTTTAAAAATGATCATGCAATGTGTCAATGTTGTGTATGAATTTACGATAATTATTCCATACATGAAATATAAAAATAAATTTACATGAATCTTTTTTCTTATTTAAGATGTCCATTTAAAAATAACTATCTTACCATATATGAAAAATTATTATATAACTTAAAAAAGAGTGTGAAATTTAATATTTATTCATTACTTAAAATAATATTTGGGTTATTATAATATTCAATTAGATTTAAATTTAAAAAATAGGAAATAGAACATACTTATGGCCAAATTTATCCTAGAAAATTAAATAAATCAATGTTTTTTTAGATTTATTGGCATTAAGTCATATTTTATCCCTATTTTTCAAGTACAACACTTATTGAGGTCTATATATTTAATATTATTATGGATAATAATCACCAAAAAGTCATATATATTAAAAAATAAAAACATATAATTGAAAATATGGAATCAAATTTTAAATATTAAATCTATATATTTTGAAGACAAAAATTTTGATATAATTGAATAAAATACAATGAAACAACATTTACAGAAAATTGTTTTTAAGAAAAAAAAAGTATCAAAATCAAGCATAATAGTTCATAGTATTTAATTAATTATAATATATCTAACTAAAAGATAAAAATGAAAACTTTTTATGAATTTAAAACATAATTGAACGTTGGAAATACTTGATTTATTTAAAATAAAGTAATTTTTACAATAATCTGTATAGATAAATATTCACTAAAAAACATTTTAGAAAAAATTTCCTATATTATATTATTAAAAAACAAAATTATAAAATTCTATTCAATAAAAAAATTATAATTTATAAAAACATTATAGATTAAATATAATGTTAATAATAAAATTAAATTAAAACCTTTTTTGAAGAAGTCAGATTACTAATTTTGAAATAGTCTTTTCTAATAAATGTGTACTAATCTATTGTGAATTAATTTATAAACATTATTTATATAATCTTTTTCGTAATATTTCTAAAAAATAATTTCTTACTCTACTAATTTTCATTTTATTGTTCTAGTAAAAATATATCCTAGTTCAATTTTATCATAGGGTTTTAGGGTATAAATGTTATTTGACATGTATAGTATATTTAAAGATAAAAATAATCTAAAATAATTGGATTTTAAACCCAAAAACCTCTATATACTATTCCCTCCATTTTTTAATTATATATCAATAGAATTTTTTATTGAGGAAATAATGATAAATTATGAAATATATATTATTATGATACCGAATTCTATTTCCCTACTAAGAAATTTAGTGGTTCATACTAATGTAAATATAAAATTAATAATGTATCATTATAAGACCAATGTGTTTCTGAAAACATATTATGATATATAAGAGATATATCCCACAAAATAATCTATAGAAATATCATGCTCTTACTTTAGTTATGTTAATTATTAACCATCATGGTATAGAATATGAGATTAAATTCTTGGTTTTTTACCTATCATAAGAATAATTTGAACCATTTATTTTTCATTGACTATTTACATTTTTTGTCTTATATTCTATATGATAAATAACAATGATTGATTTTTCTCATACCTAAGGAACTAAGTTTAAATTTTAACAGATTATGTGATTAATAAAATATTTAAAATCCAATCATTCTATTTTAAGATATTTACCATAACATAAATTATCATCTCAAGTTATCAAATATAAGTAAATCTTCAAACAAAAATCAATAAACTCGTGTTAATAACAACTCATTTTCAAATAAAGTTATTTCATACAAAACTAGCCTCAAAATATTTAAAAATAATATTGTCTAGAATTAAAAAACAAGGATTATAATGATTTTATAACATATTCATACATAATTAGCATAAATATTATCTCAATATAATATCAACCATTCCTAATGTCATAAAAAATTGAATATACCCTAATAATACACTCAACAATATATTCTAATCATTCCAAAAAATATCTTGAATCACCAAAAATTTATAATTAAATCATATATGGTTCAAAAAATTAACAATACAAAAACTATCAAATATATTCCATAACTCCGAAAAATAGTATATTTCATTATAAATATTATTTTCTTAAAATAACTTATAAATATCAGGGTTTTTGATACTATAAAATTTTCATTTTAAATATAAACTACATCTTTTTCACAAATAAACATGAATGTGACCATATTAGGATCACATTAAGGGTTATTTATCACTAAATCAGGTGTTTTCAAAAAATAACACCTTATAACTAAATGTCAATTCAATGTAATCAATACCATTCCACATATGATTTCATATACATAATAAAAAACTATTTTTGCACATTTCATTGATGTTTTGAGATTCATATAACAATAATATAATAAATAATTCACTTTATCCAAATAATTAAAAAATCCTAATACCTAAACTCATAAATCATTTTACTTTATTGATTTACATAGAATTTGGTGATTATTTTTCCTAGAATTAGCATTGTGAATAAATGATTAAATAAAATTATTCCCATTATCCCCAAACAGTAATAAATTAAAAAAATGTACCTAATGATGAAATTAATTTTCCTATCAAATTTTTCATTTTCCCTAGAAATTAATTTCTTTATTCACTTAATATAGAAAAATTATACATCCCATAATACCTTTTAAACATATAAATGAGTTTTTATTCCTAAATACCTATAATTATTAAGATAAAATATTCATTCTTTAATTATATTCATTAGTTGGAACTCCCATGAAACTATATTTTTCTATTATTTAGATCATTAAGAAACTCACACAAGTAGATTTTATTAATCCTATAATGAGATAGTTGACTACACATTGCCACAATGTTTTTCATTCGTGGTCTAGTTGCATTCTTTTGTTCATGTGGGAAATCCTTCCCTTATCAAACATCATTATTGTTAAAATGATTCATCATTATTACTGTCAGTAACTTATTCCTAAATGCATAATTTTAGCTAAAATATCCATTATGAGAAATCATACTATAATGAAAAAAATATTTATTGTATTTGTAAATAATGTTATATTATTTTCAATATATCACCCCTTAGACTAAACCTTTGTTAACTAGGGTTGTCATCTATTCTTTTAAATTAAAATACTTGATAAAAAATTAATTAACATTAATATATCCCTTGGTGGTGTCTATCCAAGTGTGAATTCTTAATCAGAATCATTGTAAACATGAAATGATAATGATAATACCTAATACATACAATTAATAGTTTATACCTCAAGGTAAATATATTAATAAACATTGACCAGTAACTAGTATCCCTAAAGGGATATAATATCTAAGAAGATCATATAGTCATTACATTAACAAACCATCAATATTGTCTCCTATACCTAGAATTATCCTTATGGGTTCTCTTAGGTTTTACTAACCTTAATATTTAAAAATAACAAATCCCTACATTTCGACAAACAAAGGAATCATGACTATAATTTAACTAAATATTTCATTATTATGGATGATTATAAACAATATATTTCAAAATAATACACATATGAAGAACATAAGGGTTTTGATTATTTAGAGACCAGCAATATAATAAAAATATTTCATGAATGTTCATCGTTATATCAATCAAATATAATCCAAAATAGTTCACTTATTAGACATAGCCTACATAAAACAATTATTCAAACCGTAGTTATAGAAATCATAAGAATAATTGATTTCAGATTATATGAAAGGGTAGACATAGTATATATTATTTAATGATCATAACTATGAATAATAATTAAATTATTGTATCATAAAATAATTATAACTTACAATATTCATAACTAATTATTTAAAAATCATTAATAATAAATCACGGATTTAATAATTGTCATAAAAATGACACAACTCATAAGAATGATGAATCATCAATAATACAACATGATATAGGAACACATATTTTAATAATAATACTTATATATTCATAAACTAATAATCACAAAAAATAATTTCATTATTATTGGATTAATAAAATGAATATAATATAGGATTATGTTCACATCAAAATCCATTATTCATATAGTTATGATTCATTATCAATACAATCTTATAGGATAGAGTCCCATACTATATTGGGTTCCCACCCTATTTCATTCACCATTATCTCATGAGATATCCATCATTAACCTATACGTTGGTGGGAAATATAATACCATTCCTAATAATCACATAAATAGATCCATAGCCTTGTTTCCCTAAAGGTCAAAAATGATGAACCGTATAAATTTATCCTAACATAAGGAATTTAAAGTTGTTTAAAAAAATTCAATTTTTCAGAAAAGAAGAATTATTATAGAAGAAATTAATTTCATAAACTATTGATAAGAACATAATTAACTCATGGGAAAGAATGCTGCTTCATATAATCATCATTAAATCATCATCAACATAACATATTTTGTGAAAGAAACTATATTTTTCATAATATTATTTCCCTTATTATACATGAGAATCATTAATGTATATGGAAATATATGATAAATTAAATTAAAAGAACATTTCAACCATTATTTAAAAAGATGAATAAAAAATATCCAATTATTTCAACAAAAATAGAACTTATAATTCCTATAGTATAAATAATGTTATATTATTTAAATATAAAAATATGGGTTTCTAAATAAGGATTTAGTGGAAATATTGGTCATTAAGGTGGGATAAACATTTAATATATTATATGTTAATAAATTATATTCCTTTCACACATTTTCAAGAAGTCCAAAACTACATTTTAAAATATAGTTTAGAATTAGTTATTTTGACCCATTTTAAATTATTTAAATGTTAATAAAAATGTTGTTTTCCAAATATTTTAATTTCAGTTAAAAATATCCATAATAAAAAAATTAATAGCATTGACATGGAAAAGAATATTCATTGATGAAAAAAGGATGACTATTATTTAATAAAATTTAATGAGTATTTTAATACCAGAAGGATTAGAATTGTACAAAGACCTAACAATTCCACGAATAACCATAGGAGAATAAAATATATGGGGTATAAATTCTAATATCAATATATTTTCATTCAACATAAATTTGTGATAAAAAATCATGAAATGAAATTGGATTTCAACTTTAATACCTTAGATATTTGGTAACATAAGAAATTTAACCTCCATTGGAGAAATAACATTGAATTAAAAATTAATAATAATGAATATAATTATAAAAAAAGGATTTTAACCAGTGGTAAATATAATGTATGTCTCTCTGAATCAAAAGTAATATGATAAATTATTACCTCAAGTCCCATATCACTTAATACATTCTTAAAAATAATATATAATAAATACTTTTCATTAAAAATATATTTTCAAACCATATTCATATTTAATATACCTTATAAAATTACCTTAAAATGTCCAATTATCTATTTATTAATAATTTATTCACTATTAAGAATATGTTGATTAAAATATAATAGTTTTCCTTGCAACTTTTTATTTGATGATAAAAATATTTGTAACCATGAAACATATTTTAATTATATCTAAATTATTAAAAATGAAATATGAATAAGATGTATTCATTTTATATTTTTTTAATAATTTACATATTGGGATGATGAAAAAAAATCACATCACTTCATTGAGCGGGTAGTCAACAAAAATGCATAAGTGAAGTTCTTTTTTTAAATGGGTCTAAAGGAAAAACGTTATATATGATTTTATACTTCCAAAATCATAACTATGTCATCAATATCATGTATAAAAATTTATTACATCATAATTATTTTCTATTATTTACATTTTTCAAAAACTAAATCCATTTCTTCGCGATACTATATTGCCCACATATGTACAAACAATGTATTCAATTCCAATTATATAGTGATAGATATAAGAAATGGAAGAACCATTAAAAAAATACCATATTATGACATGTGTGATACTTATGATTTCCACCATGGAGGTTTATCAAAGAATTAAATGAGGAATTATAAGAAATAAAATAAAAAACACTCATTTAAGTGTTATATATTTTATTTTATACCCACCTTTTGTATATACCTTATGAATTTAGAGGTTGTTATTTTAATCAAATGTGTACCACCAGATAATGGGTATTGATGTTTGAAATTTATTTTTCATATTATTTTCTGAAAAATATTGATTTGTAACATTAAAGAATATAGGAGAGGTTGTGTGTTTTTATGAGGGATAAAGAATCCGCATTTTATAATTTTAGATGATAAAAATATATTAATGAATTTATATTTTCTTATTTCTCCAAAATATGATAAAATAAATTATAATAATGATATGTTATAAATTATAAAATCATGAGACATTATGAAATATATTCTTTCACATTCATTTATATACATTTATATATTAACATACACCCCATACATAGTTTAGATTGTGTTATATAAAACACAACCTTTAACATTCTTTTTATATAGCATCATGTTTCTTCAATAATAAGTGTTACATACAAGGTCATGTCTTACCAAATAATAATTTAATATTGATTTATTAATTAATATAAATGCTTTCAAATGGCTATTATATTTTCCTGGTGATAATTCAAATAATTATATTATTTTTACTCAATTTTATTACATGTATATAATTTCATGAAATATATTTTATAGTTATTAGAAAATAATTTATCATGTTTTATAATTTTAAATGTATTTTTCTAAAATGTTTCATTAATATGTTTTAATGGATGACTTATTTTAAAACTAAATAATGAAACTTTTGTATATTTTATTTTATGAAATAAGATAATTTTTTCTAAAATAAAGTATCAAAATCTACATTGGGTTAATTTATTTTTGTTTTTAAATAGGCTTCAATTTTTTATAAGTAGTAAATCACTGTATTTTAGTCAAAAAATAATTTTTCAGATAACTTATTTATATATTTAAATAGTTTTTTAAATTTTTTATAATTTATATTTATTTTAGTTATACAGAAATAAATATAATTTAGTTCAATGGAATCTATTTCACATTGAAATATGATATAAAAACATTTCAATTTTTCAAAATTTTCTTCTTTAGAACCCACTATTTCGAATCATCAACAATATTTATTTTAAATTAACATGATAAAATTTATTTAATTGAATTTGATGAAATAGATTTATATATTTGGGATTAGTAATAAATTTTATCTTTACTACCGTAAATAGAAATTTTTTTATCAATACGATTAGTCAATGCATTTAAAATTAATTTGAGTGATGACGGTAAGAATAATGTAACATAATTATTTAAAATATAATATAAGGATTATAAATTCCAAAAAACAAATACCAAAACCATTGGATTTGTATATTTACACCCTCACCATAATATTATTGTTTTTTATGTTTTAGTAGACACTACTACATAAATGTAAAATATATAATTCCCTATGAATAGAAAAAGGAAAAACAGAAATTTACTTGCCTTAACACAATGTATGGAGGATTCTACATAGTATTGGTTACAATTTTTATTTTTTAAGATAAATGACATATTTTTATCCTTATAATTCATATTTAATTTTTAGAGATGATATAATTTTATCAAATTGTTATGAAATTTCCATGCATGGATTATATAATTATTTATTAAATAAAATAAATGATAATATATTTCTTAATTTAAATTTTTTAAAAAAAAATTCTCCCAATTAATTTTTTATGTTTTAATAAATATTAAATATTATAAATCCATTTAACAATAATTGATTTTTAATTAAAATGTTGACCCATAAATATAAAAAACTATGTCGTCATAGTTAGGGTTATTGAAATGTTTTTTCCCGTTATATTTTTTTCTATTAAAATTAATTTCAAAAACATATTGGATTTTTATTATAAAAATTATATTTAAAATTATAGAATCATTTGATCTAAAATTTAATATATTTATCAATTTATATTATTCATAATAGATTAATTTCATAGGTTAAAAAATATTTACATAAATGAAAACCAAAAATTTACAAAATATAAAGAAACATAACGAGTAAGAAATAAACGATAAAAATGAATTTAATTTTCTATTGTGTGATTGTATCTAAAATATGATTCCCATTTAATCAATTTTTTCATTTTCCAATAAAATTTTTAAGGTAGACCTCCCAGAAGTTTTTATCTTTTATTAATACAGGAATCTCCCGCCCCCTCCATTATAAAAAGGATCTCAACCTCCCCATATCTTCACACCTCTCATGCAATTTTTCTAGTCAAACCATACCCAAATAAAATCCAAAAATACATCATATCTTCTTATAATAATCAATTTTTTAATAAATTACTCCAAGGAATCAAATTGGTTCAAACCAAAAAAATATACATGAAAACGAGGTAACACTCAATAATGAGAACTTTTGATTTATTTCATTATCCATGATTTCATTAATTATTATTCTATTATTATATAAAACTATAATTATGACCACTATTATGAGATATTGTTTTGAAAAGGGCTTAACCTACATTTACACACATATATATAAAATGGGATTCCAAATCATCAGTCGTGTGTATGACAGAGTAACACATCCTGAATTAATGTTGTCCGTTCATCAATTACATCATCCCAAGGTTGGAAATAATGATAAAATTACTATTATTATATTAATTACATTATATTTTTGATTCTTTCAGACTAATATAATTTTTAAAAACACATAACTTCATTCATTTCATGTTGTGGGAGTATGAGAACATCATTTATGGAGATTTTTAAAATTACCTCCTCAAAATGATGTGATATGTTCACTAAAATTCTTTTCATAATGATAATATAATAATGGGAATGTAACTCCTGGGTATGTACACCCTATCATCTCCAAGGTTTTAACCTTAGTTCATTTTTTCTATCCATCATTCATGATTGGTTTTAAATGTAAAATGGATGTATATAAGTGATAATTATCTTATTGTTATTATTCAATATATATTTATATATAATGACCTCCATGCCCATAGTCATCCAACCTTACTTTTCATTACACACAAACTGAATAATATCAAACACCATTCATAAAATTATTTATTTGTTTAGTGGAATAAAAAATATAAATATGTAAAAAAATGTAATGACAAACATGATAAATTTTATGAATAATTTAAAAAATTAACTAAAGTATATTATTTAGTAATACAATGACCCATGTAAAATTTGCAACTTAAGTAACAGATTTCGTAACTCAATTTCCATTCACTTGTTTAAAATTTTTTTCCATGGTTATGTTATGCCTCAAATATGTGTGAAATTAGAACTGATTATTTTATAAATTATATACAATTTAATTCTTTGGAAGTAAATTTCTATGAAAAATTTATTTCCATTATTTAGTCTCTCTTCAATTATAAGATATTTATAAGGGATTTTAATCTCAATATTAAAATCTATGAGATAAAGTTAATGTTCACCACTTATTTCTTTTGTACACTGTATGCACTAACCATGTTGATATATAATATAATAAATTATTTTATATTAATTTTTTATATATGATTCATTTTATAATTATTACTTTTGGGGGTTTCTGATTAATATGTTATTATAGTTATAAGGGATTTTATCAAAATCCCCTTTAATTGATGAATGTGTTGTTTTAAACACACATATCTTATTTGAGATGAATATAAATACTCATTTAAATATCCTACCATGAATTTAATTATTCTAATGTTTTTTAATTATTTTGTTAAATTTTATTTATTCATGGGGCATGTGATATAAATGTTCAAAGTGATAGGGGACACTTTTAATGTTAAATGAAATAATTTAAATAAAATGCATGTTAATATTCTTGATATTAATTAATAAAATTACTAGTATGGATTATAAGGTAAATTTTAATTATATTTTAATTTCATTCAATGGTTTCCAAAATGAGACTTTTAATTTGTTTTAAATGGAATGTTCTGATAAATAGAAAATTTAATATCCTATAATTAATGTTCTAAGATAATTACCTTTCATGAAATCGTGATATTTATTTGATTTCAACCTTCCTTTTCAATATTAAATGATCACATATAGGGAAAAAATGTTTTCAATTTTTTTTAAAATTTTGTAATCAAATTTATTTTTTCTTAATAATGGATTTTTTTGGTATTTAAAAAGGTATTTTAAATGATTGGGGTATTGTTTTTTTAATGTATTTTCATATGTGTTAAAAATTGTTTCCAAAGGTACTTGTGGTGTAAGTGTTTTATTAATGATATTGTACTTGAGAATTATATAAATCAGGTGATCTAGAAACAACTTTTTTGGGGTGGAATAGATATCACCTACTATGCCTGTTACTTCTTATACATGTGGTGGCCTAAATATCACCAGGTGATCCCATTAAAGATTAAATAATGGGTGGTTCCATGATATCCCTCTAATTCATAGTGTTTATAAGTGAACAATTTTAATATTCCATTTTTAATAATGACATGTATGGATGTCGACCACATGGTTTTTCCATTTATACATGTAACAGTCATAATGATTTCAATAGATACCATTATTTTTCTAATATGATTGCTATGGGATTTTTAGATACTATTTGAAAAAAATGTATTTTTTGTTATGATTTTTTTTTAATTTAATAATCTCAATGAACATTGAAGATATATTTAATCATTAAATGTGTATTCATTTTTTTGCTGGACTAAAAGTTTCATAACTTTTTATATCCATTACTAATATTTTTTTCACATCTAAGGTTTTTAAAATAGTTTCACTTTGTTTTTGAATGGATAAGGGAAATGATGATTTTACGTTTTATTTCATGGATATTTTACATGGAAATAATTTATTCTTAATCGTAAAATATATATATTATTGGAAAAAATAATACTATTCAAAATTATACACTTTGTATATTATGGTTTTGTATTGATTGAGTTATGTTAATATTTTCTAAAACTCCAATCATTAAGAGATCCTCAATATAAAATAACATAAAATTATATAATAAAAGAGAATAATATGTAATGCTAAATGTTATTTCCTTATAGTTGGAATCAAGGTAATTCAATAGACAACATTTTAGGTTAGGATATTATTAATAAACTTCCCACATAATATTATAATTTATGGTTAAATTGAAATGATAGTCCATTTTAAGATTCCCTTATTTCATCTTCAAATATTAGTTTGTTCAGAATGGTTTTGCATTGTGGAAAATCGAATGTTTTAGGGGGAGAAAATGAGATGAAAATATTATTGCAGAACAGTATCAAAAATGGTTGGAATCATAGGGGAATAATTTTTTTACAGTGATGGTTTAGTTGTAAAATGATTTTAGTGGTATTGGTATCCATGCTACATATGAAACATGATATTACATGGAAAAACGTTTCAATTGTGGAGAATTTTATGAGAAAAAACCCCCCATCATGCAACTGAGTATATGATCCTATAGTGGTAGAAGGATGAATAAATTTCCTAAAAAGATATTTGAATACATTAGATGTTCAGAAAATAAAAACTAACCCTTTCCATTTATCATTTTGTTGTTAAATAATATAAATGGAAGATTTTTCATAATAATACTAGAGAGAATGTATATCTCGATTTCATGAAATTGGAAAATTTCATGATTCCCTTCCTTGAGTTATATTTCACTACTGTTGTTTGGATTATGATTCAAAAAAAATTCAAATTGATGAAAAATGATTATAATTCATTGTTTGAGTATAAATAAATCTTCACAAGATGGACTAGTTATGTTCTATGTTTAATTAGAGACATTGATAGTAAAATTACTTTATTTTACTTATGATAGAAACCAATTCTATAAATAGATTTTTCATCTCAATAATATAAAATTTCTAATAAAGTTGTCCATTATGCTGAGAATATAGTGATCTAGTTTTCTGAAACATATGTTCCATGAGATTAAAGGATTAATAAATTGACAATGTGGAATTAAATGGAGATGAAATCAACTAAGAATTCTGGAGGTAAGAAAAAAACAGTTTCCATGGGTGGAAAAATAAATATTGGTGAATATATGTTATGATCTGGAATGTTTTACTAACGTGGTATGTCTGGTCACAAGGTTTATAAAATAAGGTAATATTTATAAATATTCCAACAATGAGATAACATATATCCACTCAACAATGATATGTTTTAGATGAAACGAGTTAGGATTTTATTCTAACATATGTCTGATGTTACATAGTTAAAATGTAAGACATAATGATAAAAAATAGAATGGTATGGTAAAATGATGTTATGATTCTAAATATTATGTCGTCTTATCTTATTATGTTTATGAAGTTTTAATAAGATAGATATTATTTCATGGTTAACCATATAAGAAATGTAATAGACATTCAATCAGAGGTTTTAAGTGATGTGATTATAATGTAATGAATTGATTTTTTTGAACTTTTCTTGATTGTTTTATGTTTATGTTAGAATTTATTTTAATGATAAGTATTACATTAATTTTGGATATGAGTTTCAATGTTTTGATATTGTTATGGAATATTTGATCATTACTGATTACAATTATTTTTTGGAATGATTATCATCTTTTTGGGAATATTATGAGAATGAAATTATGATAATAGAAAAATAAAAAGTTAGTCTATGTATTTATATTCATAGAAAATAAATAATATCTAGGCTATAGGAATATGATATTTCAAAAAAAACAAATTTACAACCATTTTTTATGTAGATAATGTTCAAATTGTGATGATTAAAATATTTTATTGGGATGGATGTAACATCACCATATATAATGAATTAAATTCATTAAAATTTATTTAAATTCATTGTATCATATGTTATATGAAATGAATAGTTTATATTTCATTATATGAATCTTCATGTTTGTCTTTCATTGTATGTAACATTTTCATTCTATGATAACTTGTATTACACAGAAGGCCAAATCCAACAAAACAAAAATATAATTTTAATATTATTATTTAATATGGAAGATATTAACTGGATGTTATATTGGATTATTTAAATAATACTAAATATATAAATTTTACAGAAGTTTATACAATTTTTTTACATTCTTCCAATATATATTATTTGTATAAGATTAAAAAACACGGTTTTATGCTTAAAACCTATATTTTTATAAAAATAAATTTTACAACCTTTCTATGGATGATATTTTTTAAAACAATATTTTCAAATTGATATTTTAAAAAATAAAATTATTTTACAAATGAAGAATATAAAAAATTTACATTGGGAGAATTTTTGGTATTTTTTAAAAAGATTCAGTTTTTGATGAATACTAAAAAACACAGAATTTTATTTGAGAATTGGGGGTTCATCTAATTAATTTATATTGTTAATTTCGATTTTAAATTTTTTTAATCTATAATTAGTTCAATAATAAATAAAAACATCCAATTTTTTCCAATGGATTCAATTTCCAAATTAAATTGGATATAAAAATATTTCGATCTTTTAAACTATTCTCTTTATAAACACATTATCTCACATTGTCTACGATAATAATTTTTAAAAAAACAATTACACACATAGGTGAATTGGATTTATAAAAACATATATATGTGTTAAAACTAAAAAATAAATTTGAGTTCAAATAATATTAAATTATATTTTTGAATGAAATTAATAGTGAAAACAATTATCATTCATTATAGTGATTGAGGTTAGAGGAATAATATATTCTGATTAAATATAGAATATAAGGTGTATCAATGACCCAAAACAAGAAAAACACCAATTTTATGGAAATATATCAAAACTCTACACATTAATATATATTTTTCATTTTGTTATTGGGATATTATTCTATGAATGTCTCAAATAAAAGAATTTAAGTAAGGGAAAAGATAAATATGTAACCATCCTTTCCACTATCACTTATAAAGATATAAATTTGGCTTGAATATACATAATATTGGACATAAAGATTAATTTTGAAGATAAATTAGTTATTTTTCATTATACTTTATAATTAATTTTTATATATATTATAATAAATCGAATTTTTATGAAACGCCAACACATGAAATATTTAGTGAATAATTATATAAAATTAATTATATTTTATTACATGATTTAGAATATTTTGAAATATTATATTTAAAAAAGTAACTCTTAAGTGTTATTAAATATTATATTTTCTTCATTATTGGTCCAATTGATCTGTAATTATAAATTTATTTACCCACAAGTAATATAATATTTTTTAGCATATTTTGGGATAATGCAATGTTTTTGGTAATTATAATGGATTATAATAAAATTAATTTCCATCACATATATGATTATTATATTATAAATTTAATTTTATATTTTAGAATAAATGGGACTAAATTTTATTAAATATCACATTAATTACTCATAATTGATGAAGTTCATTTGTTACAAAACTAGCTACCAAAATGAAAAACAAAAATGAAAAATTAAAACATAATGACTAAGGGAAAAAGATAAAAATGATTTATTTTTAGTGGTGTGATATTGTATCTTCCATTATTACTATATAAAAAATTAGTTTTATTTTATAAAGAAAAAACTATTTGGTAGGACATCCAATAATGTTTTCTATTTAATATTTATATGAATTTCACTCCCCCTACACTATAAAAAGGAACTCACACTCCCCACTTATTTTCACCTCCCATTCCCTTTTTTCTCATAAAAAACCACACCCAAATCAACTCCCAACATTTCTAATATCATCATAAAATAATTAAAATATGAATATATAAATCCAAGGATTACCTTTCTTGAAATCCAGAAGTAGTTTCCCCAAAATGAGGTAAAATTTTTCAACAAACACGTTGGATTGGTATATTTCACCAACATTTTTGTTATTATTATTACATATATTTATATATTAAACTACTGACTCATTAGTGTGATGTGATTACATTTACATAAAAATAATTCCATTCTAAAGTATGTATAAATAAATAATAAGATTTATTTATATATATATCATTATATAATGCTAAATATTACTTACCTTCTTTTAATAATAATAATTGAAAAATGGGAATGTTACTAATTTATATGTACGACCTACTATCTCCCTAATAGTAAAGATGGTTCATTTTTCAATACCATATATCTTGTTTTTTTTAAAGTATAATTTATGTATAAATATTATAATTATTGAATTATTAATATTTTTTATATTTTTATTTATTTTATACATTGACCATTGTGAATGAAACACAGTTTTATTCACACATTTACCTAATATGGTCAAAACAGATAACATAGAATTAATTGATTTAGTAGTTGTAAAATAAATTGTAATTAGTTAAATCAAAGAATCTATAAAAATGAATAAATTTAGTCAGAAAGTAAATAATTAACATAGGTTTCTTAATTTGGAATATAAACACACATGTGAAAAATATGACTAATGATAATTTATTTCTAAACACAGCTTCCATTGAATGGCATAGACTTCAATGTTGGTGGTTATGTTATGGCATGATTATGTGTGAGATGACATCTAATTGTTTTATAATTTATTTCTACTTTTATTGTGATGGTGTACTTTTTTTCAACAATAAATACTTAAATGGTTTAATCTTGCTCATATGGTATGTTGTTTATTAGGTATTTTTGTATCACACTGTAAATTTCGTAGATAAATTCCTTGTTCACCACATGCTTATTATTTTCCATGTATCTACTATAAATATTATATGTCAGACCATGAATTATTTTATCTTCATGGTATATTAATGTTTCATTTTATAGTAATTACTTTTGGGGGGTTTGATTCAGATGTTAACACAATTGTTATGAATTTAATATAAATTTCATATCATTGAGGAATATTTGGATATAGTATACCCAAATTTTTTATTGATGTGTATATACAAACCCTCTGAAAAAAACTATCATGAATCAAATTATTATCATGTAATTTAATGAAATTTTTACTTATCTTACTTTCGTGGGTCTTATGATTTAAATTTTCAAAGTGGAATCATACAATTTCAATGTTTTATGATTTAATTTCAAAATAATTATCTTCATGTCAATATTCATGTTATTATTTTTAATATTTAATAATTTGTAATACATAGGAATTCTGATTTAGTTTATTAATTTCATTAAATGGTTTTCAAAATGAATCATTATATTATTTTTAAATGAAACTTTTTAAAAAATGAAAACAAAAAATGTCATTTATTTAAAGTGCACTGATAACGGTCATTCAAGTCATCATGACTATTATATGTTTTTTGGATTAAATTTCAATATTAACAGTTTCCTAAATTTAAAAAATACAATTTTTATTTTTTGGGTTTTTGCGAATTTAAAAACAGTGTCAAAGAAATAAACATTTTCTAATTGTCAAAGGATTTGTAAACGAGGTGATTATTTTAATCTAAAATAACTTTTCAAATTTGTTTAACAATAGTTTCTCCATATGATTTGTGGTGGATGTTTATTAATAATCATATGATACCAACAGATTATATGAAATGTTTCATCCCATTAATTCATAGAATTTTGGTGCCCCAAAACTCATCGGGTGATCCCATTACCATATATACACTAGGTGTCACAAATAGCCCAGGGTGAGCATGTTATAGCATACTTAATGGTTCCTTCTATGATATCCCTACATTTAATTGTGTATGGAAGTCAACTATTTTTCTATTACAATTATATGAGTGATGTGTATGAGAGTTTATGACATGGTTATTCCATTTATAAGAGTGGAATATATAATTATTTCTCATGATACCTTTTTGTGTTTTCAATGTTTTAACCTGTTTAAATGATTTTCTTTTTGAAAATGAGTTTTTTTCATGGGAAATGTGTTATTTAAAATTCTCAATAAATATTGGAGATAAAGATAAACATTATATATGTTTACATTTTTTGAATGATGAATGGTTTATTTTCATTCTATTCCCCATAATATGAATTTTTTTCTCATTCATTGTTTCTAAAATGTTTTCACTAGGTTTAAGGATGGGTACAGGAAAAGAAGAAATCAAGTTGGAAGTCAGGGTGTAAAAAACTGGGTACTTATAAAATAATTTTTTTATTATGAAATTATATAGTAAAATTAAATAAAAATGTATAATTAAATAAGTGGTAATTTAAAGAGTCTATACGGGTAGAAAATTAACGTGACTATACGAATAATAACCTAACAATTAGGAATAATAGTTTTTCCATTAGAATAGTAAACTTAGAAATAGTAACCAAAATAATAAAATATCATCCTCACCTATTACAGTATAAATAAATTTTTTATATTAAATTTTAAAATATGATATATTTATATAATTGAATAAGTAAAAAATGTTTTGAAATGATAAATTAAATTATGGTATTTTGGTATAACAGAAATGTTTATATAAAAGGTTATAATTATTTTATCGATTTAAAATAAAATTTAGTATAAGAAAATGGAGGTACAAATAATATTTTATTCTCATATATTTCTAAGATAATTTTGGGGGGATCTTTGTTTATTTTTCAATGTGTTATAAAATAAGTCATAGTTTTGAAATTGATATTTTTTAATAAATTATAATTTTATATTAAAATTATTTTTCAAATATTTGAAATTTATTTTTTTATAAAATGGATTTCATTTTATAATTATAAAATTCAAAATATGGTTTGGGTGAAGTTATGGTGTTTTCTATAATAGGTGAAATTTGGTGAATAGTGAAATAGTGTAATTTACATTATATATAAATTATAAGTACAATGAACTATTATTTGATTCATGGATGATGTATGCCTAATTTTTATTATCTCATATGGACTACTAAAAATATTGTCTTACAATAATCAAAACTATTCATAATGTCGATGAAAAATAAAAAACAAATGAATACATCATCCAAAAAAACCCACTCCTCTACTATAACTATCACTCCTCACCTCTTCTTCCACACACCACTCAATCCAAATATTCACAACCATTATCTTCCCAAATATATCTTTAGCATCCCTCCCATCATCCTATAATACTCCCTTTAGATAGAACGAAATCCATGGAATCCATATGGAGCAACCCAAATGGGGTTACACAAATAAGAGGTAATATTATTCCCCATGATTGTTTATCCTATTATCATTCTCAACTACATCAATTCATACTATATAATTATTATATACAAATTTCAGTATCCCTAATATTCATTTTATTATTAAATTCTAAGGGTTATACATATACTTATACATACATTCATCTAATGGGTTTTTTACATGTCATTTATGTTTATAGTGAACTGTCACCTATCGAAACGATGATTGTTTGTTCTTCCGTTACAACCTATAATGGTTGGAAATATTATGTATAATATCTTTATATATGAAATATATGATATTTATTAAATAATTATGCTTCTATAATTCTGTTATAACACATCAAATTAAACTTTTCATTTGTAAACATGAAAAAATGTTTTGAGGAAGTGTGGACTACCACTCCCCTAAAGTGATTTGATTCATTAATGATATGCATGAATGAAAAATATATTTTTATTGATTTCATATTATGGCTTTATGGGTGAGAGAGAACCATTCTATAAAAGAAATTATTGATGAACCAAATTCAAAAGACGACGTAGATGAAAACATATTATGATTCAATATTCAAAATGAATGTCATCTAGGATGCCTCAAGACATGGATCCTTGATGAGAGAGCCTCCATAACCCACACACCGAACAATGAACCACATCATCCTCACCATCATAACTATCAAAATAAATCACTTTGGAGATCCATCCTTCTATTATTTCTATATCTTAATACCTCATTACAAGAAAACCTTCACCTAGTTCATCAAACCACCATCACACAAGATCCCACATGATCAAAATGTGACCATCATCAACACACAATGGTAGATAAATCAAACATCCACCCCTAAAAACTGAAACAAACAATATCACACCTCATCTCATAGGGCTCATTCTATGACTACCTCATACCCTCCTCTGATTGGACAGGGGCTGGCGACTTGCATCATGTAGACATATCTCCAAAATGGGCAGCATTTTCCTAATAAACGGTACACATGAACCCGACTTAAAACCAATGGGATTGAGATTGAAAACAATAAGTAAAGAAACAAAATTCTAAACACAACATATCAACAATAGATTGTGAAAAAAAAATTACACTAGTAATGTAAAACTGGGCCAGAATACAACCCCACTAAAAGGAAACACAACTGCAACACCCGATCAGCAAATAAGGGTACTGAAGCTGTTGTAGATGCTACCAGAAGCACCTCAGCTCATCTGATCTCACAAGGTACTGTCTTGACCTAGTCTTTCTCTTCCTAGGACTCCACCAAATCATCGGCAAACTGCACAAGACAGAAAATATGTGGAAAACTCTTGTGCTTGGTTTAGTAAAACAATACTAAATAAGGGACTCCAAAAACCACAAGGAAAAGACCACAAATGAAACTCCACTAAGAATGCACAGTCAGATCAACAAAGGTATATGTCATCAACACATATAACATGAACATTCTGTTATACTCATTATTGATTTCAATATTCAACGTCCCATCCACTACCAACCATATGGTTCCAAGCATATAATGATCAATTTTGTGGGATCCAGATCATTGAGTTATTTGATAGTGAAAATGTAGAGCAGGTCTAATGAAATTATATGAGAGAACATATAGTCTCTATGCGTCAACAAATTTCCTTGAGATGTCTCATCACATTGGCATTATAATTCTCGATATCACAACCAAACATTTTTCATGGGATTCGTATCAAGGAATACTCTTCTTAGGAGGACTCGCTCCATGATCGACCCTATAATCATATAGTTTTTCTAAGAGGTCCCACTTACTTGGGCCCTTCAAAATGTGAACACACTGTGAAAATCCCCAAAGTATCCTACTTCAGTCGTAATGAAAAATATCATTTACTATTGAGTGAATCATCCCTGATGAGTCAATGAGGTCGGTTGATCCACTAAGGTGTCATTGTCCCTCATGCCACTGAGGTCTGCACAGCTTCCAGGACACTATGGTCTTCTGTTATATTGGGACATTGTGGACTGCTCATCAATCGAGCCACTAATTTCTACTTGTCTGTCGAGCCACTAAGGTCTTCCCAACCACTGGGCCCCAATGGAATGCTCTTTTTTTGGGCCATTGAGGTTCCTTTTTTTCTAGGCCACTGAGGTCTGATCATCTTCTGGTCTACTATGTAATTCTTGGCAATGAGGTCACAGAGGCAAACAGGTCAATTCCTTCTCGTCAGGGCTATCCATAGGATTTATGCTCATATCATGCATGATTATTGAAGAAAATACTCATGAATCCCTTATTCATAACTCATCATAGAGGGAAAATCATATGGAGTATGTCAATGGACCACCTCTTCATGTGGGTCCAATGCCGCAAACAACTCATCAATGGGATTTACAATTTGAAATTCATGTCTTTTTTACTGAAAAGGGGATGGTGGGGTCTGGTTCTGGTCCAACTCAGTTGGACTGACAAGAATCGTCCCAGTCTAGGGTCCACCGTCAAGACCTGGGGTCTGTCGATCTGACCAGGGTCTCACCTGACCCATTAGGTCGAGCCTGAACCCGATGGGCTCGGTCCGAACAACTCTTCCAAGTGTATGGAATGCAAGACCAACCAGATCCAGAACATAGGCCCAACTTGTGGGGCCCATCTTCTCCAGCCCAGCTATCTCTATGTGGTCCTTCTTGGCACACTCTAACTTTGTGGCGGCCACCGTGGGGCCCTCATGAGGCAGTCTCACAAGACCACAACCCTCTATCTTCATGATGCATCTTGATGCTATATCATCTGGAGACCCCGCAACCAACTATTGCGGATGGCCTTGGTAATATGAACTATGGTCGATGACATGGGGACATACACTACCATGAAATGCCTAATGTTTCTTTTGTGGTTCAACAGACATGCTCGTGTGGTCCATTCTCCGATCAACGAGAACCTATGGAATTTTTTGGTCGTCTCTGTCAATGTTATATACTACAATTCATCTCAGAATTTATCTAGGGTCTCATTATGGTCGGAACCTACCTAAAAATTACAATGTGACCGCGTGGACCCTTTGGTGAAGAATCCATTGGACGGGATTTGGAAGGGAACCAAAAACACTTGAGGGATGGATGATTTCTTTGTTTGTTTGGCCTTTATTCGTCCCATTTGATGGAATATGAGAACTGGAAATTATCAATTTCTAGCACTTCAGGACCGACAATAACTAACCCATCCTATATTAATTATTGACCCACATATCAATATATTTTCAATTTGATCAAAATTTATCATTTGGAAATAAATTCAGAGGAATATTGACCAAAAATAATAATACCACTATGTCAGGGTTGGATCTTTTGATGAAAAGGATCAGAATCACATGTCTTCTTAGCTCATGTTCTCGAATTTTTTTAAAGAATTTTCTAAAAATAGTACTAATAAAAATCCAAGTTGTTACATTAACCCCACCATATGGCTTCATTCCTCGAAATCCAACACATTGTATCCCCATGGAGATCATGATATAAGCATGACCCTAAGCCTCCCACTCCCAAGTTCTCTCTTGGAAATTCCATTGCGGCCACTAAATTTTCACTAGAGTAATCAATCACCCATGGATTTTCTTTTCCTATCAATCCTAAATATCATAAAGAAACTCCCGTATTTTTTCCCTATTTTCACCATCCTTCTCACCCTTGTCAGTGATGCGTGATGGGCCATGTTCATATCTCCTCAGCTGAGGCGAATAGAAGATGTTGTGTACCTGGTCCCACTTCGAGGTAGAGAAAAGTAGTACGTTGCATTTACAACACTACATAGTACCTAAAAGAGGAACTATTAAACATGGATATAACATGCCACCCTAGAAAAGAATCCAAATCACCCACTTTGAGGATAGTCCAAAAGGAAGATATTGTATCCTTCCTTGAAATCCAATGATCCCCACCACTTGCCAACACCAAAAATCCATCGACTCTATTCATTATTCATCCAATCCTACAGATCCTGCACATTATCAGCAAATTTATCTTGTAATCCCTTCCACAATTGGTATGTAAAGTGAGTTTTATGATCGAAAAAAATCATTGATGAAGCATCACAAAGTAAAAATATCTCCATCACGTAGAGACATCACATTACCTCTACTAGGAAATAATCTTAGGTAGTTAGGATGTGGGTCAACTCATTCAGTAGGTATATGATCACTCATATGTAATCTTGTCTCATGTATGTACGTGGTAGACCCATCATAAATTCCATCAAAATCCCTTCCCATTTTGTGCCTGATACTCTTAGAAACATAAAGAACAACCCACAAAACTTATTTATACAAGCATTCAGATTTTATCTAAATAAGTATGCCCAAAAACACCCATTGAATCACCCCTAGAATACTCCTTGGAACCCACACAGATATCCTAATGCATCATGCCAATTTAGTCATCCACTACTTCAAATGCACTTCTATTTAAAAGAAGTTCATGCTCCCCACATTTCGAGTGTCCATCAGGGGAATTCCCTATGGAAACATAGAACATAAAAACTCACCATCATTGTCATTGAAATTTTCTTTTCTGGATCATTTAATATGGAAATTTGACACCCAGAAAATGTATATAATTAGCTCATCTATATCCATGAAGGATAACTGAAATGAGGAAGACATTTCTAATGCCTCACTTAGTAACTTCTATGGAGATTCATGTTGGGATCATTTTTTTCTAGGATCTTGTCATGACCTGTCCCCTGGGGCCCATGCTGGGACTACCCCAAGCCCCCATTCCATTGGATAGGGGTTGGCGACTAGAACCAAAGGCATAATTCCCTAAAACTGGTAATGCATTACATTTATAATCTATAAACACACACACACAAGAAAGCACATAGCTGGACGAAACACCAAGTAAACTGTATAACAGAAGAGTGCTGAATGTAGAAGGGGACAGAATACAACCCCCAATGGAATGTACAAGTACAACAGTGATACAATACAACTAAAAGATAAGGGATGATATCTATTGGATCTTCCTCTGGGGTTTCTATGTGAAGGGTAGGTACAGATCACTTCTTCATCACTCCACGTTCGATCGTCTCCTCTATGTACCGACTCGAAGTATAGTCCAACTCTAGGTACCGTCTAGTCCTAAAACTCTCAGTCTCAGTCAGCACTATTTGTCGTCTTCATCCAACACTACAAGGTTCAAGCGTAGACCTTGTAGGGGTGAGTATAAAGATACTCAGTAGGGACCCCCATACCCATAAGGTATCAAAAAATCCACCACGGATAAACAAAAAAGAATTAAATCAACAGATAACCATAATTAGGTATATGCCCATACATATACCTAAGTTATCATGTGACCCATCTCAATAATGAGGAAAACACAGAAAAACTAACTCATCTCAAACTAGGATTTTATTTTAGGGGGTGGTATCAAGTAACATCCCTAGTCACATTGTCGATCCCTCGGCTGCTGGAGAACATTTCCTCTATCGAGTACAATGGGAATCTCGTGACACCAAGTTCATTTCCCACTAACCTTATACATCTGATGTACTCCTCCTATCAAGTATCGTGGATTTCCTGTGTCACCAAACATGCTCCCCACCTTTGGTCTGCTGCTCCCATGTAGCCAGCTAAGGTACTTCTCTTGTCGAGTGCCATGATTTTGCCACAACACCAAGGCGCTACCCACTGTGGGTCTTCCCCAACACCAATGAACTCCCAACAAGGCTAGTCGAGTCACTCTGAGTCGAAATGGCCTGTAGTCATCAGGTCTCAGCCTGCTACTAGGTCACGACACTAAGCTCGCTCGTCTCCATGAGGATCCTCTCCACGAGCTACTGGTATATACTCTAACTATCGTGAAGTCCCACAAAGAAGTATCTCAAAGGTCTTCCACGTCACATGGGTCTCAACGCAATAGACACTATGTTAAATGTACACTCGGTCTATGAGTTATTATCCTTTTAGTCATGGAGGCCCGGTTAGATTCGTGCTCGATCTAACCTGACTGTTTCCCATATCAATCGAAAACTCCACTGGATTATACAAAAAGGGATATTCTCACTGCATGATTTCTAGCATCACTGACGGTTCATCAAACTGATTTCTGGTGCCCATGTTATGGCCAAAAGAGCGCAAAGGGTCATAGTGGGCATGGGTCCGGTCCAACCTAGTCGGACTGACCCAGCCCGACCTCACATGGGTTAACCCGGTTCAGGTCGACCCGGCCTGACCTGCTGGGTCTGGCCCGACCTATTCTTCTGGGAGGTCTGATAGGCCTCAAGGGCAATAATGGGTTGCGGAGCCCGTGGGGTCCATGGAGCGGCTCGACCGCGGGGGTGACGCGAAGGCACATGGCTGGTTCGGTTGAGGCGTCACTATGAGCACTGGGCAGTTCGATCGGGGCACCCCAAGGGCGTGGGCTAGTTTGGCCGGGGTGCCGCGAGGGGCAGGGGTCGGTTAGTCCGGGGCACCGCAAGGGGCATGGTACATTTCGGCTGGGGTGCCGTGAGGGCACAGGCCGGTCCAACCGGGAAGGAGGAGCCATGCGGGGGCAGCGCGGGTCGTGATGGCCGCGAGTGGCGGCATCGTTGCCTTCCTCGCCTTCATCTTCTTCATCACCATTCTTTATGTTGAATAGTACAACAAATCATAATGGTGGAGGGTTTGGGCCATGTTGGTTTGGCTTGCACCCTCTACGTTTAGGGTGGTAGCATTTTCTCCACAGGAAATAAGAACTATGAACTTCAAATTTTACAACCTCTATAATGATTCTTTCCCAAACATAGAAAAAAACCAAGGAATTTATTATCATGCAAATAAAACCACTAGATATGGTTGATACATTGTCAGATTCATGGGGAAGAAGAATAATTATTGAGAAAGTATGAACGTATTTTAATCGTATTTGAAGACTTCCTATGTCGGAGGAAGTCTCAAAGAAGAAGGTCGAAGTCAAGGTCGAAATTTTTCATTGGCGTTCTTTGTTGGAAGAAACCGTTCTTCATTCGGAGAAGTAGTTCTCCATTGGAGAGATTTTCTCCCAAGGATCCACCAAAATAAAAAGTGTGCCAAAAATAATATATTATGTAAAATATTATTTTTTTGGAATAATTCAAAAATATTCATTAATTATGGTGGGTGGAATAAATAAATAATGAGGGTTGGCACAATTTAAGGTATGTGCATATGCACAATTAATATAGAGAAAGTCAAGAGGCTCCTCCACATTAATAAGGGGGTTGATAGTTTCTCTCAATTAAAAGGGGTGTTTAGTCCCAAGTGGTCCCCACCATCATAACTTTTCATGGGAGGTTATGGTTTGGATGGTCCCCACCACCATCACCTCTCATGAGATGTTAAGGTCTGGTGGTCCTCACACCTAAACTTCCACATGGAGGTTTAGTTTCAGAGGACCCCACCTCCCAAAACCCACATGGTTATTGCAAAAAAATGTCATACAATTCTACTTTTATTTTATTCTTACACGAAAAACCCAAAAACTAACTTTCACCCTCGACATACTACCGTTTTGGTGAAAGTATTCTTATGCGAATACTGACGCTGCGAGTTCAATGGTACCCTAGGATTTCAATTCCAAGAACATGTTCAAAAGATAGAAAAACTCACACGCATTTTTACTAAACATACCAGATATAATGTTTAGAAATTCATTCCGGGAACTCCGGACCTCCGAATCGTGCACCATTAATTTTTTCAGACTCTTATAATTCCCATATATTTAAAAACAATTACAAGGACATTCCATGTCTTTACATTCTCCACAACTCAGGATTTACATCCCCATAAACCAATACTCAAACTAACGGATCAAGTGGGGGTACTAGGCATTTATCTGATCCTCCCGCTTCCTTGTGCTCTCTTGGAGGTTCCCGTGCTTCCAGATAATGTGCGTCAACGGTATTGACCGTCCACGAAGGACCTGCTCTTGTGGATCCTCAATCTATACTGGAACCTCCATAAAAGTCTCCCCATCGTTGACATCCAGCCTTCAATGGTCGATAATGTGGGAAGGTTCGTGCATTTATCTCCTCAGCTAGGATACGTGGGAGAAGTTGTGCACCCCATGCAACTAAGGTGAAATAGCTATGTGGTACGCCACCTTGACAACTCTGATGAGGAACTAAAAAGGTCTGATGAACCTCGGAGATAACTTGTCGCCTCATCCAAATCTCAGCAAACCTTGTCGAGGTGAGACCCATAGAAAGACATGGTCTCCATAATCGATCTCTAGAGGTCTACATCTCCTATTAGCATATGAATTTTTCCTACTTTGTGAAGTCTTCATCTTCTCCAAGTTGACCTTCATCTTAACTGTGGTAGCCCGTGCCATCATTGGTCCCACTAGTGTTGACTCACCTGGGTCAGTCCAACAAAAGGGTGATCTGTAAGGTCGCTCGTATAACACCTCAAATGGTGTCATCCCATTGGTGGAGTGATAGCTGTTGTTGTACGAAAACTCCACCAAAGGAAATTGATCCGCCTAGATTCAACCGATGACGAGGACACAATCAAGTAGCATATCCTCAAGGGTCTAAATGGTCTGCTCAGTCTGACCCTCCATCTGAGGATGGAAATTGGTGCTCAAATGAAGTTCCGTCTCGAATGCCTCCTTAAACCCCTTCCATAGCCAGGAATTAAAACAAGTATCACGATTGGAGACAATCGTCTTGGGTACTCCATGTAGCCACACAATCTCTTGAACATAGAGGCATCCCAAGATCTCTATTGAACCCTACTCTCTGATCAGTAGGAAGTGGGCCAACTTGGTGAGTTAGTCAACGATCACCCAAATCGAGTCATGTCCCCTGGATGTATGTGGATGAACCGTTAGAAAGTCCATAGATATCCCATCTCACTTCCACTCTGGGACCTCTAATGGAAGAACCAAGCCTTCTTGTACCTGATGCTCCACCATTACTTGATGACAAATCAGTCATCGAGAGAAAAACTTTGCAGGTGCTTTCATCATTCCCGACAACTAGTGCTGTCGTAGGAGGTCCTGGTACATCTTCTCCATTCCTATATGTACCGCTAGAGGGGATGTGTGGAACTCCCTCAACACTTCCTCCTAAAGTGAAAATAGTACCATGGTACATCCTCTGAAGAAGATGAAATGCACCCCACCATTATAAAATCCATTGGGTTCCTATCCTTGGGATATATGAGCACGTCATGTCTCACAGTCAGTGTCCTGATGTTGCGCCTCCCTGACTCACTGAAGAAGTGGGGGAGTGATTGTAAGAGACTATAGAAAAGATGTTCCATCTCTATCCATAAGAGATATCTGCTAAGTGGCCATCTACTCTATCGCCTCAACTAGCAGCTGTATACTAGATCTTCTACTCAGTTCATATACAACAACATTCCCCTTCCCAGGAGTATAGACCATCTCAAAGTCATAGTCCTAGTGGAACTCAATCAAACGTCGCTATCTCAGGTTCATGTCCATCTGGGAGAAGATATACCTGAGACTCTTATGATCAGAGTACATGGTAAAATTCTCGATCATCAGATAGTGTCATCACATCATCAAGGAGAAGGCCACTACTGCTAACTCCAGGTCAAGGGATGCGTAGTTCTAATCATTTTGTCTCAGTTGTCGAGAACCATATGCGATCACTGGTCTCTCCTGCATCAGGACACATCCGAGTCTGGTCTGTGATGTGATGTAGTAGACTATGTACCCTATGCCTTCCTCTAGAAGACTCAATATGAGGACACTAATAAACCTCTACCTCGGCTCCTAAATGATCTAGTGGCATCTCTCTAACCACACAATGGGTTTTCCCTTCTTCATCATGGCTGATAGTGGTGCTGAAACTCTTGAGAAAACTGTCACAAATCTCTGTATGTATCCTGTGAAACCCAAAAAACTTCGTACTTCCATCACACTCCTCGGTGGCTCCCAAGAAAGAACCGCTTAAATCATTGTTGGATCCACTACAACTCTAGACTCCGAGATGACATGTCCCATTAAGTGGACCTCTTAGATCCAGAAATGGCACTTCGAGAGATTACCATAATGTTGGTGCTCTCAGAGTGTGTCCAGTACTACCCGAAAATGGTAGGCATGCTCTTCCTTCGTAGTTGAGTAAAATAGAATGTTGTCGATAAAGAATAATACAAAGCGATTAATGTATGGCTGAAGGATCCTTTTCATGATTCCCATGAACACTTTTGGAGCATTGGTTATGAAAAAAGGCATAACCAAGAACTCATAGTGGCCGTACCAACATCTGAAAGTCATCTATTGCACATCCTCATCTCAAAAGATGAGCTGGGGATAGCCTGATCTGGGGTCTATCTTCAAGAACCATCATGTTTCTTTCAGCTTATCAAAGACGTCATCAATCCTCGGAAGTGGGTACATGTTCTTCACGGTCACCTGGTTCAGGCACCGATAGTCAACACAAAGCCTCAAGCTCCCATCCGCCTTCTTGGAGAACAAAATCAGGGCTGCCCCGGGAGAAAGACAGGGCCGAATGAATCACTTCCACTACAAGACCTTTAGTTGTACCCATATCTCACGATGCTCCATATGAGCCATCTGATATGATGGTGTAGATATCGGTTCCATTTTAGGGTATGAGTCAATATAAAATTACATCTCTCTGCAAGGAGGTAGAACTAGGACATCATTAGGGAAAAAATCCATGTAATGGTCATATACTATAGGATAGCTTAGACTCTCCACATCAACAGCTCTGAGGGTAAGGCTAGCCAACTATTGAAAGATCAGTTGCACTCTCCTCCAGGTAAGTTCATACTGCACTATAAGGCTCCCTTATCACTGATGAAGGAAAACCTGGTCCCATCCATGCGGACACACCGCATTTTGCACCAAATATAGTCAATTTGAACTTGGAAGGTTGATAACTAGTTCATACCCATGATGACATCGTAAGGCCTCGATGCTGCTTCTAAGAGATCCTAGCTGAATCTCTTGCCTCCTAGAGTAAGCTTACACCGTCGGAACCAGTGCATAATCGTCCAATCTGCTCCCGTAGGTGTCTCTTTCTGTAAATTTTGTGCCAACGGCTCTGTCGGAATCTCCGAGCTCCAAACGAGGCCAGTGGAAATAACATAATGACTGGAAATTGTGTCTATAAATAATGCATCTAAGGTGGAGTAGACATAGATCATACCTCATATCATCTTCTGAGCATTGTGGTCATAGGCCTCAGCAGTTTGGAGCTGAGAATTCCCATGTCCACCTTCTCCCTATGTTCGGGGTGCAACTCCTGTTAGTGGTGTTTGTAATATCTCAAATTTTCACCCACATCCATCTGCACAACCATCTCCTCTGCTATGTCGGCCTGCTTCTTGCGAACCACCTCGATCGAATCTCTATCTCTGACTGGGCAGTCCTTCGATCGTCTGCTGATCATATGGATGGTAGGTCGAACAACCACAAGCCATGTGACCCTTCCCATTATATGTGAAACACTTCCCACTCCTGGAATGTCTATCTCCACTTTGGGTGCTCTGTAGAACTGATCCTGAGTCATGTGGTCGTCCACCTATAGGTCTGGTCTTCTTGGACCTATGTGACGTCTGTCTACTACTTGCTGCAGAAGAATCCGCTATGTGATGAAGGGTTGTGGGTCACACTGCTGGTGTCTGCTAAGAAAGGAAGCTCTCCACAAATATGTCTCTCTCTGACACCCCTCCCAGCATCGAGATGCTAAGTAAGATCACAGATTCCCTGATCTCTCGCCTGAGTCCTTGCTCGAAGGTCCAGGCCCTAAAGAATGGGTCATGCACAATATCTCTAGAGTAGCGTGAGAGGTCAGTGGACCTCACTGGGTACTGAGCTACAGTCATGTTGCCCTGTTGTAGATGAAGTAGCTCATGTATGCGCACTGCGTGAAGATTTTCTTGGACAAACTCCGCCTGAAATAGGCACTCGAAGTCTGCCCAGAGAAGTGTAACCTCATCGTAGACCTAGAGCATCATGCTCCACCATCTTCATGATACTTCCTATGGAAGTCTAGCGACACATATCACCGTTAGGTCGACTGGTGTCCCTATGAGTCTGAAGACTCTCACCACAACCTCCATCCATTCCTCAGCCGCCTATGGGTCCGTCTCTCCCATGATCCTAGGTGGTTTGTGGAACTAGAACTCGTGAAACATGCTCAAGAGGAGTGAACCATCTTTTACTAAGGTTTGTGGCATTGGTGGACCAACAGGGAAAGGTACCACTGGTGGCTCTTCTGATGCCTCTACTGGAAGAGGGCCCCTGCATCGAGGCCTCGTAGCTCGGTGGGTAATCAGTGCGTACAACTCTCACACTCTAGCCGGCTATCTGGGTTGAGGCATCATGAAATGAAACTCGTGCAATATGGTTATAAGTTATTCTTGGAGAGCAGACATAAAGAAATTTTTTTAAAATACAGACACAACCATTATTTTTGTGCACTGAGTTGGAAATCAGAAGTCAGGGTCCTGGTGTATGGATACGTCGACCATCGCACCAACACTGGATTCCCTGAACTGGAAACCACAATCATTACACATAAAAATATTTCTTCACATAAAATATCATAGTTATATGTTCATTAGTAGAAAGGACTCATCTGATACCAATTTTTCATGAACCATCCCCCAGGGCCCGTGCAGTGACTACCCCAAGCCCGCCTTCTATAGGCGATGGGCTGGAGACTAGAACCAAAGGTGAAATTCCCTATAACTGGGAAGTCATTGGGTTTATAATTTGTAAACACACACACAAGAATGAAAACAGGTGGACAAAACACCAAGTAAACTGTATAACAAAAGAGTGATAAAAGTAAAAGGGGCCAGAATACAAGCCCAACTGGAAAGTACAATTAAAAAAGTGATACAATACATCTAAAAGATAAAGGAATTCAGATACTAGATCGTCCATCGGGGTTCTTACCTAACGGGTAGTTACAGATCGCCTCCTCATCACTCCAAGTCTGACCATCTCCTCCATGTATAGACTCGTCGTATGGTCCAGTTCTAGGTACCATCCAGTCCAGGTACTTTCATCCTCAGTCAGCGATATTCATCTTCTACATCCAACATAACATGGTACATGCATAGCCCGTGCAGGGTTGAGTATAACGATACTTAGTAGGGACCCCGGGACCCTGACAGGCTCACAAAATCCACCAAGGATAAACCAAGAAGAATGAAATCAATAGATAACCCTACTTAAGTATATGTCCATACATATACCTAAGTTATCATGTGGTCTATCTCAATAAAGAGAAAAACACAAAAAAAAACTGACTGAGCTCAAACTAGGATTTTATTCTAGGGGGTAGTATCAAGTAACATCCCCTGTCACATTTTCAAAACCTTGGCTGGTGGAGAACATCTCATCTATCAGGTATAATGGGCCTTACGTGACACCAAGGGCACTTTCCACTAACCTTGGACTACTAAGGTACTCCTCCTGCCAAGTACCGTGGATCTGCCGCGTCACCAAGCACGCTACCCATTGTGGGTCTACTGCGTCACCAAGCGCACTCCCCCACATAGCCTACTAATGTGATACTCCTGTCAAGTACCATGGGACTACCGTGACACCAAGGCGCTCCCGACTGTGGGAATTCTGTGACACCCAATCGCTCCCCACTAGGCTAGTCGAGTCACTCCGAGTTGAAACTGTCTGGACTCATCAGGTCTCTGCCATCTACTAGGTCTCTGCACTACGCTTGCTCGTTTCCAGGAGGATATGCTCCATGAGCTACTGTCCGATTCTCCAAATGTCACTAAGACCCGAAAATAAGTATCTCAAAGTTTTTCCATGTCATAGGGGTCTCAATGCAACAGACAGCACGTCAAATGGATGCCCGATCTTTGAGTTATTTTCCTTTTAGTCCCGGGGGGCCCAGTTGGAATCATGCTCGATCCATCTTGAATGTTTCCCATCTCAATGAAAAACTCTAGTGGAGTATACTCAAAGGGACATTCTTAGTCTGTAATGGCTCAGACCTCTCCCGCCCATTCCTTTGTCAAAAAGAAGTTCATGAAGTGTTTTGGAGGGTAAAATGGACTTTTCCCACACTTTCCATAATTTCGTATGTACACGTCGTGTAGTGTGAGTACACGCCGTGTACCCCCTCGCCGGGTAAACCCCCTGTTGAAGGCCGTGTTGGAAGCCACGTTGTGATCGTGTGAAACAGCCGATTACACGCCGTGTACCATAAAGTACACACCTTGTATTTTTTCTTTTCTCTCCTATAAAAGGAGGGGGTCCCCTCCTCCTTTTCAACTCACCCCACTCTTCTCCATTCCTCTGAGCAGAGCTCTCCCAAGAGACTCGAAGACACCTTTTCTTCCATAACTTCTTCGTCCGAGCTCTGATTTACGATCTGTCAGTGGCCACCGGATCGTAACGATGAGGTGGAACTTCCGAGATTGGATCCATTTTCTTTCCTTTGAACTTTCCTTTCCGAATTCCACCCAAGGAGGTTTTTCCAGGACACGACAGAGGTGACGGACGCCGACAAACGTCTTCTTAAGGTTGATCTGGGAGAGCGTTGTGATTAGAACCTATGGAGGTAAGGATATTAACTTCATCTCTCTAATTTTTGCATCATGTGGGGTGGGTATCCTCTCGTTTTCATGAGAAATAGTTGAACCATTAAATAAAGATAATAACTGGTTAAAGAACGAGGATGGGGAAGTAGTTGTGTTTATCTTTATATCCTATGATATTATGAAGTAAATTGAATAGTCTTATACCTACTGAAAAACACGGTCATTGGGGGGCCATTTCTTGCACAATTAAATGTTTCCCTATCATTCTAGAAATTTTTGTGGATAGAAACTTTGTGGAATGTGGAAATTGCCTAATCACGTAAAGTTGTCTGTTTAAAATATGGAACCCTTGTGTGATCACCTCGGTTAAACAAAATGGAATAATGAACATGTGGGTTTTGGCATGGTTACTGGTGTGTGAAAGGGAGGGGTGAATCCTAGGATGTTACGAATATAACAGGTAGTAGGGCTGCGGTAAATGATGTTAAAGGGGTGATGTTGTGCCACAAATCTTGTTTTGTGGGTTGTGGTGGATCGGATGAGCAGCGGGGCTGCGATAAGTTTTATCAAGGGATGATGATGTACGGTGTGGTTGTGCTTATAGCGGTTGGCAGCAGGGCTACTGGGATTGGTTGTAATGTGAATGAACTATGGGTTGTGAATAATAAATAAAGTGTTTAATAGTTAATTAATGGTGGGTCATGGTAATGGAATTGGAATAATAATAAATGGGGTTGGTTGGTTAATAATAAGGGACTTGTTTGTGTTTCTTGTGTTTTCTTAACTTGATTTGTGGATGGAAGGGATATGCTTTACGAACGATCGATGTGGTTGGTTGTGGATAGTTTCCCAGTAGTTAAGGAAGTAATAAACTAATTCTGCTGAAACGTGAAAACCTAAATGGGGTTGGGGTTGTTTGTTGTATGCATGGTTCGTAGTAGCAGTGCCAAGGAACCTGCTCAGTTTCTATGTTTTGGAGCAATAGGTTGGGCTGTGTGTTTTTTATACTTATATATATCTGTATCTTTGTGTTTTATCGCACCACACCCATGTTTAGAACTTAGTGCCGAACACTCGCAATTCATGGGAGAGGGTGTTTTCCCCTTAGTTACTAGCTCCTTCATGCTCCTTCGTCCCTAGGTTGTTATGTCTTGAGGCGACCTTACACCTAAGACACGTCAGGTAGGTTTCGATTGGGGTGGTTCTAGCCCAAGACTCTTCGGGCAGGTATTACTCTTTCCCAAGAATCTTCGGGATGAGGCCCAGTTGTGTGCGGGAGGGATACGTGGTTGCGAGGCCCAGGTGATTGCGGGCGGGATACGTGGTTATGAGGCCCATGTGTGTACGGGCAGGATGTTTGGTTTTTGAGGCCCAGATGTGTGCGGGCGGGGAGAGTGTGGCATCGTCAGGATGTTGGCCATTAGGAAGAGCAGCTAACTAATGGGGAATGGTGTGGGTTACACAATACTTTTGTTCATATATACTACTACTACATGTGGTGATTGTGTTTTTGGTGAGTGTGGCTGGTGAGGTTGGGTGGATAGAATTCCTTGCTAGGTTTCTTCTGTTATTATCACAGGACATTAAGATGTCTCCCCACTTGTGCACGAGAGCTTTAGGTTTCCCTACTGAGTATACTTGTATTCTCACCCTATGTTTACATTCAGGTTTCCAGGAGGACTACCAGGGCCGTGTGGGATCCTACTTGTCGGACAGTTGGAGTTGTTTCTGTTTTTGTACACTTGTTTCTTTGGGTATTGTACATTGATCTTTCTTGTACATACACCTTGTTATAAAATTTTTTAACCATGCTTGTGGGCTTGGTTTGGATTTATTTTTATACACTTGTTCATTTCCTTTTTGGTGGTTGACTTTTCCTATTTACCGATCATAAAAATAATAAAATGGTAATGCGTACCATATTTGTGAAAAATCATACCCTTGGTACTAGTTGCCAACCCGGGGCCTACTGGAGGCCGGACTCAGGGATCATTATCTCCATTTCACCATTTCCATCTTAGGAGGGGCATCTTTGGTGGAAGGGGTTTTGTGACAGAATGGTATCAGAGGTGATGGTTTAAATATAGGATGGAGTCTGGAGTTAGGCATAGTGAGGATTGCATGGGATGGTAGGGAAAGAGTGTTGGCTAATCTTGGTGCATGACATAGGCCAGGGATGAACGTCGAGGACATGAGATTTTAGGGCCCACCCGTTATCCGATGTAAGGACTCTGAGCCTACCGAACGACCTAGTGAGATTTCAATTATGGCATGGTAGAGTCCCTAGGGAAGGTGCATGCATCATCATGATTGTGTTTTACTTGATTTGTGGGTGTTATGGGAAAAAATTGAAATAAAAATCATAATATAAAACCCTAAAAACTTTCCTTACTACTTGGGCTTAGGCGATCATTGTTTACCGTACAGCTATGGCACCTGGACGTCGTCCCCGGGTGGCTCAGATGGCTGAGGCCCAGTAGATTCAGGTGGTCGATCAATTGAGGATTGACAGAGAGGGGGAAGATAGCCAGTGGCAGAAGACTCTCCGTTCTTTCCAGCGGCAGACCCTCAAGAAGTACGAGGGTAGTTACTTCAGATACGGAGACGGAGGGGTGGCTTGAGGAGATAGGGATCTCCTTTACCTTGATATGTTCTCTGAGGGGAGTACTAGGTTCCCCTAACAGTCAGTCATCTGAGAGGTGTGGCATGAAAGTGGTGGACTCTCTACCTCAGAGAGAGGATATAGGCAGAGGTTCCATGGGATGACTTTGAGAAGGAATTCCGAGAGTAATTCCTTTATTCCATGATCAAGGCGGAGAAGAGGAATGAGTTACTCTCCCATCCGCAGGGGGAGTAAGTCAGTACGAGAGTTGGGGATCAAGTTCCAGGATCTCCTTCACTTTTCTCCAGATCTCTTTTCAGATGAGGAGTCTTGGGCGAGACGTTTGGAGGAGGCGCTTCGTCCTTCGCTCCAGTATACTGTTACCCCCCTTCACCCTTCTGACGTACTTGGTGCTACAGAAGAATGTAGAGGTTGTAGGGGAGGATGCACTTGCAGGGAGGTGCACCACCTAAGGGGATCCAGATAGGTTCATTGTAGGGGAAGGCAGTCAGCAGCAGGTCTCCTGCGATGGAACCTTCCAGGTTCAGGCCAGTGGGGAACAGGCCCCCAGGAGTTCCAGTTCATATCTTCAGGTCCTCGTCCCTATTTCACGAGCCCAAGACTGAAGTGTTTTTTCTTGTGGTGGTTTTGGGCATGTTCAGAGTCGTTGCCCGAACCAAGCTCAGTATGGTGGAGGTGGGCATGTTCAATGCCCACCTCAGCATCACCATTTTCCAGTGAATCCCTTCCAGCAGCAGCAGGACCATACTCCTCCGAGGGACAGATATTGCGGGAGGAGGCCAACCTTAGGGTGCTCCTCAGGGGACCTCGACCAGGGCGTGTTTGGGGAGGTGGATGACATCAGAGAGGCAGAGGAGCTGGGCATGGACAGTTGCACACAGTAGAGTTGAGAGCTCTATCAGGACCATAGGTGGTGCGAGGTACGATTTGTTTGTTCATCAATCTTGTTTCAACATTGTTCGATTAGGGAGCTTCACACTCCTTTCTTTCACCTGGTCTAGCCCATGCTTTGGGACTAGACGTAGAGAGACTTTCTGTACCACTGGTGCTAAGTACACCAGTTGGAGGCCAGACCAACATATCTTGTGTTTGCTAGAGATGTGGGCTGATGTTGGGACCACATCAATCTAGTGGGGACCTTCTTCGGTTACAGATGCAGCCAAACAATGTCATCCTTGGCATCAACTGGTTGTTTTTTATTAGTTCCATTATCAACTGCTTCCAGAGAAGAGTCGTGTTCTCCGACGTGGATGGGCAACACATATATTTTGTTGGCGAGAGGAGCTATCAGGTGGGAAGCCAGCATGTGAAGCCTCTCCATTCCTAGTTAGGTGGGTTATCAGTGGTTCCAGCTGATACATCGATGATGGATGTCCCAGAGGATTTTGGGGAGTTCCCCGATGTTTTTCCGGAGGAGGCTGTGAATCTGCCCCCCCCCCCCCCCGATGTGACTTTAAGTTCGGGATAGACTTACAGCTTGGTGCCCGTCCAATTTCGATGGCCCCTTATCAGATGGAACCTTCGGTGTTGCGGGAGTTGCGGATTCAGATTGATGATCTGATGGATAAGGGTTTTGTTCAACCCAGCGTATCGCCATGGGGTGCTCCAGTTTTTTCGTGAAGAAGGCAGATGGTGGTCTCAGGATATACATAGACTACCGATGGTTGAACCAGGTTACAGTCAATAACTGTTACCCCCTTCCTAGGATAGATGATCTCTTCGAACAACTGAGGGGAGCAGGTTGGTTTTCCAAGATTGATCTATGATCTGGATATCATCAGCTGAGGGTAAAGGACAATGACATCTCGAAGACGGCTTTCAGGTGCAGGTATGGGCACTTTGAGTTTGTGGTGATGTCGTTTGGAGTTACGAATGCACCGGCGGTGTTCATGGGACTTATAAACATTGTCTTCCAAGAGTTTCCAGACCGGTTCATCGTTGTGTTTATCGATGACATTTTGGTCTACTCAAGATCAGAGGAGGAGCACGTTGAGCATCTTAGGGCTATCTTGGAAGTCCTTAGACACCACCAGATTTAAGGGAAATTGTCGATGTGTAAGTTCTTCATGCAAGAAGTACACTTCCTTGTACATGTGATGTCTCAGAATGGAGTTTCACTGGACCTGTCGAAGGTGGAGGCAGTTGTTTCTTGGGCAGCTCCCAAGAGCGTGGTCGAAGTTTTTAGTTTCTTGGGGTTATCAGGTTACTATCGGAGGTTCGTTTCAGACTTCTCTCAAGTTTCTTCTCCATTGAATGCTTTGACTAGGAAGAACCATGTCTTCCAATGGAGGGAGCAGTGCCAGAAATATTTCGACTACCTGAAGGAGAAGTTGGTCAGTGCTCTTGTGCTCAGGTTTCCAGAGGAAGGGTTTTTGTATGAGGTGTTTTGTGATGCTTATGGCCTTGGTCTGTGGTGCGTGCTGATGCAGAAGAAGGGAGTGATCTTTTATGTTTCTAGACAGTTACGCCCTCATGAGCGTAACTATGCCACCCATGAACTAGATCTTGCTACAGTAGAGTTCACACATATGTTTTGGCAACATTACCTCTTTGTGGAGTGATTTGTGGTCTTCTCAGATCTTAAGATCTGGCGTTATATCTTCTCCCAGTGTGACCTGAACCTGCGGCAGCAGAGATGGGTCGAGTTTCTAGAAGACTATGACTTTGAGATCTCTTACACTGAATGTAAGGGCAACGTTGTGGCTGATGCCCTGAGCAGGAAGTCACATAAGGAAGCGGTTCAGAAATCCACTAATTCTTGGAAGGCGATTGTAGAGTTATTTTACTTGTACTCAGATGCCAGGGTAGAAGGTGTTAGAGGATATTTGTTTCAGAGGACGGTGCAGTCCTCCTTGTTGTAGCAGGTGGAAGAGTCTCAGTGGGGGGACTCTGAGGAGGAAGTGATGTGGGATCATTTCGATCATGGGAACGCTCCAGAAGGATGGTCAGAGTACATCCGACATCAGATTCTTTTCCATCAAAGGTTGTTTGTTTGGAGAAAATTCTTGTGGGAGTTCTCTGTGAGTTCCATAGCTCAGCCTTGGTAGTACATACAGGAGTTTCAAAAATGTACCGAGGCCTGAGGGAACAGTTTTGGTGGCCCTAGGTGAAACGGGAAGTGGCGGATTTTGTGGCTAAATGCCTGATGTGTCATCAAGTGAAGGCGGAATATCGTGTTCCCAGTGGTTTGTTGCATCCTTTAGATGACCCTAAGTGGAAGTGGGATGACATCTCAATGGACTTCATCACCGGACTACCCAGAGCTCAGGGTGGTTATGATTCTATCCGGGTAGTGGTGGATCGACTGACGAAATTAGCACACTACATAGCAATTAAGGAGTTGGACCTGATGAGTACCTTAGCACAGAGGTATGTAGACGAGGTGGTGCGTTTTAATGGATTTTCGAACACTATCGTATCAGATCGGGATGCTCGGTTTACCTCACGATTCTGGAGGGGGTTACAACATGCCTTTGGCACCCAGCTACACCTTAGCACTGCTTTCCACCCCCAGAACGATGGCCAGACAGAGCGGACTATCCAGACATTGGAGGACATGCTACGAGCATGCGTTCTGGATTTCGGAGGATCATGGGTACGATAGTTGCCTTTAGTAGCGTTCGCCTAAAACAACAGCTTCCACTCTACTATTGGCATGGCAACGTTTGAGTCTTTTTATGGAAGACCATGTCGTTCACCCATTTTCTGGGAAGAGGTTTGTGAGACAGGTACTCTTGGGCCAGAGGTAGTGTAGAGCACCACAGAGAAATTCCAACATATATGTGAGAGGATGAAAGAAGATAAGGACCAACCGAAGTCTTATGCTAATCGTCGGAGGAGGCCCATCGAGTTCGAGGTGGGAGATCATGTGTTCTTGAAGGTTTCCCCTCGACGGGGGTAGCGGAGGTTTGGGAAAGGGATCAAGCTCTCACCTAGGTTCATCGGACCATTTGAGGTGCGGAGGCGAGTTGGCGAGGTGGCATATTAGCTGGCCCTGCCACCTCATTTGGAGATGGTTCATGACGTCTTCCACATCTCAAGCTTCGTCGGTACTTACATGACAACTCTCACATTATTGACTAGGGAGAGTTAGATATTGAAGACGACGTGAACTTAGAGGAATGAACAGTTAGAATCGAGGACCATAAAGAGAAGGTGCTTCATGGACGAACCATTCCCTTGGTTCGTGTGTTGTGGAGGCATGGCGGCCTCGAGGAGAGCACTTGGGAGCAGGAGGCTCAGATGCATGCTCAGTACAAGGAGTTGTTTTGAAATGTGTTTTCCCTTGTTCTTCTGATATTTGTGTTGATGTTATACTCTATACCTTTAATATATGGAATTCTTGGGTGTCGGTTGTGAGACCATTTGTTTCCTTGTTCCCTGGTAATGTGTAACCTGTCTGGATGTGTGGGGAAAGGAAAAAACCTGACCCTTAATCGAGACGCATTAATGCGGATGCGATTGAACACGTGTGGGAGAGTCAGTGCCGCCTAAAGTGGATAGTATCTCGATATATGAGATTGAATTTTTTCCCCAAACCACATATTTGGGAAGTTTGTTGGTTGTGTGGTGTTGGGGGTAGTGCAAGATGAAAAATCCATCTATATGAATGTGGGAAGACCCAATTCTAAATCGAGACGCATTAATGAGGATGCGATTATACCTGTGCAGGTGAGTCAGTGCCTCCTAAAGCGGATAATATCTCGACATAGGAGAAGGAATTCTTAACACATTTGATTAGGGTTTTTGGTTGGGTTCCTATTATAACTAGTACCCTAAGAGGTATCTTGTTGGGTTCTACTAAGTTTGTTTTTGAATTCTCGAGTATGAGAATGTTTTAAGAGGTATCTGATGTAATGGCTCGGACTTCTCCAGCCCATTATTTTTTAAAAAAGAATGTCACGAAGTGTTCTGGAGGGTAAAATGGAATTTTCCCAAGCTTTCCAGAATTTGTTATGTACACACCGTGTAGTGTGAGTACACGCCGTGAACCCCCTCGCCAGGTATACCCCATGTTGAAGGCCGTGTGGAAGTCATGTGGTGACCGTGTGGAACGGCCGAGTACATGTCGTGTACCATAATGTACATGCCATGTACTTTTTCTTTTCTCGCCTATAAAAGGAGGGGTACCCTCCTCCTTTTCAACTCACCCCTCTCCTCCCCATTCCTATGAGCTGAGCTCTCCCAAGAGACTCAAAGGCTCCTTTTATACCATAACTTCTTCGCTCGAGCTCCGATTTATGATCCGTCAGCGGCCACGGGATTGTGACGACCTGGTGGAACTTCTGATCTTGGATCTGTTGTCTTTACTTTGGCCTTTACTTTCATACTTCCACCCGAGGAGGTTTTTCTGAGACTCGACAGAGGTGATGGACGCCGACAGATGTCTTCTAAGGTTGATCAGGGGGAGCATTCTAATCAGAACATGTTGAGCTAGGGATCTTACCTTTGTCTCTCTAATTTGTGCATCATGTAGGGTAGGTATCCTCTTGTTTTCATGAGAAACAATTGAACCATTAAATAAAGATAATAACTGGTTAAAGAATGGGGATGATGAAGTTTTTATGTTTATCTTTATATCCTGTGATATTATGTTTTGAATTAAATAGGCTTATGCCTACTGAAAAGCACGGTCGTTGGGGGCCTTTGCATGCACAATTAAATGATTCCATATCTTTCTAGAACTTTTTGCAGATGGAAACCTATTGTAATGTAGAAATTGCTTAATCACGTAAAGTTGGCTGTTTAAATTCTGGAACCCTTGTGTGATCACCCTAGTTAAACAAAATGGAATAATGAACATGTGGGATTTGGCTTGTTTACTAGTGTGTGAATGGGAGGGTTGAATCCTGGGTTTTTACGAGTAGAACAGGCCGCAGGGCTGTGGTAAATGATGTTAATGGGGCGATGATGCGGAAAAACTATTGTTTTGTGGGTTGTGGTGGATCGGATGAGCAGTAGGGCTGCGATAAGTTGTATCAAGGGATGATGATGTACAGTGTGGCTGTGGTTATGGAGGTTGGCAGCGGGGCTGTAGGGATGGGTTTGAATGTGAAATAACTATGGTTTATGATTAATAAATAATGTGTGGAAGAGTTAATGAATGGTGGGTCATGGTAATGGAACTGGAATAATAATAAATGGGGTTGGATGGTTAATAAGAAGAGAATTGTTTGTGTTGCTTGTGTTTCCCTCACTTGATTTGTGGTTGGTAGGGATATGCTTTACAAACGATCGATGTGGTCGGTTATGGATAGTTTCCTAGTAGATAAGGAACTAATAAACTAATTCTGATGAAACCTGAAAACCTAAATGGGTTTGGGGTTGTTTTTTGTATGCATGCTTCGTAGTAGCAGTGTTGAGGCACATGCTCCGTTTCTCTATTTAGTAGCCATATTTTGGGATCTGTGTTTGTTATACTTATATATATCTGTATCATTGTGTTTTATCGCACCCCACCCATGTTGAGCACTTAGTTCCAAACAATCCCAATTCATGGGAGATGGTGTTTTCCCCTTAGTTACTAGCTCCTTCCTCCTCCTTCTTCCCTTGGCTTTCATGGCTTGAGGCGACCTTACACCTAAGAACTTTCAGGTAGGTTTCGATTGGGGTGGTTCTAGCCCATGACTCTTCGGGCAGGTTTTACTGTTTCCCAAGAATCTTCGGGATGGGGCCCAGGTGTGTGCGGATGGGATACGTGGTTGTGAGGCCCAGGTGTGTGTGGGCGGGATACGTGGTTGCAAGGCCCAGGTGTGTGCGGGCGGGATATGTGGTTGCGAGGCCCAGTTGTGTACGGGCAGGATGTGTGGTTTGTGAGTCCCAGGTGTGTGCAGGCGGGGAGAGTGTGGCAGTGTCTGGACGTTCGCCATTAGGATGAGCAGCTAACTGATGGGGAATGGTGTGGGGTACCCAATACTCTTGTTCTTATATACTACTACTACCTTGTGTGATTGTGTTTTTGGTGAGTGTGGATAGTGAGGTTGGATGGATAGAATTCCTTGCTAGGTTTCATATGTTGTTCTCACAGGACATTGGGATGTCTCCCCACTTGTGCACGAGAGCTTTAGGTTTCCCTAATGAGTATACTTGTATTCTCGCCCTACGTTTACTTTAATGTTTCCAGGAGGACTACCAGGGACGTGCGGTACCCTACTAGTCGGAGAGTTGGAGTTATTGCTGTTTTTGTACACATGTTTCTTTTGGTATTGTACTTTGAGCTTTCTTGTACTTGCACCCTGTTATAAAATTGTTTAACCATGCATGTGGGCTTGGTTTGGGTTTTTTTTTCTATACACTTGCTCTTTTCGTTTTTGGTGGCTGACTTGTCCTATTTCTCGATCTTAAAATAATAAAAGGGTGATGCCTCCCATATTTGGGAAAAACTCATACCCTTAGTGCTAGTTTCCAACCTGGGGCCTACTAGAGGCAGGACTTGGTGGTCATTATCTCCCTTTTACCATTTCTAGATCAGGAGGGGAATCTTTGGTGGGATGGGGTCGTGACACAGTCCATGATTTTCAGCGCCGCTGACGGTTCGTCAAACAAACATCTGGTTCCCAAGTTATGGAAAAAAGTTTTTAAAGGGTCATTGTGGGCCTGGTCTTGTCCAACCCGATCGAACCGACCCCCCCCCCCCCCCCCCGAGCTGGCATGGGTCGACCCGGTTCTATTCGACCTGGATCGACCTGCTGGTTCAGGGCCAACCCGTGATGCGGCCCGGTCCACTGGGAGGTCTGGAAGGCCGCGAGGGGCCACTGAGCCTACAGGGGCCACCGGGCGGCCCGACTGTCGGGGCACCGAGAGGGCTTGGGACCGGATTGTCCAGGGCACCATGAGGGGCGTGGTCCAGTTCGGCGGGGGCACTGTGAGCAGAGCGGCCCGGTTCATCCGGGGCACGATGAGGGGCACGGGCTGGTTTAGCTGGGGCACCGCAAGGGGCGTGGGCTATTTCGTTTGGGGTGTTGCGAGTTCATCAGCTGGTCCAACTGGGAAGGTGGAGAACTGCAGGGGCGGCGCGGGTTGCGGTTTCCACGGGTGGCGGCGTCATTGCCTTCATCACCTTAATCGTCTTCATCCAATTCCTCCATTTCGAGGAGTACAACAAAGAAGAATGGTGGAGGGGTTGGGCCATGTCTGTTTTTCCCACACCCTCAGCATTTATGGTGGTAGCATTTGTCTCAATAAGAAATAAGAATGATGAACATAAAATTTTACAACGTCTGCAACGATTTTTTCACAAACCAAAAAATAAATCAAGGAAAGTATTATCACTCAAATAAACCCCCTACCTTGGATTGATACATCGATGGAGTCACGGGGAAGAAGATAGAACATTAGGAAAAGATGGACATCGGTTCATTGTAGTCGAAGACGTCCTACGTCGGATGAAGTCTCGAGGAAAAAGGTCGATGTTGGGGTCAGCGTTCTTCGTTGGTGTTCTTTGCTGGAAGAACCCATTCTCTATTTGGAGAAGTAGTTCTTCGTTGGAGATATTTTCTCCCAAGGATCCGCCAAAATAAAAAATCTTCCAAAATAATAGATTAGGCAATCTATTATTTTGTTGGAAGAATTCAAAAAAATTCATTAATTATGGTTGGTGGAATAATTAAAGCATGATTGTTGGAACGATTAAAGGTATGTGCATTGGCATAATTAATGTGAAAAATGTGAAGAGATTCCTCCACATTAATGAGGGGGTTGAGTGTTTCTCTCAGTTAAATGGGGGGTTTAATCCTGAGTGGTCCTCACCACTATAACCTCTCATAGGAGGTTATGGTTCGGGTGGTCCACGCCATCATAACCTCTCTTAATAGTTTAAGGTCTCGTGGTCCCCACACCTCAACTTCTACATGGTGGTTTAGTTCTGGTCGACCCCACCTCCCAAGACCCACATGGGTGTTGAAAATAAAATTAAAAATGTCATACACTTTTATATTTATTTTATTCTTACATAAAAAACCCCAAAAACTAACTTTCACCCTCGACCAACTGTTGTCGAGGTGAAAGTATTCTTAAGAGAATATCGGTGCTATGAGGTCAACGGTGTCCTCAGGTTTCAATTCCGAACACCGGTTAAAATTTTAGATAAACCCACACACGCGTTTACAGAACGTACCCTAAATAATGTTCATAAATTCATTCCGGGAACTCCGGGACTCGAATTCACGCGCATTTAATTTTTGCGAACTCGTAAAATTACAATATATTTTAAAAAAAATTACATCAAAATTCCGGGTCTTTACAAATCCACACCACTGAGTTCACTAAAACTCAAGCCTCTCAAATAACTTATCCCTGAAAAAGGACCATCTAAATTCAAGACAGACACATCAAGATCTTTCCGTGTAGATGTGGCTACCAATGTGTGTTAAGGACCGTCCTTCAGTGTCTCATGTGCTCACCCTTGGATTTCACATACACTTATATGTCATCAAAAAAGATCACCTAGGGATACCCATGGTGAAACAATGAGCCTTAAAATGACCATCCTCGGCATGTCCCCCATCTGCACCCCCAACTTGTGGAGCTCTTTGGGAGCTATCGGATATAATGGGGTATGTATCGGTGCCACCCCGGGGTGTAGACCATTACAGAAGCATAACTCCTGACATATAGGTAAACATTTAACATCTTCATGGAATATAATTGTATACTCTTCCACCATATAGAAATGTGAGGAATCATAACGTCCACTGCACCAAGGGTCTGACTAACCAACTGGATAGAGATCAGTTGCACCCTCCTATCCCGGAGTCCATCAAGACCTAAAAGGATTTCACCTATTACTCTAAATGGTAAATCTAGATCCACTACTACAGACGCACCATATCTATTTTTCTAAATCAATCTATATTTTTATGAAATGAGGATTTAGTCTATACCGAGAATGATATTTTAAGGCCTCGATGATAGTACCAAAAGACCCCAATTGCAACTCTTTCCTCCAAGATTCGGGTCAAACTATTGACACCATTGTGTGGTCATTCGGTCTGCTCTAGTAGGATTATCTAAAAGTGAGGATTAGTTCAACAGTTTTAACTGGAAACTCTAGGTATCAAATACGAAAAGTGGTAGGAAAGGAAATCACTATTACATGTGTCTATCAATTATAAAACTAATGTCGAAAGGCACATATCATACCTAGAATCATCCTACGAGTCCTGGGGTCATAAGATTCGTTATCCTACAATTGGCTCATCTTCTATCCTCTAGCTCCCATTGTTTGGTATGGACCACCTTGAAGTGGTGGTGGTTAAACATAAAAATGTTGGTCACTTCCTACTACTTCCCTATCTCTCGTCCCATGTTTTCCGCAAGACGGATTAGTCTACTCTTGCCGTTACCTCTTCCTTGGTGGTTCAACAACCGCCTCTCAAACTATAGCATGAATGGTTTGACAAAATCACATTAGACCCCCCCTATAAAAAAAAATAGACATTCATGACCTTCTTGGAACCAACACCTCTCTACGAATGAGCCCTATAGTACTTCGGCCTATGTTACACACCTGATATCAGTAGGTCCTATAAACCCTGCTTCTCAGATAGTCATTACCATGTAATCCAATGATACAAGTTCAAATCCAGACTTGATCATCTAGCGCCAAAAGATCCATCCAAAACTCAGACTGGAAAGTTTCATCCACCTTATCAACTAGAGGTGGGTCTACAAACATATCATCAGTAAAAACAGTCACATGCTGACCATCCTAAAGAAAAACATCTTTGTGACTAGCTCCCATCAGGGAGACCTCACTGAGCTGTGGTTCAACCAGATGTTCCTTCTTTGAAAACCCAACTGGCTAGCATTGTAAACACAACCTACAGTGAATAAGACTTATCATGTCTAAAAGACTATACCTGGTGAGATGGCTCAAGATTTACATGGAAGAAACATCCCATTCACATATGATGAATGTACCTTTATTACCCTTCAACTAGTGTTTTCATTTAATGAGTTGGAAAACACATTCCATCGTATGTGTTTATGGATAAGTTAGCCACTACACCTACACTGGGGTCACTGCCTTGAAATCTAAACTTGAAACACTTAGCTCTATTTCCACACAAAAAATGTCACAGACTCTCAAACTCAAGGTAGAATCAACAACCTATGATACCACTCTTTCACCACCCATTCCGTAAGGATCGTTCAGTGACAACCCCAAGCACACCTATGATATTCTAGGGGAAACAAATAGGCACCAGCTAGCCATATCCTACAAATGGGAGGTATTTTCCTAAGAACCTCTACACACGGACGTAACGAAAGCCATATGCATGGAGGGTGATAACACTATGTAATGAAATATTGATTATTTCCACTACAACCCAATAATATATTTAAGAAGAAATTTATGAAGTAAAGTACAAGTAAGACAGTATAAAATCCCACTAAATGAAATACAATTTCAAATCCTAACCCACAAACAAGGGTACAAAAGCTTTTATAGAAGCTTCTAGAAACAACTTGTCTTGTCTGATCTAACAAGGAACCATCTAGTTCTGGACCTAATCTTGCTCTACCTAATACTCCACCAATGTGTTGGTCAACTACACAGGACACATCACATGCTATAAAATCTTTTACTAGTTTGAGTAAAGCAATACTCCATAGGGGACCCCCATAAAACCACCAAGCAAGATACAATAATGTAAACACCACTATGATTCTATTTTCTGCACGACAGAGGTGTATGTATTCCACATATATAAAAATACCATTCAAGTATAGAAAAAAGGATTCCACGATGTGATGTATCCTCCCCTACCTTCAATATGGTTCTGGGTATATCATGCTTGATTCCAAGAGATACCACTCATCGAGCTATATGATAGTATCCACGTAGAGCATGTATACATAATTTATCTACGTGAACATCTAATTTCGATATTTCATGATGTTTCTAATGACTTTCGGTCTCATTGAGACAAGAAGTCATGATATCATAGACAATCCATTGTCACTGGATTCTAATCAAGTCATGCTCATCCTGAGGGGACTCTCTCCTTGAGCAACCTAGTCATTAGAGAACATTGCTAAGAGGTACATCTTCCTTGGGCCCAACCCAAAGAGGAAACACTGAGAACAACACAAAATATAGTACTTCATTCATAATATTGAACATCTTTTACTAATGAAGGGATCATCCACGATTAGTCACTATTGTATATCCAGCCACTAATGTCTGCTCGTCTGTCGCGCCAATGAGGTATGCTTGGCTACCGAGCCACTGAGGTCCACTATTCAGCCAAGCCACAGTGGTCTGGTAAAATACAAGGAAACTAAGATATGATCCTCTGCTTGGACACTATATTCTGCTCGTCTACTAGGCCACTGTGGTCTGCTCTTCAATTCCATCACGTCACAGCCAACCACAATATTTCCTCTTGTGGCATGCTTAATTCCAGAAGAAGCTACACCCCATGTAATCATTCATAACTCAACCTCCATAGAACCTCACTTGTAGTATGTCAAAATAACCACCTCATCGTGACAGACCAAAAAATAAAAATGGGTCATTAATTGGATGTAGGATTTCTATGTTATAAACATTTTACCCAAATGGGGTCACTTTCGGACGACGTCTTATCTGAGCTGGTCGGGCCAACCCGATGCGACCCAACATGGGTCTTCCATTCTGACCTAGTTCCAACCAATCTCGCTAGACCATGCCCAAATTGGTTGGGCCTGTATTGGCCCACTGTGTCACTTTTGGGTTGGGGCATCTTCTCCATCTTGTCCCACTGTGAGCGGGATGACTTGCGACGCCTAGACGTAGTGGTGGTCACATCATCAACTATTGGTCAAAAAATGGGATCTCTACATGACTTCCCAGTGGGTCTCCATGGGGCCCTCATGCTGGGGTCATGCAGGATCACTACCCTCTTTTTGTGTCGGCCTGACATCCTGCCACCGGTTGTCTCTGACGTCCTTTTTCTACTACCCTGCAACCTATGCCATAGGGACCTCAACCGAAAAGGTGAGCCACTGGTGTTCACCGCCTCCCACAAGCACCCGCCATCGTCCATCGCCAGCGCCACCGCTGATGTTGGATCTCTGGATGTTTCTTTCTCATGACATCCGACTTTTTCCGGTGGTCTGTTCATCAATATTCAAGAAAATCCAGAATTCTAGGGTGGTCACTATCACTAATACGTGCCCCAAGTCATCTCAACGTCGATCAGGGGGTCCTATCATGTTCAGGACCTCATTGAAAATTCCAACGCAACCACTTGGGTTCATTGGTGAAAAATTGATATGGCCAGGTAGGAGGAGCTCAAAAAACCATGGTATAGACAATTGCCTTGTTTGATTGGCCATCATATGTCCCATTAGATGTAAAATCAGAAGAATGTAATTACCATGTTCATACCCTTCAGGTCTTGGAATAATTAACCCATCCCACATGAATGAGGGACCCATGGATCAACCTATTAGTGGGCTGATTCGTGTTCACCGTTTGGAGAAAATAATGTAGAATCAAGATCACATAAAACAAAACTACAATCTTGAGTCGGGATCATTAATTGGAGAAGATAAAAGTTTCACCACCACTATTCATCATTCTTGATATGCATCCAAATTTCATTGGTGATCCTTTCAATGGTTAGAAGGAAGGAGGTAGAAATGTTCTCCTCATAATGGTTGATTCGTCGATGGTCGTTCGCCAACACCAAATCTTCATGTTCAGAAATAAACTGGATCTCTACCAATGTTCCTGTATTTGGTTAATACATTAAATATAGGAAAAAAATGTCAGAATTTTTTACACTGAGTCGCAACATCCCTACACTGTTTCATTTATGAAACTATGATTCTATTACTATTTGGTTTCAACATCGTTTCCTTGTAGTGAAACTAAAATTTGAATGCAACTGTTCCCTCAATTTTCTTATATGAGCACCCATTTATGTGTTATTACAAATTTTCATTAAAACCACAAAATATAGGTGTTTAAATACACAAAATTTTTTAAAGTACCATTCCTGGCACATCGGGCCTCTGAATTGCATGTCGTCTCAGCGCCTAGTCTTTAAATTTTCCCAAAAATATTTGTAAAATATAACCAACAAAAATCAAATCCATTAAAAATGATACCCAAGACCATAAGAAAATAATAATATCACAAAATAAAATCATATAAATAAACCATAAAAAATCACTGATGAAAAATTGAACAAAATTAAAAAGTTGGAAACATCACCTTGTCATTTCCATTTAAATCTTGAAAAAACACCATTAGTGAAGGGCTAAGCTAGGCATGTCGATGGACACCAAACCTGAAATCCCAAAATAACATCATTTCCACCGCTACCAATCTACCTTGGAGGGGTAGAGAATAATTTTAGACTTGAGTAGTGAAATAGAAGTCGACGACTCTGTGCAACGACATCCTCGATATGGAAGAAGTATAGATCCCACAAATAATCATGAAAATTGACTCAGGATGTTCCGGAAATACATTGACCACAAAAACAAAGAAACCAATACATCTGGGTTTTCATTGCATCTGCACTGACTTGGAGAGATCCCAAAGTAAATGAGGTCAAATAAGCGTTTGAGAGTCCAAGGGAATCAATAAGAATAATCTTTATGATGGCATGAAAGTATATGTTAATGTGAAAATCATAAAACATTCACCTTAGAGAGTGTAGATGCCACCGCCGAAGACAAAACAAGGAAAAAGTGGGGAAATAAAGAAGGATAGGGGATATGATAATGAAGGGACAAATAATTTTGTACTCCACTCTAATCCTCTTACAAGGAGTATCCCTAGTGTGAGAGGGAAAATAGGGAGGCAACACAAAGTATCTCCTACCAAATATCTATTAGCATGTACTAGAAAATCCGTATACTCTATACAGAGAAATAATTATAGTTTTGTTAATAAAAATATAATACATATATTACATATATATGATATAATAATTATAATATAATTTATTTCATTTAAATTTCATTGGTTTAATATAATAATTAAATGTATGTAGATTTCATGCATACATATGACCAACTCTCCCAAAGAACGCTGCACTTAATTTCTTATATCTAAATATTATAGATTTTTGTATACAAATATATAAAGAATCTATATGATAATGACATCATGGAAAATATTTTGGATATAATGAAATAATGATTTATATAATAGTAATAATAAATACCATGTCAAAACATAATTGAGAAAACTAGTCAATTAACAGTCGAAATTGTGAAAATAATGAAATATTGTTAACAAATATGTAATAAAAATTTATAGGATGATTATATATGATATTATAACCATGATTATGGTTTTGGTATACGTTAGTAGAAAACATTAATGAATTATACAATAGAATTAAACATTAATTAATTAAAAAACCGACAGGTAATTGAGTTTTTTTATAAAATCCTTTTAAATTTCTCATTTACAAAATTAAAAAAGAATTCCTTTTTAATCTTCAACATGAGAATTATATCATGATGTCATGAACCATTATTAATATAATGTGTCTTTTATATGCATTCATATTTATTTTTCAATAATATTATTTCATTATTAGGTGGGTGATTTTTTATTTAAAAAGTGATTTTAATGAGAAAATGGAAATATCATATTTGAATGTGTTCTCACAAGGTTTTAAATGTGTTATCAAGGGTTTTATTTCTGATATGTTCCTTGAATTTTTTTTGTGGATTGAGCCTAGTAATTCACATGATATTATGAGTTGATCCCAGTATAGGCTAAGATACAACATGTTGAGCTCCATTATCTCTCATGATATAATGGTTGATCCCCACTGTTTCTCTCCAATGCATTGGCTACCCTAGAGATGGAATTTGACAATATGGTTATTCCATCTGTATGTGTGAATATAAGAGGTATATGATTATACATTACGAAGAATTCAACATGATTAATTCTATGAATTCTTCTGAATTTTAAATATAATGGGATTTAAGGGTTTATCATGTTTTCATTGGACTAATGATTTTATTTCATAATGTTCTGTATGGAATTTTTTTCTCATACCGTGTTTTAATTTTTTCATATGGAATATGGATCGGTTAGAGAATGAAGGAAGTAATAGTGAGTTTTATGAAGAGTTTTCATTGAAATCATGTTATATTTTTAAAATAAATTATATTGTAGATTAAATGGACAATATTTTAGTAGTATCATCATTGAATGAATAATATATGTTTTGTATTTATTATGACCTATTTCTTCAAGAATGTAATCTTGAAAAGATCCCAAATGTTAATAAAAGAAAATTCTTAATTAAAACTCATGATTATGTAATGTTTTAAGACTTAATCATAATTTTTTGTATGAAGATGTGTTTTATAAAACCATAGGGGAATGGGTGATGTTAACATAATATATTATATAATATATTATTTTATTGTTAATTTTTAATTATATATATTTTAAATATTTCCATGTTTCATTATCAAATATATGTCAATTAAGATTTGTTTTCCATAGAAGAAAAATAAAAGCTGATGTAGAAAGGCGACATCAAAATGATATCCTTCTGAATAATCATCTTGGAAGGGGGGAATTGGAACTCAGCTATTTTTTATAGTAATGGAGAGTTGAATTAGTTGATAAATGGTGGTGGTATCCATGAAATAGAGAAACCTGGTCTATAGTGAAGTTTATTCAATTTTTTAGATCATTTCAAGAGGAAATTCCCCCTTTCAATCAGTGGATAATATTAGTCAGTGGTAGCTAGGTGATGGATCAATGCCCAAGACACTACCACAAAATAGGGCAAGGGAAGCGCTGCCCTTTATCAGCGCTAAACAGAAAGCGCTGATAAAGGGGTATGCTTTTATCAGCGCTATATAAAAGCGCTGATAAATTTTACATTTATCTGCGCTAAAATAAGCACTAATAAAGGGTACACCGTTATCAGCGCTTTTTTTAGCACTGATAAAAGGTAACATCTATCAGTTCTTTTTTTAGCGCTGATAAAGGTATCTATTTATTAGCGCTAAAAAGTGATGATAAATGAATGTTTTATCAGCGCTTTTATTTTAGAACAGATAAAACATACCTTTATCAGCGCTTTTAACGAGCAATGATAAAGGTTCCATTGGTTTTTATTTAATAACCCTAACAGGACATCCTTGCTCGCACGCAGTCAAGCTCTCGCGGAAGCTGAACCAGACCCCTCGCCATCACGACCTCATCCTCCTCCTCCTCGTCCTCCGCATACTCCTCGTATTCCTCTTCCTCCTCTTTCCTCCTCCACGTCCTCCTCCTTCTCTGCCACCGCCGCCGCCTCCGCCCCCGCACCCGCTACCGTGACCCCCGCTGCCTCTGCGGCCTCCTCCTCCTCTACCATAACCACTGCCGCCTATGCTGGCACCGCCGCCTCCTCCTTTGTCGATGCCGTCGCCTTTGCCACCGCCTCCGCCTCCACCTCCGGTGCTGCCTCTACCACCACCGCTACCATTATTGTTATTCATTTTCAGGTAATTTATTTTTCTACCTCTTGAATTTAACGTGTGAAATCCTGATTTAAGGTGTTATTGCAAGATTTAATGGATTATTTATATTATTGAGTTCTTTATTTAATCCATGGACCTCAATAAACACATATTGAATTTTTTTTTCATGGGTTATATGTTCTTGAAATATTTTATGGTCACCCCTTGAGTGTGCCAAGTAAAATTATCCCTTTAATATCAAATTATTAATTTTCCTGAACACCTTTTTAGCTTATGTCAAAGATTTTAAATGAGGTTTCCCTTGATACAAGGGTATATAAATGGAATTTAAGACACATTATTGGTGTTTGGCCTAGATTCTTAATGGAATTTACCATATAGAAAATTTAAATGTCGATTATAGCACATTTTGATGACCCTTTGAGCCATATTAGTGAATTTTCCATTCTTGGTAAAATTGAACGTGTAATAATCATGAGGAATAAATATTGCATAATGGATTTATTTTAATTTAATGATTTAATTAAATGAACTGAAATGATCTATAATGGGTTGAAAGGGAACACCATCTATTGTATGTTATATAGAATGAGAATTGTGTATTTCATTTTGTTGAATGAAATTGTACATGGATAATGGGACATATGAGATGTTTTTCTTCATGTTTTGTAATATAAATATCAATGTGAATAATTCCATACTTATAAAAATTGTCCTAATTAAATTGATGTATGGGAGGTAATTACTCATTCTAGTTAAAATTAAAATACACCATTATAGAGGATAACATAAGATAGTAAGGTAATTATTGAGAATATAGGAAAGTCACACTCCCTTACATCGGGTGTTGAGTATAACATATCGTACCACAAATACTAATAGGATGTTTGGATTTTTTCACCACACCAATATCTTAGAGTTATTACATGATGGATTACTCCCCATCCTGAGTTCCATCTAGATCACATTGTTCTATGCCTGATCACTATTATGGATGGATTTCTTTTCTCGAGGTATGTGATCCTTCTGATTCCTATTTGGATTTGTTTGCACCGATGGTTTGGATAAAAATTAGTGATCAGATAGGCATTGTCTTTTGGGGTTTATGGGATGTGGTAAATGGTGTAGTCAGTTTTAGATTATTTTATTCTCATGGGTTTCCCCTATTTTATGTTTTCTTTTCAGTTAGTAATCTCCTCTGTTGTGCGCCTCTCCTCTGCCACGTATGCACCTATGTCGTGTACTTAATGTCACCTTCACAGTGATTTTTCTCCTGTTACTCATTGGTTTCCTCTTTTTCTCATGTTATTATTGTTTTATATTGATGGTTATAATGTGAAATGTATTGGCTAAATGCCCTGCTGAAAATCGTGGTCGTTGGTGGTCCTTGTTTGCGCACTAAATAAATTGAATGTTGGATGGTTCTTGTTGAGCATTGGAATATATAAATTGGTAATTTATGTATAATTTACTTATAAATAAACACCCCATGATGATAAAACTTTTGTGATAACCCCTGAATTAACCAACAAAATTGAATAAGGGATGCTTTGTAAAATCAAAAAATTTGATTGTTTGGTTTTTATGGTGTTGCAATTGTGACCACGATGGTGTTTTTGTATGGTGTTGTGGTTTTTGGCATGATTGATATGCCATTTGATTTCCATGTTGTAGTTCGTCCACCATTAAATATCAATCCAAACTTTACCCATGTGATCATGGACTCAGTTGTGGTTGGTATGAACAAAAGATAGTTTATTGGACTTCTGGATGAGGTAAGGGCATTGGCCTAATTGTGTCTCTTTGTTAATTGGTTATTTTATGTTTTGTGCCTCACTAGTATAATTCCATTTAGCAACCCCATTATTTATTTCATTATTGTATTACTAACATAATATTTTTTTTATTATGTAGGTTAAATCTTTTTCCTCAGTTCGAATGCTTTGTTCGGAAACCGCCACCATGGACGACAATTTTTTAGAGCGGATGGATGCAAAAATTATGGAACATCATTGTTTTTTAACTGTTTGTTTGATAAATGAAATTATAACCAAATTAAACATTGTTTGAAATGTATATAGAAGTGTGTTGTTTTGTATTCATGATTTCAAGTAAATTTATGTATCATTTTTGTTCTTCTGTGCTTTGTGTGTGGGTGTTGTTTGTACTGTGTGCATGTGTTGTTTGTGCTCTGTGCAGGTGCGGTAATGTGTGCAGGTGCTGGGCAGGTTCATTATAGTTTCTGGTTTTGCACAGGATCTTTGGACTTTATCAGTTCTAGTTAACCATTGATAAATGGATAATATATCAGCCCTATTTTGTGCGGTGATAAAGGTTGTTTTAATCAGTGCTAAAAATAGCGCTGATAAAGGTAGTGTTTATCAACTCTATTTTCAACGCTGATAAATGTATAATATATAATCGCTAAAAATATTTCTGATAAAATTCCCCCTATATCAGCGCTTTCCTAACGCTGATAAAGGGGACCCCCCCCCTTTATCTTCTCTGAGATTAACAACGCTTTTTTAGCGCTGTTAAAGGATGTTTTTAGTGCTATATAAGACATATTTTTAGTAGTGAGAAATGATATTTGTTTTCATGTGATGATCATAATACCAAAAGGTAACACTTTCTGTTTATTTTATTTAATGTAATGATGATGGATGGTTGTATTTGGTTATGAATACTATAGAGGGATATGTGCATGACTCCATAGAATGATAAATATTGAAGGAAGTTTTCCATGGGAAATATTTTTTTCTAATTTTTTCCGAATCCAACATTAAAAATAGATTCTATAAGTGAGTGGAAAGGATGATGCATATGTAGATGTATAAGAAGAAAACATCAAATGATTGTGCATTTATGTTTTTGGATTCATTCTGGACATTAATAGAAAAATTAACCTATTTTACCCAGTATTGAATCCATGTTTATGAATAGATTTGGATATATGAGAATTTAAAAGATTTGAGAATGCCTTTTATTTTGTCGAAAATGATGAAATAGAGTTTTCTAAGACATATGTTCCTTATGATTACAAGAATCAGAAGTGGTCATGTTAAAATATTTGGAACAATAATTCAACAATGAAATTTTGAGGTAAAAATATAAAATTTCATTCTTGCGAAAAGTGTGTCGAAAATAATCCTAGAGAATGTCTTTTATATTCTGGGATGTACTAGTAATGTGGAATATTTGGGAAAATGTCATGTTAGTGCATGGAAAATGGTCAAAATTTTAATAAGAAAACAATGGTAAAATGATTTTACTATAAAAAGTGTGGTTATTTTTATAATATCTATCAAAATATTTTTACTCATGTAGGAAATTAACATGATTTTAAATAGATTGGTGTGGAAAAATATATTAAAAATACATTAATAGATGTTGACCCATCAAAAAAATTAAATTTGGTATATATATTGTTATTATTAAATATGACAATGTGATTTTTGATCCAGGGTCTACACATTCATTCATTTCTGAGAAATTTTCAAGTAACTTTGAAATTCCAATCCATGAAATGAATCTGAAACATACAATGAAAACAACTACATTACAAATTTTAAACATAACATAAACATTCGTATTAATACTTTCATACGAAATTTCAATACTTAATCATAAACTATGAATGATATAAAAATAAAATATTCACATTAAATCATATCACAAAACCTTTAATACAATATGGAAGTTTTGTATAATAGTAAATCAACATCAAATAATCATAAAATCCATCAAAGGATGTTGAAAAAGATGAAATCAAAACGTTTTTAGAGAAATATCTCTTTCTATTTTGAAATCATTTAAGATATATATATTTATAAACAAAAAATTTAATTTCAAAATATTCTTATAATATTATAAGGTAAGCTTCGATGATTTTATAACAGTGGAAAATAGTCGCACCTACCATCTAATTTTAAAAAATATTCTTACATTAATTTTTTCGAAAAGGTCATAAGGTAAGTTGTTTGGAAAACGACGGCAAAATTCCATTAAAAAAATTTATAAAAAGTAAAACAAAGGTATAAATTACATTAACCCATAGTCTAGTAAATAGTAAAAATGTTTTGAAATACATTTTTATGAAACATTGATGTGGATGAGAAAGTGGTCCAAGTAAATACTTATGTAAAAAAACCTTTGATAATAAAAATATTGTAAAATTTACCATAACCTTGTAATTTTCCTTGGTCATGGGTAGGTTAACCTCCTGTATAATGGTGAAATAATTGTTATTAAATTATACAAGAATCATATACATTAATATGATATCATATATGATCTTTTAATAATACTTTGTTAATAATATTTTATTATTATCATTGTTTCGGGTGTTAACTAATTCGTTTTACATTATATATTTTGTTATGTAGGTAATGTCTGTTATGGATAAGATGTATCATATTCATATTTAAAATTACATTAAGTCTTTAAACATTATTTTTAATCATATAATGAAAATTATTCTTGAATGGATGCGATGGGAAATGAATCTCATCGTGTTCATAGAGACGGTAATCTATACGTACGCATGAGCGACAATATCATTCATTTGATATAAAAATAATATATAATTTGATGGTATATCATATATAAAGAATAATTATCAGGTAATATTTATTATTTATATCATTTATTTATCATTATTATACCCATCTGAATAGTAATGTATCGAGTGACAACTACACCATGACGAGGAGATGGTAAGTCGTACGTACGCACGAATGGTGACATGTCATTCATAGGATTGATAGAATAATGAATATGGGTCTAAAATATTTATAATAACATCAAAGTATATATAAGATACTGGAATTATTATTTTTTAATGGAAACAACAATGAAAGATGATGTGGAATAAGAAAAAACATTAAAGAGGTGGTGAGATATTTACCTCTATTTGGGTTCTTCCTTTTGATTTGATCAAAAGGGATTAATAAGTTGGATTTATAACTATGTAAGGCCTCTAGGATTAAAAGAAAACAGTTTATATGGTATATGGTCAGGGGTTGGCCTAGAAAAATGCGTTTTAATATGTGAATTAGAGATAAGGGTAAGTTCCCTTTTATAAGAGGGGTGAGAGGCACCTTAGGAAAAGTTAGAAATATTATTTTATATTAAAATCATTTTCGGTTTCTAATAGCTCCAAAATGAATTATTCATTGGATATGGTGGGGATGGGTCTAAAAACTCTCAACAAATAGGTTTTATATAGGTTTGGGACACCATATTATCATTATCTTTTCGATATAACTCTTAGTTAAATAGTTTGACATTTAACATGTCTCTTTGTATTTTTATATTATATGGATAGTAAACATAATATAAACTTTCAAAAGAATCCAATGTTGTTAAATAATGATACACCTATAATTATATATGTATTTTGGACAATATTTATATTTTTAGTTTTATTATATCAACCAATAATATTGTATTTATTTTAAAAACTCATTTATGTCAATTTTGGCATTATTTAATAATTCATTTTTGTTAAAGTCCAAAAAACTTTATTACTTCTATATAAATACATTTAATCATCCCTAACATGTCATATTAACCTAGAAAATTAGTGTAATTCATTAAAAGTCTAAAAGTAAATTTATTTGGATATTTATAATATCAATTATTTTAATCTTTCATTAATATGGTAATTACTGCATCATGCTGTGTCATAAATAAATTTAATTATTTAATGTCTAAAAATTGTATATAAAATACCATTATGTATTAAATCTTTTCGTATTTCTATTGAATATTTATAGCTTAATTTATATTATGTGTAACCCTATATTAAAAATGGTTTAGTTATTAAACATTCAATTTAACTCTTTTAACTCTTCTTTAAATAAAATAATAATAAATGTCCTAATCTAATCCAAGTGGACCAAAGTGAATCATTTTTTATTAATAAGATTTATTTGTTTGAATTATACTAATATAATAGAATTAGGACATGTGTTAGGGTATAAATAATATCATTTTTACCTTTAATTACCCTATTTACTTTTAACCTTGGTAAATTAAAGTGAAAATTACTATTCATTAAAAAATTACATTCATCCTATTGAACCAAATTTTACTTACTAATATCAAACATGTCTCTTTTATTTTTTAAATTCATCTCACAGAATCAGTAAAATTATGTTTTATGTAAATTTGAAAATGCTCATAGAAATCTTAGTTAACGACAGCAACAAGTTCAATAAAATTTTTATATATCTAAAATTATTATAAACTGACTCCAATGAATTATATTGAATTATATAGGTATTATGTATATATATTGACCTAAAATGAGTTTAAATAAAATAAATAATTATTTAAATAAAAATTCGGTTTTGAACTATAAATGTGTGTTTTTCACTATTTATAAAAAATTGAATGTGTTGGAAAAATACAAAAATTCACCCTAAGCTAATTTCGATATTCTTAATCTAAAAATGAATTCTATTTCGAAAGATAAAAATTATAAAATTTCAACAAGTGGGTATTACTATTCATAACGGCTAATTTGATTGGTTGTGGTGTGTTAGAACTCAAAGTTGTGCACAACACATAATATAGTATTATTCAAAGAGAAGCATACCATGGAATCTTGGGGTGTCACATTGTCTTCATAATACCGAATTAACAAGCAAAGAAGAAAAATTGTGTGTTCGAGAAAAAAGTAGAATTTGAAAAAAGGGTATGATTACTGAATTTATCATTGATAGAAATTGTGAATTACTATTTGGGAAGAGACTATGTGTTCTTAGTGTTTCTCCATTTATGAATTTATTGTTCTGTGAAGATCATAATTCACTATTTTCTATTCATCCTCACATTACAATGATATTTTTATATCATTGAGAGTATCACTAGTGGGATGGAAGAAAATTAGTTATCATTGATTTAGGAAAGAAATGTTTGAAATTTTATCATGATAAAAATAATGGAAGGTAGAAAATGGAATTATTCACCCATTCCCACATCAAGAGTGGAAATGAGAAATAATATCCTAGGATTTCATGGTAAAAAATTCAATTAAATATCTAGGTCATAATAAAATCTGGTTAATTATTGATTTTTGAATATATCATGTCATTTTATTTCTATTCAATACACCATATCTCTATATCCAAATTTTCGGTTGTTTCTAAAGTATATTGTCATGTTACATGGAGTTCCTTTCCCCTTTATATCTGATTTTGATACCAGGTTCACTTCTAACATTTGTAAATGTTTTCAGAAGACATTCAGAACTAAATGATGTTTCTGAACAATCATTTATAACAATTTTGATGGATTTAATGAGTGAAATATTTAGAACCTATAGGATAATTATTGATCTTCTTCAGTGGATTACATGGGAAGTTATTATCAAAATCATTCATTAGTTGGGTTTTCCTATAATAATAGATTTCATTATTGTATCAATATGGAACAATTTATGTTATTTTATGGATGGAGGTGTCAAAAACCAAAATTATTCAATGAATTCATGGAAAGGATGTTGATGGGAGAAAAATTAGTAGATCAAGTGGAAGAGAAATTTCATTTGATTCGGTGACATATGGGGATGGAAATTACTAGGTGGAAATGATAATGATATATGAGGAGTAAATACCTTTATATTGAGGTTAGTGACCATGTTTTACATAAAATATCTTAATGGAAAAGTGTTATGATTTTTGACATAATGGAATGTAATTTCCCTAGTCTTTTGACCTTATAAAATTCTAGAGAACGTTGTACCAAATGCATATTGTGTAAACCTTCATCCGATTTTATTTTAGGTACACAATGTTTTTCATGTTTCGATGTTAATAATTTATTTTCAAGATCTATCACTTGTCTGAACCTCATAAGTCGTTCCGCAGGAAGAGAAACATTCTTATGAATAGAAACATGTTCAGGTTCCTGATCTGAGAGACCACGTATTGAATATTATGTCTATTCACCATGTTATAGTTTTTTTGGAAAATTTCATAGTTAAAGAAGCATCATGGGAATCTAAAAATTCTTGGAAGAAAAGGAATCCTCAATTCTCTAAAAATAGAATAGAAATTGTGAAGTTGTAATTTATAGAAAAAGGTAGAATGTAAGAACCAAGGTAATTTTAATATAAATTTTATTTATTATAAAATTAAATTGAGAAAATAATTATAAATTTATAATGATATAAGTTCAATTTTAAGGAATCTATAGTGATGGAATATTTACTTGACCTTGGGAATAGTAAAATGACCACTTGGAATAGTAATTTGGTAAAAATAATTGTAAACAAACCTAGGAATGTATAAATAGAATTCATGTATCATAAAATATAAAATATTATATATTTAAATCTTGGAATACGTTAATATTTGTTTTCGAAAATGATATATTAATTATTGGTATTTTTGTGAAACATAAATGTTTATTTTTAATTTAATAATTAATTTTATGATTTTAAAAAAATATTTGCATTAATTAGATTAATAAATTAATATATTAATATAAAATTATTAGTAGATAATTTTATGAGAGATGAATTATTTTTTCAATGTTTTCTAAAATCAGTATTTTTTTAATATTTGTTATTTTTTGAATAAATTATAATTTTATTTAAAAAATAAATTTCTCATATTTCAAAAATTATTTTCATAAAATGTAATTCATTTTTTAATTTTATAAATAGAAATTTGTTTTGGTTTATTTTTTGTTATTTTCAAAATTTTATTATATTTTTGGTGAATAGTGAAATACGGTAATTTATGGTATATATACGTTATATGTAGAATACACTGTTACATGAGTGATGGATGATGTAAGAACAATTGGATCAAACTAACATGAACAAGTCACTTTGATTATTCACAATAATAAAAACTATTTATACTCTTGATCCAAAATAATAATCGAACAATTAAAATATTCAAAAAAACACCCCATCCTCCACTATAAATACAACCCCTCACAAAAAAATCCATACCCCTCTCAAGACACTTTTCAAAACCATTATCTACCCAAATACATAAATAAAATCCCCCCTATAATACAATAGGCCTCACTGTGGGAATAAATCAATCCATGTAATACATTTGGTAATGAATAAAAGGTGTTACCTAAATAAGAGGTAACATTCATAGTCATGTTTTTAATTATATATTTATTCTCCAATTAATCAATTATTACTATATAGTTGTTTTATAATAACTCTATAATACTCAATATGAATATATATTTTTATTCTAAGGTTTATATCAACACAAATACACGCTTCCATCTAATGGGTAATGAACTTTCTATTTATGTATACAATGAATTATCACCTAACAAAATGATGATTATTCAGTAATCCTATATCGCCTTTCATGATAGTAATTATGATGGATTCTATGGTTATATATGATATATATGATACTTATTATTTCATTATACTTATTAATTTCATTAATAATATGTACTTTTACATATTACATTTTTTGTAAATACGATAAATTTGTTTGAGGAAGTGTGGACTACCACCTCCTAAAACCAATTTGATTCATCAAAGCTATACATGTAATGTATAAAGGATTATATTAATAATCCATTAAAAAATATATGAAATAGATATGATAAAGAAATTATAATTTATATATTTCTCGATTCCTTTTCATTCATTTAACTTATTATTGAAAAGATGTAGTGTTTATGCGTATGTACAACCAAATGTCTCCTTGACAGGTGAACAAAATTTTATATCTATCAATATTATGGATTGTTATATTTAGATATATAATTATCATATATTAAAATTAAATTATTTTTTAAATTATTTATTTTATTAAATAATGATCTATGTAATCTGAAAAACAAATAACTAGTCAAAATATACATGTGAAAACTAGGTAATTAACACCCAAAATAGTGAAATTAATGAATGGTTGTTATCAAACAGGAAATAAGTTATTTTTATAAGATGATATATTATATTATTAATATTCAAATGGTTATATTTAATGTTATTAACATATTTTAAACCATTATAAAGGAGTTTTGAACATGTTTTAATTAATTCAAACCCATGTTTAGGAACATTCATGTTAAAATCCTTTTAAATGACTCTTTAACAAATTTAATAAGATTGTAAATTTTAATATATAGAATTATTAGTTTCTCAATATATATTGATTCATTATTACTATAATTTTTATGTAATATTTTATCATTTTTTTAATATTATGACTTCATTAATATGTTTGGGGTATAAATATTTTAAAAGTAATTTTGACAGGAAAATTGTTATTAAATACCTAAATTTGTTGTTATTATGGATATAAATGAGTTGTTAATGTATTTATTCATGACATGTTGTGTGGAAATTATTTCTTTTGGTTTGAGCTCATTATATATCGAGATATTATGGGTTTATCTAATTATAGCTCATGATGTGACTTATTGAGCGACATTATTCCTCAATACATGACTTGTGGGACCCATTATAGTTATCCAATGCCTTGGGTTATCTGGAGATGGAATTAAATTGTATGGATATTAAATTTTTATGTATGAAAGTAATAATGATATGGTAATGATCTCTCATGGTTACAACATGATTTTTTCGACACATGCTTATTCTTTTTAATGAAAAAGGGTTTTAAAGGGTTTTCATGTTATCACAAGACTGGCGATATTCTTTATTTATATTCCTTACTAATAATTTTGTACACATACCATGTATTAAAATGACTTCATAGGGTGTAATGATGGGTGAGAGAAATAAGGAAGTCTTTTTTAATGTTATGAATACTTTTATTTAATGAAATAATATTTTGTTTAAAAAATTATATTATAGAAGAAATAGATAATGTTTTAGTGGAATCATATTTGTATGAATGTGGTATGTTTTGTTTATTACGACCTAATTTAATGAAAATATAAAATGTAAAAGACCCTTAATGTGAATGAATGTGCATTCTTGACATAAACACTTCATTATGGAATGTTTTTTTGATGGGTACTTATACATGGAGATTATTATAAAAATTATTAATTCTTTATTTTTAATGGTATATATTAGTGAAAAAATGAATGATATTCAATGTTATCACATTTTTATTTTATGGTTCATTTACACGTGATTTATTGCTTAATTTCTAAATATATTTGTCTAAAATGGTCATCAATGTAAATAAAAGTAACTTTATTTAATAAAACTCAAGACTTAGTAATTATTATATATTGGTATTTATATTTTTTATCAATGGGAGGGTTTAAGAAACAATTAATGTATGGATAGTTTAATTTTAATTTCATTAGAATATTTTACTCTATGGTTATATTGGAATGATATATCATTTTAATATTTCTATGTTTCATAATATAATATTAGGTTATTTATAATAGTTTTCTGTAAAGGAAACATGAAATCCATATTTGGAAGGAATTCAAAGGAATATATCATTCTAAGACAAAATCCCATGATTGTTGGAATTGTAATAATATAGTTTTTTTAGTGATGTCTCCGTTTACAAAGGCTGTTAGTCTTAGTGGTATCCCTGATTGAGAGGAATATGATCTACCATGAAGAAAAATGATTATATAGGACCATTTTATTATAAAACATCCAAATTATAAAATTGATAATATGAACCAGCTATATTCGTAGAGTGGATAAATACCCAAAAATGTATTTTAAGTCATGGGATGATTTTAAAATAACAATTATACACTTTAAAATTATTTTTAAGGAAATTATTTTCAATGGTGGTCTTTGGTTATGAAAAATATAGACAATGATGACATTGATTCCATGGAATAGGAATGTTTTATGAAACTATTCCTGGAAGGATCTTTCCCTGAGTTTTTTTATCATAGGATGAAGACAAATTCATTGAATTTAATAAAATTGATGAAGATTTAGTTTCTATATTTAAATAAAACATCAAAATATTTACATGGTATATTCCTGATTTTTTCTAGAAATTTATAGTAATGTTAATATATTTTACTTAGGATTGAAACTATTTCTAAGAGGATCATTGGCCTCATATGATTTTAAATGTTATGAGAAAAAGGATTGTTGTGATGTGAAAGTTGAGATAGAGTTTTCTAACACTTGTAACCCAAAAGATGAAAGGGCTATGAAATGGTCAAGGATGCATGAAATGGATAAGAAACCAACTATCAATTTTTTAGGTAAGCATAAAAATTGATCTATGTATGGTAAAATACATTTTATTGAATTTATTTTAGGATTTACACTATTTCACTGATGTGGTATATCTAGTCACAAGTTATATAACTATATAGAGAACAATTATGTAAAATATAGGGGTGAGATAACAGATATCCAGTAAATAGTGATATGTTTTATGATTAATTAGTTGTTACATTACGCTATTTTTTACACCATGTTTCATAGATTAGGTGTAAATCATCAATATTAATAATTCAAAGTTATAGTAAAATATTTTTATGCTACTTCAGTTCATATTGGTTAATTATGTAAAGTTATGTAAGGTCCAACGATCTTAGTATTTTTTTTATTCTTAACCATAATTTCATGGATTTGAACACTCATTCTGAGGATTAATGAGTTGTGATCATAATGTGATTAAGTATATTTTGGGAGATGTTTAGTTATGATTATGTTTTTAATGATTTTTTAATGATATATATCAATTAGGTTTTTGAAATGAGTAAAATTTTATTGATAACAATTATAATTTATATGATCGTTGATGATTATAGTTATTTTTAGGGATGTTCTTCATCACTATAGAAATGAAATAATGATAAAATTATACATATTGAAATATATAAATTTATTATATTTGTGTATATTCATATAAAATAAATTAATTTATAAATATTAGAAAAAAAATTTCATTTAGAATTTTTCTTTTAATGTATGTAACCATTATTTACAGAGATAAAGTTCAAATTCAAGGATGCAATTTTTTAAGGGACATACAATGTAACAACCCAATATATTATGAAATATATTCGAGAAATATTATTTAAATTGATTGAAATATTGATTTACACAAAATTAATTTTTTATATTTAATTATAAAGAATAAAAATTTTATCATTCATTTCATGTAACGTCAAGATTCTTCAATAAATTGTGTTATAATCAATGCTATGTCTTACTGAACAATAGTATTCCATTGATATATTTATATAATATGGAAGTTATCACCTATAACATATTTTAGAATGTGTTAATGTGACTAGATATTATTTTTTCACATTTTTATAATTTTTATTAAATCATCCAGTATGTTTTACATGCATAAGATTAGAATTAAAATAGTTTAACACTAAAAAAATTATATTTCTATAAATAAATTTTACAACAATTAAATGGATGACTTGTTATAAAATTAAATTTTAACTATTTTATAAATTTTATTTGAAAAAATAATGATAATTTTTATAAACGAATATTAAAATTTACATTTGGTGATTTTGTGAAATTTTTCAATGAAATTTAATTTTTTGATGATCTGTGAAAGAAAATGTATTTTAAGTTAGCAATTTTTTTCATATGATTTATTTATATAGTGAAATTATATTTCAAATTGGTTTTAAAGTGTATATAGTTAAATTATAGATAAATATTTCAAATTCAGGTCATTAGAATCAATTTCACATTAAAAATTGATATAAAAGAATTTCAATATTTTGAAATTTTATCTTTAAAAACATGTTGTCTTACAATGTTAGTAGGATTAATTTTAAATTTAATTTAGAAAAATTTATGAAATGAATCTATAAAAATTTATATTATTTTTTATATTAAATTTTAAAATTGGGTTACTATATGACATTCGTAATTATTTAAAGAAATTTTTAAGGAATAAAGTTAAAATAAATTATAGTGATTATGTTAAGAACAAGAATTATTGATGGATAGACAAAGAATATAAGCTGTATAAATAACCGAAAACATTTCCCACTATAATTGGATGGAAATTTTTAAACCCTCACCACAATATCACATATTTTTAAGATTTATTGTGATTCTATTCAACAAAAAGGAATGTATAATAAGTTAAGTATGAAAAAGGTAGGAAAATGAACCTTAATTTCCTTTAGCACTTATAAAGAGTTGGAGTAGGGAGTATTATATTTATTTATGGCTATAAATATAATTTTGGAAGGAGAATATGTTAATTTTATCCAAATATTTTTTATTTAATTTTAGGAGATAATAAAATTTCATTATATCCTAATGAAATTATAATTCATGGATTTTTTAGTTAATAATTAAACAAAATAAATAATATTTTATTAAGTGATTTAAAATTACTAAAAAACATATCAGATGAAAGTTTATTTTTTAAATAAATATCAAATATAGTCCATTCATGTTTTAAATGATCTTTCATAATGAACATATTTATCCATAATTAGTAAAAACATTGTTATCCAGTTAAATTTAAATTAGTGTTTCTGCATTGTACATATGTTTATGTTAGAATTTAATTCTTAAATATATTGGATTTTTTATTTATAAATTATATTTAATTTTATAGAAACATTGTTACAAAATTTTCTAATACTTATTACTTCATTTTTAACATAATTGATAAATTACATAGCTTATAAAACTAGCTACATAGATGATAATATAACGTGAAAAAATAATGAAACATAATAAATTAAGGGGAAATTAGGAAAATTCCATTATTTATTGGTTTTTTGAATTTAAAACGACTTAAATTCCCATTGTATACATTTTTATCATTTGTTTAGAACAAAAGTTAATGGAGACCTCAAAATAGTGTTTACATTTTTTATATTTACAATAACACCACTCACTCTCCACTATAAAATCACACTCAACCTCCCCAATTATTCACTACTCTCATGAAATTTTATTATTTTAAATAAACAACAACAAAATATCCCAAAATAAAACCAATCAACCTAGAAGGCTTATTTTTAGCCTAAATAAAACCAATTAATCCCTTCAGGGAAAACCAATAAAATATTACCCGAAGAAGAGGTATCATTTATCAATGAGCACATTTGACTTATTTGATTGGAAGAAATTTAAATTATTCTTATTCAATGATTATATAATAATTTCACTATCACAAGTATAATGAAATTTTTTCATTTTATTTTTTGTAACTACTTCTATACACACTTCTAAAAATTGGGATAAGAAATCATTGTTCATATATACGACTGACTACAACCATCCAAATTTCGGCCGTTTGTTCTTCCTTTACCACCTTTCATGGTTGAGAGTGATGATGTATGTATAGTATATATATTATATAAATATTATTTATACTAGATTCATACTTATATAATTGTTGTATAAACATATGTTCATTACCTAGAAATTGTTGGGTATGACAAAATCGTTTGTGGATATGTGGACAACCAACTCCACAATGTGGTGTGATACATTCTCCATTTACATAAAATGAATTTGGGATGGGTTTGATTAAAAATATATGAACTTCATGACATCTAAACTATTTTTTGTCTGTATAGACTTGAAAATTATATATAATTTTTTAAAAAGGAATTGGTATTATTACGATTCTACAAACATTGACCGCATGTGTTTCCAAGGCATGGAGAGCTCAAATCGTACCCGAATTCAACCAAGCCATCAACACTAAAATTAATATAACATTAATATTGTGTGCCAATTTGATGCGCCATCTATTGCGTTGGAACCCTTATGTCATGACAGATCATCGGGTTACTTGTTTGTGAGACTTCTTTCCAGTTGAGATTCAACAAATGGCTTGAGGGGAGGTTCTCCCAAGAGTGCGACGTACAGAACTCTACGAGAGGCTGAGACCCAAATAATGGAAATTTCTGACTTTGTGTGACTTAACGGCCAAGTTTGAAGCACCTCTGTTTGACTTTGCTAGCCCATAGTGGGGATAACATCTATGTTACTTGGAAGACTCATTATAGTGACTGGTGGAGTACCTCAGCAGGCCACAGTGGGGAGCGACTCTGTGTGACCCAGAATACCCACATTACATGGTAGGGAGAGGTACCAAATATGTTTGTGGGTAGTGGGATGTGGCTCTATGTGGCATGGCAGGCCCACTGTACTCGATAGAGGAAGAGTTCTCCAGCAACCGAGGTGTTTGAAAATGTGATAAGTGTTTCTACTGTTACTACCCTAGAATATAACTGGTGTTAGTTGTCTCTGATTTTTGCTTGCGATTGAGATTAATCTATGTGGTTTTTTATTTGTGGAATTCTAGGAGACATTAGAGGTCACAGGGTTCCTACTAGGTATTTTGATACTCCCCCATGCATGGGCTTCTCTCGCACCATGATGTGTCTTGTACCGACGACAAACAGCTTTGACTGAGACTCGGGGAACCAGGACCTGATGGTGGATGTCGGTGAAGGTTGACGTGGAGGACCGTAGTGATGAGCTGTACCTACACATCAGTTAGAATCCAATGAAGAGGACATTATAAGTTGTTTTCCTTTTTTTAAATTTTTCCATTTCAGTTGGGCTTGTATTCTGTCCCCTTTACTTTTATTTGTACTTGTACTCAGTTTTTCAGTGGTTTGTTGTTTCCCTTTTTTGAGTTGGGACATAGTTGGGCATGTTTGTGGGTATAGGTGTCCAAGAAAATTCCTCGCAATTGTAGCTTGACACCTTCGGTGCTAGTCACCATCTCCAGGCCTTCGAGAGTAGGGTTGGGGTAGTCTCG